>JAOVVA010000009.1:15579038-15614582 GCA_028565275.1 Leiocassis micropogon | reverse complement strand
AATATGTTTTACACACACACGTGGTCACAGTGTTATAGTAAACAGTACACACGTGCACGGATGTTGATTATACCAGTGAGAGACGCGCATTAAGACCCAGCAGGGGAGACAATTACCCACAATTCCGCAGCACAAGAGAGAGAAAAATCATTGGCTCAGTTGTGATCATGTGACGCTCTGCATCAAAACAAGAAGTGCATGCGTGATACATGATACTCGGTACTCATAAACCAAGACTTTTTTTTTTTTCCAAGGCAAAACCTATTAAAAATCTTTGCTCGTCTTGTGGAACACTCGCAAACCGCGTTACTCGCAATCCGAGGTTTCACTGTATCATGATTTTATAAATATCCCCAATCAATATTACCTTAGCTGTATTCACCAGCTTTACAACTGAATTGAACATGAGTAACTAAACGTGGGCCATTCCTTATAACATTAGTTTTTTCTCTGAAAAACCAAGCACAGCATTTAAATAATACAAACTACCTTTCAATACAAGAGTTTAACCTTTAACTTACAATTTAATGAAATAAAAAAAGCTGCATTTTTACTGAGCAGCACGTAACTCTATCATCCAAAACGGCAATAGGTATTTCTAAACAAACTTTTCAAATACAAATAATTCACTCATACCAAACGGGATGCCAATCTTTAAAGCATAGGATCTGTAGGTAGGGCTGCACGATATTGGAAAAACTTGACACTGCAATATCTTTTTATTCTGCGACATATATTGTGATATGTAGGAATACAGGAATGTTCATCAGATGTCTTTCTCAAAAAAAAAAAAAATTCCAGAATAGTTGGGATGATTTTGTAGGCATCTTAATAGGAAGTAAATATAATAAAAAAAGCATATATAGGGATCAGGATAAGTTTTTTTTTTTTTTTTAAATAGGTAGTTTTAGGGGTTAATCCTCCTGTGTGTTTTATTTTTTAGTGCGGCCCGTTTGTTGTGTGAAACTGTTTTTTTGCAGAGCATTCTTTTTACTGCAGCTGGCATCCGCTGCATTTACTGCCTCTCAGTACACCGTATTCGCACTACTGCTCCTCTACCTGTGTATTCTACTAGCGGAAGAGCAAACTGTCCGCTACTAGTTAATCAATCGCGGATGGCAGATGGACAGATTTTTAAAAAGGGTGCGCAAACATAATTGGGGGCGGCTGTCAATATACAGCTCAATATATATGTAGGATTATAAAAACGATGATGTTTTACTGCCTGAAATGCCTCCAAAGTCTCAACGCTCAATTTGACCATGAGCGCGTGTTGAGCAGTTGCGAGCATATGGGCATGCAGCTTCTAACGCGCCTGGGTGTTGAGGCTAATTTACATAATTTTTTTTAGACTGGTGTAAGTGTGTCATATGTGGGTTTTGAAACAAATTTTCTCACAGGGTTTGGAGAAAAAAGCTGATTGGAGGCTTTTAATGCATGTGACTTTTGCTTGTGACCAAGATGAAACAATTACGAGACAGCACGGATATTAATAAACAGTGACAGTGATGAAATCAGCATGCAATGTTGACGAAAAAAGACGAGACTAAGATGTGGTTTAAAAAATTTAATAAAACATGTCTTTATTTTCGTCAACATAAAAGTTTCGTCACAATCACAATTCATTACGGCATGAGCAGCAGTGTTTCCCGGGTTTCCCAGTTTTACAGCCTCTTCGTGGTAATTATGTTACCACATGTTAACATAATTTTGTTGTGATGTATTTTATTTTATAGTTAAACTGTTGCCAAGCACATTGAGCTAATAGGTTAGCAAAGGATTGTGACCCATAGGAGCTACAACAGTCTAAGTGTGTAAATTCATATAATTATTTTTTTTAAGTTTCAAAACACTGTATTGTCCATACTGCTCCGATTGTTTTGTTGTTAAAAATATGGACAAGCAGACGTTGTTGTGATGCTTAAAGATAAATATAATTAGCTGAAAACATCAGATGAAAAGATACCTTTTGAATGTTAAGATAATTATTATGTGAAAAACCTTAAAAAATGCCTTTGGCATGACTATATTGACTGTAGGAATAACTAATAATAATATTATTGCTAAAATGTTACGTTTTCATTGACTAAAACTAGACTAAACAAAAATAGCATAAGATTGACTAAGTATGATAAAAACTAAGTGACATTTATCCCAGGACTAAGACTAAAATATTGACAAAATTAACACTAGTTTTGAAACTACAGTAATTTTCTCACAGAATGGTTTGGAGAAAAAGGCTGATCGGAGGATTTTATTGCATGTGACTTTTGTTGTCGTATAAACATAAAAAATGCATTTTTGTTGCACCACTTGAAAGCTCATGCACAAGATTGGTTATACCGTGGCTGATTGTCCCCTCTCCAGTTACATATGGAATACGGACCAAGCTGAAAATCAGCTATGGCTAATCGGCCGGTGCATCTTTATTATAAATAATTTTTTGGGGAGTCAGTGTGGCAATACCAGATTTGCCACAAAAAGGATTTATACATAACTGAATCTATTTTTCCCCATCACTAGTATCTGCCACTGCAGGAAATGAAACAACTGACACTGAGAACTTGTCCTTATACTCAGTTTTTCGTTGTTTTTAAAAATATATTTTTAAAAAAAATCCAAGTTCCTAAATGTGTGATTCAGAACTGTTCCAACACTTGAAGTCGGATGGGTTTTTTAAGGTATTGAGTTACCGCATAGTTCTAAAGACTTTTCACAGGTAGTAATATTCTACTGTACCTCCGATGTCTCAGTTCTCAAAGTGCGGTGTTGAGGGACACTTGGAGACCCCCCGTGGGGCCGTGAAGCATAGCCGGGGTGTTCATGATTATTAAAACTTATCCAAACAATAATAATTCAAAACAAGTCACACTATAAATCATGTCAGCTTGGACCTAAAGTCTTTTGGCAGTTTATAGTAGAAATGCTTAGTTTCTCCAATAAATATTTAGAATATTAATGTTCACATTTGAGTAATCAGCTAAATATTTGAATGTTTGAAGGAGGGTTATAATTTTTTTTAACAGATAGAGGGATTCCTGGTTGCAGAAAAAATAAACCACTTGTTTATGCTTCAAATAATAAAGACGTGAATCTTAGAGTTGCACTTTGAACATATGTTTGTCCTGTCGCCCATCTACAGTAAATGAGTGACTGAGTCTTTTCTGCCACACTAAAGACTCACTTATATGACATCCATAGTTAATAACATTCAGCTATTTTTGTAAGGATCAGATTAAAATTTAATAAGACTGATTTGACAGCATATATATCAGGACCATGTATTTTTATCTATAGATCACTGCTGTAGAGAGCTAATATAAGTATAATATATCACCAGATTATTTGCAGGGTTATTGTAGAGCTTAAGTAAAAAAAAAAAAAAAAAGGGAATTTCTATTATGCTGTAGCAGCACACGAGTTGCACCCCGCCGCTTAATATCCATTTATGAGAATATTCATTTCGTATTCACCAAAATTCATGAGGTAGAAAATGTCATTACGGAGTTTCTGAAAGCAGAATAAGAGGAGTTTGGAAAGTTAAAGGAAGGCTGATTGCCAGGCTCAGTTAACTGGACAATTATTTTTATTTTTTTTATCTTGGTGAGAACAGGATTGAGAGGTTTAAGTATAAAAATGATCACCACGCTGATTCAATCGATGTGACGGAGCAACAGTTGTCGTTAATGCTAACTGCGATGGAATGACCAAAAATGAAAAAAGTTCTTGCACAGTTTTAATAAAACTGTATAAACTTTATAAAAATAATTGACTATGAATTTATATATGTATACAAGGAATTTAATTGCACACTCTTAGGCGTGTTTTTAAAAAAAATATACAATGCCGTTGAATTTTGAGATGAACTAATGATTTTTTTCAAGGTAGGTTTTTTTTTTTTTTATAAGGGATTTTTCCATTTAAATTTCAAAGTAGCATATCTTCTCTTCCTGTCGGCTGTTTGCGATGAAACAAAGCCTATGTGTTACCTCAAGCTCGGCCAAATACATCAGTGAAAAACACTATTAAAATTCGTTCAGTAGTTTTTACGTGATGCATGCACAAACAAACAGACAAGACAGACAAAAATAAAAAATAAACCATCTTGGGTTTGTTCTATTACTCATCCTACGTCCCCTAAATTATTTTTTCGCAAATATCTTCAATGTACATACACGCCAACTTTACAGTTTTGTATACGTAGAGATGTATAAATCTATATGTATATAATGATGTCATGTATATTTGAAAGTCTTTGAGGTAAAAAAAGAAATAGAAGAGCAGAGAAACTGACTCCTAATGTTGGTCCTCTGACATGCTGTGAGACTGAGAGAAAAAGAATGAAGGGGTGAGAGAGGTGGCAGGTAGAATTAATACATAACGTCCATAATAATGAAGGCTTCTGTAATTCTCAGCAGCAACCTGAGATGTGGAAATGAGACGAGGGGGAAATGAGACAGGGCGAAGAACAAAAGCAGACGATTCTGCTGACGGAACACAATACAATAGTATTTCCCATCACGGATAAAACACTGCTGATTAAGTTTGACAGTCAAATTCAAAAACGTTAACATTCGGCCCCACGCTTGTGACTTGTGACTTGGAATTCAGCTCCCTCCTGCGAACGTCCTCCGACTAGAAATTTTTTTTTCTTTTTTCTTTGCTTCACGGGTCTACCTCTTGCAAGATGGATTCAAAAACTTCACACAGTCCTGCCACGAAGATGGAAGGCAACTCTTGGATCGCTTCGTTAATGCTTATAATTAACTTGGCACCAGATTACGGGAGGTCAGTCTGGTTTTTGTTTTGACATAATGAATAAAGGGCTCGGGAGAAATAACAAAGCACCAGCTGATGATACATGCTGAGTGGGCACGTCTAGCGACTAATTATTGATTAATATCGGCTGCGCAGGAAATGAGCAACGTTTACCTTGATTTAGAAGACCGAGTGTTTAAAAGAGCCAAGGAGAGAAGGACTCTGCGCGTGTGTGATGCCGAGTTTAAAAACAGAGACGTGTCCTTGGCCTGCCTTGGCACCGTATCACTCTGTGTTACTCAGCCTGCTGCTCTACAAAGGAGGAGAGTTATTAAAAAGTTATTTTAATAACGCTTATTAAAAAGTAGCTCCCGAGTCAGTGACCCAGACCAGGAGAGAGTGCCAGCGCATGCTGTGCTAGGTGAGACAGGGCAGCTGCTCTGATGACGGAACCTAAATATTCTCTGAGGAGTATTAGTAATGATGTCATTAAATAAGACTCATAGCTTTTTACATGTTTCAGAACTCCTCCCGATGGCATTTTGTATGCCTCATGTTACCAAGGATAATATAAATTAAAATAAACCCATATTGAATCCCTCCACTGAGAAGATCTTGGTGTTTTTGGAATTGTACTTAAATATTGAAGCTTCTTAGCAGACGATTGTATCATGAGGTGAGTTTTCGTGGTATGGTCAGGAAAATGTCTCTAAACGTGCATGAATAGCGAGTCCCCCTTATAGCTGATTTCCTTTCTGTCCCATGTCTTGATGTAGTACAAACTACAGTATGAAAGCAATCGATTACCTTCTGCAGCTTATTAATGTTCACACATTAAAGGAAAGGTCTGTATTAGAACCAAACCAAACTCCCTATATAGAAATTAATTAGATATAATTCTTGTTTATAATTGTATCAAAGAGTTTTGTAGAGTTGTGGAACAACCCTAGAGTAGTTTATATATTTTTTTGTGGTCTGAGGGTGTACCTGGTGCCGAAACAACTCACGGAAGAGCATAAACAGAAGCGTTTGGATATCTGCAGACAAAATTTGGAGCGATACTCTAAGGAAGGTAAAAGTTTTTTGTTTATTTTTAAACTGGTGACGAGACACTATGAGCCTGAGAATAAACAGCAGAGTATGGAACAGAAACATCCTCAATCGCCAGTATTGGAACATTATCAGGAAAAAGGTTCAACAATCATGAGTGCTCATTACAGTGAGACACTCATTGAAGAGCTGAAGACTAAACTTTGGATTAAACATAGAGGACTGATATCCGAGGGCGGCTTGATCTCACATGTTGATGCACGTCTACAAACTTCTGCCTACACTGTCGACACTCTACAAAAACTTGGTTTTGAGGTGTTAAAGCATCCTCCCTATAGTCCTGATCTCGTCTGTTTGGTCCCCTGAAAGCAGCCCTACGAGGACGAAGATTCACTTCTGATGAAGAAGTAAAGACAATGAAGTGCGGATGCTTTTTTTTTACTCTCCCTCGTACATCGTTAGTTGAAAACTAGAGTGATGTATTTGAGGCTGAGGAACTGTGAGAGCCACAGTTCACACACCATGCTGACACCGCTGCCATTTAAGCCTCTAAGATGTTTAATTAAATTCTTTTCTCAAATTAAAAAAAAAACAAAAAACAGTTAAACACCCTTGAGAACAGAAACTGCCACAGATGAAGGATAGCCCATGAATCATACACTGTACAGGAGGGAAACATGAGCCGTAGACTAACAAGGCTGCTGTGTGTAATGAAGTGGCCAATACTTCTACACAGTGTTTAAAAAAAATTCTGAGGATTTCTGATATTTGCACTACACATGCATCATGGTGACTACTGGGCCGAGGAAGGATCCATCACCCACATAATAGCTGCTCAGTGGTAACCCTGTAGCAGCCCCTCCTCTTGCTTTTTGACATATTGTCCACAGCAACTAACAGGATGACTATAATCATGGATGCATAATTTAAGCTGACAGGAAGGCTATGGTAACTCAAGTAACCACTGTTTACATCTGAGGTGAGCAAAAAAGCTCAGTTATACAGGGTTTCAGCAGAGACACGGCTAGTTAAAAATCTACTGTACACGAGATGAAGAGGACAGAGTAAAGCACTAAAGCCCTGCTGCATCACTTGTCTTTAGGTGGAGATGAATGAAGTGAGGCCTAAATCCCATCCCACTGACACCGCTCGCTATCAGCAAAACCAAACCCGAAAACATGAGCTCAAAGTTTTATTCTAAAGTAAATTTTGAAGACGTCAAAGATTTTCACACATTTGTTATGAATAAACGTAGATAAATGCACATCATTCAGGGACATAATTGAAGCCTGTTTTTTTTTAGTTTTTTTTTAACATTACCGGTATTATTAAAGTGAAACAGAATAAAATAAGCTCTCTGTGTCTACAGTGTGAGAAACTATATTTTGTAGGTTTTAGGTTCATGAGTAAAGTGACTCACTGACGTGTGTTTGATGACTGTATGTTCTATTCTAATTCATGCTTGATTAAGTGTAAGTTTACAAATTACGTTTAATGCTAATTTGGTGTAAGGTATGGTTAATTTTTTTTTACTTCTTACATTCACAGTTTGAGTGCAGACATTTGTTGGGGTTGTACGAGTTTGTTGTATTTGGAGTCAAGAGTCTTGTTGCAACACTCAGTATTTGTCACTGTCTACCTGGTGATTGCAGGTTCTCCTGACCAATCCTGATAGTCCTCCTCCTTGATTATTCCGTCCATGTTGTGCGATGCACCAGTTCCCCCAGCAGCCAAACAGCCCCAAAGCCTGATGCTACCAGCACAGTGCTTAAAAGTTGCTACAGTGTTCTTGAGGTTGAATGCTTCTGCTTTACTTATCCAAACACACACAGTAATTTGCACTTTCTTACAGTAATTTGAACTGATTTTGAAATGGGTCTAAGAGACGTTCCTGACTTTAACGTTTAAATCGACCATCCTCTCAAATCTGCACCGAGATCTTTGGACTTTCCCAATGTGCTAGGTGCTGTTTAGACCAATGACTGCTGTGAAACAAAACAATGTTTGTTTTTGGGACAGAAAAGCTACCAGCTGTGGACAATGATCATGATTAACAGGACATTGAGATGCCGTGAGCTTGACCAATTAAAGGGCATTAGGCACCACTGATAATCTAAGTGGGTGAATGTACAATTTTAACCATTTATTTATTTTTGACCCTGACTAGATTTTTAAATAAAATTAAACTGTATGTATACCAAATTCGTCAAGATATATTCTGTACAGTCTTGACTAGAAAGAGACCAGTTCAAGAAAAACATTAAAAACCCAATACAAGTAGTCCCCGACTTATGAACAAGTTCCGTTCCAGGAGCACGTTCGTATGTCTGATTTCTTCTTAAGTCTGACAAAGTGACTCTCTTATACACCTCTGACACAAATATACAATGTAAAGCATACCAATCCACTTGACTAAATCTCTGTCCCCTTTCCTAAATTGGTATATGTGGCCAAAAATCCAGAACACTATTTTGTCTCAAAGCTGTTTTCCACTGTACTGGACTGTGAACTCTGTCTCGTTGAGGATTTTCCGAAATTAGGATTATTCACCATCAGGACAGTTTTTCGGGACAGACATTTTCTATCATTGTGCTCCCGGACTGTTCATTGAAACCAGTGAGGCTGACTCATTTCTCACACACCTCCACACGCACACATACAATATACAATATTTGTAACTCGAATGTTCATAAGTCAGGAACTACCTGTATTACCATAACTCCGACCACAGTGAATTATGGAGCTTTAGCTCAGCATACAGTTAATGTTGTTGCCACTCACAGAAGGTAGGATAGGGTTAAAAATGATTGTTTCACAGTGTTTTAGGTACTGCTCATCTGGTGTAGGGTCACAGAGGGCCCTATAGAACCTCTCCCAGAAGCTTAGGGTGCAAGGACAGGGACACCCTAGATGTGGTACTGACCCATCATAGTGCAAAAGTGCACACACATGACTGGGGCCACCCCTTCTCACCTTCCCATAGCATATACAGTATATGGACATTTGCATTTAGCCATAAGAATTAGGACCTCAAACTACTAGATTCATTACTAAAATAAAAAATGAAGGAAGCAGATTAAACATTTCATTTAACTTTATTTTTTTTCCAGACACATTTATTTCTTAACCTTTCAGAAACATCTTTTTTTTTTAATTCTTCATATTATTAATATTTGAAAATACAAATATAAAAGTAGACTTTTTTACATCTGAGGCATGAGATAACCCCACCCCATAAATATTATGATTTTTTAAGCTTTTTTTTTAAATTTTATTTTATTTTTTGTATTTATTTATTATTTTTAAACATCAGGGCTTGAGCAAGCCATACAAGAGGACCTGAAAGATGCTTTCAGACGTCAGTTTCTTGCTGTTAAAATGTTGTTAACATTTGAACACAGGCATGTGTCAAGACAGGAGGAAGGGAAAGAAAAGGCTTTCTTTTCTTGAAGGAGATCGCAAAGTGAAGAGGAAGCCTGAAGTGTGTGGGCTGTGACTGTACAGCTGTGACAGCAGGATATGCTCGCTTTAGTACTTGGCACGTGTCAATATCACATTTTCCTACAATGATAAATAAGTCTTTTTAATGAATAAACAGAATTGTAGCATTGCATTTTCATTTAAAATACGGAATAAAATAAAGCCACTATACAGTAGACGTAAAAAAGGAGATGAATCAGCACATGCCTACTTTTCAGACCTAAAAAAAAAAAAAATTCAAATCCAGTTGGGGCCACTCAAAAAAAAAAAAAAAAAAGACTTGCTCACTGGTTAACCATCAACACTTAAGTGTTTTTTTCATGCCGTTATGTAGAATCAGATTCCATAATTGCCTAAATTGAAGCCTGCGGTGTTCTCAATGATTTGCTTCAAAAGCAACGAACAATCGGTTTAGTCAAAAATGGGGAGATGGAAAAAAATAATAGCAATAAGAGAGTACAGTATGTTTCAAACAGGAGTTTTTTTTAAAAACCGTTTCGACTTCTAAACCAGTGGAATAACTAAAACTAGTTAATGCGTGACGTTCATTCAGGTCTAAATGCAAATAAATAAACAAACAAATAAATAGAGATTAATCCTTAAAATCTAAGCTGGTGCAGAAATCGTTGATCAACTTTTATTTTACGCAAAAATGACGAAGAAGCGACACCTATTCGCCGTAATCTATTATTATTTTCAGTTAAACTGCTGACATGTTTAAGAAGGTGGAAATGAATTTATACCACATCAGAAGGTGTGAACAGGACAGCTTGGACGGTAGTTTCGGCTTCAACTCAAAACACAAGTATCATTAGTAATGGTCTAATGTAACCCAGCGCCACATCATATAAGATTAATAATAAACTGGTTTAAAAAAAACTTTCTGTTTAACAAAGTTAAAAGTTAAGTTAAGATCGTTGATGTGATGGTTTAACTTTTACGGCAGGAATCACGGCTGTGGTCACGGTTCTTTTTGAAGTTTATCACGGTGGGTTGAGTTGTTCATAACGGCACTCATTTGTGTAAAACCATCTTTTAAGTCAACAATGATCTGTGTGCTCCTGAAACCAGGGTGATATTTCTGTCCATACTGGTTTGCAGAGCTTCCTAGGCTGGTGACCAGAAGGGATGTTCTCAGATCTCTGCTGTGTTTATACCACCTTGTACCATTTCCTGCACGTTTTTTTTTTTTTTTTCAAGCGTGCACTTTTATACTGTTTTACCTAGAAAGAAAAAAAAAACTCTTGTCCTCTTACTAGCCAGTTTATCATGTATAATAAGCACCTATTTTTCAGGTTTATGATATCCCTATATATAGATTATCTGTTGCAATGCACAGTTTGTCAGCGATCCTCAACCCTGTGCATCGATAGGAACGGATCACCACTGAGCAAAAATGATTTGAGAGGCGGAATAATCTCAGGACAACACTGACACCAGTGACATCGATTTATTCCCCCTGTCGTTTTTGATACACACTTGCCTGTAGGTGCTTAGATTGAGAATGAATCAGTGAACAACAGCAATAAATTTATGAATTATATTCACTAAGTCTTTGGCGCATGTTATGAAATATAGCCATGAGAGCGGATGCGGTGGTGATTTTATCAGGGATAAAGGTGTTCTTATGCAGATCCCAAAGTACATTGTTTAATAAATTACCGTAAACAGTTCTTTTGCCGCACAAAGTAGTCTGGAAACAGTGATCTTTGGTTGCTAAGCAACATAACGGATAATGATCAGGCTACAGTTTTATAGGGTGTACGTATGTCGCGGCTTAGCCAATCCCATTTTATCCGTTTTCCCTCTTGTCCATTGTGTATCGAGTTCTAGGTAGTTACATATTCCATAAAACCATCAATTGAGTTTGTAATATATATTCACTACCGCTCAAAAGTTTGGGATCACTTTTGGAATTTTATTGTTTTCCAAGGAAACACACACAAAAAATTTGTCTGAATAGAAAATATAGAAAAAAAGGAACAAGACATGCTGACATTGTCAGTTAGAAATAATGATTTTGATGGAAATGAACGTGTTCTTTAAACTTTAAACGCACCTTTTGCATCAATTACCCATGCTTCCTGGAGCGTCTCCCCCAAGATGAATCGGCTTGATGATGGAGTCTTCCTCCGTACCATATGGTCAGGCTGCTCCCACAGAGGCTCAATAGGGTTCAGATCTGGAGAACGTGCTGGCCGCTTCATTATAGTCAGAATTCTAGCTTTAATTGTTTGTGAAATGGATGAAATTGTTTATGAATCGCATGAAAATGAAACAAAAATTTGCAAGTGATCCCAAACTTTTTTTTTTTTTTTAGCAGTAGTGTATATACAGTAAAAAAAATTTAAAAAAAAAAGAGCAAAAGTTTTGTTTAATGGCGTAGGCTTGTGTCACTTTCTAAAGTGCACAAACATCAAAATCAGGTAATTGCTTACTAGTACTGTAATTATGATTAATTATGTGATTCATTTTCCAAATTAAACTTTCCACTGAGTTCTCCCTGCTTAATTATACAATTTAAAATCTTCATAATTATAACTACAATCCCAAACTAAGACTTGTGCATTAGGATTTAAGATAGCATCCTGCGGAAAAACAATCTGTGCTATGGGTCCAAGTGATGCGTTATTTTTATTTTTACTTCTGCATTTTGCATTTATTTTTGTAGAGGTGTGTTTTTGAAAAGTTTGTGTTAGGCGGAAACCACTTGGGCAAATGGAGCAGGTAAAAGATGAAGTTTGAGAAAGTTTGATCCTAATACAAACTACTGAATCTATACAGCATCTATTAATTAGTAAAAACAGAGAGAAGGCGGGAAAGAATGGCCATGGGAAAGTGACACAGCAGTACACGGACAGCACTACAGAGACAGCACATTGTTACATTATGTGGATTATTTTTTCTTTTTTTTAAACACCCTACTGGATACTAGGCATGTGCTGATGGGTAAGACTTTCATGTCGCAGCAATTGCTTCATGTTTCGTCATTTCATTTATTACCAGACTCTCGTGAAAAAAAAAAAAAAAAACGAAGACGTCGAGAGAGAAAAAAAAAAATCACTCATCATTTAGCCTGACGGCTCGCTTCCTTCAAATGTATTCACATTCTTTTACTTTTACAAAAGCACTGATAACCAAAAAAAATCCGCTAGATATAGATATAACATTATTTTGATGCATCCACAATAAATTTGTGTGTATATTATTTATATATATTTATATAAAAGATGGATTTCAGCACATGCCTGCTTACTAGAGTGATGAACTGAAGCTTGGGTGTGGTGATGGGGAAACGAGAGAGAGAGAGAGAATCTGAGTACACAGTACACTGGAGTATAATTATTATGTTCACTACTACATCAACAACGACAAACATGAGAGATATAAAAACCCCTCCCCCCTCGCGATTCAAAATTGAAATCAGTAAAGGAACATTTTTCCTTTTTTTTGTTTTTTTTTTAAGTTTTGTATTTCATTTTTTTTTTCTTGTACATTTGAACAATACAATAGTCATCTTTTTTTCAGTTTGTTTAAATTATTACTTGATCGTATCTCCAGATCGTGTAAAAAGCATCCAGCATTTTGCTTCACCTGGTTATTCGGAGCGTCGGTGTACATCAAAAAATGAAACAAATAAACAAACAAAAAAGTCAAACCGAAAATAAAAATAACCAAAAACAAACAAAAAATAAAATGTAGTATACATTTGCAGCAGGAAACAAGAGACAAATGTACAAATATACATCGATCAAATCATCACCTTCAACAAGCCACACTTTAAAGTCATTTCATTAAAACATTATATCTCTGACCAAAACCCAACATGTCCTTTATACAAGAAAAAAAAAAAAAAAGTCAGCACAGCAGCTCTGGTTCTCTGCACGAACATATTCAGTGTCTTCTATCAGCTGTTTCTAAAATACAACAATATATAGATTTTTTTTTTCTTTTGACTTGATGCCAGCTACGGCCATGAAAATGAGATCTGAGCTCCGAGGTCTAGAGACTGCTTTTCTTTTTGCTCGCCTCGCAGTGACATTCATACGGAGTCTTCATACACGAAACCCTGTCAAGGAGCATTCGACATGTGCAAAAAGGAAGCGGTCAGAGGGCTTTTCCACTGGTCACAGTGCAATGATTTAGCCTTATACTCAGCTCAGCATGGTTTGCCTGTTAACTCGCTGATAAAATAAATTACAATTTTTTAAATTTTTTTTTTTCTTCTACGCGTTTCCACTGTTAAACTCACAGCACTGAGGTATGGTATAAAAGATTCGCCTTCTCCATTCATTTAAAAAGAACAAGCCGTGACCAGGCATGTGCTGATATTCAATTATATCGCGATTAAAACCATAATATCCTTCTCAAGGAGTCCATTTATCAGCAAAACATCAGATGTTTTTTTCTTAAAAGTGACAACGTAGTGAAAATTTTTTTACTCGTGCCACAGATTTCTTTGAGAACGTGTGTTTATGCTCCCTCAAACATATGTCTAAAATAAGCACCCTTAGAAGATCTTTACGTTCTCAAAGTTACCTCCTGAACAGACCAAAGTCTGCGTAAGCGCGTTTACTGGCAACCTGCACAACGACAATATTGTGAGAAACAGTATAACCAAATTATCAGCACATGCCCATCTGTAATGTACAGGTCAGATACCGAGTTCCAAAATCAGGTGGAACCAAGTGTACAGGACAAACAACAACACCAAGTAACATAGTCATCATCTTTTTTTCTTTTTTTCCTTTTTTTCATTCTTTGTCAGGAGTATAAAAGTGTCAGGTCACACAGAGTAAAATCTCTTTAACACTACCTACAGTGTGCTTTGGATTGAAACATTGTTCTCTCTCAAAAGTTCAAGCTTGAATCTCCAGCGTGGAGATAAAAAAAAAACCTCCACCAAACGTCATGTTTCTCCGACCGTGAGCAGTGCCCTGTAGTCACCGGTTTGTAAATATGCTGGTATGACACTTGGAAAATTATTCAGCTCGAGTATTTACACAGCAAGCAGAAAAAAAGAAAGAAAAAAAAAAAACAGTTATCCGATAGATCCGATTCATCACCGGGGTATGTTACTGTATTTGCGCGACACCTAGATAATAATAATCTGTTAAGACCTATATTTTCCTTTTTGCTTATTCACACCCTGGAACAATTTCTTTTTGATACACGGTCAGAAAAATATGTACTTTTCTCCCCCTCCTTCCCCTTTCCGAGTAGGTTATATGCAATGACTGGAATAATATTTACAGTTACTTTTTTTTTTTTTAACTCTTAAATCTGAATTTCACAATGTCTTCATCTGAAAAATGCCATAGTATACATTTCTTTCCTTTTTTTTTTCTCCCCGAAACGACAAAAACAACACTTATAAAAAAAAGGACCATAAAAATATTGGAGTCCTCTTTGTATTGCCCAAAAATAGGTAATTATGATCGACAATGAGACATCACAAGAATTAAAAACAGCTACTAAGATTGATTAAATTCACTTACTCTTCCGTGTGTCCCCCCCCCCCTCCCAACTCAAAACGTTCTCTCATAGCTGTAACGCTGGATCGTTAACTGTTTTTGTGCAAATAGGACACGATAAAATCGGAGCTTTACAACAATTAGTACCAAAGGTAATTCAGACATGGCCAGTAAACACAGAAACTACACTTTTCCAAAATGCTGAAAGAAAAAATTCACATGAAGAGAAGAAGAAAAAAAATTTAAATGATCACAAACCAAGCAAACCTTTTTTTTTTCTTTTAAACTACTACACAACCAACTAAAAGCGAAAGAAAAAAAAATAAAGAGAATTAAAATGCCATACAGAACAAATAAAAGTTACGTGGTTATACAAGAGGGTGGTGGGGGTTATGGTACAGCAGTTATTATTATTATTATTATTATTAATTTTATGAGCTTAAAATATCCTTTGTTCTTTTCTTCTTCATGGTGCCACCCCCTGTCCCTTTCACCAATGGGATGCTGCAGTGTTTGAAGTCTCATGTCATCAACTGTACACGACCAGTTAGAAACTTCGGCCCGTCTTCCCAGGACCTCCAGGTTTACACTGAGGAATTAAAACAGATACAGTCCTAAGTTACATTTGCAGCTAATCACCACATTACCATTAATGACCATTAATAACAACCATGCTGATATGCAAAAGTAAACAACAATGTTAATTATTTTTCCTATAACAGCATGACCCAAAGTGTTTTTACTTCTTTTAGCATAGCAATATTTTATTTATTAATTAATGACACTCATCTCTTATCCATTTATAGTCTGGTTTAGACAAGCTAAATCCTGTTATCACTATTATAGCAGCTATAAACAACCATCCCTTTACTAGCCTTCCTGTGGAGGGGTCGTGTCTACTTTTCATGCAAATTATTGCTGAGAGTAACTATTTCCTCAACGGGAAGACAGACGGGCAAGACTGTCAGCTTAAACCTTTGTCCATAACTGTTTTATTAGTGAGGAGGAAGTAAACCAACAGATTCCTCGACTTTTTCTCGAACAGCATTTTTGTAGACAAGCGCAGTGATGTGGAAGTGATTGGAATGGACAGGCCTGGGCAGAGTACCGCGCGCTCAGTCTGGGATCTGACTCAACGCTCCACAGATGTGAACATTTCAGATCCATGAGAGCAAAGCAATGGGATACCCAGAGCGGTAATACTGATATATGCATACCTGAATAACGCTAAGATGATGAGATGAAAGTGATCTTCTTTACATCAATTCTTAATAGAGAATTCTATATTGTGTAAAATAAAATAGTTTAGTCCACTAGCACTGACGGGTCTTAATTGCTGAAAAGGTTGTAGCTAAAAATCAGTAATTAGACAGAACCTTAAAGCAGGACTTGTCGCTCGTCACAAATGAAAATAGGGGTAATATTAGTAAGAGTGTGGTTGCCTGAGGAAACCCTTTACATTGTCAAGTACTATACACACT
Source organism: Leiocassis micropogon (assembly GCA_028565275.1). Classification (NCBI taxonomy): domain Eukaryota; kingdom Metazoa; phylum Chordata; class Actinopteri; order Siluriformes; family Bagridae; genus Leiocassis; species Leiocassis micropogon. The sequence continues at coordinate 15,598,339 of JAOVVA010000009.1, read as the reverse complement.
GATCAGCCAAGTCCTCCTGCCTAATATTGTGTAGTTCTTCTCTTCTGCAACCAAAACAGCAAGACTTTACAAACACATCAAGATGTGCTCTAATATTTGGCACCAATAAAATACAGTCGTAGTTCTGGAAGTTGTGAGGTGGGGCATCCATGGATCTGATTCAGTGGTCTAGCAGACCCCACAGATGCTTGATCAGATGGAGATCTGGGCAATTTGGAGGCGACAACAACACCTCAAACTCGGTTTTCTGTTCCTTAAACCATTCGGTACCAATTTTTATCCAGTTTTGCAAGGTGTATTATCCTGCTGAAAAAAGGGATACTATTAGGATACACCACGGACACGATGGGGTGTGCTTGCTATGTACCATAGGTGGTATTTTTCAAAGTAACATCCAAATGAATGCCATGACCCAAAGGGTGCCGTCTTGCAGAACCTTGTCCAGGGCATTACGCAACCTTTAATGCCTTACTTTCTTCCCATAATGCATTCTGGTGCCCACAAATTACTGAAAGGGTAACAGAGGTAATTATAGAAAGGTGTCAGAACACAATACATAACAGCAAAAGATTGTCTAGAATGCCCATGCTGGCCCCTGTCCACTGCTAAGGGTACCTACAATGGGCACATGAGCATCAGAACTGGACCATGGATCAGTTAAAGATCCATACATTTGGTCTGATGAATCAAGTGGCACCAGGATGCACTGTGGGAAAAAGCCAAGTTGTTGAAGACAATGTAAGGTTCTGGGAAACCTTGGATTCTGGCTTTCATGTGGATGACACATACCACCTTACTGAACGTTGTTGCAAGCCAAGTACACCAATCCATGGAAGCAGTACTCCCTAATGGTATTGGCCTCTTTCAGCAGGATAATACACCATGCCACACTGACAAAACTGTCCAGGAATGGTTTGAGGAACAGTTTAAGGTGTTGACTTGGCTGTCTCTCGGACAAACGCGACAGATCTATGTACCCTAGATCCCTATGTACCCCTATGCAACTTCCTTCAAGGATCTGTAGTTAATGTCTAGCTGCACACATTTACAGTCTTTTAGAGTCCATGCCATGGCGTATTAGAGCTGTTTTTGTGGCACAAGGAGAACCTACACAGTATTAAGCATGCGGTTTTAATGGTTAAGGCTGAGGTGTGCACTTCCAATCATATGGCAGTAGCACAGTGCATCATGAAGCTAGAGGTCAAGAGGTTCAGTTAAATTTCACATCAGAATGAAAAAGGTGTGATCTCTGCGACTTTAACTGTATCATGGTTGTTGGTTCAAGATGTTCTAGTTTGAGTATTTCAGAAATGGCTGGAAATTGCACACAAAACAGACTCTGTTTTACATAGAATGATGTGAAAAACAAAACACACATAGGAGAATGACCAGACTGGTTTGAACTGGTGGGAAGTTTACAGTAACTCCAAGAGGCATTCCTTATGACCGTGGTGACCGTGGTCAGAATGCACAACAAATCAAACCTTGAGCTGGAAGGCCTACAACAAGAGACCACATCGGGTTCCACTCCTGCCAGCCAAAAACAAAACTCTTAGGCTTATCAAAGTGCACAGGACCTGGTCAACTGAAGACTGCAAAAAGACCAGGTGATTTTACTTTACCATGAAGACAGTCCTGACCTCGGCTGATCCAGACGGCTGTTCTGTGAGGACTTGTGACTCCAGTCTCTCAATAGTTCAGGACTGGAATTTCCTACATTCTGCCTGAGCCTCCAATAACGAACAGGACTCCAACTTAAAGATCATTTTGATTTTTAGCACATTTCATACACATTTTTCATGTTTCATACACATTTCTATAATTTTCTTTCGACTCTGTAAAGCTTCTTTTTGACAATGATGTTCTAAAGTGGTATACAAATAAAAAGTTCCTGTTCTTGGCTCACAGTGGACTCCTGACAGGAGTGGACTCTGACGTGGTCTTTTCCTTTTTCTTTATTCTGATGTTTGATTCTTCACTTGTATGTTCATGATATTTTTTACATTGTATTGCCATGTGATTGGCTGATTAGATAGCTAAATGAAATATACAGGTCTTTCTTTTAGATGTGAGATTTTCTGGGAGGGAAAAAAAAAAGATAAGGTTAAAAATGTTACTTTTGACTCTTTTTATGAAAACTCAGCCACAGCGACATCTGACTGGATTTCCCAGACTACCATACATACGTATTACTGTTTTTCTAAGCAAGATTGCTTGTTCTTAGCACCTAATGTTTTAACATTCTGCAGTCATCAGAGAAAAGCAACATTTATCCTAACAGCTAAATGTACAGCCTGTGATATTTATATTTAAAACAGGTATAGACCATTTCTATGGTCAAACCTTTATCTGTCTTTGTTACTAGTTGGTCTTGCATTTATACCTTGTTCAGATGTTCAACTATTGTCATTTGGGGGAAAATAAATAAATATATAAGAAAACACAAATCTCGCACATGAAAAATGTCTTGAGGATGAAGCAACAACATACCTTCTAACTCAAACTCAAGCTTCTAGTAATGGAATGCATGAAAACTACTGAAAGAAAAAAACATTCAAGTGGAAGACGATGACTGTTCTGCCATAGCATGCATTTAACTTCGAGTCTAACATTCAAGCTTAAACGTATGAAGCATGAATAGTTCCATAAAAGCGAGAACAGGTGGAGGAGAAATTAGGACTGAAATAAGTCCGTTATGGCTGACACACTGATGAATACAAAGCACCACTGAGCAATATAAAAGAAACACAATACCTCCACTGAGATGGCGACCGACCACCTGTTAGGTTTCAATGGTATCCGTTTGTAAAAGCCGTCGCAATCAAGGGGCCCTAAAAGTATACAGTTAGTGTGAATGTCAGTAAGTATTACGAGGGAAAAAAAAAAAAAAAAAAAAGTAAGCACATCTTCATCCACAGGATTGTACTGTCAGCATGAGTGAGTCACAAACATTGAGCTGTTTCCTCAATTTAGAAAACAAAATCACAAGAAAGCCTTACCTTATCATAGCCAATAGAAAATAAAATGTAGACTATTTTAAATTATGGTTTACCTTATGGAATATTATGTAACACATTAGTTAGAATGAAACTCACAATCAAAACACCATAAATATCATTTTAAATGAGTGTTAGTCACTTTTTAATGCACAGAATGATTATCAGCTTGATTATTTATCAATGTTCATACCACGACTCGGTAAAATAAAGCCTACAGTGATCCTGGTCCAACCAGTATTTATACCTGGAGTGCAAAAGTGCAGGAACAGTCAGTAACACGCTGTCATTTATACAGAATTTATTTTAAGTCATAGATTGAATAAACATTAAGCAATGCAAGTGTATTACATCATTTAAATAAATGTCAACCTATACAATCGTTAGCTTGTTTTCTTTATGTTACTTACAGGTTTTTTTTTTTTTTTCAGACGGTCATGTTTTTATTGGTAATTATTGGATAACATGGATGGGTAAGGGGGAAACTCAGTGTAAAGCATTACTTTGTAATAATATTTCTGCATACGTGAACATTACGTTAATAATATAGATGTAGTCATTTATCACAAACTGTTGATTTCGAGTTCCAAAATGCAACATAGTACTCGCTTATATTGGTTAACGCTAAACACAAAACTGACCAGCTAGTATTATATAAATCAGCCTATGCTAACCGATCTTCTGTTAGCTGTTTCAGGTGAAGGATTTCTTTGAGAGTAAAAAACAACCAAATTCCTGGCGTAGCTTGATTAGCTCTCCAGGTCACTACAGAGCTTTTTTCGATTCTAACATTAAACTGTTTATTTTTGCCCCGGAGGTTTGACATGCGCTGGCTCTCATTCATGCTAGCAGGATAACTTGAATATTTCAAACACCCTCCAAAATGATGAAACGTCCACCCTAGTCTCTCTCCGGTCTTGAGACGATCAATTTCGCCCTCCATATGCAAATCCCCGACACCGTCTGATTTCCTGATTGCGTTTGTGAAGCGAACCGCCCACGCGGCAGATTTAGGGGGCAAAACGGCAAACTGTCAACACGTCTTTTTATAGAGGGGGGGGAAAAAAACACAGACTCTTATCGTGCCTGTCATCGGCCTATTGTGATCATGAAGGAAGCGCTTCAGAAAGAGGTTTAATCCATATGAATAAATCAAAGTCTGCTCTGGCAGGCGGCTTTGAGTCTCTCTAATCAGGCAGACTTGGAGGGAAGTGTTTGCTCCCAACTCCCACTAACATTTTTCCTCAGCGAAGTACAACAGCTTACAGCGTTAAATTCACACGCTCATGTGTTTATTTCAGTGTTGCTTAGATAAGGGTCTACTTTAAAACAGTTGATTCATTTCAGCCGCTAATGATAAAGCTCTTCGCGAGCTTATTTAGAGTCCAGTGCTTAACTCTAGCGTGCAGAGGACCCTCCAGGGCCAGTAATACAGGGTAATAAAGCAGCAAATGCCGAATCATTCGCCGGGTTGCGGCCCCTACAGTTCTGCGGTGGAGCTAATTGTTGACACGTGTCGCAGAAATAAACAGAGAGGAGCATTTTGCCTTCTGCATCATTTGCCGCGCTAATGCGCTGCTCAGACGCATCATCCGCTCTCGGCCGAAGCCTTCAACTCCGATAACACCCTCAGAGGAACTAACTCAACCTGAAACTGCACCATTACACATTAACCTCTCATCTCTGAGCAAATCTGTGCACAGATGCATCCCCTTTAAAACGCTACCGCGCATAAATAAACCCATGGATCTGTGGCATGCAGTTCGGTTTTCAAGGCATGCTGGGTGCTTAACAGAGTAGAAGTTCAAGCCATTTAATCTCTATGAGTAATTTTTTTTTTTTTCATAACCGTCGCTAATATTCTCAATGTGACTTGTGTGCTTGAACTACAAGCCAAAAAAATATATATAAAAAAGGAGAACGGTTTCTAGCCTCGACGGAGAAGTGATCCTCGGAGTGAGGATAATTACTTGATAACTGTCTTATAATTATCATTGTTCGGCAAGTATAATAGCGAGTGACAAAAACTCTGTTCCGTTCTCCAAGGCGGGGAAGGCGAGGCCGGGATGACTGACGTTATACACCTTGTCAGAAAGCACATATCTGCTGTTGAGCAGGTTAAGACACTTAGTTGTGCGAGACTGAGCGTGTGAATAATTGAATTTCAATTTGGCACTTCATTACAAATGCATCCTTTCGTTTTTTTATTTTTTTCCCCTTTTCCCTCCAAATTGAGAGCTGCAGCGATTCAGAAATAGGCGCTGACATCTGTGACATTCAGAGGAGGAATCTGCGCTTCTGCCAGCAAAAAGCCAATTAAAGCAACTTTTGTGCAGCGCAGTGCTTTTGTTTAGATATGGTGTCAAAAGCAGCTGCTTGTTACACAGACATTGGAATTCGATTTACTCATTTTCTAGTCGTGCAGGCTGTTTTTTTTCTTCTTTCTTTTTCCCCCCTCTCAATATGTTTGTGATGCTTGTCTCCTTCTTAAATTTCAGGCAGTATCCTGATTGATTTGAAAAGCTCCCGATTCATATGTACATGAATGTTTTTTTTGTTTTTTTTTAAGCATGCATACAGTGGCGATTCATTCGACACACACCCTCGTCTGCATTAACAACAAAAAAAGGCTCACATTAAAAGACTAGATTTGGATGAAAATTTTAATTCACTCAATGTTCTCCTTAACGCAAGTTAGTCAATCAGCCAATAAACCTACACGGTACAAAAATAATAATAATAATAATAATAATAATAATGTTCGCCTACAAGAACTTTAAGGCATTAAGTGTTCTTGAATACGCTTGATTATGTGGTTTCAGAGTTCAAATCTAAGTGACATGAACTTTTTATTAAGTTTGTTTTTTTAATTTTTTGAGCCTAAGACGAGAAAAACACTTCAACATACCGGAAATGGAATCGGATACATTTCCGACAGATAGAGCATGCATTTTCAGAGCAGATAGATGGAGTGAGATTAAACGTGTGTAATACTCACAGCAATTCCATGGCTGAAGCCAGAGCCAGGCTGAGGACTAGCAGCACTGATGTAGTTCCCCACGGCCGATTCCTGACTAGTCGGGCCATACAGATCAGCTACAGGTCCTGGACTGTTGGCCCCCGGGAAGGCTCCAGGCCGAGCTGGATTAGCACCTGAGCGAAAATAAACACGCCAGTACACAACGTTGAGGCAGGTGTCCTCAGGGCTGTGTCAAGTGTGATATGCACGAACGGTGAAACAAATTGTGATCGACTGGAGGTTGGAATATCCGCAGTTATACGTGGCGAGAATATGATATTGGACTTGTACATCTATATTAATTTTCAGGATATTAAACAATTGGGAACAGTAAAGCCAAACAGCAGCAGCAACACCAGCAAAGAGAGTGGCACGGAAATGCTTACTAATTACCTGAAATGGCTCTTACAGTGTCGTCAAAATGATGTATGTATTTCTTATAAGTAGTAATAAGGGGCACCAGGAGTGATTAGCTGAAATCACATTCTCACGTATGCACATGCCATACGGGAAAAGAAAAGAAGAAAAAAAAAATCTCACAACTTCGAGCTAAGTCATGCACGAGAATATTTAGCATGCAGTCACACGATGAATTCAGCATGCAGTCAAGCTGTTCGCTGCTGAGAGCATGGCTCACACACTTCAAGTACCCCGACTTTTCAGGACTTTCAAAGAGATGGTGTTTACCAAACAATGCCTCGTTTAATTAACACACCGTCGTTAAACTTGGAATTTGTCTAAATTAAATAAAAGCAGTAGGGCGTCTAGTGTGAGCGGAAGGTCAGTTGTGAGTGCGAGTACTGATTACAAGGTAATAGATTACTACAAGATCATTAAAATAAACAAGTCTCTGTTTGATGCAAGCTTGAAATGTGCTTGAATTAAACAGATGCTGATTTCCAGGATTATACAAAAAATGATACATACAAAAAAAAAAAACTTGCTCTGAGCTACTCATGAAGAGCAGAATATTAACCGGGCTTTTTATAGTGTTTTATAGTTTTCTGGCTTGTTCTACACATCTAACAGACTGTAACAGCAGACTGAAACTAAGCAACGCATTTGAAGATAGATGATTTGCTGGTCAGCTCCCACCATTCCGCAGATCAACTTGCCAATATCATTAGGCTCATCATTACAACTATGCAATCTGGTCAAAACAATTAAGACAAGTGACCGGGGAAGGATCATCATTATAAGCACAAGGCACCCATTATAAAAAAAAATAAATAAATAAATAAATCGCCTCCGCCGCTACCGTCGCAACAGAGCCCTGCCAACTCCGGGATGACACACCGTTGCGCTGACTAACATGCAGGGTCTGAGTCACGGATCACTTTGGAGAAAGCAGACAATTCTGCCTTTTCCGGTCCAAAGACAAATCCTCTTTGCCTCGTCAATGCGTCAAAAGGAAATGTTTAATCTCATCTTCAGAAAACGCACGTACGCGCACCTCAAAATGTAAGGAATGACTCAGTTCAGGCTACTGTACCTGGCCTGCTCTGAGATAGCTAATGAGGAGGAGAGAGAGAGAGAGAGAGTGTGTGAGGAAGACTAATGCGTATCTCCAGGCCTTTCTTACGAGTAGCTACACTGGACTTATCTAAACAGCACACGTTCTAATAGTCCTGCTTATTAAGCAATTACAGCCATTTTCACTTTCAACAGTAATCCTCATTTCTGGTAATTGGTGGATTCTGTTGAGGCAAGTGCTCAGTGTGTGTGTGTGTGCGCGTGTATGTGTGTGTGTGTGTGTGTGTGTGCACGCAAGCAGGAGGATTTATGTCTCAACTTAAACCCCCAGGCTAGACTGCTCCTGCTATTAACTTTAATAGGCAAACATGAGTTACACTTATTGGCTTTGACTGGTAGCTCAGCGGCACCATCCTAATTAAACTGGGGCTTGTGATTACGTGGCAGTTTTTAAGGTACAGGTGACTCATGTGTCCTGCACTGGTGCTCAGAGTTAGGGCTTTAATTTATTTTAAAAAAAAAAAAAAAAAAAAAAAAGAACAACCTTTGTCTCTTCCTGCAGGATGACAAAGTGGTAGTAGTCGGCAGGGGAAGAGGGCAAACACCAGAGCGAGCACAAAGAGCTAGTCCTGACCTCCAACTTCCTTCCTTCAAAGGTATTTTCCCTTTTCCATCCATTACATCACACACAGCCTAAACAAATAAATTGCGTATGTAACCGAAGACACGGTGACGTGTCTGAAGTCTGAAGAGGTGTTTGTAGAACATTTCTGGAAGGAGTCTCCAGTGTCAGAGATAAAGCTCTAACATTTCTGATGTTACACCAGTGATGAGCTACGGTACATTTTCTGCCTTATTAACGTCATGAAAGTGAATGATAAAATAAAAAATAAAATAAAAAAAAAAAGCACATGATGGGTCAGTCCATAACAGATAATCATTTGAGAAACGCTATGGTTTCATGGTGGTAAGTGTAACTCCACCGGATCAGATTAAATTTCTTTTTCTTTTTAAATTTTAGAACACCATGTCTGTCATGTGTTTTTATTTGTCAATCTAACACTGATAGGGACAAAGCGCTTCGGCGTGACCCCTAAAAGCCCCATGATGCATTGATGGTTGCTGTAGCAACAAAATCAAAAGATACAGGAGACATCGCAAGCATCGCCTTAATCCAATTGAAACTTATCTCTCCGTGTTCTTGATCTATATTAAAAGCGATATTACTGTCATATATTGCAGAAAACCCGAGACAGAAATGCATCTAACTGCGTCGGAAGCCACTGTTGCAAAGATAAATATATAAATAAAAAAGCCGAAGTGTCAATTATATCTACCTGATAAAGGCTGATGAAAAGGCAAACAGCAAGCAAGAACAGGCACAGTGTGAAAGAAACAAAGTGCAGATGTTTAGGAATTCCTTAGAAAGGGTTCCTGCCAGGTCCAGGTGAGATCTGACTACAGTAAGTACAGCAGTAAGTTTCAGTACTACATGGCACTGGTGTGGCGTACAGAGCGCCCCCGAGGTGCCGTTGAAGCTGAGCGTGGTGAAATGTACCCAGGCTGGGCCCAAGTCCAAACCAGGAGATCTGTGTAATCTTCAGTGTAAAGCACAGGGACTAGGATGTCTTTCCTTGTCGGCTGCCAAAGCAAATGAGGCAAGATCGGCGAGGCAGGGCGAAGTGACTGGCGGGCCTAGCACCACCTGGCCTGAGCTGCCACCAAGGTGGTCATTATGACCGCCGCAGACGGGCGATGGCACGCAGCACTTCACCGGAGCGGAACGTGGTCAAGCTTGCAGTGCTCAAGATGGCGGAGGCAAGGACGCCCACGGAGGGCCTTCTGAAAATGGCCAACCAATGAGCCTTGACTCGCCGTGAGACAGGAGAGTCTTGCTCGGCGCTAATGACAACTAGAATTTGAATTGATGTCGCCACGTTTTGGTATCAGGATTCAGGGTTATAGCGACACTTTAAAAGAGAACTGCTTAAATTCGAGTAGAAGAGGAACAGAAGCTCATCAGTGTCTGTAACTGCACTTATGGCAGCAGAGTGCTCTAAAATTATCCTCTGCTCCTTTAGAAGAAACTCGCATACAGTCAAAACTCATCTATTTTAAACTTCAATGAATTTTAAGGACATTTTAAAAAGTAAGATGACGTTAAGGACACACAAGCTTACAGGATCACACAAAGCAAGACATCACACTGCGAGGATGTTCCAGGACACTTGTGTTAAGAAGTCGAATCAGAAGACTCTCAGGTGAAGGTGACTTGCCGCGTTAATGCGCCCCATGAAGTGACAGGAAATGAATTAGCTCAGTTTCTCGCAGTTATTTTAACAATTCATACGAAATGACATCCGGCAGAAATGCCGAATGGAAAATGACTCGGTTTTATTATACTGCAACTCAACACATCCTTATTTAAAATTCTACAAACAAATATGGTTGAGTCTGGAATCATCCAGGTTTTGAAATCAGCGTACCATGCTACTTCAGGAGACGCATAAGTATCTCCTGAAGTAGCTAATGATAAATATAGGGGAAAAGTAAAGTGACTGAGTCATCCATCTCGCCATGCTTACGATCTGTGCATGCATCCCCATGTACCTTCGTGCAAAAAAACAAAACAAAAAAAAAAACAACAACAAAGAATGGAGCTACAACACGCAAAATTAAAGACCTCTCAAAGGGAGAAATAAACAAAACTTATACTTTAAATAAAAAGAGAACGCTGCATGCAGTGCATCTCAGGGCAAACGATCAGATGCAGGTGTTCATGTACTGTAAAACATTTATTTATTTTTTTAGCGAACACCAAAATAATACACAAGGTGCCTTGCTAGTGCAAGATATGACTGAAAGGTAGGAAAATCAAAGCAAAACCAAAAAAAAGAGAGAAGAGACAAAAAAAAAAAAAAGACCAAGGGAAGAGGCAGCAAAGGGCTAGTACAGAAACGCGCCATACAAACCTGGGCTCTTAAACTGATCCGGGCTGTGAAGGTGCTGCAGGGGAGAGTTGCAGGCGGACGTGGCGTGCTCGCTTTGCAGCATCTGAGCTGCCTGAGGCCCCAGGGAGCCATAGTCGGCAAAGGAGCAGGGCGCCCCCCGCTGGTCACTGGGCGCGGAATAAAACCCATAATCGGGAAAGCCTGGGAGATACAGTACAGGATGGGGGGAGGGGAAGAAGGAAGGCGGTTAAGGGGTGAGGGGTGGGACGCCATTATTTTGGCGAAAAAAACTCATTGTACACAGTCATGTAGGTAAGGTGTGTATGTTTTTTGCGGGCGCTCGTGAGAGTGGCTGAGATATCTACATAGCTCTAGGTGCTACCTGCTCGTTCTACATCCAGCTTCCAACGCTTCAAAATACACTGCATGACTAAAACGGAGTGAGAGAAGGGTCCATTGGCTACCTGCTACAAGTGATTAGAAAAAGTAACCACAGCCAGACATGGAAGTAATCACCAGGAAACTAGGCTAGTCTACACAAATAACCTTCAGATTAACCCAGACGAGGAGGAACAGATCTTTGCTGAAAACTGGTCCTCATTCACACGCTGCAGTCTCGCTGCCTTTTTGAGAGAAAGAAACATATTGCATTCACACACAATTTCAAGAATCGATTTTCAAACCCTTTTCGGTTAAACGCGCGGCACTACTCATTACGTTCTCTGTAAGATAAAGGAGGCCACATTCATGCCTGCTGGGCGAAACCGTTTAGGGAGGGTCAACAGCACCACACTCATCACATCACGAAAACGCCTTCCTTTCAGTCAGACGGTAGATTATCAACGCACCAGAGAGCATCACTGACTAGTCTGAGCTGAGATTTAAAGTTTGTCAGAATAACCTGAGACGGAGATTTGGTTTTGAAAGCCACAGGCAGCACTCGCACGTCTTTCCAGCTTAGCACCTAATTCAGTCAAGGCGAGCAGCACAAGTGTTTTACTATGACTAGTCCTCTGGCTTTTTTTATTTTATTTTATTAGTTTCCCTAAAAAAAAACAACAAAAAAAAAAAACGAAGAGCCCAAACATCACCTCGCTAGTGCAGATGATACGGTCAGTAACCGTATCCCATAGATTCTACCGCAACTTCCTTATGGGTAATGTGCCTGCTTCATATTACAGTGAGAAGTCTGAGGATGGCACTGTGCCTGGATTATCTGTTTACTGAAATACGTTTGCTATTTAAAGGAATCAGACAAACCTCCAACTATGACGAGCTCCTTTAAGGGCAATACCGAACAATACGGAGCCGAGGGACATCAGTACAACCTATTTATTCTTTGTTCACATACTTAACATAATTTTTTAACAATTGTGTCTTAAAAAAAATAAATAATAAAATAAAAAAAAATCATGAATAGTACCTTTTGTCCTTGAGAACATGTTTAATAATCTAAAAACAGAACTTTCATTGTCTATATAGAACACAAAGGCTTTGTAGACCAGCAGCTCATAAAGTGAAGTCCATAAATAGCAGAGCTATTTATTTAATATGTATTTTATAGACCTAATCTGGTTTGACTGGTCCAAACCCAAATAAAAATAAACATAAATAACTGCACATATCACCATGTGACGCTGTAAAAGATAGATACACAGATACACTTACTGTAATAATAATAATAATAATAATAATAATAATAATAATACGGACATATTTAAATCATGGGCCTGATGCTTAAATAGTTGGATTGTGTTCATGAATAAAAGTCTATCGAAGGGGTGGAATTTGTTTTACAGTTAAAGAGGTCACTGGCTGCACGAAAAAGTTTGCGGACTCCTACACTTTCTTTGTTGCTTTCAGATGCGTGTGGGTGCCTCAACAAAGCTTTACTGGCATTAGCATCAGTAAAGTTAGCTGCCATTGAGTTGCAGTTCCCAGTAACATTAGTGTTTCATCGTCAGATCTAAGATTTAGACAGCAGCTGTGGAATCATCACAGCGGAGAAAAAAAGCTTTACCATGAATCTTAGATGAATGTCGACTTACATAATCATTCAGTTGTCAATATATCACATATATACCACAATCAAATCAAACCATATCTGTCGAACCAGACGGACAGTGACTACTACGGACAGTACTTTTTCTGTTAACAGTGTGTTTTTTTCCAAATTATTTATTTATTTTTATTAACTGCAAAAGTACCTTCCGCTCTCCCCAACTGCCACTGTCCCTAAACCGATTGCAAGCAGGGGGCAGAGAGACTACTCTCTCCTTCTCTGTCTCCTAATGACTCATCTGTGATAGGACTGCAGCAGCCTTGGAGCCTGCACTGCCCACTGCGGCTCCTGCTGCTGACTCACCACGTCCGCATCTGCTCTCTCTCTCTCTCTCTCTCTCTCACACACACACACACACACACACACACACACACAAAAATCCTAGACTTCTTATGCCCTATTGTCGGTCTCCATTTCCCTTTTATGTGCCTTCATCAGGCACCTGACACGCACACATCTGCTCAGTACCACACAGCTGCATGTCCTTAATAATACCCCCATTATTGCCCATCCCCTTCTAATGCAACCTACATCTCCACATAAACGAGAGCTGTTTCTCAGTTTTCCTCTGCATGTGACCAAAAAAAAAAAAAAAGTGTCCAACCCAGAAAAAGTAGCAAATCTGTTAGTGAATAGTGAGTGTGGAATGATGCCTGACCAGAGGTTTGGGAAGACGATAACCTCAGGGAAGGCAATAAAATTGTAGAGTGGAAAACACTGACTGGTAAAAAGCTCCTGAGAAGGCACATGCCCCTCTTGCTGCCACCTCACTTTTCTGTATCTGCATGTCTTTCATGGTAACTAGGCATGCTTTTAGCTTTGCTTTAATTGTTTCAAACCCAAATACAATACAAAAACACAAAAGAGGGGGAAAAAAAAAAATGGAGCGTGAAAGAGACGACTTTTATTTAATCCATTTTATACGTGCATGCAAATAGCTCATCGTCCTTGAGTTTCAAAGTGGGTTCCGGGCTCCTCACTAATTAGACAAGCTTCCTCGGCTTCCTCTCCTCACTCTAATTAGAATCTTTAATAACAAACAAGCGGCGACCTTTACAAAAGGCTTCACCACAATCTCCTCCATTAGCTAAACGGATGAGGAGAGGAGGGGTGAGAGAAGAACCGTCGTCCCCCCCCTACAGCCAAAACACCATCCAAGGCTCAGGCCTTGCCAGGCCCACACAATGTCGGCTTCCTGCCGCGATCTGTTCAAGGCAGCATCGGATTCAGAGTGGTTTTGGGAAGAGGGAAGCGACAGGACACAAGGACGACATCAGCACGCACAACAAATACACATGGCGGCTTTGTTTGCTCTGACACGGACAATTAACCCTCAGCTGGCGACACCTCGCAACCGGGAAGGTCTTATCTAATAAAGGCAGGCAAAACGACTTTTATTGTTCAGGTAGATTGCCTCTAATGATAGTGCCATCAGTGTAAAAAGATATGAATAAAAATGGGCCTGCACGAGAAAGAAGAAAAAAAAAAAGAAAGAAAGTGGCTCTTCCGTGGATGGCAGGAGCGAGAAAAAGACACCATCTGGGAGTGCTGCAATCACTCGGTTATCTTCCCGCGCTAATTTTCTTTTCAGCGCATACAAATGATTTACTTCAGGCAAAGGTGAGAAACAAAGTGCGATTGAGCAGAAGAGCCTTTTTTTCCCCTCCTTTTAACATCAAAGTTAGAGAAATAATGGTCTCTCTCTGATCTTTCCCCGGTACAGCATATGTTTCTCTCCGCGGTGTGTACGACGGAACTGATTGTGTTGTCTGCTTCCTTTGGGAGAGGCTGCGGCGGTGGAGTGGGTATGGATTAAAGAAAGGCGTTTATTTGTACGGCGCGGGAGCAAATTTGCTGCATGCTAATGAACAAACATCAAATGGTGCGTTGGAGCTGCACAGACATCTGCTGCCACACTGTATCCTAACTACTACAGCATCATCACATGAGCTCTCTGTTTGGAGTAATGAAGTTGCCTGTTTGTGGTGTGTTAATTCTTGTAATGCGAGTGTGTGTAGGTATAGCCCTAAAAACAAACATGATGTCATTAAAAAAAAAAGAAATAAAGGAACAACATTTATCCTAATCATTCCAGGATGAAGCATGAGAAAAAAGGAAACACAGGGAAGAGCTTCGGATTGTTGCTGTTACCACCGTCACTGTGTTTCACTGTAGGATTTGTGTGGAATCATTGTTTAATTTAGTATAGTGGTGCAAATCAGTGTCTTGTCTTGTTGTTGCCGCTTGCGTATGACTGGATGCTTTTGTTGTGCGCTCTAAACTGTTCACACACTGGCTGGCAGCATAGCATCCTGTGTAATAGGAGGTAATTTATAACCTGATAATCATAGAATCGCAATACAGATCGAATCAGCACCTAGGTATCGTGATCATATCGTATATTGGGCGATCCCTTGTGATTTCCATCCCTAGTATCTTTTGACTTGTTCTTAATTTCAGCCCTTTGGAGCTGTTCACTTGGATATCTATAGATCTCATATATGATCTATAAAACTTTTCTAAACAGCCACATAGCAAAGTAATCTATTGGACCGAGTCATTTCTGCGCATTTTTTTATCTTACTGGCATACACACTAGATTAGATTACAAGAACTCGGGTGTATAAGCGGTCCTCACACAATATATTCTGGAAGTATAGATGTTTAAAGGCTTAAGAACACCATGCTGCTACAAGAATAGCTTCTATACAAAGCCAAGTCTCATTGTACATCACACCTAAGAACAAGTCGCGTATATAACACTGAGCTCAGAGATCCCGGTGTTCAGGTAGGTGTTGGTGATTTTACAACAATGGTTCAGGATAAATGCACACAGATCTTTCCACCCAGCCACTCCACCTCTCATCATCTAATTATTAACGTTCGAGCCATCGGCCTGAAACAAAAGACCGCTTCTTCGCCATTTCTTTTTAAATCCTGTGGTCTAATTGGATGTAATTACTCATCTACAAAACAAATGAGTAGGTCGGCGTTGCCGTGGCGACCGGGACGGTGGGTCCAGCAGTGCGAATCGTTTCACTGAGGTTCATTTCTGTGGATAATTATCACCCGTCTCCTTTCTCTGCCTTTTGCCCAGTCCTTGAAGGGTTACCGTCGCCAAGCTCCAGCCATCGGCTACTACTAATTCAACTGTCTTCAGGTATTCTGTCTGTCCCTCCCTCGCTGTCTTTCTGCATACTGCCATCAAGTGTGAGGCTCTCTTCGAGTGAATAAATGCTGCTCTCTCATTTTCACTTTGCCACATCACTGCTTCAGAGAAGGAATTCCACACCACTGCCACAGGACTTTTTTTTCCTCCTGAGCAAAGAACCGAGTTTTTCCTCGCATAAAAGGAAGATGAGAAACTCGGACTGCATGTCGATCGAATGCATATTCCCCTGCCATTTGACCACTATAGAGCCAAACTGAGGAGTAGAATGTGATAATCCTAATACCAGTGTTTCAATGATTACATACACATGTGCTTTTTTTTTTTTTTTTTACTTCAAATCCCTGGTGGCCATTAACTGCACTTCCAGGCCAAATGTCAATAAACCTGTCAGATGCCTTTCCTAATGAGCTTAGAATTTCAGAGCAGTGACAATTAGCGACTTCATTTTCACTTACGAAGAGGCCCAGAGTTAGCCTTCACTTTTCTATTAAAAACAAGCTGTTTCTAAATGAACTGGTGCGTAATTAAGACCCCTCTATGAGTCATTCTGACGGTGCTGACATTTCCCAAATAGTTAATATTAAATGTCTTGTCATTTTGTTCTGACAGAGGGTAATGGGTGTTAACTGGTGATTTACTCCCTTCTCAACAGTATCCGTATCTCTAACTGCTCAAATGTCTCAGAATGCTTAGAACGTCATGTATGAGTCAATTTTGAAGTATGAAGAAGTCTGAAGAATAAAATACGGATTTGCATTCCAGGGATCTGGCTTGCGTGAGAATGGAGAACATTCCTATGAGACACTGTGATGTTGTGTACTTGTGGTTAAAGCACTACAGGTTAGCCTTTCAATACAGCACAAGACTGACACTAAATCTGCATACCCCCAGCACCCATGGTACAACCAGGAGACACAAGAATGTGGTGCTGCACAATGAAGGCAGAACAGGCACACCTGACTGTTGAGTGGCCACAGTGTCTGAGCATGAAGAACAGTAAACAGCTCAGACAGAACAACGCAAATTAACTTGCATTGGGACAGGAAAACCACCCCACCAAAATCTGCTACGCAAGATTATATAAGAGCTCCTTTACTTTTTGCAACCAGGTCAGTAGCTCTCTCTATAAATAGTGATTGTAAAAGTATAGCAAGTCAGATCAAGCATTGTATTAAAGGTTACAGTAAGGAAGGAAATGAGAAGATGAAAAAACTTTCTTTAGGACCGTATCCCTCTTTGTGAGTGGGGAGATGAAAGCGGGCAACAGCTGAGCACCTCTGGAGTATGCTTCCCCCCTTTGAAGTTCAGGATGGTTCCTCCCAAAGGTCCTCTCTGAGCATCTGCCCATCACAGCTGTGTGGAGGAGTCCATCCTGAAACTGAGGGGGAACAGCGCCTCTCTAACCTTTATGTGTAACATTTATCTTCCTGCGACAAGAGCCTGTGGGACCGGTGTCACATGGAGCATCCTTGAGAGAGCGGAGCTGTTGTTGGCCCTTTTGGCACGAGCCGGAGCCGCAGCTGTGTGGGTGTATGTGTGTGCCCGAGAGGCAGTAGATGGGCACACGTGAGAGCTGGGAAGCCAGTTTAATCTCGCCATGGCAGCACAAGCCAATGCAGCCCTCTGTTGAGCCTCTCGGCAGCGATCACAGTGCTTGTTGGGATGAAATGCATAATGATCTCCAGATAATGGGAAGTACTCAGCCAAACGAGAGCAGCTCCGTGTCTAGCCAGCAGCAGGCCTCATCAAGCAAAAATGGGGCTTCATACAATAACTTCCTTCTTGTTTCATCAGGGTAATATGTCCAGAGGACGGTGCTGACAAGGATGACGATGGACCTCTAGCAAGTGTATGCAAATGGACTTCAAACAAAAAGTAATACCGACCTTTTCCCTTTTACTTCCTGACCAAAAGGAAAGGGCTCACTGACTTTTTTTCTTTTTTTCTCTTTCTTTTTTGAGACCAACTGTTGGTCGCAGTGGTCTTTGGATAATTACACAAAAACACTCTGAGGTTTAAACATAGCGGCGATTGGCCATTTTATAAACCATATTAGAAAACTGCTTTTTCAAGAGAAAGCTGCCAGACAAGGTCTGCTGACCTTCAAGGGATAGCTGCTGGCCACCTGCACCACACACTCTTCTTCTGACAAAAGGCACTGTAGAAATACTGTCCGGTTCCTGATATCCAGTATGTTGTGAATGAGAAAGATGAGAGTGTAGATACTTGTGAAGGAAAAATTTTAAACGATGGACCAGTGTCCCAGGACACGCTCCAGGTCCACCATGGCTCTGACCAGGATAAATGACTTACTGAAGACGAATGAAGGAGAAATTAAGTGTAGGAATAACACAAGAATGAACCAACCTCTTTTCTAAATAGCTTGAGGGAGGAAGGAAGATTGGGGATCGATCGGGGAAGAGAGCGGTGTTGTGAGGCCTTATGACAGAGAGAGAGGTTTAAGAAAACATATCTCAGTTTCTGGCGGGGGGACATAATTTTTCAATACTTTATACTTATTGTTCAGCCCTTGAGAAGACAAAAATCTCTCCATGGAACGACTCAAATTCCTCCAGCGAACAGAGAGTAGTAAAGGAGTGAGCCAGAGGACATTTCTCAGCAGAAAGACAGAGCGAGTAGGAGGGGTGACTTCAACAGCATGTGCCAGCACGGCAGTCGGACACACACAGTCAGCTATGGAGGCTGGCAAGGAGAATAGAAGTGCGAGAGACAGACCTCCAGAGGGCAACGCCTCCTGTGGTGCAGCACCCGGTGGCTCTCATACTCTCAGCTGCATGTGAGGTCCAGGAACAGACGGACAGTCAGAGAGACAGATCCCAGCCCAGGAAAAGTTAAAGGGACAAGCTAGTGAGACAGACAGACAGCTCGACGTTTAGACTCCATCTGTAGACTGTACTTCAAATTCAGTGTGCTAGCCTCCCAGGCAACAGCTGAAACAACTACACCTGACCAATGGTTTATAAAGTTTGTTTATGAGTGAATCCTTTTCAAAGGGGATTTCATTTAAGTATGCAGATCAAAACAGTCAAACAGCAAAATGCTTTTTTTTATTGCATGCAACATTATACAAGGAAAAGGGTTGGCCCATGTATAGGTATTTCTGACTTGTATATTCATTCAATTTAGATTTCTTAATGAAAGGGTAGAATAATTTTTTTTTTTTCACGTTTTCTCCAAACTTGTCTCCTGTCCCCCCGTCCCGCTTAAACATGTTGCAAGAAAAACAAGCCAAGCTCTGTCTACCCTCTTCCACATACATAAGCTCATGGACTGCTGTGATTGACAGGGGAGACAGCATATGGTCCGCCCACTGAGACAGCATGGATCATTTATTCTCTCTTGGCTCCTGGATCGTAGGGATACAAACTCACAATCTCCAGATGAGAACGCAAGAATAGTTTAGCTAGCATTTAAGATAAACTAGAGCAAGAATGAATGAGGTAAAGTCAACATAAAAGACTCCCAGCTCTCTGTGTGCATAGTACGATACACATCTAGGTGTTTAGCTGGTTATCTGTCCAATAAAACAAAAAAGGGTTTTTGTAAAATCGTATTTCAAGTCATTTTGATGGGATACAATAAATTAATAATAATAATAATAATAATA
>JAOVVA010000009.1:15550684-15578938 GCA_028565275.1 Leiocassis micropogon | reverse complement strand
ACGCCTATTTTTATGGTAATAAAAAAAAAGAAAGAATAACACTGCAAAAGGAAAGCATTTTTAAATAATACATTTCTAAATACGAATTGTGTGTGCTAAGACTGTACAACTCCCTCACCGTTAGTGTTTTTAAGGTAGAGGTAAAGAGCTACAATTTGCTCAGGCTTTCAGCTGTCCTTGTGTCTGTGGTGCTTCACATACTTCAACTATCTCACATTTCAGACAATAGAGTCAACGGTGCATGTCAGATAAACATTTCCCCAGCTATCGCCGCTCGAGCCTGAGTGCAGCTCTTCAATTCTGTGAGCCTTTTTTTTTTTTTTACAGTATTGGTGAGGTATAGAATTACAGCGTCATCTCAATTACCACCGGACACTTTCAGCAACCGTGCACAAAAACCATGGTGATTTCTGATGTTCAAGGTTTCTCAGTGATTATTTACACCTCGGGTTAACATTCCGATGGAGGATTTCCAGGGACGACAGAGAGATACACGTCCCGTTCTAACAGAAAAAGCTGACAATGTCAAAACCCTTTGAAATCGCACAACTCCCACAGACTTCTCACAAATCCCACATACTTGTCATATCTGATACCACCAACGGTGAAAGTTGAGGCTGTCTCAGTGATGAGTCTAGGTACCTTAGTACACAGTATAACAATGTAGCCTGATGGGATAACCAATTTTTTTTTTTTAAGATTTCAGCACTGAAACACTACAACAAATCACTCAAGGAAATGACTGACCTAGCATCATCATCATCATCATCATCATCTGATTAGCTATTACCCCAAGCTCACAACTGCAATAAACTAAGCAGCATGTGACCATTCATTTTTTATGTACATGTGACATTGAGTTAATTATCTTGTACACAAAGCAACATAGTTTGAGTGATTCCTCCCGCCAATCCAATTTTTTTCTCAAATCCAGCTTCCCACCTTTAACTAGTTCCTATTTACTGTTTGATGCACAAAAATGAAGGAAAGGACATTTAAAACAAGTATCTATATAAATATTCCAAAGAAAAATAATGATTAGAAGTTTGTTGAAAAAAAAACAAAAAAACACTGGCGCCACTGGAAATGGTGTATGTCACACGTGCTTTTCTAATCTGACCAAAAAAAAAAAAAAGGTAAATCAAATGAATCCATTTTAAAAGACAGACATTCCGGCTACGATTGTTAATCATCAGAACGCACTAAATGTGACCCTTCGGTTATTTGTAATTAGCAGAAGTGGTAACACACTTCATTTTTCATGCAAGATTAGTCAAATGCACAAGGTCTGTGCATGCATATTTGATGCGTCTTACAACGTTGTCTATTTTATTACACCGTAAATCTCTCTACTTAACTCTGCCACGGCTGGAAATGAAAAACAGACTGAGCTTCAGCCCATCCAATCACAGAACAGCACCCAGAGGGTACCCACTCCAGGACGGTGCTTAATTACAGAACAAAAAGCACCAGGGTCCCCGGGGGGTCTCAGTCTGCCCATTAAAGATGTCCGTCACCTCGGTTCTAAACTGCGCTTAAGGCTGAGAAGCCATCGATTTATTTACTGCTATCGAGGAGGCACATTTCTTCATCAAGCTGACGAGATGATCCATAAACTGCGATAACGAGGGGAAAAATCTCATTCCGTCATGACATTTCTGTCATGGTGCGTCCATAATGGTGCACTTTTTTTTTTTTTTTTTTTTTTAATATACATGTCTGTTACTGAGGGTTAAATCATACTCATCACGTTAGCCAAATTTTTTTTTTATAAACGATTAGAGCAAAAGACAACCGTGATCCGGAAAAATCGTGCTAGTGATTTTAGTTTAGTTGTTTTGAGGAGGACTGGTAAAGCTGCCACTCTCTTTTTCTTTCTTTTTTTTTTTTTTAAGTGTGTAAGTGTAGAGTGCAGAAGAGGATGAACATAGCCGTAACCACACAGAACACACGCGGTCAGAGTGTTTACCTGGCCCCGGGTTCTGTGGGTACGCCACGTAGCCGCCTCTTCCTCGGGCGCCCCTACCTGAGCCTCGTGCTGCCGCCACTGCCGCCGCCGCCGCCACCGGACCATACACTGCTGCCGGGAAACCTGACGCACAGACGAGACACACACAAGCGGTTAGCACTCACTAACAATCTACACGACGGTCGCTCTGTGACCATAACAGCACTAACGCTCGTTACCAGGAGGCAGTTCAGTATGGCGCTTTTAGCATGGGAGACACTTTTTATGGGTTACTTAAAGCTGAAACATGTTCAGCCTACTGTATGGAAAGCAGAAAATGGAACCGCATCCATGTGGGGAAGCTTTAAGAACAGTTGTAGTGAAAGAAATATAAAGATTTGAGTTTGAGTATAAATGGATTGCAGAGGGCAAACTGAAAACCATGAATAAGCAATGCGCATAAACATTTTATTCCTCACACTGTCTCTCTCTCTCTCTCTCTCTCTCGCGTGCATGTGAAGCGTTGCTGTGAGGCAGATTGAATAAACTAACTATAACGGGGGCGCCAGCACAATCATTTACTCAAATGAAATAATTAGGAGAGGCAGCGACGAAAGCTCAGGCTTCGATCTGTGAAAGTTTTTCCATGCCTCTTTATTGAGTCAGCGACATGTTCCCATTTACTTGCTCTCTCTCTCTCTCTCTCTCACACACACACACACACACACACACACTCCCATACCTCACAACATGACTCCTTTTCAGCACCATAATTCCATTCAACACAAGAGTATGGAGTTCATACATTTGAACTGATGGCTCTTTTCTGTAAAAAGTGCTGCTTTTTTTTGTCGCACACACACACACACACACACACGCAGAGAGCACGCAATGAACCGTTTCACTTGAGCAAAAAATTATAGGACTGTTCAAGTAAGGAGTGTGAAGAGGTCAGATGGCCAGTAAAGGGCCATTCACACCAAATATTCACCAGGCAGCTGGATATCAGTGCAAGCCAACTGGTAAAAGTACAGGCTAAAACAAATGGAGGGTTGTTTGGATGAACAGCTTTCAGAGAAGGCATACACCCTGTAATTTAACAAACCCAAGGGCCTGCCCTCTTGCTTCGGGGATTCGACATACTGTCATAGGATAGAAGATTTAGACTCACTGACACCTAATGTCCAATACACTCGATACAGAACCGTAGTGATGAACAGAGGCGCTCATGAAATACTTTCGAGTGTGAGCAACTTAAAGAACAATGCTGGGAAACAACCCAAGAGGAAATCAGATTCCTCCCCATTCACGTGCAGCACGTCCCTGAATCCAGTTTATCATCTAGCGATTTTGTGTAAGAGTGCGAAGGCCGAATATAAACACCACGATGCAGAACAGAATCACTGCTGCATGTTTTTTCCCCCCCCCCCAATACATTTTATCTAATGCAGATTAACACAGTAGAAAACAGTTTGCACGTTATCTTGAAAGGCAGGAATTTGAAATGGAATATCGTGAATTATGAGCGACTCGTCCGTGATTACTTGGGTATTGTGTGATTCCAAAGTGCTGGAAGTCTGAGATCGTGAACAAGTTGTGTAGGGAACAGAGATTGTCCACATGCTTTACTTTCATCCGGCTGAACCAGATATCTGGTGCCCAGGAGTTCAGTATATTATGTTTGAAACATTTACATTCAGGTATTTGGCAGACGCTCTTATCCAAAGTGCTTTAAAGTTCCCATTATTAGATGGATCCTTACACTGGGTTACTAGGTTACAAACCAAGTACAATCAGTCAAACGCTGTTGGGATTTTTTTTTTGTTTTTGGAGTGGGGGGGATTAACCCAAATATTGAAGAAACAGATTGCCGCCAATTAAATATTGCCAGATAATCGCTGTACGCACATCTAGAGGAATTTCCATTTACCACATACGTGCCAGAACAGAAAACGGTCTAGATACAGGTCTCCCTCGATCTCTGAGAGACAGTGCTGGAGGATGGGTGGGATTGTGGTGCAGTGTGGGATGTGCCTTGTAGTCAGAATGCTAGTATGTTGGGGAGTTAGCTAGAATTAATGCAAAGAATGACTTAGAATCAGACTTTCATTGTGATTTAGCTGCAGTGATGTTACCATTAAATATTTTAAAAGAGACTCTGCATTGTTGCCTTGTAGAGACGAAAAGGTCTGGGAGTCCCTATGGACTGGGAAGAACCTGTTTTAGGTACCAGTCAGCATGTGTGTCTGCGTGTGTGTGCTTGAGAGGAAAATGAATAATGGCTAGTCACTGGCTAAGCTTGACTGGTCTTCCCCGCAGCATCCCCCTCCCCCTGAAAGATGGGGACAGGGGGATTAATAGCTTGTTACCAAGTGGCTATTATACCATTCCACTCCGTGTGCGGCAATGAGGCCCATCGAAAACCATGCGCTCTTCTCAAAGAGCCTTAATCGAGGGGAATGATGTGTCTCATCAGATGCGTATTTTCATGGCCGAGTTTAAATGTCAAGCTTTAGGATTACTGAACTCGTCATGGCGGAAAGTACGAAAGTGAAGCTCTACAGATGGTGGTCAAATCAAGTAAATAACGTAACAACACAAAGGTTTGTTTGTTAAGCGGCGTAATCAAACATCGTCATTAACGCAGTCTGGATCGGGACATACATCAGAGGAACGCGGCTGAGATATTACATTATAATAAATATAATTACAGACCGGGCATGCTAATGAAGCCGTAGATCAGCGTGCGACAGCCGCTCATCAGACAGTGGTGCTCCGACAGCGGAGATGGGACTCACAGTCAGACAGAGTGATGGCATGTAATCAGACATAGCTCAGCTCGGACAGCTCATCCAGCCCTCGATATCAGTCCAATTCCAGCAAGAGCGAACACACCAGACTCATTTAAGAGTCCTATGATTAGCAGAGAGCTCTATTAAAAGTCTTGGGTTTAACGGTAAGGGGGCAGTGATGGCTGAGTGGGCGATTACAACACCAGCCAGCCATGTGCGGCAGGGTCAGTTATTTATTTATTTATTTATTTATTTATTTGTTTGTTGTTTATAAAACACACTTTAATATTTGGCACTGCTTCTTTACCTATTTATTATTATTTTTTTAATCCCAGCGTTGCAACATTATGGTCAGTCGCTGAAGAAAAAAAAAAAAAAAAAAAGACCAGTGTTACATTACAATCAGACTTTGTCTTGGCTTAGCGCATCCTCACTCTAATTGCACTTTTCATTTCTTTATTCTTATCCACACTCATTAATCTCTTCACAGCACCAAATCTGTGGTAATTACAATCACGAACCTTGTGCTCCCCTGCAAAAAACACATCCTCTTGTCTCCTCTCACTCAGTCCACCTCTTAGCCCCTTTTATCGTTAAATGCTCCTCTCCAGAGCCACAAGTCAAATGCTCTTTTATTTTGCTCGAGTACTTCATCTCCCTAGTCGCCCTGTCACTGCTCCCTCACCCTGCTCTCAAACTTAACGCAGAAAAAAGTTCTTCAGAGAGATTAACTGTGCCGGATTAGGAGGGTTAATTAATAGTTCTTGCCAGCTCATTGTTTTGCGTTGGCGCCGCGAGAAGCCGCCCGAGAGAGGCGCTGCGGCATTTAATCAATTTCATGGCCCTTTTATTACCGGCGCGATAAAGCCAATATTTCGATTTTAGTTCTTGTTTTCTTTTTCCCCCCAACTCTCTTCCTTCCTAGCGTTGTTTTTGCCCCTGCTGTCATCCGAGCTGCACTTGGACAGACGGCAGGACTCCAGGGAGGGCACAAGGACACATCTGCTTACAGCCTCGGCCAGGGGTCTCGAGAGAGCGCCCCAATCTGTATGCCAGGGATCCTTGTGGGCCTGGAGCTACACTCTCTTTCAGGTCGACAGAGGGGAAGAGGAGCCGATCACGCCGCAGAGCAGACATGCTTCATGCTCAGTGCGGCACAAACCCTGCAGCTGCCGACTTGCCAAGAACCGAGCCCACGCTCCAGTAAGATCAAAACTAAACAAAGATGCAAGCAAAGATTCCACCATTATTGCTGTTAAAATAACCGGCCTGTAATGGTCATATCCGGTCAGACTTTGGTGTTTGGTAGTGGTGGTGACGTTTAAAGACATGTTTGATGAAAACTTTGTCGCTAGGCGATGAGCGATGGTTCAACAAAAAAGAAAGTATGGAACATTATTCCTCTCTTACCACAAATCAGCAGGACATGTTTGGTGTCCAAAGTTTGCTTCACTGCACTTGCTAATGTTGCACTTGCTCTTTCTGTCGGCTCCAACACTCGGATCACTTACAGGCTGATGCAATTATGCAATTATACACCCAGTGTTAAATTAGTAACCAGTAATCAAGGGTTGCCATTAAGAGGCAGATAGTTGTGAGCAAGACACAGGAAAACTGTCGGATCCGGAGGACGGCAAATCTGCTGGTGAGCAGGGCTAAACTTCACAAGCTGCAGCGCTCATAAAAAGAGGATCAAGCTGTAAATACAACCGAGGCTCCTGGGCCAAATCCTCCAGCACTCCAGCCTGCTCCTCCTCTCTTCAGCCTGCAGGGTCGTGGGAAATAGAAAGCTTGCCCCCTCTCTGTCATATTTGAAAAGGAAGCAGTAACCGTAAAGAGAAAGAAAAATCACGACAAATAAGAATAGTCAAGGGGGAGAACAGCGATTGCTATCTTTTCATCTCCGGATTGACAGACAGCTTATTGTTGGGGCGATCTGCTACGAGCTGGCGGCGTTTGTTGTTTTCAGAAAGGCTCGGCAGAGCGCTATCAAAGCCCTGAATCGAAGTGAGTGGCCGCGAGCCCAGGTGTCTCTTTACACACTACAGAGCTCATCTCCACACACACACACACACAAACACACGCACACACACACACACACACACACACACACACACCCCCAAAGGAGAACTCATGGAAGCAAGACATGAGCTTTGGGGAAAGTGAAATTCTTAAGATGCACTTAAGAAGGAAGACGTGAACGAAAAACTAACTTTACATAATTTCCCCCTAAACAGCCAAGGCATGCTGGGTATTCAGCTTCTGCTTCAAAAAGACTCTACTGCTAGGAAGCTATTGCAGATAAATAAAAAAAAGTTTGTGCAAATACGAGTCTCAAACCATGTTTAGATCTTTAGTGATGTCACAGGTGCACTGAGGTTGTGTTGATAATAATAATAATAATAATAATAATAATACACACTATATAGAATACTTGCTGTTGAGCCACCTTAGTGTTGCGTCTTCAATACAAAACTTCCATTATGTCCAAAATTCAGCATGCGGCTGATGCTCCGGCTCGTTTAATACAGGGATTTTTGCTGTCGCCATCTGGATTTTCAACAAAGAATTAATCTAAAGTTCAATAAAAGAGCTCTGTAGGACAGGCTTTTCTCTGATGAGTACACACACTTGAGCCACTGTTTAAAAGGGGCTGAGCTGGAGAGAGAGAGAGAAAAAAAAGTTTCCCTGAAATATACGCCATTGTTCTTTTCCGTGCATTAGCAGCACTTCAGACAGCCGTGTTGCATTCATTTTCGCCAGCTCCGTAATGGCATGTCATTTTGTATATGAAAGCGTGTGACAGGCACCGTCTCGCAAGCCTAACTAGAGTCTGAACTCATCAGCGGCGCAGGACTGAAAGTACAGAGCCGAGGTGTAATTTATGACGCATTAGCACACACTTACACAGCTGGATACACACGGGGGCGGCGCTCCGAGCTTCTGTGCCCTGCGCGGGTAATAAGGCTATTGTAACACCGTGATGTATGGCTCTGGCCCGCATTACTCGCTCATTACCGTTCCACCGGACGTATTTTATGGAGGTGACTTACTCGCCCCCGGTCGCCTCCACCAGAACCGCGTTCGCGAGTACCATAAAAAAATCAAAACTTTGCGTGTGTCTCAGACCATGCCTGAGCCGCGGCGTCTCCCTAAGCAGCCGAGCAAGCAGAGAGACGTCTGGTAAAATAAATAATTTCTCACGGCAGCGCCACAAATAGCTGGGTTACTGTGAATCTGACCTGTGGCTAATGGAAGACTCATCACACCGTTAAGGTTACGGCTTGCTTTTTTTTTTTTTCCCCCTCCTCTACCTCCCCTTTCCTCTTTTTTGCTGTCTTGGATATAAAGCCCTGACCTGTGTGGTCCCCTGTAAAAGCTTCCCTCTATCAAAGTGTTGACAAAAAAAAAACAAAAAAACAGACAGACAGGTCTGAAAGTCAGAATGTTCCTCAGAAACACTGCCTGATCTCTACTGATCCTCCATCATCAGCCCTGACCGATCCAGGATCAGTCGGCACCCTAGTAGTCGGTCTTGTCCTCCGATGACATTTCAAACATCAAAGAAAGAGAAAGAGAGAAAGCAGGAAAAGACTCCACCCTCTTCGCAAGACACCACCCTTGTTAGCCCGAAGTGCCTCTATTAATTAGCGGGGCCACCGCGGCCTCCCACTCGTTAGCACTAGAGTAAACACTCCTAATTTGTTATGCATTTTAATGGCCTTCTCCGAAACACTCAAGAAACGACTGTGGGGGTTTTAAAAGAAAGCACACAAACACAAATCCCCAGCAAGCTGTGAAAGAGAGGGAGATGAAAGCGAGAGCCTGGTCGATCTCTTCCTGCGCGACTCTGAGATGAACGAGCGGCCGAAGGAAATCCTTGTGTGCGCAAGGTTACTGCTGGAGTTTAAGCATGTTTTATGGCCCACTATTACATCTTTACTGCTACGCAATACAAAGCAAAAAGCCTTCATAATACTTCGAGAGAAATGTGTGCTCCGGGCTGAACCACTCCGTGTACGGTCGGGAAGCAGGGGAGAGGAGACGAGAGGAGAGAAGAGAAGCTGAAGATGAACGCAAGGGGTGAAAGAAAGACCTAAATCATTCAAAGTGTATTCTGGGAACACTGGGATTGAGGTGGGAATACACCCCTGAATGGAATGTCAGTCCGTCACTTTCACACCGAGCGGCAATTTAGCGAAGCCAGTCTACATGCTGGTATGTTTTTGGGAGACAGGAGGAAACGAGAGCACCTGGAGCAGTTCAGGATCAAATTTGGGAAAGTCTTCCTCTTTCTAACTTAAACCCAAACATTACAGATCAGAGGCAATGTGAAATAAAAAATGTGAAAATTGTGCATCCGTCAAACAGTTCCGACATACAGTATAATGTAAGTCTGTCAAGCCATGACTAGCCCCTTAGCTATCTACATGTGTGTGTGCGTGTGTGTGTGTGTGTGTGTGTGTGCACACAGTTCCACTCGTCTATTTATCTCCCTGACAGGGAAGCACAAGAAACTTTTAATATGTTTTAATACTAAAATGTTAAGAAGTTAAAAAAAGTTGCTATCCTGCATTAACCCTTTAATCTCGAGCAGCCCTCACTTTGTCTTATTTGAGCTCAGCCATATTTATATAGTTGGTTAAAATCAAAGAAAACTAATTTCATCATATTGAGTAGATCATGCTGGTGCAGTGTTTAGCACTACGGCCTTGCACCTCCAGGGTCAAGTGTTCGACTCCCGCCTCGGGGTTTGTGTGTGTGGCGTTTTCATGCTCTCCCCGTGTTTGGTGGGTTTCCCCCCCCCGGGTACTCAGGTTTCCTCCCACCGTCCGAAGACATGCAGATTAGGCTAATATTAAAACACCATAATGCAAAAAACATCTAAAAATACTGAGTTTTAAGGCTTTAATAAGCGAAGAGAGTCCCGTTCGCACTGGTTATCAAGATATCAAGAAGGTGCTTCAATCTGTAGCGTCCTGTGTTTTATTCCTCTTATACCACAGCCATGTGGCAACCAGTACAATTCTGTCGATATCTGAATATCTGACCTGCGAGATTAAAAAAATTAATAACAAAAGATATTAAATATAAAAAAGTTTATTCACCCAACTCAGTTCCTCTAATGAACATGATCATGCTTAATCACATTTAATCATATTTATATTACAAAGATGATTAAAAATTACTGGTGTAATCTAAAACAAAAATAATATCCGAGTCACCGTCTCATTCCCGACATCTCTTTATTTACACGCACGCACGTACGCGCGCACACACACCTGGAAGCTCTTTTAAAGGCTCCATTTACATCAGTATTGTTTATTTTGATTATTAAGGAGATGAAGAGAAGATGAACTGGGGATTTAGAAACAGACTGAGTTACAGCCGAACTGACGGATTTAGGCAGAGCTTCACACAACACTGCTCATCACTAAACTGTACACAAGGGTATCACATGATTTGCAAGCTTTGTCTTATTGATTTCTGATAAATGACTAGTTCATACGCTCTTTTTAGAGCTCTGGATCACCAGCACACGCATGCACACACACACACACACACACACACACACACACACACACACACACGCACCTCTCCTCCTCTGGCTCACAGTTTCTTCTTGTCCATTAGTGAGAAGGTGTGAGATCTCCAAACAAGGCACGCTCACACATGCCTGAACCTGTGTGTGTGTGTGTGTGTGTGTGATACACATACAGATGGGTATATGTATTTCTGGCCTTTATATTACCCTGAAGGGTGTGATCATTATGCATGCATGTATGTGCATGAACACATGTCTGTGTCTATCACACCTTTCCTGAGCAGAATCGTACTGGCGCCTAGTGGAGTCATACTGGCGCTAACTGGACTAATGGAGCGAAGTTGCAGAACGGAATTGTTGGCACTTAGTGGAATCGTACTGGCGGATAGAGCGGATTCACATTGGCGCCGGGTGGAGTTGTGCTGGCTTCAAGGGAAATGGTACTGGTAAGCAGAGTGGTCCTGGTGCCGAACGGAATCGTATTGTCCCTGAGCAGAGTCGTCAAGCGGTGAATATCCGTATCATTTGTATGCAGTAAGAGAGATACAATACCCTAGTGAATAACGTGTGACTCAAATAAAGGTTGCTCCAGCTCCAGCCTGTTCTCAAACCACCTCTGTATCATGTGTAAAACTAAACACACCCATACATGCCCACATCCGTCCTAGAAAACTGTCCGGATTTCATATTCTCGCTGAACCTCTCTTTTCATTTTGAATCTTCTTTTATTGGATGTGACTGCCGATTATTAATTCCGCTTCTGTTTACAGAAGATCCGATGACGGCCGTCGCCATTACCCGACACCAACATGCTCTGTCGTTAGGAATGTCAGGATCGATTAAGGTGACGGCTAAGGTCACGGACGCAGTGCCTCGGGTTCAGACCGAATGTTCTCATGCTGCGATCGGAGCGAGATCATCATTTCAGATCTGGTTAAAGCTCTAGCGGACGCCCGCATCAGCCGAGAGGCGAGCGGGAGAAAAGTGGAGCGAGACAGGAAATTGAGAACGGGCTGAAATATAAAAGCCGAGCTTCTTCCCCGACATTTCCTCTTTCCAGATGGCCAATTTCCATAATGACAGCGCAGCACTTCACACTGTCCAAATAAGAGTGTGTGAGAGCGCGCGGCCACTCCTGTTCATGATGAAGAGGAGGAGAGGTGATGCATTCTGTGCCCTCTGAGCAGGTGAATAAGTTACACAGGGAGAAACGAGAGAGAGAGAGAGTGCGCGATCACGGCTATGACCTCTGTGCCACAGTAAAACGATCCTCACTGACTTTCACCTCTTGCCTTTGTGTGCTGTTACACTTTGTTTACTGTCAGTGAAAATAGCGAGAGAGAGAGAGATGGACTGTAATAGGGAATGTGGGACAGAGACGGTTAGAAACAAGGAAAAAAAAAGTTAGATTCGTAGACGAATAATAATGATTTTCCCTTGGATGATTTTTAGACGTTGAAACATAAATGTGCACGCTTGACTCAAGAGTCTAAATTCCTGAATAGATTCAGAATCTAAGTGGATTTAAATGTGAATGGCACTGCGCTCTTTTCAGCACTACACTATGTAATACACTCATATAATAATTTAAAAAAAAAGTTTTGTTTTTGCTGCGTTCCTAAGCAGTGAAGTTTTAAAACTACATTTTATCATAAAACTTTATAATTTTTCCTTTTTAAAAAATTTTTTTTTAAATAGATTTTTAGATAGCACTTGCTGGGGTCTCTGGCTAGGGATAATTAGCTAATTTACTAGCTAATTTTAATTAAGAACTTGTTCGGTGGGTAGAAAGGTTAGAAATACAGTACATACATACACAGATCAGCCGGTACATAAACACCAACACAAGGTAATTTAAACCACCAAAGCCTCACCCGTGCCCAAACGAATCCGATCACCCGATCCCAAACAAAAGTCAATGTAGCACAAATCAGCAAAAAAATAAAAAATAATTCAGCCAGGATAGAAAGGCCTCAACAAGTCAGATCCGTGGAGGCCCCAACCTGCAGCCCGCAGCACCCAAATGATCTGCTGCTTAACATCCTGCTGCCAGACGTCACAGCAGACGCGTCTTGTGAGGTCACGCCTCGAGGGGAACACAAAACCCAGGTGGGTTTAACAAAACCCATTGTGTTCACTATAGTCAATAAATTTATTTCAGTTAAAGATTGGATTTTTTTTTTTTTTTTTTTAAACAGTTTTCACTAAACTTTACAAAAAGAGTCAATAATTGTGGAGGGCACAGAAAAAAGTTCAATCTCTGTCCTAGGTGAGTTGGGTCTTGTACAATAAATAAATAAAATCAGACATTTCCATCTCGTCTTCGTTCACCCGAATGCCTTCCTGGTGCCTTTTCATGTTTCCTGCCTTAAGCTGTACAATGCTGTGAGCCTCAGCCACTGAAAACTATCTCACATTTACACCTTGGACACACGTTCGCTAAATTACAAAAACGAATAAAAATCAAATCACAACAAGGTCAGATGTGATGAATAATAAGCAAAATACTGAATAAATACGAAGCGCGTGTATAAGAAGTGATGAAATCATGTGTGTCGTCCTGTAGCTGCCTGTGTGACGAGCAGCGAGACAAAGCAACACTTTTCCCCCCCTTTCTTCTTTCTTCTTTTCTCCCCTTCCAAATAATCGCTTCGTTTCTTCACTCGACTAATAGCCACGTTCTTTCGTTTAACCGCGTTATTTTATTTTATTTTTCCCCCGGCGATGATGCAACTTGTGACATTCGTGACATTAAAGCAGAGCGGAGCCGAGTTCAGAGCGAGAGCAGCCATGTGATTTAGTGGCGCTGGCGAGTCAGGCTGTGTGTCATAAAGATGAAGGAGAGAAAGAGAACGAGAGCGAGGGAGGATGAGTGCTGATGCCGGAGTAGATAGAGAGATGTTTCCTGCCACCTCCGGCTCTCCTGCTCATCACGTCCCTCTGCATTCTCTGATATATTGGACAGACTGGAGGAGCTAAGAGAAACGCCTGTCATTCCCTACAGCCCTCTGATGACCTGTGAGGGTCTGTGTGTGTGTGTGTGTGTGTGTGTGTGAGAGAGAGAGAGTGTGTTGTGAGAGAAAGTGGCAAGAAAAGACAAAGTAAGAAAGTATGTGTCAGGAGCAGATGTTTTGCCCACTACATCCTTCATTCCAGTGTTGTATAATATTGTTAAAGCTGGCACTAGCTTATGCACATGCACACACACACACACACACACAGTACTGTCACTAATTAAAACATTTATAAATGCAGAATGTACATTTGATCTGAGCGCCAGCTGACACACTGTTGTGACCTTCCAGAGACAGAGTGTCGAAGCTTTTTTATCCTGAGAAAGCCGAGCAGCTCGAGCATATGGGTGGTCTGTGGAATTGAGAGGTATGCCCTCATTGACAGGGAACAGAAGGAGCATCAATCTCTCTCTCTCTCTCTCTCTAGCCACCTTACTCTATCTCTCCACATGGACCGAGGCTTAGAGAGAGAGAGGGGGAGAGAGAGGGAGCGCTTTGAAACAAAATGAGCTCCACTCCTTTGAACGGAGTCGATCTCTAAAACCCCCCCACCTCCAAGACTTCACACAAATCCTCTCCATCCGCGCTCACCTTCTCCACTCTGCAGCAAGGTCACTGAGAGTATGGACCGAGTCAGAGGGGGTTGTACAGGGGTAGTCTTACGGGGCCAAAGCTGGGGGATTAGACCCGACACGCCAACACTAGTTCTCAGACTGGACACACTGAACTGGATAACAGCAGTCTGTCTTTAGTGCCACAGTTTATTCAAAAGCTAGATGTGTTAAAAAGCAAAAGCAAACATTTTGACCCTGAGAAACTGTCAAATAGTTTTGCAAAAACAGCTTCATGAATTTAATCCAATTATTTAAATAATCAGGCTTGTTATTTAATAGTGCAACGATTCAATTTTTTTTCCATTTTTTATCATCTTATGATGATACCCTGTTGCCGATCCGATTAAAATTGCGATTCCATAATTATCACATTTTCTTCTGATTTTGTTAACCAAGCGCATCACTGTCGTCTGCCATAATAACAAATTTAGCAAATAATTCACTCCTACCACACGGGATGAAAATGAAAACATTTTTTTTCCTTCTCAAATGCTTCCAAAGTCTCAAAGCTCAACTTGAGAAGTCGAGTGACTGCGAGCATGGGGCGCGGGCAGTGTACTGTAGTCAGCATGGCGATACGCAAATCTTCACACAAAAGAATCGCGATTTATAACCAAATCGACCCGCAGTCATGCACACTCTCTTAATGAGAATTATGGCAATAAAGAGCCAGGTTTGTTACTTAATTAACGACAAACAAAACTGACTGAAACCTGGTTTCAGACAAAACCTTAAAAAAAATTAAGCTTGCTTCCAGAAAAGTATAGCAGAAGTTTTAAATTTGTAACATTTTGCAATCACATTCATTATGTCATTAACTCCCCCCCTCCATTTCCAGGCATTTTGGTTAAAGAAATGCCCCCCAATTGGTATTTTTAACCTTGTGTTTTTTTTTGCCATTTTGTAAACAAACATATAAGTTCTATAAAAAAAAACACAATCTACTCCGATTCAATTTATTTTAGACAAAAGCAATCAGTCTGCATCATTGTTTATAGAGATGAACGATAGATTGGCCCGTGACCGAAAAAGTGCTTGCTCTGTCATCCAGAGATCACAAGTTCAAATCCCAATACTTGCCATCTGTAACCGGGAGCTCTCAGGGGAAGCGGTGCGTGCTCACGTCAATCGTAGCAGCACTAACCCATCACATGCGTCTCGGCTTTATTTACCATTTATTTATTTCTATCCCCTAATGGTGTGACGCAGTTCAGGAAGCATGTGATAGCCATCACCCTGCCTGGTGAATGTTCATGTTGTGTTGGATTGTACTTATTTCAGGTAGTCCCCGACTTATGAACATTTGAGTTACAAATGGATCTACAGATACGAACGGATCACAGTTCTACAAACGTTCGTAGATGCGAACAAATCACAGGAGTAGATTACATGTATTGTAGCAAAAATATACCAAATTATATACAATCGTCCAAAGTCCAGCATATTGTATGTGTGCGTGCTGAGGTGCGGGAGAAATGAGTCGGCCTCACCGGTTTCAGTGAATCAGTCCAGGAGCATGATGATAGAAAATGTCCGTCCTGTAAAGCTGTCCCGATGGAGAATAATCCTAATTTCAGAAAATCCTCAACAAAACAGAGTTCACAGTCCAATACAGTGGAAAACAGCTCTGAGACAAAATAGCGTCCAGAATTCCTCTCGCAATTTAAAGACGCAGAGGCAACACTGTTACATTTCACATTTCACTGTGCGGTTCATTTGCTTAGGTGTGGTTATGGTTTTTGGCCACATGATGGTGCGGGGAAAGGGGAACATAGATTTAGTCAAGTGGATCGGTATGCTTTACATTTAATATTCGTGTCAAATGCATACAAGACTCACTTTGTCAGACTTAAGAACAAATCTGACTTACGAATGTGCTCCTGGAACGGAACTTGTTTGCTGACTACCTGTATAGACATGTAACGCTTTTTTAACGTTAAAGTATCAAAAATATTTTTGTATGCTGTCAATTACACAAAAAAGAAAGTCGCAACTGGCTAAAACCGGTATCGGCAGGTCAGATCTCTGTTTTTGATTTAAGAGGCTTTTTAAAATAACAACTTACAAAAGCGTCATGAACAAAACTGGTGGGATGGAA
This sequence comes from Leiocassis micropogon, assembly GCA_028565275.1. Lineage (NCBI taxonomy): Eukaryota > Metazoa > Chordata > Actinopteri > Siluriformes > Bagridae > Leiocassis > Leiocassis micropogon. The sequence continues at coordinate 15,562,927 of JAOVVA010000009.1, read as the reverse complement.
CCCTTAACCTAATATTGTGTTGCACAACCTTCAGAGCGAATCACTGCAAACAAGTGCTTTCTGTAGCTCTCAGCAAGACGTCTGCCCCTGTCTGTGACTCTGGCCCACTCATCCTGAGCAATCTGCTCCAGCTGTCTCAGGTTTAAAGGGAGCCTTCACCAGACTGCAGAGTCTAATGTTTTGTGTTCTTAGCCATTCTTGGGTGCTTTTAGCTGTGCGTTTTGGGTCATTATCCTGTTAGAGGACCCAGTGACTGAGACAGGGCTTTCTGACACTGAACGGTACTTTTCACTCCAGAAGATCTCATTGTGAAGGAAGCCCTGTACCACATGCAGCAAAGCAGCCGTAAATCATAACCAAGCCTTCTCCTGGTTTCACAGTAGGTACAGTAGAGCTTTTCTGTGAACGATTCAACACAGAGATCTGATGTGACTTGCCAAGAAACTCCAGTTTTTTGGCACATATACATCCAGAGGATATTCTCAGAAGCAGAAGCATTGTGGATAGTCAGCATGCATATACACATACGAGGGCGAGTCAAAAATGATTCGCACGCTTATTAAAACTATTAAAATATATATTATAACTTCTGTTGGCTTTATCAGTGTTTTCCGAAGTGCTTGTACACCGAAAACAAAATTTGGAGCGTTACTCTAAGGAAAGTGAAAGTTTCTTCTTTAAAATAATCATTACTGCTGACGAGACATGGATTCATCACTACGAGCCTGAGAGTAAACGTCAGAGTGTGGAACAGAAACATCCTCAATCGCCGACTGAGAAAAAGTTTAAAAGTCGACCATCAGCTGGAAAATTCATCAACGCTTACGGTTTTCCTGGGATTCTCAAGGTCCGGTATTGAAACATTATCAGGAAAAAGGTTTAATAATCAACAGTGCTCGTTACAGTGAGACGCTTATTGAAGAGCCGAAGACTAAACTTCGGATTAAACGCAGAGGACTGATATCCGAGGGCGTCGTGATCTCACATGACGATGCACGCCCGCACACTTCTGCCCACACTGTCGACACTCTGCAAAAACTTTTAATTTTTAAGGTGATAAAGCATCCTCCGCCCTATAGTTCTGATCTCGCTCCATTGGACTTTCATCTGGAAGCAGAACTACAAGGACGAAGATTCACTTCTTCTGATGAAGAACTGAAGACAGCGGTGCAATTCGTGACCAGCAGCTCAGCCTAAAACATTTTTAATGAGGGAATACGAAAGCTTGTTGACGGATGGGCAAAGTGTATTGAAAAGTTTCAAAAGTTCTGTATTTGTCGACTTTTAAAAGTAAATTAAAATAAACTGTACAGCCAATCAATTTATAGCTCACTGTTTGCGTGTGTTTGCGTATATGGTGCGATCAGCTTGTATCAGTGTTCCTCGGCTCTTCGCCTACCATTTGCACTATCCTTCTATTCACTCACCTTCTAGGGGAAGCTTCCCTCGAGCGGCCCCAATCCAGCTCATGGACCTTCTTAACGAACTCCTTAATAAAATTTGCAGCTGCACTCACACGAAAATCAAGCTGCTCAGAGATGCTCTAGCCTTTACCTTTAACATGCCGGGCCATAGTTTTCCGTCTGATCTCCTCAGGCATTCGCTTCCTCTCAGTCTATATTCACAGAGTCGCAGGTTTTTATAGAAGAAGCAAAAATTCCTTTCTTTCCTCACCTCCTTTGCTTCGCTCTGTGACCTACCATGGGCATGCAGCAATGAAACACTGTAAAGGGAGCAAAAATTGTGTACATAATGTGCATCCCAGAAATGCGCTTCTGGAAGGACGGTCAAAAATTCCCATGACCCGGAGCTTGAACTCCGGAGGAGTTGAAGCTGTTATGGTATAGCTGCAAAGGGGGCGGGGCCAACATGATATTAAACCCTATGGATTAAGAATTGGATGTTACTCAATTCATATGCATGAATATGGCAATAAAGTATAATATATATATATATATAAATGTTGACCACACATGTAAAATACATTATCTGATTTGTGGCTGTAAACATATTATTTTGTCTCACATTTAGTTCTAGTAAAAGCATGAAAGGCTGTAGACAGATAGAGAGCATGTTTCCCCAGAGGCCAGCACTTTTCAGGCTGTAATTGTGTGCACACTTTTCATCTTTTTCCAAATGATTTTTTGAGGCAAACAGAAGGAGAGTGGCACGCTGGCCTAATGGAGGACTAACAGGCGTTTAAAAGCAGCACAGGGGAAAGGAGAGAGCTGCTGGGGTTCACCGTGGGTGGCATTAATGATGCGACCATGCTAATGCTGGACTAATGTAAGCCCTGGTCTAATGTTACACAGCACTGATGATCAGTAACCTTGCTAAAACACACACACACACACACAAACACACATACATACGAAGTGCTTCCTAATTCACCCTGAATTATTTCTTTATTCCAGCGAGCTATCATTCTCTCTCTCTCTTTCTCTCTCTGTCCTTGCAGCGTACCCTTTCGCCAGCATGTCGATGAAATTACACATTCCTTTCCTTTTAAACAGACAGGATGATGTGATAGATACGCAGTCCGATTTAAAAAAAAAAATTTCCCACCGATTCCATACACTGATACTCCACCGAAAGAGCTTCCAATTAGTCGCTCTCCGCCCGCTAAACTGACAGACGCCTGGAGAAGAACGAGGTCCTAATTGCTCGGGTCAACCGGCAAGCCAAAATCTGCAATTAGGCTTTTACTTTGATGACTCTACTCGACTTTGTCAAGCCGAAAGGTTTAGACTGCGTCAAAAGTATTAAGATGCTTAAAGCACTAAACCTGAACGTGAGACTGTAAGACCAATATCAATCAGAATGCTCACATCCTTCCTTCAAACACACACACACACACACACAGTCGAGAAAACCCATTACAGCGATCTGAGCTGCTGTCAGACGTTTCCCATTCGAGCTTATCAGCCGTGTGCCACCGACGTCCGGAGCAGCAAACAGGCATGTGTAAAGAGGCTTAAATAAAGCAGGAAGTCAACAGGCAGAGAGGCACGGGCCGAGTCGGCGGGTATCTGTGCCAACATCTCGCCGCCAAGAGCCCCCAACACTCTCCCCATCACTCTAGCTATCTCACACACACACGCACACACACACACACACACCACAGCTCTGAATGGTTTCACTGCAGCTACAAAGCAGACCACTAACGGCAGGAATATTGTGCAACTTTTTTTATTTGGGAGGAATTTGGGTGTATGCTCACTCACTGTTAGACCTGAATTAACATATTTATTTATATGAATATATATACATACACACATATATATATATATATATATATATATATATATATATAGTGATTAATTTTCTACATTCTACAACAATACTAAGGATTTCAAAACTATAACACATATGGATTTAGGTAATTATGTAACAACATACTTATTTTAAAGCATGAAGGTCGGCTGTTCTGGAACAGTTCTTGCAAGAACAGTATTGTCAGTATATGCGTTTGCCAAACCAATCACACACCATGATGAAACTGTCTCTCATGAAGACCTTCACAGGAAAGACCAAAACCTACCTCTGCTGCAGAGGAGAAGTTCATTTAGAGTCACCAGCCTCAGAAATCACCAATTAACCTCAAACAGCAGCTCAGATTAGAGCCGTTGTGAAGCTTTACAGAGCAGAAGGAGCAGATATACATCTCAATATCAACTGTTCAAGGGAGATTATTGTGTGTTTTGGATAAACGCCTTCAGTACTGTTTTACAGTGTAGAAAGAAATAAAAACCAGGAACGACCATGGAGTTAGAGAGTGATCACAAGCTTTTGAGCGGTAGTCTATATTAATATAATATTAATAATATTATCATAAATATCAATATATAATGTAGCGAAAAAATTTAGTATTAAACTATTTATACAAGTGTGGGTACATTTTTTTTCGGCAGATTTTTTGGCTATATATTTAAAATTAAAGATAAAAAATACGTTTAAGTTATCCAAAAGTAATGCTCTCCTGAAAAGCCCGTATCAAGTTCTGCGCGGGATTCCACCGCCGTTGCACCTGTTACGTTACACCTGTTACGTTACACACTATGCAGTGAGCAGATTATATTATTCAATTAGGATTCAGTCTAACTGTGTTGAAGGAGGTTTTAGTTAATGTAAACTCGCGAGACCTGGACTCTACCCTTGTGTACATCACATCTCCTCCTCCTCCTCCTCCATTGTAATCAATGTCTTCAAACTAGATTTTTATAAGGACTGAACTTGGAGATACAGACAATGTAGTTGGGAGTAACTTCCATGTTTTCATATGAGGACATTTCTAACGGAGTCTCTAACGGTTAAAAAAAAGGATGTTTAAAAAAAAAAAAAAAGCATAAAGATGAAAGATGACATGGAGACACAGGCTGTTAATGAGGTTTAACACGTGTGTGGTAGTGGAACACTGTACAGTCATTCATATTTGAATGCATCCAAATAGAAAATTATTGAATACAATTTACGAAGTGGAACAGTTATTATCCATTGTACAGCAAACCAGTCACATGACCACACACTTGCATACTTGTCATTTTTTTAAATCAGCACCGCACAGGAAACTTACCGGGAAACTGGTAGCTATAACTCGGAGCAAATCCAGTGTATCCACGCCCATACGTCGCCACGATGTTTGGGTAACCTAGAGGACACGGACAGAACGAAAGTTTAGACTCGTCAGAAAGAAAAAAAAGCTCATTTATGGTAGGGTGCTTGTAATATCATATCTATATATATATATATACATATACACTTGGCCATCTTTTATAATCAGATTATAATTTTTCATACTGTAACAGCAGCGGTCCCCAACCACCAGGCCGCGGACCGGTACCGGGCCTCATGGAAAGAATTAAAAATATATATTTGATTTTATTGACTATCAGAGTCTGCAGAGTGTTTTATTTCGAAAAACGATCAGATCGTCTCCCATTTGCTTTCGTCTGCACATTGCAACATGTGTTTCACACACTCCAAGCCCGCTCTGTACAATATAATAAATGCAGCCTTAAAAGTGTGTCTGAAGCAACTTCAACTCTGCTGACGTTCCGGATTAAAATCAAGCCTTAATATCCTGAAATCAGCCCAAAAGCACTAAAAACCCTGCTTCCATTTCCAACAACCTACATCTTTGAGGGACGGGGTCGTCTGCAGTGACGTCAATAAAAATGAAGTTCCCGAGCAGCCCGGATATGAGGAATACACTTCAGGTGTCACCGTCCCCCATCGCTCCTAGATGGGGACGTCTCGTCACAGGGAGACAAGCTCAGAGCTCACACGGATTCCCTGTTATAGTATGTTGTATATATTATGCTCTTTATTATGAGCGCTGGTCCACATAAAACAGGTCCAAGGTGCAAAGAAGGTTGGAGAGCTTCGAGAATGGTAGGATATTCCTACATCATCAATCGGCACAACCTGCACATTCTTCTGATACTCCAGAGGTGCACACTTTGCATCATCCCGTGCCATGCTCTTGTTAGTGGTTTTTAGAGGAGAGAAGCAGTGCTCACACTCACATTTTTTGTGAGCTCATGAGAAAGAGCACTTTGGTTACAATAAGCAAGCCACAAGGCTCATCTCATGACTGAACAATTCCTTTGATTTGTGATTTTTGTTCACAAATGCAAAATCTGGCTGAAAAAACATGTATTACGGCTTTCAGATACTTAAGCTCCGCAGCCTTGTCCTTTTCCTCACCATAGGGCAAGCGAACAATAGTGTAGCCTCACCAGTGGGAACGCTGAGGAAGACGAATCATCCACCCGCACATGTGGATTTTCATTGCAGTTGCAGTTCACCTTGCAGGCAGCAGAGGGAGCTTAAATTACAAACAGCCCCTTTTCTCGCTCGCAGTAATTAACAGTTCTGAGAAAGTGAAGACGCACTGTGCCGTACACACTCTGCGCACACACACACACACACTGAATAGACTATTTATACCACCAGCGATACATCACCGTGGTTCTCTTTTGCACAGCTAAGGATAAAGAGGAGAACGAGGTCAGAAACAGAGACAGAGAGCATGAATGAGACTCCGCGTTTAGCGTACTGGTTTAGACAAGTACACGCGGCATCGCCGAACGCACACTGATATTACAACGGTATGTTAGCAAGCAACTGCGAAGAGCTTCAATCAGAACGCGTCACGAGGGAATTTCTCCACCATCTGCTCTTTTTCTCTGGTGCTACTCAGAGATGTGGCAGCGTTTCTGTTGTTACTCCGACAGATCGCATATTCTTGGCCTGGTTTATTACTCTTTTATTTACACGCTTTATTGATTTTCTGTTTCGCAAAGCCAAGCAGCGTGTGAGCAAGTGCGGTTAATACATTTTTTCAGAGCACTTTATAAACACATACACACATGCATGAGTGCGTACAGTATTCTGACACACATGCATATGAATTGCGACGGAGAGAGTGCACACGAGGGAACGGTCAGGTCTAGACGGAGACGTCATGAAAACCCCTAGAGCAAAATCTTTTTTTTTTTTTTTTTTTTTTACTGTTTAGTGTATCTGCGGTGTTCTGGCCCTCAGGCTGTAACCAGTGACATTCAATCAAGGAGCAGGGGTGCAAATCTGGCTGAAATGCACCGTGCACAAAAAGCAGCAGATGTGACCAAGGCTACGGGTGGAATTTTGTTAACCGTGCCGAAGCGAGGCTATCTGCATAACCCTGGGTGGTTCAGGACTAATAGGCCTCAGCGGGGCTCGGGGTAAAAAAGGTTTCGGGGTAAAAGAGTGTGTCCAGCATGTTTAAGCATGACACATGGGAGATGCCCTTTCAGGATTAATCTTTGCTACTCAAAGTCTCGCTGCAATCAATCGCTAAATTGGTCTCGGGTCAGCGGAAGAAAGTTTTAGCTGCAGCATTAACCGAAAGGGCAGAGCAGTCGATGCTGGGTTACAGAGTCACTGGGCCAATCGGAGCACTGGGATGCCTCACCGCCATCTGACTAACACTTGAACCGGTTTCACCCGTCTACAGGAAAATGTGCTCTCACTGGGGACAATGGAAAAAGGAAAAGGAGATGGACGTTGCAAGAAATTTTTGTTTGTTTGTTTGTTTAAACGATTTTTTTTTTTATCCAACCTTTTACCCTCGAGTACTCCGTTACTTAGTTATGCTCATCATCCTCTAATTAGGAACATTTACAACCTTTTATCATCATGCAAGGAGCTGGTTTTAGTATTTCAGGAACAGCTGAGAATTTCACACGAAAAAACGTGTATAAAGTTGTAGCAAAGATAAAAAAAAACAAAAAAAAACATTATCTGATTGGGTGCCCACTCGATGATGAGAGAAGAGAATGACCAGACCAGTTTGAGCTGACAGGAAGTCTATAGCAACTCAATTAAGCACTCTTTAGAATAGGACACACCTCAAAGAATGCACAAAACACTGAACCAGAAAAAAGTGCCTCACCTTCCTGTTTAGAAGTGGAAGCTTATACAGTGTTTTGCTGATGTAACACATCCATATCAAGGTTTAATGTTCTGTGCATGCTGAGATGCTCTTCTGCTCACCGTGGCTGCACAGAATTTATTATCCGAGTTAAATATATTCTGCTTGACCTTTTAGATCAGTCTGTTTTTCTTCGACCTCTCTAAACAACAGGGCATTCACACTCAGGAGACTGCTTTGTGTAAAATGCTCAGGTTTCTGAAATACAGTCCCCGACTTACGAACAAGTTCTGTTCAAGATGTTCATTAGGTAAAGTATAAAAAATACAAAACGCGTAGGTTAGATTGCGAATTTAGATTGCGAGGGGAATCTTTTTTTTTTTTTGCTTTACATTGCATTTTTTGTCCTAAGTGTATAAGACTGACTTTGTCTGATTTACAAACCAATCCGACTTACAAACGTGATACTTACTGTATTCGAATTTCTGCATTTCTAAGGAATAGTGTATTCCCTCTTATTATCCAGGGTGTGACCAATGCTACATGATTAATATAGGGTCCGTCCATGTGCCATATCCATAATTTCTGTGTCAGTTACTTGCCAGCTCGACACCCAATTGTCATTTATACACACTACGAGCAATATGGGATTAATTTATTCTGCATGACTTTGGACTGTGGGAGGAAACCGGAGTACCCGGAGGAAACCCACCACCAAGTACGGGGAGAATCTATGCACACAGACCCCGAGGCGGGAATCCAACCCCCCGAACATGGAGGTGCGAGCCGACAGTGCTAACTACAGTACCACACCACCGTGACGCCTGCTACATGATTGTCAGAATGAAAACTATTTTTATTTTACACTAAGTTGTTCTTATAAAAAGATTTCACATTTATCCATAATATCTCAGGAAAGTTCATCGTAGCTTAATTTATCATGATATCACTATTTAATCCTCGTCTCAAACAGTTTTTCTGTGCAGTAAACTAGCTGACTAGATTTGACATCTCTGTAAAGGTAGATATTTTACAAACTTCCACTTTCAGGTGGATGTGGATATGCAAACAAACATAAAAAAAAACAACAACAACAGGACCCGGGTCCTTGAAATGCAATCTTTCCGATGCAAAGTTTTTAACTAAAAAAAAAAAAAAAAAGAATCAAATGTGCCTTTCTGTAAAAACAAAGTCTTTTTCTCGACTCTTGAGTCGCTGGCTTCAGGCACTAGCTGAGAAGGTGGAGTCTCACTAGTGAGAAACAGTAAGCAGGAAAGGGCTATGATAAAGGTCATGATGTTATTTACCCATCGTGCATCAGGCAGCAACTCAGCGTGATGCATGCTGGGTAAATAAAGGCTGTCGTTTCCTCTGGAGCGCCGGAGTCAGCTGCTGTTGCTGCTGTTGCTGCTGCTGCTGCTGGTACAGCCGCTGCTGTCGCTTCTCCCGCCTCTCCCCGTTATTAATATGCATGCTAATGCACCTATTTTATGGCTCAACGGTTCCGATTCACTTTAAAATCAATTATCCATCTGGTACACCCATACTCCGCACCAGCTCGAATGTGTATTAATTTCAGCAAACATACATGCAGCACAACACAATAAAGATAAATGGTTCGATTAGGACTGGTAAACAAAGGAGCCGGGGAAGGAGTTTTAATGAGATCTGGCGTAGAAGGGGAACCTACAGTTCCTTAAATAATGAGTCCTGATCTTCAGCTGCCTTTTTTTTTCTTTCTCTCCTCCTCCCGTTCGAATGCAAATTATACTAAGTTATGTCGCGCTGCCCTGCGTTTTCCAATTTCATTTAGATAAGCGCGAGTGTGGATAAGTCTGGAGTTAATATTTTCACATCAGCACTCCAAGACTCTCTCTCTCTCTCTCTCTCTCTCTCTACAGCTCACTGCCGAACCTGTAAGAACTTCTGAAAAGTTCACATGGCTTGTTAAAAGTTCAAACCGGCCAGATTGCGAGGAAAGCTGGCAAGAAAAGGCGGCCCTAGTGCCATTTACATACTGCTGCTACCGCAGCACATGAATCAGACTCTGTTCATTTCGGGATGCCTCCTCTGAGTCGCTGCCCACCGTGCTGTTCTGTTCTGTGTGTGTGTGTGTGTGAGTATGTTATAGGGATGACTATGATAAAGTAGAAGATTGCACGGTGGCTCTGGAGCGATGAGGAGCTCCTGAGATTCACCGGTGCTGTCATTAGCCAGAGCAGAGGTCAGGCAGATGGATTGGTGAGCCCCTAATAGAGCATTATCCTAATTTTCCTCCTCATTTGCGCTGCTAATGCAGCCTGTGCTCGAGTGGGCGCCGCCATACGCCCTGCGATGCCCCACCCCGCCTCCCACAGGCTCATTTCCATATGGGACGACCTCGAGCTCAGGACCGCGGGTTGGTAGGGGCCTGGCACTTCATTCCGCTAATCAAGAGCGAGCTGACTAGTGAGGTAGACAATCAGCAAGGCTCAGTATTCAGTGTATATATACAACAGAATCATATATATACAGTCAACCACCGAAATTCATGGAGGTTACGTTCTGCAAATAGTAAAAAAAAAAAAACAACAAAAAAAAAGTGAATTTTGGATGTAGTCAAAATAAAAAGGCTATAAATGCCTGTTTTTATAGTTTAAACCCTAAATATGCCCCCAAAAACACTTTCATTTCAAAACAAATACAGTAATAATTCACCACAGCTGCATTTTCCTTTCCTTTCCAAATTATGAAAAAAAGCAATAAAAAAAAAAATTGACGGAGGATATTTGCAGTTTCCGCGAACAATTATTAGTTACTGTAGATTGTAGGGGAAAATCTCTACATGACTAAGGCTGCAAACTCAGAACCACAACTATATATGAGTAGAATATTCGCCTGGACCAATCAGGTTCTGTTTTTTTTTTGTAAATAACTAAAAAATTTCTAGATGAAATGCAGGCAAAGTGCACACTGTAAATAAAACCTCCTGCTTACTACTATTATTATTTTAATTAATTAGATTTAATTAGTTAATTAATTAATTTTTTATTAGATTGTGTAGCTTTATGATGTTCAAATGAAGTTTATAATTCTCTGTGTAAACTTCTTGGCTACACTGGGATCCAGTCCAAACCATTTCAACTTAATGAGTGACAAACCTGTTTCAGAGTAAATAAGATCCACATCTGGCCGGCATGAAAGAATGAATGAATGAATGAATAAATGTGTGTGTGTGTGTGTGTGTGTCTTGGTACTCACTCAGCATGCCCATTCCCAACATGAAGGCGTCCATGGTGTAGGGCAGACCCCTGGCCCGGCCCCGTGTGCCCGGCGGGAACATCACCTCTTTGGGCTGGGCCTTCTTACATTCTACCTGTAGGAGACACAACGAGACACAGCCGTCACCACAACGACGGAATAAACATGACGACCGGTTACCGCGGTTACATTCTGTTTACTCCTAAACCTCTAAGTGATGTTTAACCTGCCGTCACCAGACCAGACCGGCATTTTATTGAAGTGCTCTCTTATTAATCTCTCTCTCACACATGTACAGTACATACACACCTAATCACACACAATCACAATCTGTTAGACCAGATACACAAACGATACAGTATTTCTTCAAATGCATTGAGTGTTAAAATCCATTGTGTTTTGTATTATTTATTTTTTAGTAAATTATATGCATCCCTGTTAAAAAGAAAAAAGAAATTAATGAATTTAATAATAAAAAATAAATAAAAAAAGCACCCCTGTTGGACATACATCACACAATTTCGCACGTGCTATTAGTTAGACGCACTATTTCTGCCCTGTTCGACGACTTCTGCTCCACGTGTGTCGTTTTATTTAAAGCAAGCTTGAACCGGACAGGCGGACATCAGACAAAACATTCCTCCCGTCCTCTCCACCTCTCTCTCTCTCTCTCTCTCTCTGTAACACACCGTCTCTGACGGACACTTACGCTCTGACCGCAACAGATGTGTGTGAGCTCCGAGTGTGTCAGGGAGGGACAGGAGGGCATACGCATTGAGTTTCAGCTTTCTCCCTCTGCATGTGTGTGTGTGTGTGTGCGCGTGTGGTCAAACGTCGCAATAAAAATAAATAAAAAAGAGGAACAACTCTTTAAGAAAGTGGTGTAGAAAATGTGTGTACTTGTATTCGAGTGTGTTAGAGCTGTCACACTCTCTTAAAATTAGCATTTGCGTTTTAATTAATGTAAGAGATTAAGTACTGAAATGCAATCGAGTATTAAGGAGTCTATATTTTTATACCGCAGACAGTCAGAGTGAGTATTTGTGTGTCATGTAAACAACGGGAAAAAAATATCCTAATAAATATCATAACTGCTGGTGCTAAGCTGGATTTTATATTTCCTATGGGACCGACTCGACGTAAATATAGGATAAGATTAAATACATACATTTAAAATGATCTATATAAATAAAAGAAAAGGTTTTGTCTGTACACTGGTCAGAACTCGCTCTTGTGATATCTTTACGCTTTATACATTGAAGGACGCGAAACCAGTCTCAGAGAATTTTTTTTCTGTCTGTCTGTATATCTGTATGTCTGTCCAGCCAGATTTTGTCACAGCATCATGCAAAACTGTCTGGACAGAATTCAATGAAACTTCTGCAGTCCTCAGATCTCTGCCTGAAGTTTAACCTGCACCATAAGTGAAAGCAAAATGTTGAGTAAAAGTGATGTTATGAGCAGTTATGAGTCGGACTTAACAATCTACTTTAAAATAATCTACTAATCTACCAAGGCGTGAGATACTCAACCTTACAGGATGTGATTTCTTTGTATTAATAAGTTAGACAGAGAGTTCTGCTGTACAG
>JAOVVA010000009.1:15533280-15550584 GCA_028565275.1 Leiocassis micropogon | reverse complement strand
GAATAAATAAATTTTAACAAATCCCTGGAGGCTTCATGTTCAACTGTATTGACTCATAACATCATTAAAGAACTTCAACAGTATCTAACTTCCTGACTTTTAGGACGCACAGTATTTTTTTCTTTAAACATATTACACACCTGGCAGGCAAAAGGTTTTTTTTCCAATTAAATAAGTAAAATAAATAAATAAATAAATAAATAAATAAACAAATAAAATAACCAAGTGTCCATCATTCATCCTTGAATGATTCTCCATCATCTGGTCTCTGATTATTTCATTCAATGCACTTGTTCTGTGTAGCGCGTTCTCTTTCCAATCAAATAAAAACGTCTCAAACAGTTTGTGTATTCAGCTCGCGCGTCCTCTAGACGCGGGTACAATTTTCGCCCATACAAGCTGCCGAGAAACTTTTGATGAGCGGTGCATATTGAAAATGGCGTGTGTTTATTCATTAACACACACACACACACTCACACACTCACACAAAAATCAAAAAAAAAAAGAAAAAAGAAAAAAAAAAGATAAGGACCCCAGAAAAGTTTCAGGCCCGTGTGTTTCAGCAGACTTGCGTAAGGCGACTAAAAGTAGACAGCGGGATCATACACTATAAAACTGTAAGTATGATGAAAATTCAAATATCAGTCGAGCACCGAGATCGCTCCTGACAGCTCCCGCGTGTGTTCTCATATCTGTGCGAGCTTGTGACAGGAGTCTGCTCTTTGGTAGGCCGAGCTCGTATTCGCCGAAAATGTCTGCTGCCTCGTGCCGCCCTGCTCCGCTGCAGCGGTGATCGACTCGTCAGCCTGCCTGCCTCCAGCCTGTCCATCTGCGGGGCTAAAAGCTGCTCTCTCTCTTTCTCTCTCTCTCTCTCTCTCTCTCTCTCTTTCTTTCTCCTGCTCCCTATCTCAAGTCTATTGCGATTCAGAATTCATCTTTCCTTAAACATCAGAAGAAAAAAAAAACTGAGTCCAAGACAGTTGTTTTGTAGGAGAGAAAACACACACACACACACACACACACACACACACACATACACACATACGCTGACACGCATCACACCGACTCAGCATTCATCTGGACAATCAGGGAAATATATTTAGATTCAATCAGAGGAGAAGAAAGTAGAAAACACACACACACACACACACACACACACACACACACACACACAGAACTAGAAGAAGTTTATACGTGTTTACTTGGCCAGTAAAACCTCATCACGCTCGATAACAACACCGTGCACTTCACTCTAATGCCGATTTGATGGTAATGATACCTCTGCAAATCAACACCCGAAAAAGTCGCCAGAACCTTGGTGCCGCACAAATTTTATTTTGTTGTTGTTTTTCGTTGTTGAGAGTCTGCCTCTCTTGTCGAGTCCTTTCCATTTATGCGTCCAGCTCTTTCGTCTCTTCAGGACACGAGTTGGCAAAGAGCAATGATTTTTTTTTTTTTTCCAGCAGGAGCCTCTCACTCATACACACGGCCTCTTCTAGCTCTAAAACGTGTGTGTTTGTGTGTGTGTGAGTGTGTGAGTGTGTGAGACCTCGGGCTGCCTCGGAGGTGGCTTTTAACCCGAGTACACTACAGTGCTATAACCCTGAATTTTATATCAAGACGATACACAAAAAGAAAAATAAGAATTTGACGTCTCTGGTTCCTCACACTGACGCTGAACAAAACTGCTAATCAAAAATCTCCAGCTGATAGTTTAGCAGCCAGAAAGCTCGGAGTCGTTGATCTGCAGGAAAAAATGCTGGATTAGGCTTTCATGTTGCTCGTGTTCCGTGTGTAAGGTGTGATGTGTGTTAGAAAGTGCCTACACCGAAGACAATGTCAACAATTCTACTACTTTTCTTAAAACGCATTAATATCCAACATACCTACTGCTATAGAAAATGAAGCGCCACCTTCCAACCAATCAGAATCGAGGGATCAACGCTTCTTCCTTCCTTATTTTTGTGCAGCGTCGACTGTCAACACTGTGTTTTACATATACTTTTTTTTTTAACTCGGCAAGAAAGAGTGTCAGCGTCAGCTATTCCTGTTACACCGAGGCCACGCACGGGTTTGTTATTCCTGCAGCGAGAGGTTAAAAATGAGCCTCTGAATGGGCGGTGAGTGGGAAGGGCCTCCAGGGATGCAGTGTGTGTGTGTGTGTTTGTGTCCCCTGATATTACAGTCCAACGCCGGAATGTGAGCACAGACGTGGAGACAGGATGGTACAGGACAGATTTCTTTCGCACTGATGAGAAGGATGCTGGGAGGTGTGGCAGCGCGTGTGGCAGACTGGCAGAAAACATCGCTCTCTGGGTGAAAGGAGCTAGACCGGTTCAGCCGGCGCAGGAAGAGAAGACAGGAAAGGAGTGGAGACGTTGGGAGTGACGATCGTTGGGTTCTCGTCCCACTCAGCTGCCACAGTTGTCAAAGCACCCGTCCACCGTGGCATGCTGATCATCAACACTCTGCCCATCCACCACCGAGCACAACTGCTGGGTGCGTCTTCTCTCTGATTGGTCAGAGGGCATCTTTTCTCTATACCAACAGATTAATCTGCTTCTTCTGAGGGTCAGGGGTAGCTCAGTGGTTAAGGCATTGGAAGGTTCAGGAGGTCCCAAGTTGCCACTGTTGGGCCCTTGAGCAAGGCTCTTAACCCTCAACTGCTCAGATGTATAAAGAGATAAAAATTTACAGCAAGTCGCTCCGGATAAGGGTATCTGCCTAAATGTAAACTACATTAAAAAACAGAAAATAAACTTGTTACTTAAAGCAAAATGTGAAGTTTGGAAGGAGTCTCCAGTGTAAAAGCTTTGTTACAGTCAGCAGGTTTCATTTGACCTGACAAACATTTTTATCTTATTAATTGGCGATGGAACAGCTGTTCATAGCTGCTGTGCTAAAGCATGCTGGTAACATGAACCAGTTTGGTCCATAACATAAAATCTACCTAATTAGAAATAAGTTAAATGGTGATTAATTAATTCAAGATCGTTTCAAGTATTGCCTGGTAACGGTCACACTATTCATCACGTGTATATGTACCTCACCTTGAGTAGTTCTATTAGTGGATAGGTTTTACTCGTATATATGTAGTCCCCTACATATGAACATTTGAGTTACAAACTTTTGAAGATACGAACAAGCAATCGCGCATGTTAGATCACTTGTCTGGCGTACATCGTCACGTGAGTGCAGCGGGCATCCGAGAAAGGAAGTGTTAAAAGCAGTGGCAATGAAGCTGGTACTGCTAAGAAGCGCCAAGTACATTGCTCGTTCTTTTAACATGAATCGTTCAACTATCGGTAAGATTCTGAAGAACAAGGACAAGAAAGAGTCCTGGGAACATGTTAGTTTTATACTGTGTGCAGCCAACTGTGTTAGTATCCTAGTACCTGAACAATACTGTATATGTGGGACTTGAATGAAACTCGTCCGTATGTTGGGGACTGTTTCTACTTTATTACTTACTCTAGTTAGTTGGTACTACATTTGGGCATTTGTACTTTGGATTACATAATGTGGTATGTAGCATTTGAAGCGGTACTATTATATGGAATCGTGCCTTCCCTCTGTGAAATGCTTAATCATGTAGCAGGTGTTTGAAAAATCGTACGTGTTGGTGGTTTCAAACAGCATGTTTACAGTTTGGAAGCAGAAAGAGAGAGACAGAGAGAGACAGAGAGAGAGAGGCTCTTTTACTATGACTACAGTGAGTAAATAAAAGCTTAGTACTTTTGTACTATTTCTCATGTACAGTCGTAAATGGAGGACATCGTCCACCACTGCGCCCAGGTCTGCATTTAGGTATACACTTTGTGCGTTAATTCTTCTAATCTGTTAGTTTCTGTCCATTTCACTAAAGACATTAGGCTGGTGAGCTGTGTCTCACCCCAGGAACCCCCTGATCTTACCCAAATCACTGAGTAAACTGGTCACACTGTAAGAGTTTCTAGAAGCTTCTGTGCGTCGCACACACGGTGAAGGCCACCATTGCTAACGTTGACGTGTTCATCCCACTTAATGCACTCTCATCCCACTTAATGCAGAAAGGCAAACAGCCTTACAGGCATGTCTGTCACAAGACATCAACATTCTGCCTCCCTCTCTCTCTCACACACACACACACACACACAACACTGCAATGTACACATGTGGAATTGCGTAGCTGTGCTCAGAGCGCAAAACAATTTGTCTCTCGAAGGAGAATGCTCATAATTCCAAGCATAAAAGAACGTTCTGCTGCACAGGCTTAAACAAAACCTATAGAACAGTGATGGGCAGCGATATCGTCCGTCCCCACGAGAAAGTGCAGAATCCATTATCTGCTCAGGCACAGCGTGTGTACAACCCTGTCAAACCAGGAACACATTACTGCCCTGCTTTTTTTATTTATCCCAGCCATAGTCAACTCTCCAGCTGACTGTGTGTTTGTGTGCTTTTCTTTTACAACTCATTTTTCATCATTAAAAATGTGCAGCAACGCACATACTGTAACACAAAGTGCAGAATAATCCTCGCTCAAGAACACCACGCACAAGAGCTGCCAAAAAAAACCTCTTGGCAAATTTATTTAGTATTTAGTAAATAATAACGGCTTCCTCTTATTTTAACGACCAAAAAAAAAAAAGAAAAAAAGATCAAAGACCAAGTTCAAAGTTCGTCCAGATAATTTGGCTCAAAGCAAAGTGTCCACTAAAACTAACAACTGTTTATGATTGTTTTTCTTTCACATACTATGAACCTTTTGTCTCTACCATTCACGTTTTTATTTGGCTTGTGCTCGGCGCTGTCTGCTATTTTAGCAGAGGGAGCAGAAAAGTGTAGTTCTTGCCCTTGTTGTCCCGCAGACTTGACAAATCAATATCGAGCACCTTGAAAAATCCAAATCACTCTGTTTCAGAAAGAGTCAAATTTATGACCTGCATTGAGCAAGGAAAACAACTAAGGAGACTGAGACTGGAATTGTGTTGAGAACTCTCAAAAACTTATTAAAACCAGAAGAACTTCGCCAAAGAAATGTGCCTGGAAAAAATATATATACGATATATACATACATATAGTAATCGGTCACTTTGGTGAAATACATGGAAGCAAATAGCAGCTGTGTAATCCTGTGATAATCGTCTTGTTATTACAACCAAAGCATCCTGTTACTACGAGAAAAGCGTCCTGTTACTATATTTTGCAACAACAATGCTTTAGTAACAAGATGTTTCTCATGGCAACAAGATGCTTTCCCCTTTAATGAGATGCTTTTCTCATAATAATGATGCTTTTCACGTAGCAAGGAGATGCTTTTCTTTCCGTAACAAGATGTTTTTCTCATAATAACGAGATGCTCATGGGGATTTTTATTTATTTATTTATTTTTATTTTGGTAGGACCAGACTAAACAACGTGAAGAAGCGTCAGGCCTGAGGTCACTGTTTTTAACAAAAAAAATGAAACAAAACAAAACAAAAACTACTTTCCACAAATGACATGTTTAAGATCAGCTCTTTCGGAACATTTCACCAAAAACAATACGCAGCCCTTTCGTTTGGGAAACGAGCCCCGTCACGTCCCAGCTCAGAAAGCGATTCTTCCCTGCCACTACTCACTGTTGTTATGGCACAGAATTCCAGTCTTCGAACTGTTTTATGAGAAAAACTGAGTTTCATATCAGGGCATAAGACATCTGTAGACAGCGAGCACTTCAATTATAAGCCACGAAGCCTGATGTATGAAAAAAAATCTATAAAAGCTCTTTAGTCGGGCCTTATATACTCCAGACCTCGGAGTTTAAGAGATTTTTACACAACCACGCAAACTCCCTCACATTCTCTGGCACTTACTCACAGCTACACACATGACAAATGAGAAAAACCTCGCTTGATTGGCTGTACGAAGCCATCAGAACAGCCCGAGCTTAACAGCAGCATGTAATTCACAAGAGCATGAGTGAGATTACTTTTGAGACACGGGAGCGTGTGCATTATTGATACACTTTGCCTATGACACAGAAATCTATATTCTGCTTCCATCACAGCCGCCCCCCCTGAACGATGCTGTCAGAAGCTATATGCTTCAGCTAAAAAAAAAAGGAAAAAAAAAACCCATAAAAAAGTAGAGCCAGCGCACGCAGCTTGACGCTACCGTACGCAGTACTAATAGCTCTCCTTCCCATCAAAGCTACATAATACAGCTCTCGCCGTAGCCCGAGGAAGACTTTTCCTCAGCTTTCTGTCTTCTTTAAGCTTTTGTGTGAAGGCGAACTAATGTACTGTGCAAGTCAGTTTTTAGCACTACTCTCCCTGGGCAAGGTCAGGCTCTGAATAACTGCTCATCTGCGTTGTTCATTAGCTTCCTTCAGGAAAGCCGTGATGCACAGCGTCAGAGTTTGGTAAGTGGTTTCAGGAAACACATTCAATGGAATTCAATTATTTATATAGCGCTCTTAACAATGGTCATTGTTGTGTATAAATTAAAATGATCAAATTGTTGCCGAGGGTGATAGTGGCAAAGAAAAACTCCCTGCGATGACGATAGGAAGAAACCCTTGAGAGGAACCAGACTCAACAGGGAACCCATCCCCAGCTGTTTGATAACGGATTGCAGGGATTGATCTTCAGCCATACTGTGTGTTGGGAGGCTTTCATTTTAAACGCTAACTCAACAAAAAATAACCTTGTAATCTCCCTGGACGACAATCACATCACTCCTTCAGCCACTGTCCGCAATCTTGGGCTAACTGGACAAATCAACTATCATTTTCCCCCCACACAATATTTACCAACCTCACTCGCTCTTGTCGATTTCTTCTTTACAACATCAGAAGAATTTACCCGTTTCTTTCTTCACAGGCTACTCAGATGCTTGTTCAGTCCATGGTTATGTCAAGACTGGACTACTACAACTCACTCTTGGCAGGTCTGCCTCCGTCCACAATTTGCCTCTGCAGCTGAGATGTGTACTGAACTCCAGAATGTACTGTAGCTGCACATCATGTTTTCATTCAAGCTTCCCAGATTCTCCCAGACCAACCCATTTCTTCGATCCCTGCACCGCTTCTGTAGCTGCCCGCATCAAATTCAACCCCCCCCCCAAAAAAAAAGGAAAAATAAATAAAAAATTCCGACCCTTCCCTAACCTAGTAACCCTGTGTACCAGTGTAAGGATCTATCCTATGATGGAAACTCACACTGTATGTAAGTCGCTCTGGATAAGAGCGTCTGCCATATGCCTAAATGTAAATGTAAAAAGTGTGTACTGTACAGTATGTACACAAGAATGCACTGGTTACTTACTACATTCGAATTTTCATCACATCAGTTCTTAAACTGTTTGGTTACGAGCTAAAAAGATGATTTAAAACAGAACACACACCAGGGCCCTGCTTTATCAACATTTTGTGATTAAAAGGTTTGAAATGGTTTCCTACACATAAAATTTCAAAAGTCTCATATGCACAGTATAACTCAGTATAACTCATTAAAGGAGAGTCGAAACAATCAATAGAGTTTCCCCCTCTCATCCCAAAGACAATGGGGTTAAGTTTGAAAATAAATCCTTATACCCCCACAGGAATATGCTGCTTATTCCAGGAGTGGTTCTGGGAGCCTAAGGAATCATTTTCACATCATCAGGGAAGAAAAACGCCACAGATGTGATAACCTGGTCATTCAGCTGACTTTTATTTTCACATAACGTTGCTGGGTCTGACCTAACTATACAATATTAAACCAACCTTCCAGAGAAATGAAGTGAAGTCACAGAAATGATTGACGTCTCTCAGAAAATCAGCACTTCTGTTCGTATTGTAATTGACAGAGAAACCTAATTGTTTTCCCAGATCAATATGAGGTCAAAAGGACAAAAGGTCACACGGACATCCAAAGCTTTAGTTTAAAAGGGGGGGGGGGGGCATCAGAGGCAGTAAACTGAACAGTATTGGTGTTGATCAATGGACCAATCAATAAAATGACCAATCAATCGCTCCTTTGGGGTGTAAGCATTGCTGGCAGGTAGCAATATGTTCTGATCCAGATTAGCTTAATGATTAGCTTAGAGGAGAAGGCGGTTGCAGAATGACCGAATACGCTTCCTGTCATGGGGTTTGAATCACAAGGCATTTTATCACAAGGCAACAAAACCAGCATGTGTGTGTCTCTGTGTGTGTGGCCATCCTGCTCATCCATCATCATCACCCACAGCATCAGTCCATTAGTCGCACAGCACAAATTAATGACATTCTGAGTGGCTGTGATAAATGTCACACGAGAGGATGCATAGGCTCCGATCCGCTAGATACCTCTTCTCTCGCTTGCCCCATCTCTTTCTCCCTGTTCAACATCTGGGGAAAGCGAGTCCGCATTCTGTCCCAGTCTTTGAGGCTGAGCAGGAGTGCTGAGTCTTAATGACTGGGTCATTATCTGTGAGATGGTCACTCGAGCAGCTCTACTGGCAAAGCGATAAGCACCAGCAGCCAGTTCCCCTCAGATAACCGGCCCACTGCTGGAGCCAAATTGTGCCAAAAATGACAAAAGGAGAGAGAAGGAGAGATGGAGAGAAGGAGGGAGGGGGGTCGATGGGAGAGAACGAGGCTTATTGGTATGCACTGCCATTTCCCGCATTTCGTTGATGAGGCAGAACTCACATCTTAACAAGCAAGAAGGGAGTGATCAGGAGCCATTGAGGAAAGAGAGAAAGGAAGGGAGGCAGGGACAGAGCAAGCCAAGGCCATTTTCTCAATCACTCTCTCATTCCTGATTCCCAGCAGCCCTAGGGAGAGCGAGCGGAGGCAGCAGCGGTAATCAGATCTGAAAAGTCTGTGAATGAATGAAGAGCTCTGCTGTTCTCACTCTTTCCTTCTCACTTTCCATCTATCCATCTTTTCACATGTCTCTGGTCTGTGGACAGAAGAGTGCATTCAGGCAATGCTCTCATCCTGACACGAGGCATCCCGGGCAAGGATCTCAGCCAGCTGGAAGAGCCTCTTGCGAGTGTAGGAGGGAATAACTTTCCATGGGTTATGGAGAGAGCTGTAATTCACCACTACCCTCCAGCAGGCTGTAAATAATGACTCACGAGATTCTAAATGACACTGTTTAGTGCATGAAGTCCTTAGTTTTTAGTCACTCTGCTGCCACTAAATGACTGTTAAGGACAAGGAGTAGGAAGGAATTATGGATGTTTGAGGAGAGTTAGAACAGATAAACAAGCCATCATATTCAGCATTCTATGGCTTCTTGATTAAAAAAGTTTAAGAGAGAAAAATGTGGACTGGGCTGAAAAACTTCCAAGCTTTGGTTTACTGTAATACAATATGCATTAAGCATGGTCATGGATAGTACCATGCATGCTTCTCCACTTCAAAGACCCCCCACAGGGACTAGCAGAAAAGTGCACATCAGGTTTGGAACCTTGCTTGTGGATGGTTTCCGGCAGGCTGGTTAGCATTAGTTTATTCATCCAGGTCTAAACAACCCTATCTCATACTTTGACACAAAACCACTGGCTCGTCTACCCGTCCCATCCATCTTCATTTCCTCCAGATGTAAGCTTCACGCCAGGTCCTTTTCAGGTCTAATGTCGGGCCAGCAATCTGTGACTTTAACCAAGCTTTGGCTTGAAGAAAGGAGGCTCCTGAATGTTTTATAGGCTGCCGTGTGTCCAATCTCAAAAATCAAAGGCAGCTGGCAGCAGGAGGGTTCCCCTCTTTTCGCCTCGTACGCTCCCTCTCTCCCGAGCCCCTCCTGTGCTGGAATACCTCCCAGGTCCATCTGGGTTGTAGGTGTAAGGGGGCACCTGGCTCACAGCTTAAAGAGTTACCTAAACAGATGGTTACAGCGAAGAAGAAAGAGGAAAAACAGGGGGGAAAACAGCAGCTTTCCAAACATCCCAATCCAAGCACTGGCTAGAGGTTTACAAAATAGTAATAACAGTCATCATAATGATGAGGATGATGATAGCAAATTAGCAAGTCAAATACGCAATAAGGCTTGCAAGCAGGTGATGTTTCTGAGCCTGCTTTGATCTTGCTGGCACGGAAAAAAGAGATTTCAGCTCTGAAATGAACACCGAAGGCGGGGGCAGGAAGGCACCAAACTCTTTTCAAACCTGCTCCAAACTAAGCTGTTCTTACTCACACTCCTACATCTCTTTCATTTAAAACGGAGCCAGTGAAATGTCACCAACACGCAAGAAGAACCACTGTTGTCATGTACGTGAACCAAATGGCCTCTATTAAATGCAGCATTTTGAAAGATGGTCTCTTCTTTTCCCACTCACTTCTTTTTAGTTTTTTTTTTTTTTTTTGCGCTTGCCCTAAGGTTACTCATCTGGTAATAATGATGCATGCAATTTCCTGGCAGGCTCATTTTGGAGACAGGCATGCGATGGATGGCATGAACAGAGCCGGAAGGAGGAAAATGCCAGGAATAAGATGTGGAACCAGTACCCTGGCTTTGGTGCTCCCTAGTGATGAAAGCATCTGAAGCGGCATCATATAAAAATTGATTGCACTGTCTGGTTCTTATGAATCTGAAGCCAGATAGTGTGTTTGTCCTGGAGATCTGAACAGGCGGTGTGTGACAGGATTGGACCAGGAAGAAAGTGAGGGCGGAGAGAAAAAGAATGTGTGTTTGTGTGTGTAAAACAGGCATTCTGTTCTTGATACCCAAACCCCACAGGTCCTGCTCTCACTGAGCCATTCCATGTGGTCTCAAAGGGGCCAAAGGCAGACATTAGTCACTTGCTGGTACACATGAATAGTTCCTCAAGGGAAGACACGAAGGAGTCTCCTACTGCTTCTGCTCTGTGGGCCCTGTCAATCAAAAATTCTGAGTCTGAAAGAAGATGGCACTCTTTTTGGAGCCCTGATTTGAGCCTCAGTACCCCAACAACCAAGTTCTGCTCTACCAAGATCCAACATAGTCTTTAAAACATTCCCATAGATACAAAATGCTTCTGAAAATATCTTCATTCAACAGATAAGCACAAAACAGCCCAGGAACTGATATAACTTTAAAGATCCTAAGCAGAACGTTTATCTGAACAAGGTTAAAGTGCAGAGAGTGTGGGAATGAACCTGTTATGTTTTTAAAAAGATCGCAAGGACTTGTCTAACCGAACAAGTCACGTTTTTCCATGAATCCATCTACATTTTTCTATCATTATGTTAATCTACACGTCTTTCCGTTAATATACACATTTTTCAGCAGCTTGTAAATGCAAACCGCTCCTTCAGCCGAGTGGAACGAAATGCGGAAGTTGAAGTCTAATAAAGAGAACATTGAAAACTCGCTCCCCAAGTTCTGCTTCGCACCAGGCAGCCAGACTCGGGTAGAGATTTGGGTAAGACTCGCTGACTTGTACAGATGAGACGAGGCGATGCGGTGTGACGGAGTGATGAAGCTCTGTCGTAAAAAGTGCAGAGATAGGGATTTATAGGACGGAAAGTCCTTGTTCTTAAAAATCGTATTTCTTAATAACTCCATGAAGCACCATCAGCGTACGTCTTCATAAAACAAAATCTCCAAAAGTAATATTTTAAATCCGTTTCTAAATAAACTGAAAAAAAAAATGGCTGCCAATTCTGTGTGTGCGTGGTCCTGAGCGTTCAGCTGTGTGACGCAGCCAGCACGAGGGCCAAGGCTGGTCATTACAAGGATCGCAAAGGCGATAATCCATCTTTAATGAAGTCAGCTGCTGCCAAGTCTATCAGTTTCTCTCTCTCACGTCTTTCTCTCTTGCGCTCTCTTTCTTTCTTGCTCTGCCAACTAAAGTGCAGATGGAATAGGTTTCCATCATCCTGTGTCTGTACAGGATACACTGGGCCAAGATAATTTCGCTCTTCCTGGACAGCGCGTACACATCACTGCGGCTGAAACATGCGGTTTACATTCACATGTTCTAATTAGGTGCGGAACGACAAAAAAATTTCAGAACACTTACCATTTTGTTATTGATTTCATGGAAATGAATTTCACAGACTTTCTCTACGACCTCTTCATTCTCGAAAGTTACGAAGCCGAAGCCTGCAGAGAAACAGAGACAAAAACATACAAGGATTTAATAAATAACGTGTTGATTTTTTTTCTTTCTGTTAAAAGTGCAGCATAAAAAAATGAAAAATAAAAGTCATGTTCTGTGAACCGCAGGGTCCATTTGACCAGCAGTGTCTCGGGGCATGTTTCAGACGAGAATTACGACAGCCTTAAACACCAGCGTGCTCTTCCCCCAGCAAACACGCATTGTCTTTTTGAAACCAGGCCAATGATGAAATCTCTGACATTATTAGACACGGTGGAGAGGCTCATCCACACAAATAAGGGAGATGGGAAAACAGCACAAAGCCCTCTTAATGAGATTCACGGAAACCCGCTCTACAGCATCTGAATTTCATTAAATGCATTTTGTGTTCCCTTCATTGAAATTTCACTGTATAACAAGCTCTCGTTTTTATGGTAATATGGGAGCAGCCAATATCTGAAATGTGTCACTGACCATGGGATTCTTTTTCTTCGTATTTATTAAATAAAAGCTTAACCCTCTCCTGCTGGCCCGAAAAAGAGAAGAGAAAAAAAAAAAGAAAGAAGAAGAAGAAGAGCTGCCGGAATTCATCAGGCATCTGCGATCCTCTTTTGCATTAGACTCTGATGGCGACGCACAAAAAGCAATTTTCTATCTGTATGGCTGAGCCTCAAAAGGGGAAATTACTTGCCATTGCCAAGTGTTAAGAGGGGGCTTACTGTGGGAACACAAAAGAAAACAAGCTGCGATGAATGGAAAACCGTTGCTTTGCTGTCTGTTTATTCCGGTCGAAATGTTCGGTAGTACCTGCTATTACACATGCTCACGAGTGCTGCTCACACACACACACACACACACACTTCATCATCACGAGCATCATCTTTATATTCAAGAGCAGCTGTGTTATAGAGACAAGTGACACGCACAAAAGGAAGCCACATGACAAAAGTGTCTAAGCAAAGGCTTCTGCTGGCAGATATATACATGTGTGTATTACAGCACACAAGCAATTCTTAATGCACCTCTGCGTTAAATACGTTATACCATGTTGTTTTTTTACGTTACTATATCTACTAAACCAGGCATGTTAGAGATCTGACGCCGTTAACAAGCTCCTTTTTAATCCCTCGGTCCTCAGGGCTTTCCGGAAGTCACATCCTAATCCGAGCTAACAGATCATAAAAGGAAAACCGCAGCCAAGATCGACACTGGAAGCTAACCTCTTAGCCTGTGAACCTCGACTGCTCCAGGAGGAGAGATAAGCGGGGTCAGAGGTCAAGTGCAACAGATAGGGAAGGCATAGGGCTGTGGACTCGGCAACACAAACACACCGCAGATAAGGCAAGATAAAAGACAGCCAGGCTGATAAGACGGCAAGTAATTGAAGATTCTACCATGTGGGTTTTAGGAACTGAATGCACAGCATGGAGGAGCAGGAAGAGCAACCACCACTGGGAAGCCTATTTTTGCATCAGATGTACCGGATGTAATGTTAGTTTCAACCTTGTTAATAATCACTGAAACATACAGCAGTTTTTTCTCTTCAGAAGAAGAAGAGGACTCTAGGATAATAACGGACACCTTCTGGAACCCTCACGGCGTTTCACAATCTGACATGTTATTTGATAGATTAGTAATAAACTAAATACATAGGTGTTTGAAATGCAAGCTGGTGTAATTGAAACATATTTTGAGTGTGGCATGTGTTAGAACCATCCTCTCATCCCAGAAGAGAAGAGAGTTGGACGGGTTGGTGAATAGCTCATGAGGTCGCTTCGTGGGCTGCCTGCTTTCACAGGGTGTCACACCTTGCTGAGACAGCACACCCAGGCGCTGCAGAAGGCTGCCATCGACGTCACGGTGCGAGAACAGAATCTCTGCTTTCCTCCGTTTTACACAAACACCACATGGGCATCTCGTGCAACGTCGGTTTGGAGAAACTAGCGTTTGAGTCAGACACTCGGGAAAACATCCAAAGCTCATCAAATCACTCACTCTACCCCACACTCCCCCCCTGACTCCCCCCACACCATTTCTCCCCCTCCCCTCTTCTTACAGTTTCAAGTTGTTCACCTCACTTTAGCCTTTTCTTCTCATTATTTACCGCTAAGCAAAGAAATTGGAACTGGCAAGGGGAGCTGTAATCGCTGAAATAAAAGCTCTCGCTTTGACCAGGAACTACTTTAGCGCACACCTTCTTAGAGAAGGAAAAGAGAACTAATTGGGCTACAGAGGGGAATAAGCATGGTATATGAGCAACGAGGCTCAGAAAGTAGCGGCAGCTCTCCTGCACGTAATTGCCTCCTTTGAAATACGCCTCCGGTCTCGTAGGTGTGACATAGCGGCGGGTTCAGACAAGAGCAGCCGGCTGAGATATTTTTTCACACCGCAGTCTCGCTTCTGCGGGGCGTGTGAGGCTTCTGGAAGGGCAGCATTCGGGAGAAAGTAGTGGACCTCCTGACAAAGTGTAAGGGTGACCTTGCAAGTGCCACTTTTGATATCTGACAATTCAGTTGTCGTGAGCCAGCTGGCAGGGGCGAAGTCCGCGAGGAGGGGGACTCACTGTGAGAGAGGGGTTAGCACACATCTGGCCTTAGCAGACAGTCTCACTGTCGCTTGCACAGTCAGGTTCAGGGCCATACTGCAGTACCGGCGCTGACCCAAGAGGGGCAGTGCTGAAACACAGGATAATTGGATTTATCACCCCCAAAAAAAAGAGCACGACTGAACTCCAAACAGGCCAACGCGCCTTGCATATAATATGCAGCGCAGTATTCTCACATGTACTCACTAACACTGCCATGGCAGATGTTGAGGGATCCGGTGAACATGAAGCCTGACGTCTCTGTTACAATTACGGATGCTGCCGGAACAGACGGGGGAATAAGCCACACGATGCGCCACATATGCCTTTACTTACTTTTCTGCCTTTTCATCCTTGGACCGCACACACGCTAACATCCAGGAGGGCAGATAGTTTTGCAGCATGGGGGTTCTTACTGAAACTCAACCCATCTTGCCCTATTTGACGACTGCCCACCATACTGCGGTCGTCCACTTTGTTCCCTGAATCCACAGAGCCTTTCCTCATACCTCCCATGGTCCCCTTGAGAACAACAGATGGCAGACGCAACCCCTTCCCTTGTGTTATTAAGAAATGTCCGTACGATTTCCTCTCGCGGCCCTCGGGAGCGGCAGCAACACCTTTCACTTTCTCGTCCGCACTCCCCAACTTTCTCTCAACCTTAAACAATCGGCTTTTACGACAACTCGCAGATTTTGCAATTGCACGCCCGATAATAGGTGTTAGCGCCAGTCAGCCGGCCGTCGCGGATGACTGAGTTGTATCTCACACTTATTAGCTGGGCGCTAGAAGCCTGTCTCCCCACTCACACACGCACTGCAGCACATCTCTCTCCCTCCCTTCCTTCCTCTCAGCCAGGGTCTCTAACGCTTGAATCCTGTTCTCTCCTTGGAGCAAAATACACACACGCACCAAAAAAAAACCTATTTAAATGCAAAATTGATGAAACACCAAGTGACCTTTGCTTAAAAAGCAGTTTAATGTATTTAAGGCGGAACAAATCAAGAGACTTCCAAGGAGACCCTAATTTCCACAAGTCAGCGAAGGAAGTGTAAAGGAAAAGCGTAAAAGGGAGAAAGTTAGCACAGTTAAACGTTCGAACTGTCAGGTTCTGACGGAAAAGTGACTTCGACTCCTACGCCTTCCCTTTGGGGAGTTATAAATGAGCGTGAACGCTTCTGCGAGCTAATGTCCTCTTTCAAAGCATTTACGCAGGCGCATAACGGAGACCGCTGGGATGATGCTGGAGACAGGTTTAAAGTTCTGTCAGAGTGAGGAGCGTGCACGCTATTCACACTCACCAGCACACACAAACACCTTTTTTAATACAGAGAAGCACAGCTGACAGCTGGCAGGAGGACATGAATAGATGCAGTGGCAAGAAAATGCTCAAGGCAGATAAAAGATACGGAAAGATGTTTTATTTTCACCAAAGAGACACAGTTTGTTCAGATTTAAGGTCCAACTGCGCGGTACAAACGTAGCATGCTAGCGCAGGCGAATGAAAGACATGCAAGACTTATGGGTGTTCATTATTTTCTGGAAACCCCCGTTTTGGACGGAAAGAAAACATTTTGAAGGAATCTCCGCGTAACGAACCGCTAATAAACACAGGTAGAAATGTTTATTAGAAATTCCAGGCTCTGGCACGGTCAGTTCCTCAGCCTCAGCTACATCACTGCAGTTCAGCATTTTCTCACATTAGTTAATATAGATGTCTGCTTTCAATTTGTGTCTATCAGACTATTACGAATATTCTTGACATCCATATCTCACATCCACATACACACATATTCATTAGACTGTAGAACTGCCTGGAACGATAAAGGCAGAAGGACTCTTATTTTGTGTGTCCTCTGCTGATCATGTCTCCTCCTAAAATCATACCTCAGCATGTCCGCTATCCAAACCCTGCTGACTCGCACGTATTCGCCTTTAGGCTACTCTTGCTAGCAACATGAGCCCAGGTCCAAACATACGCACACACGAGTGGGAGCGAGCATGCCCTTCACACAGGACAGAAGTGGCCTCTGAGTGGCGCAGTGGTAAAGCGCTCGCCCTATCATCCGGAGATCGCTAGTTCGATTCCCGGACTGATGCTGTAACCTCTTGCAGCCTGAGGTCTAGAGAGAGCTGATTGGCCGAGCTCTCTCAGCGGGAAGGGGATGGGAGGTACTTAGTGCTCCGACCCCAACGGTGCGTTAGTGAGCAGTTGACTGGCTTCACGCGGTTCGGTGGAAACACGTGATAGTCTCCAGCCCTCCCAACTGAGTGGTAGTATTCTTAATGTGGA
The DNA here is from genome assembly GCA_028565275.1 of Leiocassis micropogon. Taxonomy (NCBI): domain Eukaryota; kingdom Metazoa; phylum Chordata; class Actinopteri; order Siluriformes; family Bagridae; genus Leiocassis; species Leiocassis micropogon. The sequence continues at coordinate 15,533,692 of JAOVVA010000009.1, read as the reverse complement.
GCCCCCTAGTGACGGGGAGGAATTGGACACGACTAAATTAGGGAGAAAATCTGGGAAAAATCCAAAAAAAAAAGAAAAAAAAAAGAGAAGTGGCACTCCTGAGCGAGACAGAGGTCTACAGTCTTGCAGATGCAGGGAACATTAAGTGTTAAACCTAACTGGAATTGGAAGTAAATAAATAAGTAAATAAAAAGAAAAAAAATCCCTTATTCCGACTACAAAAAAAAAAAAAAAAAAATCAACACCATGTTGAACAAAACAAATCACTCTCTCTAAATCGCTAATGATCTCCGCCCAGCCTCCGTTTCCCCCTCGCGGTAAAGCCAGGCCGGCTAATGAGCGAGCGGTGAGACAGCAGTAGTAGTGGCGGCGGGAGCGGAACAGCCTCTGACAGCTCATACACTGCCCCCCC
>JAOVVA010000009.1:15531969-15533180 GCA_028565275.1 Leiocassis micropogon | reverse complement strand
AATAAAAGTTCAACAAATGCATGATGTTTCCAAAGTCAGTGAGTAATTGTGCTGAATAATCCTGATCTCAATATTGACCAACATTTTTTATAAAGATGTTTGTCATAATCGAGCAGCCCTAATAGCGACACCTTTAAAACCTCAAGACTTCCTATTGCAGTTCCACTAAACTTCTCTTTTTATTCTTGTGAACTCCTCACACACATACACACACACACACTTCCTCTCTTTCTCTTTTACTCTCTCTGTTTCTGCCTCTTCCCCCTCCCTTGTTAACGCTTGCCTGTCTGGAGCGCTTTTTAGTCCACGTCTCCCCCATCTCTACTGCACGCGGTGGGAGCAAGAGGCGGTGACATGTCACATACACAAAAGAGGAAAAAAATGGGCCACAGCATGTGGAGGTACAGCAGAGAGAAAAAAGTCACGGTGCTGCCAGCTAACGTTGCACTGGAGGAGGCCCCCCCCCCTCCCCTTGTGAGGATAAAGCGCTCTCCTGTTTGACCTCCGACCCCAGCTGTCTCCGCCACTGAAGCACTCCTGCACCGGTGTGTTATTAAGTACCCGCCCCTTCCCCAGTCAACTGCAGAGAGAGGGCCGTGTGTGAGACACACCTCAGCGTAGACCAATGAGGCGTCTGCTACTCGGCCCTGAGCGCACACCGGACACAGACCGGCGACAGGAACATGCTCGGAGCAAAGTAGTGACATCATGTAAACAAACAAATGTTTCATTTGGCACCGAACGGAGGAAGAACAAACTGCACAGTGGCATGAAAACACTGAGTGGAAGAGAGAGAGAGAGAGAGAGAGAGAGAGAGAGAGAGAGAGAGAACACCAGTGTGTCCTTTTTATTCTAGTAGTTTATTATAGTTTATTATGAGAATGAGAGACAGCTACGCAAAGGCATATACAGTAAACACTCAACAAGTCATTATGATATGAAGATCTTCATTTAAAAGACCCACAATATTTACACAGTACACACACACACACACACACACACTAAGAAACGCAGGTCTGACAACGCACACATCTCACAGTATCCTGATTACTGACGTGTCCCAGTCTGAATTTTATTTAAAGTGGCATTAAATCTTTTCAGTCTTTACGTCTTAAAGAAAACCTGCTCTGAACACTTAAATACTGCAGCGAACTCACACACACATTATCACACTCTTCTTTATTATCCGACAGCCTGCTTTCCTGACACTC
>JAOVVA010000009.1:15521969-15526969 GCA_028565275.1 Leiocassis micropogon | reverse complement strand
CTGATTAAAACATTAGGCCACGCCCAGCTTTTCCTCGTTTTTCCACACTGCTGGATATTTAATGCACCGCCCACACAAACATTATACCGTATGGACATTTAGCCTCTGTAGCTTTCAACTCTTTTTTTTTTTATTTATTTTTTTATAAAACATAACTTGTGATAAAATGCTACACAACATAAAACCTGATAGGCGGCACATGCGTCATATTCCCTGTAATTAAAAGAAATGATGCTTCTTCCAGTTTGCTCTCTCGCTCCACCGTCCTGTAATTGCATTAGGATTTCAGCAACGCTCGTGTAAAAACCTCCGCCAGCGAAAAGCCCCGAGGAGCGCAACAACGCAGAGCGAGCGAGCGCCCAGGACCGGCTGGTTAACGGATCGAAACGCACGCGCCCAGGCCATAAAGAAGCATTGATTAAGCTTAATTAGGCACTCTCCTATTTACGAGCGTGCTCGCGGGCAGTGTTTTAAAAGCGAGGTACCGGATCAATTCTCCCATAATGAAGAACATCGATGTTGGCACTTTGCGGCCGCGGCGTCTGCGCTTCTAGAAGATGGCGCTTAATGAGCGAACCAAAACACTTGTAAGCCTGACTGCTTCCTTTATTTTCACACAGATCATAATTGAAGGCAAGGAACGCTGGTGTGCCCGAAGGAACGCTCGCAGACAGTCACAGGCGGCCGTAACAACACCATTAATCGCTCCCAGCCCTGATGCATCGTGGGGAACAAGAGCAGCCCAGGAAACACTGGAGAAGAAATACTCTAAATTTTTTTTAAAAAAAGCAGTGGAGCAACACGTGATTCCTGTTTACACATAATTAAGAATGAAAAGGCCTCTGACCGGCCTTTAAATTATTCTCTCTCTCTCTCTCTATATATATATATATATATATATACACTCAGTATAAAGCAGGGTCGTCTGCGTGTACGTTCAAAGCATCCAGGTTTCATTTTATCCTTTAAGTGCAGCTTAATTGGCTGTGTGATCCCACGTGAGCGCGTTCGCGGCAATGCCGCTGCCATCGCTCTTCACACACACACTTTAATCATGGCACCTGGGCCCCAGCCAGCACGAATTAGCCACGCTGAAAAGCTCCGCACCGAACCGTGGCTGCTTTATTTACTCCTTTGTTCATTTTGTTTCGTTCTCTGGCTGTATCTCTCTCTCTCTCGTCTCATCGTCTGCTCACTAGAGAACCTGAGCGATGCGAAAGAGCACCGAGCGCGGTAAAGATCTCCAACCGTCTCAGAGAATGCGCTAATCAACGTGCTCGAAATCAGTCAGAGTGCACAAAATGTACCAACGTCACATCATTTGGAGCTTTATTAGTAAGTTGACCTTTCGTCTTACGCGGAGTGCTGGTCGACAGGCTAGCTCTTGGAGTAGGGATCGCGATTATTTCGGCCAATTAGCTTGAGTATGTTTTAGCTTTAAATGGGAGACAATGATGCCGTCTACTTGTCGGAAATGCAAGCAATTTGTGTTTTAGTCTCCTTGTCACTAAGACTTTAGCTTTAGCAACTCCGTGTCAGAAACTACTCAACTATTTAACTACTTGACTAGAGAATGTGTAAACGCGACTGTAAACTGAGGTATGCATAAATTCTCTGCTTTAAAACGACAGACAGTCTGTTCATGGATCATATCTGTTGCTCTAATGCAAATCAAAACTTCACTAAACTTCCAATGGATCCGTTTGGTTTGGCGTTAAAAAGGAACTTATCAGAAATAACGGTTGCTTGTCTGGAATTTGCTGGAGCTTCAGTAACAGTAATTAAATACTCATGCTAGTGATCTTTTGCACGTGACGCCACGATGCCAGTCCGCCATGGTCTCATCTACTTCTGCACAGCAACAGGGACGTCACTCATCAGGTGTCAAAACCCACGTTCAAACCCAGTCTGTCTTTCAGCAAAAAGAAAGCACATCTGATAACATTACGCCATCTTAAACGACACGTCGTCTCCTTAACGATCGCTGATGTCTTGTTCACGGCCAACACGAGCTACAAAAGCTAACTAATTTTTAACTGAAGTCCGAAACACAAATATCTCTCTCTAAATGGTGTGTGGAACACTACCTTACCATTTTGGGATTCAACCCCAGAAGAATTAGTTAGCAGAAAGCTTGGAATGTCAGTATTAGTTAACATTAGCTGCACATCGTTCTATGAAGCGTAAAGAACCACGTATTCGATAGCATTGTCTCATTTGCACCAGAAGCACCGAATGAGCTGATGCTAGCAAACGCCACCAAATCCAGGTGTCTGAGGTAACCACATTATGAAAACCTACCAAGCTTCTGCACGTTAGTATCCTTATTACCTTCTTCTTCATCTTCTGTCCATCGCTAGGTTACTTTTGACAAAGCATCGGGTAATCCGGTAGGTCATCATGGTAAGATTTCTGTTATTTGTTTGGCCCTGAAATAAACCTCAAATGTAACTACCAACAGAAATACATAGTCGCCTAATGTCCGAATGTTACGCCACGGTACTTTTGCCGTATTCTGTCGTGACTGACGTTGTGGTTTATGAAAAAACATGTCTATAAAGGGTCTATTAACCACACTGTCATTCATACATTCACGTTTCCAGTTACTGCCTGAGGGATTAGTGTCATCACTTGCGAGTACTCAAGCACTCTCAAGTCGCACTCATTCCAGCCCCCGCGTGCGACCGCGGCTCTCGCCATCCTGAAATTCTCACCGGTTTCGGGGCTGCTTGGTGGAAACTGGCCGTCATGCCCTAGAAGAGCTTTGTGACTGTATTCTGCCTCCCTTTGTAAATCCCTTTGGATAAAAGCAACCAGCAAATGAATAAATGCAAACGTTTACGTGCCAGCCGACAGCGGCTTACCACGGACGCGCTACGAGTCGTCGCCATGTAAACGAGTTATTGCTTTCCTGAATCACGACGAAAAAAAAAATAAAAATGAGGTATGCTATCTCGTCAAAGCCCGAGTGAAAAAGGAGGAAATGCACACTGACTCCGAGACGGAGTGAAGCTTTTGCTTTTCTCCTCTCTCTATGTTTCACTCGTTCGTTCTCCCTCTTTAGAAATGTCTTTTAACTCGGTCTTTGCAGAGGAAAGCTCATTTCAATCTCAAAGGCCACATCTGCGGAGCCAGAGCAGCGCTCTAAATGAGTGGAGCTAATCCTGTACCACGGGGACGCTCCACGGCAACTCTTCACACGCGAGAGGACACGGGGACTGGAGACAGGATACAGCGATAGTTTACTTCAACTGCACCTGAAGCCTGTTTTTTTTTTTCCCTTCTCCTCTTCCACTTTAGACGCGTCACTTTTTTTTTTTTTTTTTTTTTTGAAGGTGGCAGACGTGTGCAAGCCGAAAGATAAAAAGGGGTATTTGGACGAAGGCTGGAAGTGTCCATCAAACTGAAATGTGATTCATCCTTTCGGACGGGAAAGTCAGGCGAGTCCAGGGTGCGCGCCTGGCCTCGTTACTAACGGCAACACGAGGCAAAGTGGAGCACTCTTTAGAAGGAGGGGGTATGAATTAGGAGCCAGGAGAGCAAAGACTATGAACATTATTATAATACACATACAGCAAGGTGAAAATAAGTGTTGCCTTTCCTGAAGTGCTGCCCCTTCCTAATTGCCCTTTAAGATGCCCTGATCGATGGCACAGCGGGCACCACTGCCTGCCCACAACATTACAGGCCACTCGCCTTTGAAGCCTTGGAGCCAGCAGGGTCTCCGCCACCAGACTCAACCTGGTTTAATTCATCTGAAAGGTTATCCACACACACACACACACACACACACACACACACACACACACACACACCACACACACACACCACACACACACACACCACACACCACACACCACACACACACCCACACCTCTCCACCTTTCCTCCGATCCAAATCAGGAGATAAGAAACCAGAAGGTGAGAGTCAAAGCCGGACCTCTACAGCGGCGCTGATAACAAGGCCGAGGAGATATCAGCCAGGTTAGAGCACTGCCGAGCATTATGGGAGGTGGATGAAGTGGGGTCGGAGGACGCCGCCTGCTCTGCATGTGCTGTTATGAAGGGCAGTTGTGAGATGAAGGATGCAGAGAGAGAGAGAGAGAGACGGAGTGGAGTGAAAGCACTCGACTTCCTCCTGAAGATGCAGTCTCGCCCCCGAGCGTCTTCAGCTCGGCAGCTTTAAATGTCAGCGGTGTGAGCGGATCAAACGGGCAGCGGCGTTTCTCACTTTCAGCGCTGCACTACACTTCCGTCTGATGGAAGCTGGACGCAGAGATAGCTGCCGTGAGCACACACACACATACACACAGGCACACATACACACACGCACACTCCGACCCCTTCCATCCCCTCTACCGAACGATGCGGAGCGAACCAGGGATCTGCCAATCCACTGGCCACGTCAATCAAACCCAGCGGCTTCAGGAAGCCGATATTCAGTATTACTGCTGCTACAAAATCGATTTTTCCACTTACCATAAATCTTTAAAGACATTTCATGTCTGTTATTTGCTTCCTAAATTTCGCAGAGAAGCTGTGAGGCCAAGTAACAGAAATCTGTTCTACTCAGATGTCTATACGTCTTCTGTCACGCGACCATACCCACATAGGTCAACTTAAAGAGGACGTATTATCTGAAATTCTCGTCTTAGTCATGTTTAGACATGTAGATGGGTCTCCATTAGGTGTAGACAAAAAAAACTATAAAAAATACAATCTCTGTATCAAACAAGCCAATTAGATTTTCCACTTTTTGGTCAATTCAATTCCATTTCATTCATATAGCGCTTTTATCGTCGCAACGCAGCTTTACAGAACAAGATATCATTTATGACCTCATATAAGAAGAAGAGCTCGTCCTCTGGAGGGGTGTGGCTCAGAAGTACATTTACATTTAAGCATTTGGCAGACGCTCTTATGCAGAGCGACTTACATTTTTATCTCATTATACATCTGAGCAGTTGAGGGTTAAGGGCCTTGCTCAAGGGCCCAACAGT
>JAOVVA010000009.1:15492098-15513065 GCA_028565275.1 Leiocassis micropogon | reverse complement strand
TAGCCTTAATGTGGGAGCCCCCTAGTGACGGGAGGGGAATTGGACACGACTAGATTGGGGAGAAAATCGGGGAAAAAAGAATTGGACATGACTAAATTAATAAAAAAATTAAAAAAAAAAGATTGTAAATCCATGTATCCATACACAACAGATCTGCTTTTCAAGCCAAGCCATGTTTGATGCCTATCTTATGCTTCTTAAGTGCCAAGCAAAATCGGATTCAAAATCGTTTCCTTAAATACACATGTACCTTCACCCACGTCCAGATCTTCAGTGACGTCACAGCAATGCGGTTTAGGACGCAGTGGGAATTCCTGTCATCTATAAATAACTAACAGCAACAATATGGAGGAGGCTGTGCAGATGGCACCTTCACCAGACTTTAGACAAAGGAAAGAACTGATCCGCTACACTTACAGAGTTTCCTGTGGCTGCCGAATCAGCCGTTTTAACAAAATGACTGCGTTGTCCGTTTATCATTTTTCCAGTGTGTTATACACCTGACAGAATTTAATTTGGGCTGAGACTCCGGAGGAGCACGACACGGATTGTTCCGAACCCAAGTATAACTGCAGTCCCTTATCTTACGATACCTACAACATTAAAAAATACGCCTTCTTCCGTTCTTATCCAGGGTGGCGAAGGATCCGGAGTCTATCCTGGGAACACTGGGTGTGAGAGCGGAATACACCCTGGATTTGATACCATAAACACACACACACACACACACACACACGATTACACCTAAATGCGACCAACTCCGCCTGCCTGGCACATTTTTGGACGAAAGAGGAGAACATAGAGGAAAAAAAGAAAAAAAAAATGCTCATGGATATAAGGAGAACATGCAAGAACTCCCCACAGACAGGAACCTGAATCCAGGGTCGAACCGGCGACCCTGAACCTGCAAAGCAGCAACACTAACCCACTAACTCCTACCTCCGGCTGACCCCACTTTTATTTCCTGCTCGTTTTCTGTCTGCAGACCGTGTAGGAGATTCCCAGCAGGAGACGAGCTGGAGTAATAAATCCACCCATCCTGTGCACAGAGGGCAGCTGAGGTAAGCGCTAAGACGCTCAAGCATTCTGGTGATGGTGGCTGTGTCTCTTACAGGTGGTCCTGAGGGGGCAGTTGCGGGTAGCTCATCTACCCCGATCTCATTCACACAGCCAGAGAAACTCCAGTGTGATGAGCACTACGGACCAGATAGCGGACTTCCAACTGTGTCTGTTTATGAAGGCTGTCCAGGGTGGTGGGAAATGCACTATTTAGCTCTCATGCACACAAACGCGCGCACACACACACACACACACACACACACACACACACACACACACAAACACACACACACACAAGGTGGTGAATATGTCTGATCAGAATGCATTCTTTTGAATAAATGTCTGGCAGCACTCCATCAGCCATCTATCAGGCAATCAAAGGACCTGTATATGTGTGTGTGTGTGTGTGTGAGTGAGAGAGAGAGAGAGAGAGAGAGGACACAATGTGTGTACACTACTTATGAGCCACAAAGGAAGTCTGAAAAATTGAGGAGGTCTAAAAGAGTACATTTATGATACACATGAGAAGTCCTCGCACAAAAGGAGACTGTGTGTGAGACAGTGTGTGAGAGCGACCGTGCGAGCGCTAGTGTGTGTGAGCCGGATTCGTTTTCCCATTGTACGCTCAGTCCTCCATGTCAACCACACAATGGGCCGGTCTCGAGCCGGCCCACCTTCTCCACTGGACATAAATATATGCCACGGGCTTTTGTGCTGTGTGTGTGAGTGTGTGTGCGTGTGTGTGTGGGGAGAGTGGACAGCATAGGGGCCTCAGGCCTGCTCCGATAAGGCCTTCGGCTGACATTGTCCTCTAGAGATAAAAAGGACTGAAATGAAATCTGAAGACTGAAAGAAGCCATTTTCTCCTCTCACCTCCCCCTGGAGCTTATCCGTCATAGAGAAAGGGCTGAAATGGCAGTGCTGGGGGGAGAGAGAGAGAGAGAGAGAGAGAGAGAGAGAGAGAGGAAAATAAAAAGCCCTGCTCAGGTACATGACTGGTTTCCCTCACCTTTCCTTTCTTTCTTTAAAACAAGTGGAGAAATTTCAGGCTGGAGAGAAACAACACAGAAGGACATCAAGGACAAAACTTCCTTCTTCCTTCCGGTCAGCTGACCAAATTATATATTCATGAGGGGTATTAGCAGCTCAGGGGCACTTCTGAGTCCTAGCCAATGCCCTGCACCCATAGTGCCTGACCCAAGTCTCAAGGGTGCATCAGGAAGGGCGTCCGGTGGAAAACCTGCGGCACAAATAATGTGCAGATCCAGCGATTTGATAGAATATTTTTTGGATTAGTGCCAGAAAAACAAACCGAGGAATGAAGAAAACTGCCATAATATACAGTATGGTCTGGAGAAGACTGAACGTGTAACCTGGAATCAGAGAATATTGAGATTTGGGAGAATTCCATCAATCAGGGAACAACAGAATGTCTGATCAGGGGGAGCTTAGGGGTTATTGGACTCCTGATCTGAAGGTCCCAGGTTCAAACCCCAGCACCACCAAGTTACCACTGTTGGGCCTCTACGCATGGCCCTCAAAAAAAAAAAAAATAATAATAATTAGATAAAGGCGTCTGCTCAAATGTAAAGTGGAGAAATCAGAGGCGTTGAGGAATTTGAAACAACCAGATTAGGAGATAGAAGTTTCAAGATGATGGAATAGAGTTAAGTTAAGTTAAGTTAAGCCTTTATTTGTCACATATACATTACAGCACAGTGAAATTCCTTCTTCGCATATCCCAGCGTATCTGGGGTCAGAGCGCAGGGTCAGCCATGATACAGCGCCCCTGGAGCAGTTAGGGTTAAGGGCCTTGCTCAAGGGCCCAGCAGTGGCAATCTGGTGGAGCTGGGGATAAATGAAGATAATATGAAGAACACACTCTAACTGGGGTGCTATCCCAGGAGATTTGGGGCACAAGTCAGGGTACACCTTGGACAGGGTGCCAATACATCGCAGGGCACATACATACTGTACATACACACACTTATTCACACACTACGGGCAATTTGTCTGGAGAACCCAAAGGAAACCCACCAAGCATGGCGAGAACATGCAAACTCCATGCACCCAGAGATGGGAATCGAACCTGGACCCTGGAGGTGCAAGGCGACGGGGCTAACCACTACAACACCGTGCCGCCATACTGTATGAAGAACGGTGAGCACTTTTAAAACTATGGGGAATTCAAAGATTTTGGGAACAGGAATCTGGAAATTGTGGGATTGAAGAGGGACAGGAATTAGGATACGACTGTGTGCAGCCATGGGAATTCGTACATGGACTCTTTTCCAGGATGGGAATTTGACAGGGAGGCAACAACAGGAACGGATATAAAAGACGATCATTTCAGAGCAACAGTAATTAGAGGACGGAGGAAGGATGGGAATCGGGATGCGGTGGGAACTGGGGATTTCATGGGATGTGAGAAATCTGTTCATGGTGAGAAATGAGGAACGGCGAGCGTTAAGCTGTCGGGTGGAATTAGAGATAAACCGGATCTGATTACTGCTCTCCGGAAAAGTGCCATGGGGTCCCGGGAGGGATCATTACAAAAAGGTCCATCGTCTCCCGAACAGGACAAACATTTCTCCTTCCACTTCCTCACCTTCATCAGCTTCTACACTCAAGAGCAATCTTAGTGTTTTCATCTTCTCACTTTCTCACGCTCTCTGGGCATCATCTGCGTCCCCTCCCCATAGCTCTCTCTCTCTCTCTCTCTCTCTCTCTCTCTCCATCCCAACACCCCCGTCTCTCCCCGTGTCACCTGGGAGGTGAGTTCTCATTAACCTGCTGCTCTGGCACTCGATAGAACAGCATTTAAAGGAAAAAACACATTAACGCAATGTCACACCTCTGTTCCCTTCACTCTAGCTGCTGCCAGGGAGGTGCAGCCTCTCAACCGCACAAACACACACACACACACACACACAACTGTAGCAAATAAATTGAACAGTGCAGTTCTGGAAAAAAAAAAAAAAAGGGAGAGGGTTAAAACTTTCCACCTGTGAGTGTGAACAACTCCACCCCAAGCATTTATCTACTTTGATAGACTGTTGCACGATTTTACTCAACTGATGCACTTACACACTAGTGTGACTTCACAACAACAACAACAACAACACTTTACTTGTGGACGACGCACAGGACACAGAAGGCGAAACTGATTTAGAGAGACGGACCTCCAGAGAGAGAGGATGCAGAAGGGTTCCAGTGGTTGCTATGGCGATGGAAATGCTTTCCTGAGTATCCAATGAACAGGCTCGCTCGAGGGTAACAGATATCAGAAATTAAGACTTGATGATACGACAGTTTTATATGAATGTGTTTGTTTTTGTTTTTTATTGTATAACTCGGACCACCTTCTTTGTTCCGTGCTGGAACCAGAAGCTGATGGAACATCTGAGATCCTGCGAGATGCAACACGTGTGTAAGTGTGTGTGTGTGTGTGTGTGTGTGTGTAAGTGTGTGTGTGTGTGTGTGTGTGTGTGTGTGAACTGAGATGAATCTAACCCAGCTCAGGGTAGCGTGGGGTTTTACATTACCTTACAAGTCTGCTTATATGTTTTTCAGAATGGAAATGAGTACCTTTATTAAATACAAAAGGTGTTCAAGTCAAACCGGGACTTTTTGAATTAAAAGCGTACATACGACTTAAAGAAAAGTGCGCTGGAGAGATTCTTAGCTGCAGTAAAACATGTAAATGGTGCAGATGTTTTTAACCCTTAAATCCCAAACTGCACAGACCCCTGCCGGGAAAAAAAAAAAAAAAAAAAAAAAAACCGTGTGCGCTTATATGTAAGTTTTCCCGGTGTGTGTGTGTGTGTGTTAACGGGGACGTCAAACTGTGCGAAAGTTTTTAATTTGTATGACGTAAATTTTTACCACTACAGGAATATGAGAATGAGGTAACAAAAATCGCGTAGAAATCACAAAATTAGCACATTATTAGTATTTTTTACTAATGACACGTGATCATGTGCTATTACTTTGCCTATGTGACCCACTCTAACTCTTTTACAAAAATCACAAAATTCATCATATTGCCTATTTCATGCTGAAAAAAAGGCGATGACACTCTATACTGCATAAACCCAGCAAAACAAATAATGGCTAAAATGCTCGGAGTTTAAACGCGTACAGACGCGAATGATTACATTTAGTGCCTGATCCTTAAAACAAATCAATAGATAACTTGTCATCGACTTGCGTAAGAGACACATCCGTCTCTTATGAGGAACTGTACACGTAGTTCCGGTGAGGCCAGTGTTTAGGCAGTGTTTCCGATCTTGGTTCCAGCATGATTCCACCTTTCTACCTTGATGGTGTCCAAGTACTAGTGAAACACTGGGATGAGTATATTAGTGTAGCAGGGGATTATAGGGTATAGAGAAGTTTACTCTCATAACTGTGTTCTGCTATTCTTCACAATCAAAAGTCCCGGTTTGACTTGAACGCGGTTCGTATCATCATGTGCGAAAATAAACAGTCTCTAGTTGAGGTTGAGGGAACGTCAGAGGCAGAATTCACACACTGTACCGGCACCGCTGACATTTTCCACGTCAGAGATTAGTTTCCAGTTTTAGCTCACGCCGAATTTAGGAACACGAGATGTGGATATATGGAGCAAGAGATACAGACAGGTAACGGCACTGTGTTACATCAATAACTTTATTTATTTATTGCACTGAAAGTCTTCTCTGAGCAAACATAAATGTCACGACGTCCTTCTAGTTTGTGCATCTGCGAAAGTGAGATCTTGGGCTTATTTTGAGTTATATAAAATAAGTCTTAATGATCTGCTGTATTTTACTTTACCACTGCCACTGATAAAGATATCACAGCATTATAATGATACAGCCATCACTTCCATGCGCGTTCACTACAGTCGAAGGTGTTCTTTTAGGCAAGGGCGTGTGTGTATGTGCGTGTGTGTGCGATTGATTCATCATCCTGTCACACCAGCGTAGCCCTGCGCCCCTAACAGACGCCTATCCATCAACAAGAGGAGCGGGTTCCTCCTCCTAGCGTATGAAGGAGCGTACACACGCCGTGCATAGTAAGCACTTTCGGCCTAGCTATCAGCCGGACGGGTTAATAAGTGGCCGAGAAGACTGACGCGTCGAAAATAAAACACAGCCTATTAATTCCCCCTCCACCACAGCACGCCGGAGCACCGCGGAAAAAGAAACCTTGACAAATTGGAAGACGGACGCCCCATCTCCCCCCCCTGCACTTCACTTGCAGACGATCCTGGAGCAATTACACCCACAAACACTCAGACACGGGGGCGCGCTCGCTCACTCACACAGAGTTTATGCAAGCGTGAAACCATAGAGGCCCAGGGGAGACGATCCATCCCGGTATAAAAGCACATAGAAGGTGTGAGGAGCAAAAACAAACCCGAACCAGAGGCCAGGAAGAGAGAGGGGAAAGAAAAATAAAACACACACAAACAAAGATGGCTCTAATTACAGCTAAAAGTCACGAGGAAGCCCAGGAGTGTGTGCGTCGGCATGCGCTGTTGCCGGAGAAACAGTCATCATTAAGCAATTTGTTCTCTTTTATTACTGCCATTGTAATTAGAAATAATTGAATTGCAGAGCGAGGCGTTCGGCGTCGCGCGCCGCCCGTATCCGAGACGCTATCATTCTCCTCTTATCAACGAGAGCCACAATCATATCTGTGCCATTAGCATTTTGATTGAACACAAAGGAAACACAAAGAGTGTGAAGCGTGTACGGACAATGTGTGCGAGCATGCGTGCGATCGTTCTCGGGGCCGGCGTTATTCGGGGACTTTTCACCGCCGACGCGCTTCTCTGAGCTCCGGGAGGAAGGAAGACAGACGGACGAGGTTCGGGAGGGAGGGAGGGAAAGACGGAGGCATGGAGAGAGAGTTTGGGTCAGAAGACGAGGAACAAAAGTGTAAGAAGAGGAAAAGGAAGAAAGAAGGCAGGGCAAAGTGGCATTTGAGAGACGTTAACGTGGGAGGGAAGACGCAGCCGACGGGTTTGAAAGAGGGATCACGGAGCACACTCCTTCGAGACCGGAACCAGAGAAACAGGATCCTGGGGACACACGGGAAAGGGAAAGAGCATGAGAGTCTCCGGAGGGGCGGAGGAGAGACAAGGGTGAGCGAGATCAGAGAGGGCACATACAGGAAGTTGTGCAGAGGCGATGCGACTCCTTTCTCTCGTTCTCCGATTTACCGAGATCCTGGATGTGTGTGTGTGTGTGTGTGTGTGTGTGATGAACAGAACGTGCAATTCTTCTGATTTAAAAAAAATAATAATTTTTTAATAGTGTGTGAGTGTGTAAATGACAACAGCAGTACAAAACCAGGATGAGATTTTTTTTTGTATTTCCGTGTGATCGTACAGTCGTTCTGGAAAGCTGTGCTTAAAAACTTTAAAAAATTTAAACTATATTAAAACTAAAAATGATCAGACATGTACAGTACATGGAGCTGTGCAGCAAATATAACAGCAACGGATGCGACAAGATGCATGGAAGATGCACCGTGATACCATGAGTGCTAAATTAAAGTGTGTGTACAGTACAGAAGCATCTTGATGAGTTTTAAAATATATAAACTTACATTTAGGCATTGGGCAGACGCTCTTATCCAAAAAGTGCTTTGAAGTTTACGTCACTGGATAGATACTTACACTGGATTAGTAGTTTACTAACTAGGTTACTAATCAAGTGCCATCAGACAAACACAACCAGGATAAGGTGTATTTTTTAATGGGGGGGGGGGGGGGGGGTGCTTTGGTCCAAGTATTGAAGAAACAGATACGTCTTGAGTCGTCGTTTAAAGATAGATAGATAGATAGAAGAATATACAGTAGAGACTGTGTAGATTTTGTATATATGTATAGGGGGAAAAAATATGCATTATAACGTGGAACAATCACCCTGAGATAAAACTGCAAAGTTGATCTGTTTTTAAAAAGAAAAAAGAAACAAACAAACATAAGCAATCACTTTGATATGCAAGATGTATACGCATATACGGTATACGCCAAAATATACAGTTCTGAAACTCGCGCATCTCGAACACGCATTCGCGTTTGTCGACGTGGCGCGACAACAGTCGTACGTGTTCCCAGGAGTGAAAAGGAAGTTGTGTTGCTGGAAATGGGTCTCTCGATGGAGGAAAAGATATTCATAGTTGAGGGTTGAGTATTATTATTTCCGCTCATACGGAAGGTGGCAGGACAATTCCGAGAGACTTAAGGCGAATAAAAGTAAGAATAACGCGGTTATGCGGTCTGTTGTTAGGAAATTTCGCCGTTCTGGTGGTCCACTGTGTCTCCTTTTGTAGGAGTCTACTGTCTACAGTTAGGCGGTACACACACACACACACACACACACACACACACACACACACACACACACACACACACCAACACTTACATTACGCATACCGTGGTTAATCAACACGCTAATAGTGTGCATGTTAGTTTCTTTCAGGAGAAATAAACTCACAGATGACGTCAAGGTGATGTCGTTCGTCTTTCTCATTTCAGTGCTGTATATCTTGCCGCATGCTGTGTGTATACTGTGTGTGTGTGTGTGTTTGTGTGTGTGTATATGTCATAGTCATGCGCCACTGAAACATGAGGTGAGCTAAGTCCTACGAGAAATCAGCTCCTGTGTAAAAACATAAAAGCCTCCACTACTGTACACACACACACACACACACACGCACACGCACACGCACACGCAGCTCCAGTCTCCCAACCGTCACCTATCAAAGTGGCTGTATGATCTGCAGAGAGCTCGACTGAACACCTCTCGCTCACCTCACCGACGCGGCTCCAGTGTAATACAGAAGCACGCGCACACACACACACACACACACACACACACACACACCTTCACCTGACGAACTCAGCGGGGAGGAGCGAGAACTAAACGCATCCGTTAGATCAGTAGACGGTGAGGATCCGGTCAGAGCGGGTTTACACTCCGGGAGAAATCTCATCATCTCTGCTTCTCTTCCTTCGATCCGGTTGTGTTTGTTAAAAGAACAACGTACGAGTGTTACGCTTCTGCGTGACTTTAGATTGAGGAAGGACGTGTGTGACTTTACACTGAGCTGGTAGGACTGCTGGGATTGGGGAAAACTCGGTGACTAAGAAATAAAAAAATTATTAAAAAAAAAAAAAACTGAATGGAAAGATATAGGGTTCAAGTCCATTGAAAAAAAATGATAAAAAATCCACGTTGTCGTAAAGGTTCGGCTTCAGCAGGGGGAAGGCGGGACTCTCCAGCGGTTCCCCAAAACAGCTTTATAGTGGAATGAAGTTCTGCTTTTGAGTCGAGTTTTTTCTCCCAAAAGCACTAAAACACTGGAATTACTGTAGCTGCTACAGAGAGAGAGAGAGAGAGAGAGAGAGAGAGAGAGAGAGAGAGAGGTGATGCGAGATCTCCCGCTTAGGAAACTCTGAGGAGTGTTTACGTGAGGAGAGCGGGGCTGAGAGAACAATCGCTTCTCTATCGTTCTGAATCAATTTCAACAACCAGATTAAAATTCATGGATCTCCGTCACTCGAACAGCTGAAGAGAAGCGGAGGAGAGAGAGAGAGAGAGAGAGAGAGAGAGAGAGAGAGAATTAAAAGACACTGCGCTGTGTGAGGAGGGGAACCTGAGGGCGCGCAAACTATACCTCAGGTCTGGTTATTACACACACACACACACACACACACACACACACACACCCACACACACACACACACACAGAACAGTGAAAATGGTTAAAAAAAAAAAAGGGTTGACTGACGCTTAGGTGAGAGGAAAGAGAGCCACGTTGAGCGCAATTAGTGCCGCGGTGCCATTAGCATGAGGGTGGGGGGAATCTGTGAGTGATTGGCAACCCGTCAGGGCAAAGCTTCACTGCACAGACACGATAGCAGAGCAAACAATGAGAGAGAGAGAGAGAGAGAGAGAGAGATGAAGACAATGGGGGAAAGACGGAGACCAAGACAGAAACAGTGAGGGACAGAGAGAAACTGGAAGAGAGAAAAGATGAAGAAAGAGAGAGAGAGAGAGAGAGAGCAGGACTCTGGGCTGAGACAAAGACAATGTGGGGGGAGAGAGAGAGAGAGAGAGAGAGACTGAAAGAGAAAGACAGAAGAACAAGAGAGAGCAAGGAAGACGGAGGAACTGTGAATCTGTGTATGTGAGAGAGATAAAGACAGAAAAGTAGAGCGCGAGAGAGACAGGTAGAACGAAATGCAGATAGACAGACAGAGAGACAGACAGACAGAGGATGATGAAGGGGAAGAGGAGGAGGTCATGTGTCTCTCACAAATATCCACACATTAGCTTTCTCTCCATCCTGTGTCCTCCTCTCTGAGTAACTAATGAGCCGGGAACCTGGCCTCCCATCTCGCTCTCGCCCTCTCACACACACACACACACACACACACATACATATATACACACACACAGAGAGTCATGGCTAATTTAGAGTCACCAGTCCACTTGGTGTTTTTGGGGCGGAGTTCTGGAGCTAAGAGGCGGTGATGGAGTTATTTCTGAACATTACAAATATAAACTTCTATTTTCAGTCACACTACCTACTTACAAGCATGGCACCCTCCCGTCACCCCACCCGGCCCCCCACCCCGCACCCCACCCTGCACCCCACCCCGCACCCCACCCGGCACCCTAGACAAAATGAATCGACAAAGTAAAGTCGCAACCGCGAGCTTCAGGAGTTTAATGAAGTCATAATTATGTTCATGTAAATGTTTTACATAAGTACAGGGTTATGGAAAAAATGGCATTTGTCTCACACACACACACAAAAATATTTCTCAGTTTAGCTAAACATCATGACTGCTAGTCGTCCAGACTACAAAATGTCCCGTTCCTAATTAAGCACAAACACGCGCACACACACACACACGCACCTGACTCCTCCAGTGGAAAAGCCAGACAAGGCTGAGAGACTGACAAAGAGAGAGAGAGAGAGAGAGAGAGATAAAGAAGGGAGGTGGAGGTTTAATAATGGATGCTGTAATCGTAACCCTGTTCACTCATTATCCACATCTGATCGCTCTCACGGCGAGGTGTGTGCCCTCACCACCAACTAGTTATTACCTGCTTTATTATTTATCAAAATCATTTCCACAACAAGCGGCTGATCGCACAGCTGAGAGCCCTCGGGCAAACCCCCGTGTGGCGCAGGTTAAACACACCAGTCAGACGAAGAGAAACCTGAATCAGAGTCCAGCTCACACAACATCCACCCACGACCCTGAACTCTGCCAGAGAGCAGTGTGTGTGTGTGTGTGTGTGTGTGTGTGCGCCTCAGTCACGTGATCTGGTGTTCTAAAGACACATTTTAAACAGCCGAGGTTTCAGTGTGATTCACTTCTGTGTAAAACAAACCTTCAGCTTTCAGAGCACTGACAACAAGACTGACAGGAGACAGAAGCCACGCCCCCTTTACTGAGACTACAACATACTACACCTCCTTAACTAGGACAGGCACCGAAGCCACGCCTCCTTAACCGGGACAGGCAAAGAGGCCACACCTCCTTAACCGGGACAGGCACCCAGGCCACGCCTCCTTCACTGGGACAGGCAAAGAGGCCACACCTCCTTAACCGGGACAGGCAACGAGGCCACACCTCCTTAACCGGGACAGGCAACGAGGCCACGCTTCCTTAACCGGGACAGGCACCTAGGCCACGCCTCCTTCACTGGGACAGGCACAAGGCCACGCCTCCTTCACTGGGACAGGCACGAGGCCACGCCTCCTTCACTGGGACAGGAATGGAAACCACACCTCCTTCATTGGGACAGGCACAGAGACCACACCTCCTTCATTGGGACAGGCACAGAGACCACACCTCCTTCATTGGGACAGGCACGGATGCCACATCTCCTTTACTAGGACAGGCACAGAAGCCACACCTCCTTCACTGGGACAGGCACAGAAGCCACACCTCCTTCACTGGGACAGGCACAGAGGCCACACCTCCTTCACTGGAACAAACAGAAGCCACACCTTCACGGTGACCGATACAGAGGCCACACCTCCTTCACTAGAGTAGACTAAAAAGGCCACACCTCCTTCACCAACACAGATATAGAGGCCACACCTCCTTCAATAAGGCAGGTTCAGAAGCCACACCTCCTTCACTAGTACAAATACAGAAGTCACACCTTCATTAGTACAGATATAAAAGCTACACCTCCTTCGCTGGTACAGATAAATAGGCCACACCCCCTTCCCTAGGACAGACAGAGAAGCCACACCTCCTTGTTTAAAATGAACACAAAGGTCCGAGCTTCTGTTTCATCAGTTCACTGAAGAACATCTTCACTGCATTAAACTACATGTCGGGCCAGAGCATCCCGAACCTACTATGATGTATCAGAGATCACGTCAGTAAACTGGCGCACGCTCGTGTTTTCACCCATTAATAGCACAAAGTTCATGTCTCCAGGCAGGTCGAAAATAAACGTCTACAAATGTTGAATTTAGAGTGACACAATGCTGCAGGCATTAATATCCCAGAATCAATTAAATGCTGATTTAACAAGAGTGTGCAAATAATACTCAGTCAATATTTACTCAAAGCGCACAAGAGAGGAGGCAGCAGAGGTGTGTGTGTGTGTGTGTGTGTGTGTGTGTGTGTGTGTGTGTGTGTGTGTGTGTTACCACACACTCCTTTATAAGGGATTCATTTCACCGAGGATGGAGAGATTACTTAGATCTGACCTTCGCTCCCTCGGCCCAGGGCTCCGAAAAGAAGAGTTAAATATAATTTAAACCAAACAGCCGAGACGAGACGTGTTTGGTGTCTAACGCTTCCTTTTATATCTGCAAGTCTAATGTAACTAAAGAAGAAAGTCTCTCACAACAAAATCCTTTTTTTTTTTTTCAGCAGTACTACGCCGACTCTCTGACCCGGTTTAGTACACAGTCTGTGAACACGAACAACATTCACCTCACGGCTAAACGCTGGAACCAGATGTCGTCGGCCATCTTGAAAAACCAAAGCATGTTTTTTTTATTTCTTTTTTTTTTTTTTAAATGAGGCTCTTTGTTACAAAGATGGAACAGTATAATAAAACTCCAAATGAATTTGAAAATATTGACAAACTCGCGTGTTTAAGAAATTCAATTGCGCGTCTGAAGCAAATATCTGAAGACTGCAGATGTATTCACGGAAAAAAGATTTAGCAAGAACTAGGTTTCCGTTAGTTGGTAGCTACGTGAGACTTGTAGCTCTGGGGGAAAACTGTAAATATCATTTCTTTTCCTTCGGAATGAGAAAAATTGCATGGAAAAACGCGAGTTCAGTCATTTTCTGTTCTACATGCCGAGTTAATGCGAGTGTCCCGGTGTTCCGACTCCCTCGAAGAGAAGAAGAAGCACAGAGTTAGTGTTGCTAAATCGAATCATTTTTCCTCGACGCAATAAAGAAAAGTTTGGTTGAGAAGAAAAGAAGAAAAAAAACTTCCGTGAGTCAACTCAATAAAAACCTATAAGGAGAGAGAGAGAGAGAGAGAGAGAGAGATGGCAGATGAGTGTGGTGGTGGTGCTGTGATCAGATGGGTGGAGGGTACAGTACGTCTACACACACACACACAGACACACATACACACACACACTCCAGGCTGCTGGCACAACACAACACAGCTGTTAATAGTGCTCACTGCATTAGATATTTATAAAGCTCGGCCTCACGGAGCTGCCAGTCCTCGTTTAATATGAAAACACAACTCCGCTGCCTAAACACACACATCCAGACCTTATGTTTACCGTCACCTCGGCAAGCCCGAACGCAACTGGGGTGTACGCGCCGTTTCGGCAGCAGACTTTGGGCTGGAGTAGGAACAACGGCCTTGTTTTCCATCTCTTTCTCCCTCCATCTTCACACTACAGTTCCTTTACGCATAATCAAATGGCATCCTCCTAAAATCTACTCAAAGGTTTAAAAAAAAAATATATATATATATATATAATAAATATCTAAAAATCTTATTTTCAGACCAGCCACTGTCTTTTTATTTCCTACTTCATTCGAAACAGCAGCCCAGACTGAACTCGTTTAAGTTTAGGTCAAGTATGTAGTAGAGAACAAGTTTATTACACTTAATTTAACAAATATATCCCATGACTCCATTCTCAAACCGGTCAGAAGCTGTTGATTAACTTTCCAGATCCAAAACTAACATCAGAGCTGACTTTATATTAACCCTTCAAGCTTAAGCGCCCTCTGTGTCAGGTTATTTAGTAAAAATTACTAATTGGTGTTCCCAAATTACCCGTAGTGTGTGTGTGTGTGTGTGTGTGTGTGTGTGTGTGATAGATTCTCACCCCGTTCAAGGATAAAAATTATTGCTTTGTTTAAGATATGACTTTCAAACAATCAGTGACAGTTTATTAAATACTTTTTAATAGTTTTTAATCGTTCAAAACCGCATAATTGAACTGAAATCGCAATTTGCTAAAATTTAATCCACTTGGGCAGCACGGTGGCTTAGTGGTCAGCACTGTCGACCCACTGTCTAGGAGCCTTGGGGTCTGTATGTGTGTAATTTGCATGTTCTCCCTTTGGTCCTTGGTGGGTTTCCTCCGGGTACCCCGGTTTCCTCCAACAGTCCAATGACATGCAGATTAGGTTAATTGGCGTTCCCAAATTGCCCGTAGTGTGTGAATGTATACACGTGTGTGAGTGTCCTGGTGGGGTGTATCCTACCATGTACCCCAAGTATCCTGGGATAGGCTCCAGGCCCCCCGTGACCCTGAATACAGGACAAAGTGGTATAGACGATGATTGAGTTAGAGAGTGTGTGTCGATGGGGGAGGCTTCAGATATCCAACTGAGCAACTACAAGAGTATGGGGAACTCACCAAATGCTCATATTATGATCATGGATTATAGAAACAACCAAAAAACAACCATAAATTCACATTCTCATATGCATCTCTGCTATTACTTTGCCTATGTGAGCCATTTTTTTTTTTTGTATAGTTAAAAACAAATATAAATTAAATTAATTCCATCATATTGCCTTGGTTGTGCTATAAAACCTAGTTAAAGCAAAACAATGGCGAAAATGCTCTGGGTTCTGTGCTCAACGTTTCTCTAGTAAGAACTCATTCACGGGAACTGGGAAGACGAGCATGCCTCGGGTTATGTAAAGCTTGTGGTACAGCACTGCCAAGCTTCATTTAAGGCATTTCCTTGAAGAATTTAACAGCATTTGAGGTCTGGAATCAAAATGAACCAAATGGACCAAACCTAATCTAATATTTTTGTTGAATTAGATTTCAGACCTGGTATAATTTGGACCAAAACGGCTCTAGTACTGTAGGGCATGGATTTCACACCTAAACACAATCTAGTTCGACCTCCAACATGAACTCCAGATGTTTGTGTTGGGTTTTATCTTTAAACCCAAAATACTGGATGTACTCAGGGAAGTAAAGCTGCAGTCTTGTTCCAGCAAAGCTTTCATTACAAAAAAAAAAAAACATGTTTGGAGGTAAAGCGGGTAACACCAGTGCCTCACAGGATTGACCTCAAGGTTCTTCCAGGTTTTAATTTCTCCTTCTACATTCCCAAACCATGTCGAGTCTAAATTACCCCTTAATGATGGTGCCTACTAATGGACTAGCATCCCAACCAAGGTCTGTCCTCAGCTTGTTCCCCAAATCACTGCAACATGGATAGAGTTCACCCGGATAACGTGGTTAGTGAAGACGCTGTTATATGAGACATCCATGTAGCAGTGTGGATTTTCCTTTATCTCTGGTGAAGAAGTTAAATATGTTCAGGAATGATGAGTTCAATAAGTTTAGGCCAGATTCTCCATGCTGTTGGATGGAAGGAGCTTCCACAGAGCAAAGGTTACATAACTGTATTTATGAACGATTTTGGCAGCAGGGGGTTTAATTTCCTGAAGAGGTCATGTACACACAGCTGCAGGGTCTTCTGCCTTTCTCTGGCTTGGGGAAAAAGAAAAAAAAAAACAACTTGAGAATGTCCTTCATGCCTGGGCTGAGAGGACACGAAGAGGCCCGAGCATGACTAAATTCTGTTTTAATAGCATCGTGCTTCAATTCCTTATCTGATTAAGACCGACTTAGGTCTGGTCTGTCTTCTTGCTCTATGCAGTGCCACGCTCTCCAAGCCAGGAGCAAGCGAGCTCTACAGCAGGTTCTACAAGACCCGTTCGGTCATTAGGAAGTGAAGAGGGTGCAATTAGATGGAAACCAGCGACAAGGTGGGCGTGGGGGCAGGTAATTGAGGGGCAATGGAAGCGTTAGGTGCTGCCTGAATTTCATGCCTTCTTCGTTCACACACACAGACACACCAACACACACACTCGTAAATGCGTGCTTTTCTCCTGCCAGCTGGCTGATGAGCTGAGCGGTGATTAAGAGTGAGTGAACACATCATTTCCTTTGTCATTGTGATGAGGCCTGGGAGAAAAGCCCTCAGGTGGGAAAAGGAGCGAGAGGAGAGAGAGAGAGGAGGATGCATGTGATTAGGTGTGCCATTTAAATGACATTCACACTAATCGCCGATATCAGGTTAGTCGCTAAGAAAGAAGAAATACCTTCGAGAGTTTTCGCAGCTAACGGTGGAAGTGCCGGGGCTTCTAAACGCCGGCGCCGGATCTCGCCATGCGCCTAATTCCATTCGCCCAGAGTCGTGGTTAAGCAGGCGAGTCGGCCTGTGGGAAATTACCCACAATTCCCTCTCCAGACCAACACTGCGCACCCCTTGTGTGCACTTGGGCACACACATTATAATGAGTACTAACTCACCTCTAAAGGAGTTTAACCGCATCCTTTAAACCAAGGGCCTGGACAGAACAGAGAGGTGGAGGGTGTTATAGAGGGAAAACCTTAATAAGAAATCAAAGTCTGCGTCTGAAGTCACGGTGCCTGTCTGGCGGGACAGAAATACTTCTCTATTTGAACTGTAATCCCTTCTTTCCTCCTGCAGACAGCACGGATGTAGAGGAGCTTGTTAGAAGTCACAAGTGAGGGAGAACCCAGGGGGAGAGGCAGGGTGCTTCCCCTGACTGCTGGCTGACGGAGGGAATGGAAAACATTGCCGCATCCTGCAGGGACAATTACGCACGAGGTTCGCGGAGGTACTTAACCCGTTCGTACCAGTCAGGTTGTGACGAGGTTGCTGGCGTGTTTAGGTTTTTGATAAATGAGTGGGATAAAGGAGTCTGGCTGGCTAAACTGACTTGACTAGAAGTGAAATTAATTAAATATGTAAGGGTGCATCAGGTCAAGACGACACAACCGTCCAGGACTCGTGTAATAGTCTACAAACTGACGTGTCCTGTCTTAAAAGCATGTTAAGGACGCTTTGCCTGCATTGTGTATGTGGATGAAATGCGTACGGCTGGGAGTCACTGGAGGCAGAGATTATAAAATTTGTCACAATTCTATTATGAATATAACAGGACGCCATATAAATATATGTCTGATGCAGAATTTTATTTGGTTAGTGACCAGGGATGGGAATCACCTCCAAATACGATATCACAATACTTGGGTGGCAATTCATTTAGTATTGCGATTCGATAAGTATAATAATTTTTATAAATATCCCGATTCAATAACTACATTTTAAAACTTTTTCAAAGTTTATTGATTAATTAAATGTAGCCCGCTCCTTATAACATAAAACATTTAAATACAAGAGTTTATCTTTTTATTAAGCAAAAAAATAAAAAATAAAAAATAATTTTGTATCGTTGTCATCCGCCACAATTATTATTTCTAAACAAACTTTCCTCTTACCACACGGGATGCCAGTGTGGAAATAGTTCAGAGTGTGCCACCTGTAGGATTATAATGAAACAGCGATGTTTTACCTCCTCCAAAGTCTCAAAACTAAACTACACAGTGAGCACGCCGGTTGAGTGGCTGCGGGCATGTGGGCGTGAACAGTCTCTAACAAAGCTTTTTTGAGTCTGCTGTAAGTGTGTGTATTGAGCATGTTCGAGACTAATTCGCTCACAGTGTTTGAAGTAAAAGGCAGATCTGCGGCTTTTAACGCACATGATTTTTCACCGGTCACGGCCAATCAAACTGAAAAACAGCCAATTCTGGTCGGTGACCGGTCGACCGTGTCGTCTCTATTATAAATGTAATCTTTGTTCGGCTTTTTGTCGTTGTGGGTTTGGGAAACAACTTGCAGAATAGAGTACTCATGCCAATTAAGCTCTGTTGAATTAGCATGATTTTAGACAGAGATAGAGAACGAGAGAGGGAAAGAGCGGGAGAGGGAAGGACAGGACTATGAACGTAGGTTGTGGTAAGCAGGATTGCCTGGCACTCATCTGATGCCAACCGCACCATCTCTCATGCCAGACAGTAAAGATTTCCCACCTCTCTCCCTCCGTCTGTCTCTCGTCTCGAATAAGCAAGTACCCCGTAACGCACTCAGCACGTTCCCTGATTGAAGAGTCTTTTGGCTTTGTCCTTGACAATCAACTTAAGAGCAGGATCGAGGCGTTAGCACTGCCTTAGCATGACAGCATCGGCGCCTTTAATGTCTCGTCTCATTATTCCCTGATATTAGAACAGCAGAGACAAAGCCGGGCGCAGACACGTACTTTTAACGGTTATCAGACACACGCAGGCATACATGAAATAATAAAAGAACACACACACATACACAAGAGACACACACGCACACAAGCTTGGAGCGGTAGCTGAGCTTCTTGCTGCAGGCTGGGAACTGAAACGTCTCCCTGTGCTGCCGATCCAGGTAAGCAGATTAGAGAAGTGCACAATGCAGCCTTCTGTTTCTCTTCCAGGAACAAACCAGTGCTTTATGCTACACACACACACACACACACACACACACACACACACATATATGCGTACACACACTCGCACAAAACAACACCTAGTCCACAGCCAAGAATTCCTCGCTCAGCCCAACACCTGTGTCCCTCTGTCTTTTTTCCTCTCTCCTTCTCTCTCTCTCTCTCCCTCTCCTTCTCAGGCCTGAGTCAGTCTCAGCGCAGCGAATCGGCTTTCATCCCCACGCCTCGCCGTGACCAATCACAGCTTAAGTTACTTACACTTGCATCATTTCAAAAAAAAAACTGCCAAATTTTAACCTGTGATCAGACACACTCTTTGTTAACGCTGTGGATTGGATGCCATCTGGATGCTAACTCTTCCCCGGCTCTATCGGGGACGCACGCTAGCGTTAATGTTTCACAACGTTTCACACCGTTTCATCATCCCTCGCTACCGGTTCATTAAAGGAAACAAGGAGCCGAGAAGTGCGTGTGCGTGTGTGTGTGTGTGTATATGGGGGGAAAAGGGGTGGAATTGGTGTGTGCCGGGGACATCAAGGTGATCCTCGATTGGTTTTATGGAGTTGTGAGAAAGGGAAAAAAAAGCGTACTCTGTGTGTGTGTGTGTGTGTGTGTGTGTGTGTGTGTGTGTGTGTGTGTGTTAGGCAAAGTCAAGGTGAAAAAACAAGAGCAAACTGTTGATACGTGTAGACGAGAGCGTGGGAAAAGAAATCCAGGTCTGTGGAAAAGAAATCAGTTTTGTGGTGACGGCGCTAAAGTTTCTCTCAGTGATCAGTACACACAAACACACAGACACACGCACACCTTGATGATCGATATCAATACCGGGAGCGCAGGTTATGACTGAGAGCTAAGGGGTTAGAGACCATTGAAGTGGCAAATAAATCAGCAGATATTAAGGCTAATCTCAACCTTGGACTAAAGACACAAGCACAGCAGTGTGCAAGTGTCCTGTAACAACACGTCCATAATGCACAGCGTCAGAATCCTGACATCTGATTGGCTGTTCATGCTGACATGAGCGCATCGGTGGCTCAAACTGTTAATGCTCCGGGTTACTGTTCAGAAGGTCAGAGGATCAAGCCCCAGCACTGCCAAATTGCCACTGTTGATGTCTTGAGCAAGACTCCTATCCCAATCTCCTCCAGGGGGCGCTGTATGCTGTTGGCACGCTGTATCATGGTCAGCCATGATACAGCGCCCCCTGAAGGAGATGGGGTTAAGGGCCTGGCTCAAGGGCCTAACAGTGGCAACGTGGTGGAGCCTGGGCTTGAACTGCCACCCATTCAATCTGTAACTCACAGCCTTAAAACTTTAACCCACCGCTGCCCACTTTGTACATGAATAAAGAGTTCATGTCGGAGGTGTTGCTGAGTGTACGACTCTCTCTCACGTCATTAGTCTCTGACAGAGCTGAGAAACAGAGCATCATCCTGTAGGAGAAGCTGCTTCACACAGCATGTAAAAAAAACAGCGACCTCTAACATCTGAGCTAACTACCTCCTTTTGCTAACATGATTGAAGCTAATTATTTCCCTTTGCTAATATTATTTAAGATAACCTCCATTTACTAATATTATTCAAGCTAACTACCCCCTTTGCTAACATTATGCAAGCTAACTACCTCGCTGTGCTAACATTATGCAAGCTAATTACCTCCCTAAACTAACATCAAGCTAACTACCTACCTGTGCCAACATTATTCAAGTTAACTACCTCCATAAACTAACAAAATCAAGATAACTACCTTCCAGTGCTAACATTATTCAAGCTAACTACCTACCTGTGCCAACATTATTCAAGTTAACTACCTCCATAAACTAACAAAATCAAGCTAACTACCTTCCAGTGCTAACATTATTCAAGCTAACTACCTTTCTTTGCTAACATTATGCAAGCTAACTACCTCCCTGTGCTAACATTATGCAAGCTAACTACCTCCCTGTGCTAACATTATGCAAGCTAACTACCTCCCTGTGCTAACATTATGCAAGCTAACTACCTCCCTGTGCTAACATTATGCAAGCTAACTACCTCCCTGTGCTAACATTATGCAAGCTAACTACCT
>JAOVVA010000009.1:15447977-15469550 GCA_028565275.1 Leiocassis micropogon | reverse complement strand
GCTCAGCGTCAAACATTAGAAAAGTCCCTCCAGCTGCTATTTTAAAAAATTATCCTTCCCCTCATGACTAAAAGCTGGCACCTTGATGAAGTTTGCTGAACAAGACAGGAGATAGAGTAACGAATGCTAATCTTTCGGTGGCATACGGTACTACCCCCATAAAATGTGCAAAGAAATACATACAGAATAATAATCATCCTTTTTGTCTAATCAGCTATTTCTCCATGTGGTTTAGTGTAGACATTTACATGCCAGCTTTTTAGTCACAGAATCTGGAAAGCAGCCTTGGAAAAGCGATCTCTGCTGAGATTTTGGCTTCAGATCGAATTGTTTTTGTCTCTTTTAAGAATGAGATGCTACAGGCAGTTAGCATATAGGTTAGCAGACACATAGCGGCTCCAAAGGTGGCTGAGGTGAGAGCACCGACGTATATACAATATATATCAATATTTACGCGTTAGCGCATGTGATTAAACTAGAAAGTTTAACGCGATACTAATTTTTTAATTCATAAGACCAAGTTTGACCCTAATGGCTTCCCATCATTGCAGCGCGGTTGCCCGACTGTGTGTGATAATGGCACGTTTAACGCGGATAATACGATGAGTGAGGAAACATCACCAGGTGTGCTGAATGGCAAGTTTCACTAAAAAAGCTTCAAGATGGAAGTTTGGATAAAACCAAGTTGTTTGCTCGAGCGACCTTCAAGTAGTTACTTTTTACAAGAATAAGATTTAAACATAAGACGTGGGAGTGGTGGCTCAGACAGCTAAAGCTTTTTTTCCCCCAACATTGCACTTTTGTAATACATGTAAATCCGAGTATTTTAAAAAGGTGATTAATCGTGATTAATCACAGACTATGACTGTGATTTAAAAAAGTTTTAATCGATTAAAGAAATCGTATTAATATAAACATATTTATCCCTCTTGGAATTTCAGCATCACCTTCATTATGGTTTTATGTTCATGTTTATTGTTTCGGGCAATGAGTAATGGCCCAGGATGGAAAAAAAAAAATAAATAAATAAATCGTCGCACTTGAAAATGTAGATTTTTAAGATCTTTCTTGCAGAAGCTGCTCTGAAAGAGGTGGCAGGCAGACTCTGCTTCCTCAGCCCTCAGACGTATGAAGATGTGTCTGATGAACAGAAGTGTGATCGCAGCTATCTCTGCAAAATAAGCAGCGTGATCCAAATCGAAGAGCCTAATAGGTTTTATAGATCAACGGCATAGATTTTTCGCCCTTCCCCTCGCTGTCTCTACCCGTTTCCTGACTTAAGTTTAATTCGGCTCAATTAAATCAACCCTGGCGGACCCGGAGTTCAATCGAGAGCTCTATCAAGTCATCAGTCAAATGGAGAAAAACGCTCTTCATCCGGGTGACCTTGCAGATCTACCACCAATGACCCCCTGCCTCCCCCCACCCTGTGAACAGGAACAGGCCCTCGTCAGAACTCCTTTTGCCCCGTCAATACTCAGAGGGAGTTTTCCTGTGCTTCCCCTACGACTGGGGGATTTCAAGGTGACAGGAAAACTTTCAGTCGCGGTGAGTTTCAGAAGGTCTGATTGCCGCTGTGACTCAATTAACCCCCTGCCGGAATCCGAGAGAGATGGTGCCCGTCAGAAAAGCTCAGGGAGAAAACCGAAGGAAAACGCATCTTATCAACTAATTGGAAAAAAAAAAAAGCCGTTTCGGTAATGGCGAGCAATGGGGCGTCGTTGTAGAGCTGCTGCTTAATGAAACAGCATGCGAACCGTGGTCTGGATTTGAAATTGCGCATTCTGCGCGTCTCAGGCGGTTGAGGCGGCGGTTGGGTTGAGCAAAACCATATGCCATGTGTTAAATCTGCCCAGTGCCACTCATGGATGAGGTGTCATCGAAGAAGCTGGTGTGTAGCGGACTCTAAAACCACCAGGGCTAACAGCCAGCTCACCGCATACTGTAACCACAAACCACGGGGCATGAGTCATCTGGCTAAACGCTGTCATCATCTCGCCACTTCACACTGATTTTCAGATACTACAGCGCTCAAGCCACTTGGTTCCGCCTCTTTCGACCTCTTCTAAGAGCACTATGTTTTGCATTTCTTTCTTCAGTTTTTTTTTTTTTCAAACCGCAGTGTGACACTTTTAACAGCATGGCTTTGTACACCCTATCATTCCTCCTCTCAGAGATTTGTCGAGTTATGAAAGGCCCAGGGAGTTTCATCGCGTTTCAAAACATACGTAACTTTATCTAGACATTCATCTCAAGTCTCATCAAATCTGTACCAGTCTGAAAACTCCAGGTGAGTCTGCTCTCGTTCCTGTGATCAACGATGGCTGTTTGGTCAATCATTTTAGCTGTGTTTAACAGCACAGGATTTCCCCTTGCTTCATCCCCCACCCACTTGCCCTGTGGTGCACCATTCAAACTCAGTACAGAGGAAGGAAAGAAACTGTAACTGTGCATAGGTGCAAAACTAGATGCAAGATATTCTAGTCTTCACCTAGCAATCCCACGCACAAGCCCAGCTTAAAGCTAAAACCGAAACCAACACTCAGTGGCGTTATATCCGGGCTTGGCAATCCTTCTTTTCTAATCTTCACTTCATCCAAGAGGAGCGTTCTTGATCAGGGCTCAGTGGATCTACTTGGGTGCTCAGACTAACCCAAGAAACCGAAAATATCTACATTTCATGAGTTATGGTAAACAGGCATGAGCTAGAAAAGACACCGAGCTCGAAGCAGAAGCAGCCGGATGGAGCATTGAATAATTACGTTCCCTTCGCAGACCGTTTAATGGATTGAAAGCATGCCTGTTTGAAGAAAAGCGAGCAATAAGCAAGCATGCAGGATATAAATAGGGTAAACAGCCATGAGTGGTGGCAGGGAAAAAAAAAGATGCAATGTTCCTACCATTCCATTCTTCTTTGCATATTGCTGGAAATTATAACCTTTAATGAAAGTAAGCATGTGGTTTTTTTCTTTTTTCCTTCACTACAATTGATTCACATATTTCAAAGAGGCCCAGACGGAGGCTTTGATCATCTGGGATCAGTCGCAAAACAGGATAAGAGAGGGAGAAAAAGTGCAAGAGAATTGTGTCAACTGTAATATACCTAGCCATTCCAGTCTCTGTTTCTTTCTCTCTCGGTCTCATCTTCACATACCTGGCCATCGGCCTCATCACTGCATCTGCTTTGCTCAGATTTTATAACTTAAGAGTCTTTTTTCTTTTGACCAGAGGTCCAGTTTTATGGACGAAAGATACATAGATGCACTTAACAAGACCGAACAGTGACCTTTAACTTACGTTCCTAAAATTTTAGTAAAATTAGTAATTCATGGCTATTAATTAAGAATTAAGGAGATTTTATGTGAAATTTTAAAACCAAACACAATACTTTAAAAGTCTTTAAAACCTCTGTTTGCATCATCAACCTTTTCCAACTTCATTAATCAAAACAGAAAGAAGAAAACTGAAGCAAATCCTGGGCTGTAGGTTCGAGTCCTACTTTTAGGTCTGTGTTTGTGGAGTTTGCATGTTCTCCCGGCTTGGCGGGTTTCCTCCCAGAGTCCAAAAACATGCACATTAGGCTAACTGACGTTTCCAAATTGGTAGTGTATAAGTGCGTGCTTGTGTCCTGTGATGAACTCGCATGTTTGTGCCCCAAGTCCCCTGGGATTGGTTTCAGGCCCCCCCGTGACCATGTACAGAATAAGCGGTATAGAAAATGAATGAGACAGACAGGAGAAAATGAAGCACATTTCTTCCTCTTTCTTTCTATTCCTGCCAGTGTTATCCTCCCATTCAATCCTCTGTTGTACTTTAACTGGTTCTGCATCCACCAGTTGGCGACACCTGCTTCAGTCAACTTGCACTAAAACACAAAGATTAGCTCCACGCCTGGCCGGCACAACACCGATGTGCACCGCAGGTGAAAATCCTCCCTGAGCTTCTGGGAAATCTTTACACTTCTATTAGGTTGCATTAAGATGTCTGCAAACCTGACTGAGCTCTTAACCAATATCCCAGCAAATCTCGGAGTCTAATTGCACGAGCTCGGCACCTAATACCCAACGGATTGAGCCGAAGATCTTTCTCGACCATGAAAATCGTGCGTGTCTGCTTTCTATTCTTCTTTCTCGCAAGGCTTTAGCGATCGATGCTGCCATCTGAGCCGTGAAAACAAAGCGCTGAGATTTCAGCCTGCTCTTTCTGAACTCCAATCCCCACAATCCATCGCTCTTCCCATGCAGACTGATGACGGAAGCGAACCGTTGCTTGTTTTGTAAGGTTCGGCAAGCCATGACCGGGATTACTCAAAAAGCGGCGTTGAGCCCAATGATGGATTCCTAATCTCCATTAGAAGGCTGCGTCTGGGCGCGGGCAGTAATTGCTTTTCCTGGTGAGGTAAGAGCATTAGGAGAATAAATACTGTGCTCCGGTTGTAGTCACTGGCCATGCACGCCGATTAGGCCTTTTAATAAGATGAGCAATCTGGTGATAAAAATCAATTAGCCCTTCTCTTGAAAGGCGGCCTCACAAGAACTGCTGTGGATTTACGTAGCACCGCACTCGCACATGCTCTAAAAGCAACTTGAGAGTCTATAATGGTGTAAACAGAAATGGGTCAGTAAATAACACACCTAAGTGATTTTTCTTGGGGGGAAAAAAAGAAACGAACCAACACTACTGAAAAAAAAATCCCCAAGGACAATCCGAGTTCACCTGAAAGAGAGAAAAAGTGAGCACAGGTGTAACTCTGCTGCCTGGAGAGTCCTTAAACCAGGCCTTGCCCAGTCACAGCTTTGTGGCATTTTACTCGTGTGTGTATTTGTGTGTACGTGCGGACGTGGATGTGTGCGAGACTCCGGTTCTGTCACCTCTTTTCACGCCTGCAGGAGGAGGCCGCTGAGCGTCTGCTGAGTTCCGCCTGTCCAGCTTTAACAGCAGATTGAGAAAGAATCTGCTTGATTGAAACCCCCGTGTGCATCCAATCAAACTTCGCTGCTGGACCTTCTTCATCAGAGCAGCAGGGGCAACAGAGGAGCATCATGGGAGATTACACGCTGTGCCCCGCGAGCATCCAGGCACCCGTCACAGCACTGAGATGCCAAGTTGTGGTGAATACAACTGATCAATCAATGAACTTTTTTTTTTCCCCCTCAACAAATGACCCAAGTCGACAACTTTGTCTTCCAAACCAAAAACTCCAGTTACCAGTGAGGGTCCTTAAAAAGCGAGCGGGGGTCACTGAGAGACAGACCCCTGCGAAAGTGCAGTGGTGAGGTGGCAGGCAGGCTGAGAGAAATGGGCTCTGTGGGTGAGGAGGATAAATTAATTAGTGCAGAAGCTGAAAAAAATAAACGTAGAGATCACGCTGAGAAAAATACATTTCCCGCCGAGATCCGTGCCCTTTATTGATCGCCACTAAACGCTCCAGCTGGCATGGCATGAAATATTCATATTTCAATTCTGACAGCTGTTTTTGGAAACTGCTCCATTATGGGACACTAAAACTCAATGAAAAACCCGAGAGCCATAAATAAACAGAGCGCTCGCTCAGGGTCATGCTGTTCTAGAGGTCCGGAAGTCCAGGGGGGTTCCCTTAGCAAAGACAGAGGAGAAATTAAAAAGAGAAAGACAAGGAGGGAGGGAGGGATGCCTTTGCTTGACCATCTAAGTTTACTGGTAATGTGTCAACAGTCCAGAGGGTGGAGTCAAACTAGATCCGGCTCCTCCTACCTGAACCAAAAATCCTGTCGAGTGGAGACGACTGGACACAGTATGTCTCTGGATGGATAAGTGTTTTGCTAAGTGTTTCAGAAGGAATTGGGACAGGTCCAGCTCTTGGATTTTGGTTCTGCAGTGAGGACTACCTGATGCAGTGTTCTTTTAACCTTGACACCAGGATTAAACAACACAGACCAACAAAACAGTGACCTCAGACATCCAGTACTGGCGTTTAACCAGAAGAAACCCGATCCCCAAGCATAGCACTACTCACAGCTGACTAAGAAAGAAGACATGCTCGTGTCTCCATAACACACATGAGGTCACTGCCATGATGGAACGGAGACGGTGGCAGTAAATATCAGAATTAAACCCAGCAATTAAAGGCAGGGGATATTAGTATTTGCATAATGTCGCAATTATATTTCCAACATGTCTATCAGACTTGGTAATCGCTTGTCTCCAGCAGTTTAATTACAGCTCTGTGATGACTACTTAATGTGATTAGATGTTATACCTTATTGTTTCTGGTGGAGCATTACATCAATTATGGCAACGTCTCCGTCGTATCTCTGTCAGGACACAAGGACGAGGACTCGACTCGAAGTCTTTATGTAAAGACGCGCCCACGTAAAGACATCATTGTGCGAATTGAATAATCTATAACGCCGTTCATCTTCATTCAGAACTGTAGCAGGGGAAATCAAATTTTTAAAAAAAGAAAAGATAAAGAAAAACAGACATTACGCTTCTTTTGCATAATTGTCGCAGAAGTAGTGTATCGCTTTGATTGAGCCACAGCCTGGTAATTTCGGTGTAAACAGTCAGCTGTCACTGCCACTCCGGATCTTCCATACTTTCAGTTCAGCTTGTTTTCACCATTTTTTTTTCCCCAGAGCGCAGGCATGCAGACCGTAGTGTGATTGAAATAATTACAGGGTGTGTGTTACCTGTGTTGACTCTGGATCTCCTCCATCACTCACACACCGTTTGTGTCTACCCATCAAGGTTTTTTCACAGCCGTTTGCTCATCAGCAGAGCAGAGAGTCTAACGCGTCTCACCGCCGCTCCTTTCCTGGCGCTCGCTATTTCCTAGTCATTTTCATAAAAACTCATGCTCCTGTTTATGCAAAAAGGTCCGCTGTTGCCGTAGCAATGATCAAATTTACCTGACGAAAAAATGACACAGGGTAGGTTCGTTTTAAGCCAAGAGAGGACACTCGGATCTCATTTTGTAACTTTTTACAAATTCAGGTTTGTTCAACATGTAGCAATCAGCAGGTCTGGTAGTTCGTATGGTCGCACGCACTAACGAGCCCCTGGGTTCGGTCCACGTGGCCGACGAAGGTAATACGAAATGTCAGAAGAGATCTCGTCGGAGCAGCCGACGTGCCTCTGGCCCTCATTTCACCGCTGTCTATTTATCTATCGATTAATAAACGTAATTGTATGGTAATCGTGTTGAATAATACATATCACACCAGAGTCGAGGGATTCTGAAGGATCACGAAGAGAAAGTTGAACAGGCTTAACGATGCAGTGCGATGTGATTAAAGTTTAAAATGTGAACTGCATGTCATTTGCGCATAGGTTATCTCTGCTCTAGAAATGTCAGCGAGAAGTCCTTGAAAATGGCCAGTGTGTCAATGGCAGGCTCCGGTGTTCATGCTGCTTGTGCCTTTGCTCAGTGGGAGAGCGCCAGCCTTCCTGTTCGTTAACTTCCCTGGCAAACAGGTCGAGGTGTCCTGTTCCTGGAGGAGAGTGGTTTATTAAAGTCAGCGAGAAGGCGCTGGCAGGGCGCCATCGCTCTCTCGCTCACACACACGGCCCCGACAGCGACGTAAACTGTCCCTAAGTGTCGATTCGAGCTGGCTATTACTGACAGAACAGCACTAAATCCTGCTTTATCACTGTCCGAAGGAGTGCGAGAGCAGACTCGCAGACTCCCACACTCGCACAAGGTTCTGGTCTGGAGAAAGCGTCTGGTCGAGCAGCTAGAAGATCGAGCGAGGAGGTGAAAAATAAGAACTGGCAGAGAAACAGACACTTTCTCCTACACTTGTACAAACTTAACTTTCTCAATTTTTTTTTTTTAAGGGCCAGTGAGCTTGTGGCGCTGCCTGTCTGGACATGCCATGGGAAAAAAAAGGCTGTTTTAAAGCCTACAGATATTACAGGAAATTAATACATGCGGCTTCCTGAAAGGTCTATCCGGGCCGGGGGTGTATGGGACTGAGTACAGGCTTCCTATGATTCCGTGCTTGCTGTGGGAGAAATTTGAACCAGGTTTGAAAAGAAATGGAAGCTGGAAAGAAGAAAAAGAAGAGGCAGATACACTCTGTCTGAAACTCCTTAATCCTTACAGACCATTAAAAACCGTATACAAGAGTCCAGCCTTTGTGGCATTCAAAAGAACTCCTTTTATGTATTTTTCTTCCTCTTGCTTTGGAGTGTGGAAGTGTGTGTGTGTGTGTGTGTGTGGGCATAAAGTAAACACCGCTGTGTGACAGCGTTCACGGCATTACAGCCGCTCAGGACAATTATGGGCTGTCACTATGGTTACCCAGGAGCACATTGGAGCACTGGGGTATTAGTGAAGGAGCTGGAGCGAGACAGACGTACACCTTAGGAGAACTCTGACCAACCTAATAACTCAAGATGTTCATAGAAACCGTTTCATTTTATATTTGGTCTGAACCGGATCACCAAGCCGCATTTCTTATTTGCCTACAAAATACACAGTACTTTAGTAACAAACCAGGCACTAAAAATAAATAACACCATGGTACACGATATGGTAAAGGGGGTGGGGTTGAGTGCTACCTATGAGCGTATGGCAAAATTGTAGAGAACCTCGATGTGGTTTATGTGCAAGTCTTTGGGCTGCTAAACAAAGTTTACCATATATGCTCTGTCCTGGGACATGCTGCTTGAGTTCAACAGCAGGACACTGAGTTTGATTTTGTTTTGCACAGGGTTAAGCTCCACCGATCTCCTGCTTCCTCCTTCCCGACCTCATCCACCATGATTATCATTAAGCCCACACATAACCAACAAAAGAGTAAACTACAGCTCTAAATATTCCATCACAATAGTTTCAAGTTTCAGTAAGTCCTGCAGTAGGATCATTAGTACCAGTACCACATTCCCCCCATCCGGAAGACCCTCACACATCCGCGTGCCATACTTTCCCGATTCAATTTCGCACGCCCGTTGTTCTGTTCAAACGCGTCAGCTAATCCACCCTCAAACATCGTACACACTCTTAAAACTGTAATAACCCTCTACACTGTGCATCTGCTTGAGTCTCCAGCAGCATTTGTCTTGGAGAACATGGGTAATCCCTTTTAAGTGTCGCAAGCACTCCGGCGTGGAAATAAGACGCTCGCTCTTCTTCAACCGAGCCGAATGCGAGTGAGCGGCTCTCCTGCTTGTATGATCAGCTTGTTGGATGTTTCCTCAATTGCACACACAAAAAAAAAAAAACAATGTAAATGTTAAGGTAAGGCTTGGTTTCATAAGACTCGATTGTATGGAGATGTGCATGAATGCCAGCACTATCGTGTTAGACTGGTATTATAACTCATTTAAATGTCCATAGCCAAGATGGCTGAAATGTAGATCTATTCTGTAGTTGCTACTTTTAACCCATTTTCTACTACATTAAGTTTTTTACATACAAACATTTGAGGTCCAAACTTTCAAAGATACGATCATGTCAACCCCGCGTGGGTGCAGGCTCGCCCTATCATCCGGAGATCACAAGTTTGAATCCCGTGTGACGCTGTAACCTCCCGCAGCCGGGGGCCTCAAGAGAGCTGATTGGCCAAGCTCTCTCATCTCAGAGGGGAGTTATGGGGGGCACTTGGAGCTCTCACGTCAATCACGGCTCTACAGCCAATTACAAGCATGAAGAAGTAGAAGGATACGTTCAATTGCAGAAGTTAGATCACATGTCAGGCGTACATTGTCACTTGCATGCAGCGAGCATCCTCTGCAAGTGCCCAGGATGTCCGGAAGCAGGCGTAAAAGCTGGTACTGCTAAGAAGCGCCAAGCAATAATAATGGAGACAAAAGGGAAAACAACTGAGAGAATGGAGCAGGGGGAAAAGATGGGAGAAATTGCTCATTCTTTTAATATGAAATGTTCAACCATCGGCATGATTCTAAAGAACACTGTACTGTAACATACTGTGTATAGTCTATTGTTCTAGTATCCCAAAAACTAACTGGACTTACCAACAAATAAATCGGACTTTCCACTCTCAGAACGGAACTCCTTTATATGTTGGGGATTTACTGTACTTTGGTCATTTGCCAATACTCACAATCTAGCTAGCTCTTACCTACGGCTCAACCGCTAGCTACCAGGGAAGACAAACGTGCTTCCTCCAAGACAAATCAACCAGAAGATTGACTTTGGGATAGCAACGGTTAGCGGCACTAGCCCATCACGGATACAATCTAACATACAAATAATGCTGCTTAAGCATGCACAGCTATTACCACGAGACGTGGAGAGTAAAAAGACTAACTCCAGTTTCCCTGTGATAGCACTCAGTGCTCCAAATAAGGCTGGGAAAAAGAACCTGAGAAAAAAAGAAGGTGTCAACAGCCGCTGAGCCGCCGCCGATACGATTATTGTGTGTGGGAGCGTTTACTTCCAGCGCCAGCACTTGCAAATAACACATAAAAGACAAACTGCAGGCACACAACTCTGTTTGTGCTTTACAGGAAGTGCCACATATCTTCTTTTGCATATACACACACTCTTCCTTCCGTCTGAACTATGCTCATCCCAGGCTCAGCAGGAAGAGAATACAATGTCTATATGAATATATGAATAACTGAACATCACAGCAGCAAAGTCGGTGGCAGTGGCAAAGATTCCTGTGTGTGTGTGTGTCTGTGTGTGCGTGCATCCTGACACATGCCCAGATGGTGGGCGGCAGGGGTCTCCATCCCCCGCCCCGTCCCTGTGGGGGTCACCGGAGAGGTGCCATTAGACCCCAACGCCTCACTGCGGCACTCGTACAGCCACACACACACGCTCATGCTTAACCAGGGCCAAGCGAAGTGGGAGAAGTGACATCATCAGAGCGCAGCGGTGGGCACCTGGTGAGTGTGTGTGGGAACAGATGGCAGAAGGAGAGCAGGGCCTTCCACCTCGGGGAGCGGAGGAGGAGATCAGCACAAACGCACACACACTCGTGGGTGGGGCGGGGGGCTATGTGCAGCGCTGCATCACAAGGTGTCAGATTTGTAAAAGAGTGCTGATCAAATGATTAGTTGAAAAATGAATGTTAAATATATGTTTCTATAGATCGTATTAACGATGTCATTAACCTGAATCGCACTTAAAAAATTCATATCATAATTTGCAGTCATTTAGAATAAATCACACTCGTTAGGGGGTACACAGTAAGGTTCCAGTCACAGACTAAAATTTTCAACTTGACCTACTATGAAGATATTTCAAAATCAGACTTTGCTCTTTGGGTGGTAACTGGTTTCTGGCTTTGCATTTCAGTTAGTGAAGTGGCTTTCAGGATCCATGATAATTATTATTTTTTTTTTTTTATTTTACACTGTTTGAATTCTCAACCCAGTTTCATCAAAGGTAATAATTCATTTTAATGGCCAGGACATCAATGTGTAGCCAATGCATGGGGGCTGTAAAGTTTTGGATGGCCAGTAGGGTACTCAGTCCAGTATGAGGATTATCCAGTATGGGAGGTCGCCCAGAATGTGGTGGTCATGTAGTATGAGTATTGCCCAGAATGGGAGATCATCCAGTCAGGAGGGTTGTCCAATGTGAGGGTCTTTCCAGTATGAGGAAAGGACACACCAGTATGAGGGGGGT
Source organism: Leiocassis micropogon (assembly GCA_028565275.1). Classification (NCBI taxonomy): domain Eukaryota; kingdom Metazoa; phylum Chordata; class Actinopteri; order Siluriformes; family Bagridae; genus Leiocassis; species Leiocassis micropogon. The sequence goes on along the minus strand of JAOVVA010000009.1, from coordinate 15,457,966 downwards.
CGTCCAGTATGGGTGAGGGTTGATCAGTCTGGGGATCATCCAGGATGGGGATAGTCCCATAGTCAAGATAGTCCACAATGGGTCTCTTCAAGAATGGTGGGTCATCCAGGATGAGGTTAGTCCAGGATGGGGATCACTCAGGATTGGGTTTGTTCTACATGGGGCTGTTCTGTATGGGGACCGTCCGGTATATGGGTTTGTCCAGTATGTACAGTGATTGTCTAGGATGGCGATCATCCAGTATGGAGTTTGTCCAGTATGGGGATCGCCAATCCCCGGGGACCATCAAATGGTACCGGGCCGCACAATAAATAATTAAATATTTCCGTTTTATGTATTATCGGAGTCTGAACGACATTTTATTTGGAGAAATGACCGGATTCTCTCGGTTACGTCTTGCGCACCATTATGAGAGCCGCTGCAAAGATTTCTCTCAGAAAAGAAGTCACCGCTGGCAGCACATTTCAGTGACGAGGAATGGGTCGCAAAACTGGCTTACCGGTGTTCTGGAGAGGAGTAGAGTTGCGTTGACCGGTCCGCGGTGATAAAAAGGTGGTCTAGGTGACACAGAGGATGAAGTGATGTCTGTCTAAACTAAACCTTGGACACACTTTTTGCTAAAAGTGAACTAGCTTTGATAAAAATAAACACTTTCAAATCCAAAACACTGGTTTTCTCCCCCACTATGGTGGGATAGGAGAGTGACAAATAGATTTGGTCAGCAGCAGCAGTATCTGCAGTGATGAAACAGGCACTCAGTTTGCAGACAAAGCTTCCAATTTACCCGTCAATCTACAAGCCTATCCTCAGCTATGATCACAGGTAATGCCTAAAAGAATAAGGACATTAATGCAGGCAGTGGAAATGAGGTTCGACCACAGGGCTGCTGCCAGTGATTGAGCGAGGGGACCCTCAGAGAACTGTATCATGTTCTCATGTCTCACTTGTTGGAGAGCCCAAAGCTGACCCGGGACGTTTATTTTACAGATGGTTTCAGAGCATCACTGGTTCCCCCAAGAGGAGCTGGGAAGAAAAAAAAAGAGGAAAAAAACAGCTCATGGCTTTAATAAACAGCCAGAATATTATCGCATGTGGGATTTTACAACTTTACAATTAAAGAGGTCCCTGACTGCTATAAGTGTGAGAAAAGCTGATCTACTTCACACTCATCAGAGAAAGCACAACAGCGCTCACCCTCTCAGCCCGGGAGCTGCCGAGCAATATGGGGAAACTAAATAACAGCACGGGAACAGAAAACGAAACAGTGAGAAAACACTCCATAATATAACGGTCACAGAAACACTTCCATCATTTTGCAGAACTTAATGTCTAATTGCTTTAAATATGGCTTATTTTTTTTATCCATTTCTTTTTTAAAATGAACTTATTTCATTTAACAGGCTGTTGGAAATTGTTCTTGGCACTGTATCAAAAGTGAGAGGTGCTAGAATTATTATAGCGTTCGCTTTTTAATGGTGCTTGTCACCAAAATAAACCTGACCTAAAATACACACATATAATAATTTTTTTTTTTTTACATCCAGTTTTTAACATTAAAGTCATGCTTGGATTTGTGCACACGCACACACACACAGAGATATATAGACAATATGAATGAGATGAGAAAGACAGGCCGTATGAAGGATGCGGGCAGGCTTGCTGCACTTATTGACTCGTCGGTGAAAGAGCTTGATTTCGTCTGTCTTGATTCTGCCCCGGCATATCAGCGTCACGTCGCAGACTGAAGTTTGTTATCTGCTTTAATTAAATAGATTTAGCGCCTCTGACAAGGAGAGCCGCGCTGGAAGGAAAACAGGGAGCGGCGCATCCATCGATATTTATCTGATAGAGGCGGTTCGCCCTGAGCTGCAGGGTGCACGAACACGCGCGCATGAGCGCGCACACACACACTTTCACAACTGTGCAAACACATATTGTTAATGGAGTGTCATCCTTAAGAGCTCACCGAACGCTTTTTTTTTGATGCTGCACGACATTTAAAATCTGAGGATTGTTGCTAAATTGATGAACGAGGAAGAAGAATTGATTGTTTGTGTTTAGCGGCTTCTAAGAACCATGTGACAAATAATTTCTTAAAGAAGTACACCGGTACCTCAGCATACAGATTTAACACGCATGTGTTACACCGGGGACATTTTATACATTTTACACACTGAAAATATTGTATATAATTGTAAATATTAGTATCTGGTGCACTGCAGTGTCGAGTTTTTTGCACAATACACATGAGCTACTTCTGTGATTTGTTCACAACTAAGAAGGTTTGTAGATCTGCGGCCCGTTCGTATCTGCGGAAATTCGTAACTCGAATGTTCTTAAGTGGGGGACTTGCTGTATTACTAATATGACCAATTTCCAACACTATACTCATGTTTTTAAATATAATAACAATCAAAACATTTAGAAAAGACATGTAAATGTAGTAAGATATGAAATTAATAGACATTAAACCTCGCTTAACCTTAATTTATGATTCCTCTTGACGCCGGCTGCCTTAAAAAACTGAAAGTGGCTCCCTTTTCTTCTTGTTACCATACCCAACATTCTTGGGATCCATGGTGCTACATCTTCACTAAATCCTGCACAAAATGCAAAAAAAAAAAAAAAAAAAAAACCTTGGCTTTCCACTAACGGAAACAAGTTTTGACGTACGCGCAACTTAGCCAGGGTTCAGCTCAGCTCGGTTCATCCGCTCGGAGGCTGAAAATGCTTTGTATGTCGAGGCAAAAAAAGGCGAAGCATTAATATGCCGAGGTATTACCGCAACAGTATTGTGTCCTTATCGTATCACACAAATAAACGGACAATAAACCGGATTCAGGAATTTGCCACGCATGACAGCAGACACATCTCAGACTCTCACTGGCTGTTTCTGATAACAGGTACAGAGGGGCTCGCGCTACACGATTCATCACCTAGAATATCACACGCACTAAAAAAGATCTCTAAACCCATCACGCTGCATGAGCGGGACGCGCAGTGATCCGTTGCCGAGCTCCAAGCAGGAAACGGGTTGAAGGCTTCCCCCCACCGGAGACCCCGATCTGACCCTTGTGCCTATCCAGGGATCACTACGCGTGTGCAGACAATCATCTGCTCAGCTTAAACCGCTCCACTTCTGCACCAGGAACACAAAACGAGTCCATGAACGGAAATTTTAATTAGCCACTTGGAGAACGATAAGCTTCCTGCTCGTCGCTGCTTTTCTACAGGCCAGGAAAAGGAAGTTTTTCCCAGGCACGCTGCCAAACCATGTCTTTTTTTTTTTTTTATTCCTCTCGAACGACGTAAAAAAAAAAAAAAAAAAAGGATGGAGTATGCTGATAACTAATCTGCGGCTCATTCTGGTGGTTTTGTTAACGCATGTGCTGAATAGCGCGGGAGGCTCTGGGACTTCAAAACAAGAGCGGAGAGAGCGAGACGGTAGAGACAGAGAAAACTCCAACCCTGACAACCCTACGACATTGTCCCTCATTCTCTCGTCTCTCCAAAACCAATCTGTTCCCGGAGACAATGGCGTCATGTCTGCGAGAAACGCCACGATTTGGCTTCTCTTCTCTCTCCTTTTTTTCACCATTCAGAAGCTTTAATGAAACTGGAATGCGTTCAGGCTTCTAATGAATGGCTTCGTTTTAGTGGTGCGACTCGCCCCTCTCTCTCCCTCTCTCTCTCTCTCTCACACACTGGAGCTCGCTGAATTCTGCTTTTTAACCAGCTTGCGCAAGTGCGTATGTGTGTTGAACATGTTGTGTCGGTGTTCTAAAGCGCACCCCTGTCCTCGCTGAGTTCATATTAAACTCGTTGATCATCGCTGCCTTTTAAACTAATAATCGATGCAAAAACTCGGCGCTTCGCAAAAAAAAAAAAAAGAACAAACCCGCCGTTAATAAGCCGCTTTTTCTCCGTGTGTGTGTTTGTGATGTTAAGTAAAGTGCGACCCATAAACTTGTCTTAAAAGGTGTGTGTGTATGCGCATGTGACTGTGTTGTGTGTGTGTGGTGCACTTGAGCATGCTGATTGATATTCCTGAATATGGTCACTGCTAATGAATCCCAATGTGTGTGTGTGTGTGTGTGTGTGTGTGCTGGGTTTGTGTGTGTGTGAGAGAGATAGAGAAAGAGACAGAAAACCCAAACTGAGCTGTTACTCATGTCCAGAATGGAGAAATGAAGAGGGATACTTTATGTTGTGTGTGTGTGCGCGCGCGTGTGTGTGTGTGTGTGTGTGTGTGTGGTCCATGTCCATCAGCTACAGCATGACTGTACTTATTTTTCACTTCCTGATCATGTTTTATTCACCAATTCGAACACACACACACACACACACACACACACACACACACACCCACACACACACACAGAGGATGATGACGAACCACAATGAAACCCCAAGTTGAGAAGCTCGTTCATTCTCTGACCTCAAGAATTCCTGCCACTTATGATGTTGCCGTGGCAACGATCCTGGCATGAAGACTAATGACCCGAGCGCAAGGAGACTGTGTGTGTCTGTGTGTTTGTGAGTGTGAGTGAGTGAGTGAGTGAGAGTGAGTGAGAGAGTGTGTGTGTGTGTGTGTGTGTGTGTGTGTGTGTGTGTTGGCACACAGAAACAGCTGGGTTTCTCGCTCTCTCATTTACACCTAAATATGCTCAGGGTGAGGGCATTGGTGTCAAACCCTTCACATGCGTGCACACACACAAACACACACACACACCATACCACTGCTAAGGACAAACAATCCAGGCTTCCTCCAGCACACACTCCTGCAGCTCCACACTGTACACACGTCTCAACAGGAGCTAGATCACGGGGCAGCAGGGACGGCTACGACACCTGGACAGAAATCTGACTGTCACGTGACCGTGGACGCTGTAACAAAACATGTTTCGGCTCTATTTAAAATTTAAATTAATGAAGATAAAACATAAAAATCAATTCAGTGATAGCATTTTGATCAATTCAAAGCATTTATCAGCATAAAAAACTGAAAGTGGCTCCCTTTTCTTCTTGTTACCATACCCAACATTCTTGGAATCCATGGTGCTACATCTTCACTAAATCCTGCACAAAAAAAAACAAAAACCCAGCTTGGCTTTCCACCGATGCAAAAAATTTTTGACGTTCGCGCAACTTAGCCGGGGTTCAGTTCAGCTCGGTTCATCCGCTCGGAGACTGAAAATGCTTTGTATGTCAAGGCAAATTTTAAAAAAGTTCTCAGGGCGAAGCATTAATATGCCGAGGTATTACCACAACAGTATTGTGTCCTTATCGTATCACACAAATAAACGGCTGACAAAGCATTCTTCAGCATACGAGTGGACGAATCAAACACCGGCTGAGTCGCGTGTACGTCCGGAAGCCGTTTGAATCTTGTTTGCGTCAGTGGAAAGCCAAGCGAAGAAAGTTTACTTTTTTTTTTTGTGTGTTTTTCTTTTTGCATTTTGTGCAAGATTTAGTGAAGACTTATCAACATGGGTCCCAAGATTGTTTTCGAGGACGGTATCAGGAAGAAAAAGGAGCCGCTTTCAGTTTGGTTTTTAAAGCAGCCGGTGACGAGAGGAATCATAACTTAAAATTAAGTGAGGTTTAATGTCTATTTATTTCATATTTTACTTCATTATATGTCTTTTCTAAATGCTTTTATATGGAAAAAATAGGATTACAGTGTTGGAAATTGATAATATTGGTGATATTTTGGGGGACTGGACCATGCGTTTACATTATTTTCTACAGTAAAATGCGTTTCGCAACATATAATCCACCTTAAGAATATGCTGAGGTGTCACTTTTCATAATATTGTGACAGAATATTGTCATGATAATATCGTATCGTCTTGCCCTCGGCGATTTCCCTCCCTGTCGTCTGGACCTTTGGACCAGCCTGTACATCCTCAGCCTCCAATCTCTCCATCTTTTTCTCCACACGTTTACACGTCTCTGAACTAGGGAATGGATTTTCAGGATTTAGACTCAATCCCTGACTCACACTGAAGATGAACACCTTCCGAGACGCCTCTGAATTGTACCGAGACGTCTGTCTGACATGCAGCCGGTGGCATCGATTATAACCAGAGCGTCTGTCTATTAGTGTGAAAAAACGTTAAGCATTGTGCACTACAAGCTGTTTTAATATTATCCTTCGCAACTTTCGCTCGGGCTGAGTGAAACGAGACCTTGAGGCTGACACCTCAGCGTTAGCAGATAAATACATCTCGGAAAAAGATTTCTTCCAAAAACATCAGCATTAACGTCAGGAGCGGATGCGGATGACACGGCTGATGAAAGAAAAAAAACAAACAAACAAACAAAAAAAAAACGCAAAGTCGATTATCCGCGCCCCAGATGCGGGGACTTTTTATTAACGGTGCAGTATTATTTAGAGAGAGTATCAGAGTAATTTCCTTTGGCAGCGTGCTTCTGTTTCTGTCTCTCTTTACGTCACCAGCATGCTTCTCTCGGGCAGTGAAGGCGGCGTGGCCAGTGTGTCCGTCATTCCCCCCTTTCGACACCAACGCACATGACAAAGCAATCCTGAACTTCAGTCCTGTGCTTTCTGATTTCAGTTCCAACTTTATAAGGGACGGGGAACACCAGGGATGATCCGATACGATATTATCGCGATACGAAGGTGCCGATTCCATCTGTGTCGTGATTCGATATAATTTTTTAATTATTATAAAAAAAAATTAAAAAGATTTCATAATTCTAAACAAACTTCAAAAATAATTCCCACATTAATCACGGCTCTACAGCCAATCAGGGCGTCTGTGAGCTCACGCAAGCGGAAGGAGCGGATAGCACTGTCCTCTGAGTGTGTTACTCCGCCCCCGGCGATGCGTAACAGATGCGGTCGGCTGGCGTCACGTGGTTCGGAGGAAACACATGATGGTCTTCGGCTCTCCCGTCTGAGTGGTAGTAGTAGCCTTAATGTGGGAGCCCCCTAGTGACGGGGAGGAATTGGACACGACTAAATTAGGGAGAAAATCAGAAAAAAAATCCAAAAATAATAATAATAATAATTCGCACCTACCACACAGGTTGCTGTGCTGCCTGATAATGTGTAAATACTTTAGAGCACCACCTGTAGGATTATTAAGGAACTGCAACACTTTACCACCTCAAATGCAAAGATATATATTTTTAAAATAACAAAAAAAAAAAAAACGATTTAGAAGTCAAAATCATTAACTACATAAAACCGTGAATCGATGTTTCACCACACCTCTAAAGTTTATTAATTAATAATTATTTAAATAACACTAATGAAATCCCACCCAAGACGAGAACGAGCAGGGAGTGAAAGTGAATATTCCCGCACGCAGCACAGAGCGTAGGCGTTCCAACCTACAGCTGAGGATTGCGTCACATTTCCGGCCCAAATGAGGAGAATCATTCGAACGCATGCATCATATGCGTATACGCTCGAGCCCTGCTTCAGAGGCGATTTCTATTACACGTGGCCACACGGTGACACCCCGCGGTGTGTGTTTGCGCCGTAAATAGTGGATTGTACTGGGTCTCTTTCCCATCAAAGCAGGCAGCAATTAGGGCGAGTCTGGCAGCTGGGGCTGAACCCGGCACTGCAGCGCGAGCCCGAAACGCAGCTCCCCTCAGGAGGCCTTCCAATTATCCCAGCCATGCTCGCCGACACACACATACACACACACACAGTTACTTCAGGCTCCCACCATGACCTCATCACAGACCCTAATTTAAGCTGATCTGAGCAGAGGCCTTTAGCTATAGAGCGAGTGGACAACTTTCAGTCAACACGAGTGTACAGCTACACACGCCCGCTCTTAAATCCGCTCACAACCAAGCACCTCGTTTCCACAGCAGCAGCTCCGACAGCTGTCTCAGTCGTAATGTTTATATTAACATCCTCCTCCTAATACACTATAGTTTCTAAAGTAACAACTCATTCACACGTCGCTTGCTCCACAACATTTCAAGCTGAAAAAAAAAAAAAAAGGTCGGTTATTTAACAAAAAAGACACACCGACGTGATGACATTTTGGTCAGGTGGTGACATTTACGGAAGGAGTCTCCAGTATCAGTGATTTGTAACATCTGCTACACGGGTCACAAAAACGATATTTCTTTAATACGATAGAAATCATCAGACTAGAAATTTTAATTTAAGTGGACGTTGATCTCAATTCAATCTGCAACAGAAAAAGAAGATTTTTTTTTTCCAACTTCGGTTCTACTTCTCATCATTCCTGAGAAATCCCGCCGTAGTTACAACAAGTCAGTGTCACCTGTGATTGGTTAGACGCTTTATTACATGCTGAATGGCGGGCCAATCAGAGCTCTTTCCTCAGCCAGAGACCCAGTAGATGAAAGTGGGAGAGAGCTGTTCTCAACAAGGGCTAAAAACTTCCCTAGCAGAGATGCTATATGATGTAACCCACATGCACACAAAAAAATATATATATTTATTCTGTCCTGAAAGAAACGATCAGATCAAGTGTTTACTGAAAAGATTATCAGATGTTAAACCGGTCAGACTGTTCTTCGCTGTTAGACGAAAAACAATCCACTTTTGTATGGCAACAGCCTGGATCATTTCCCTATAACAGAATCCAGCATTGTGTGTTATTCCTAACTCATTACAGAATGACACAATCCCTGTAGAGTCTCCAAACCTACATGACGTTTCACACAAAGTGGATCGATCTAAAAATCTAAAGAAGCAGCCAGTCAGGCTGACGTCTCTTTCTCTTTCCCGCCCCTTTCTCTCCCGCCTTTGCGTCTCCCTGCGTGTTTGGTTCCCATGGACATCGCTTTCAACAGGGTCTGAATCAGATTAACCCTCGTGGCCGTCAACTCAGCTCTGTCTGCAGATCGGTCCAGATGAAAAGAGATCGCTCGAGGGGAAATGCAACGTGCCGATAAGGGAAACAGGAGCGGTGTCGCAATGTAACATGTATCCACCAGGTTCTGGAAGAACACGCCGATACTAAACGCAAAACAAATACCAAAACAAGTATTCTTGAAAAGTATTAAGCAGGGTACGTGCCAAAAATTATGGCACCACTGTGACTCTTTCTAGAAGAGGCCGTACACTGAAAGACATTGACTGGAGGGAAAAAAAAAAGGGATTAGTCAGAGAAGCCACTAAGAGAGTTCAGATGTCACACGACAATCAAAGGCAGGAAAAGAGTGGCGAGTCGTAGCAGTTACCGGAAAATGATGAGACGATGAGACCAGAACTGAAATTTATGGCCGTAGTACAAAGAGCTACATTGGGCAGAAGTCAACAGAGCTCAACTAGCAAACTCAGTAGAGCTGTGAATCACAGGAAGACCTTCGATTCAACTGGGGTGACTCAATGCTATAGTACTATAGTCTATACCGCTTTATCCTGGATACAGGGTCGTGGGGGAGCCTGGAGCGAGTCTGTCCCAGGAGACTTAGGGTACGATGCGCCAATTCATCACTCATTCACACACTTGGGCAATTTGAGAACGCCAATTAGTCTAACCTGCATGTCTTTGGACTGTAGGAGGAAACCCACCAAGCACTGGGAATTGAACCTGGACAGTGGGACGACAATGCTAACCACTAAGCCACTATGCCGCCCAACTGGATTTAATTTTAACTGATTTGAATTCAAAATTTCTTCCAGGTTTGAAGTATTAAAAACTATTAAAAAATATCTAATAAACTGTCACTGATTGTTTGAAAGGGATGTCTTGAACAAAGCAATAATCTTTTTTTTTTTTTTTTAACCTGACAGTCCTTTTGGTGGCATTAATGCACCAGCAATCTATAAACTAAAACGAAAAGTAGAAAAAGCAATACTCTTCTAAAATGCGAGTATTCAAACCCTACAACCACTAAGTTGCCATTGTTGGGCACTTAAGCAAAACCCTTAAAACATCATCTGACCAAATGTAAAATGATGTAAAATGAGATAAAAACGTAAGTCACTCTGGATGAGGCCGTCTGCCAAATGCTGCACTGTA
>JAOVVA010000009.1:15398998-15422214 GCA_028565275.1 Leiocassis micropogon | reverse complement strand
GCCTTAATGTGGGAGCCCCCTAGTGACGGGGAGGAATTGGACACGACTAAATTAGGGAGAAAATCGGGAAAAAATCCCAAAAAATTATAATAATAATAAAAAAAAGAAGATCGGGGGTTCAAGCCCTAGCAACGCCAAGATGCCTCCCAAGGGGCGCTATATCCTGGCTGACCCCTGTGCTCTGACCCCAGCTTCCTTACTGATATATGCAGGAAAAAAAAAAATCTATTCACAGTTTATCTACAGTGCAACGCAGTAACTTTAAGGTTACAATTAATTAGCGAGTGCTATAAAGCTGGTCTGTTTTACCCTCATGAGAGAAAGAAAGAAATAAAACCTCGTTTCTCAGACATTTAACTATAAACAGATGATAAAAAAAAAAAAACGTCTTTCTTTTTCATGTCGAGCCGTAACGATTGGAAAGCTGCAAGACTAATAAAGTGTTTTATAGTTTTAGTAAGATATTCATAGAAGACAAGTAGAAAAACAATAAAGTTTCAATTTGTACAGTCGTTACAAAGGTGCTATAAAAGCACTGGCGATATAAACAACGTTTTACGCAATATCATAATCTTATTACGCTTCCTGGTAGTGCTGGGACGTAACCTCACAACCTGCCGGTCATGACCGAGCTTTAGCTGATTACATGAAAGATAAAACAGTCTAAAACCTTATGATTATATGAAAGCATTGATGAGAAAGAAATGAGTACAGAGAAAGAGAGAAAGAGAGAGAGAGAGAACAATCACCCTCGGAAAAACCCTCAATACCCCGAGCAGCATGAAGGTGGTGGAAATTACCGGTAACATAATCGATGTTTCAATCAAGCTCCTGCTTTCGACTGAACAAGGAGCTCTTTTAACAGCTGTCCCTCGGTGATATCGGCAGCTACAGAAGGAACGGCATTAATTGAACACCTTGAAGAAGTAAATAACACTTGAACTCGAACACGAAAAGGCACACAGCTCAGGCTTTAATTAATAAAGCGCCGTGCAGAAGCACGAGGCGTCGGGTTTACAGTGTAAACAGCAGTGTTGTTCTGCTGCGTGCCGATAACGCGGTTTTTAAACCAGGCTGGAGGAGCGCGGTGCCGGCACGATGGCTTCGGTTACGCCGTTTATCCCCCAACACACTCCGCGCTAGTGTCCGTTACACACACACACACGCACTGGTGTTACACTTAATCACAAACACTGTGCTGCTTAAGGGCCACGTTCACAGAGACCTCGTTCACGGAGACACAAGCGCTACGCTTAACACGTGAAATGGCCAACGTATGACACTAGAGTGGGAACGATTAAATGCTTCATACAGAGTGGATGTATTCAGCGTTTCCACGTATCTGCTCACGTCGTTAAAACAGTAATTTGTCAGTGTAATATCAGATCAGATTGTAATCTTAATCTTTAAATGATAATAATAATAATGAAAATGTATTAGGATTTTGTCTTAAATATAAGCAAATGCTTAACGTTTCATAAAATTACATAAAAGACGACCAACATCAGGTTAAACGAATTGTTATTCCGATGGTATGGTATTATTCCGTTTTAAAAAGAAGAGCTTGTAACGTTATATTAAATATTAGCTAACGAAACAACAAGACCTTTGGTGGTGTAATGTCATGGATGTTCAATGTGTGTTCAAATTCATGGTTTTGTTGTATTCTGATCTCATGATGAAAATTATTAATGGAATAGAATTAGTAATGGAATTAGTTAAACAAGTGTTTGGCGGTACAGTGGCTGTCGCCTCGCACCTCCAGGGTCCTAGGTTCAACTACCATACTCTTTTCTTGCACAGTCAAAAAACTTAGATACGGCTAATTGTCAATCCCAAATTGCCGTGTCAATGTTGATCGGATGTTGTAAAAATGGGAATAAATATAACGGTCACCATTAGCCTCCACGATCCCTAGTTGGACTACAGAGGTTCCTACATGGATGGGTGGATATATGTGTGTGTGTGTATACACCAAAAAAAGCGTTGATGCTGGACATGATGGAAAGGCACCAGAAAGCATAGCGTAAATCTGACGACCCCGCCTCCAAACTCCCCAGATCCCAATCCATTCAAGCATCCAGGGAGGCCCTACCCCACAACCCACAACCCAAAGGATCCACTGCCAAGGTCCTGGTGCCAGACACCACAGCACACCCTCAAGAAGCCCAGCGGAGCCAAGCCGTGTGGGGCACGAGTAGACCCCAAAACCTAGGTGGTGTAATGTCATGGCTGTTCAATGTGTGCTCAAATTCATGCTTTTGTTGTATTCTGATCTCATGATGAAAATTATTAATTATCTTGATGTATTATATATACTGATTAATTAAACTTTTCTCCTTCCCAGCTGCAGCAGCACAGTGACACGAACGCACCTGTGCTCTCACACCGTACACATGAACATAATCTATGTACACAGTATTCCTACAGCGACACGCTGAAATTAAATCAGAAAGCAGAAACCTCTTCACAAGTTCCCAAAGAGGGACCGTAGGGCTCGGGGGGGAGATTTGGACACACCCAAGCGAGCTCATCACTTATTTAAAAAAAAATACCAGGGAAGAAGCGCTCTCCTGTGCTTTCCTCCCGTGCCTTTTGTTCATCGTAAATGCCAATTACCCAATTTCCTCTTGCATGCAAATCAGATTAAAGCGGGGCGCGACAGGCCGCTCGCACATCGTGCTGAGACGATGCGTCCCGAGCGCCGGGGAGACGCACCTTTCTCTACGACCCTCTACCTCGCACTCGGCGGTTTAATCAAGCTCCATTTACAATGCTCCAGAAATGATTTCCCTGTCTCCCATTAGGAAACCAAACAATAGCCATAATTAAAATAATAATTGCATGTTCATAAAAATCTACACTGCTGAACCCTCTGCTGCCAAAGGCTAATTCCACTGAAAAGTACTTTCTTTTTTTTTCATTTATTTTCTATAAACTTATAAATAATGGTGACGGTCATGAGCATCCTAATGCAAAGCGAGAGAGGGAGAGAGAGGGAGAGAGAGGGAGAGCTGGTTTGTATCCACACAGGGACAGACTTGATATGCTGAGTGTTTATTTTCCATTGGCATTGTGGGTAATTACAGTCGTGCGATTGATCTTTTTGATTAAGAAACGCCCTGCAGAGTGAATTTGCGCTCCGGCCAAACAATAAAACGCTCTTAAAGCAGTTTCTGACCCTCGAGACCCAGGGAAAAGAAGCAGGCTTTAAAAACTCTGACCACACGCACCATGGACTTCTTTCTATTCTAAAGACAATGCAGTAAAGAGAAACCTCGCGCTGATAAACTGTAGCCTTAGATCAAACGACACGAACAGGACAAAAGGGCTGTGATAAATCACGCCGCAATAAAATCTTTTTGTTTTTAATTTCAGTTCTAAAATTGCGATTCAGCTCAAAACTCAAAGCTCAGAAAACAAATTCATGCTTCATGAATAACATTTTAACATCGACTTTGTGGAGGAAATTCTTTATATTTGTTCATAAACCTATACAAACAAGTAAAAAATAAAATAAAAAAATGGAATGATGGACCTCCTAATGATCACATTCACATGTGAACGGGACTTTCTTGTTCCTGAGTCATCGCTTCTTTGTTTTTGTTTAAAAAACTTTTTTCAGTAAATAAAATAAATAATTCGAATCGTTTATTAGTAGTAGTCTTGGGAAATACAAATATCTTGAATGTTTAAAATTGATCTAAAAGATGCTTAATTTAAAGTTTTAATAAACCGATTATTACACTGTGAAAAATAATATCTTAGCAAGTGAAAATATCTTTAATATAGTTAAATTGATGTACACTTTCTTAAATAAGTTTAAAACAAACCAAATCTACAGTAAGAATATAAGCTTATTTCTAGTCAAAATGTTACTAACATTGCAAGCAAAAAAATGTCTTGTTCTGTTGGAAGAAATCCCTAAAAATGTGCAAAATTTTCTGCTAAGAAATTTATTTCTTGAAAGAAGCAAGAAATGGAATTTTAGTAACATTTGGTTTGTTGAAAACTTACGACAGATAGGTTTGGCTAGATTCAAGGATATTTCACTTGCTAAGATGTAAATCTTTTGCAGTATAAGCCTATTTTTGGAGATTCATTTCCATTTTTTAAGCATAAAATTCTTGTTGCCAAATCATTTTGCTTCTTTTAAGAAATACATTTTTAAACCTAGCAGAAATGTCTGCCAAAAAACCCCAAGAAATTCAAAAATAGTAACATTTGTCTAGAAATAGGCAAAATCTTATATTTGGTTTGTTGTGTTCTTATATTAAGAAATTTATTGTAAATTAATTTGACTTAAGATATTTTCACTTGTTAAAGGTATGACTTTTTGCAATGTAAAAAAAACTACATTCTTGGCAGTGAACTACAAAAAAAAAACATTTTAGCGAGTGAAACTCTTGAATCTAGCCAAACCTATTCAGTAATTTCTTAAAATGAGTTAAAACAAATCAAATATAAGACCATTAAGCTGATTTCTAGCCAAATGTTACTAAAATTGCAACGAAAAATGTCTTATGTTGTCAGATAATCTCGCTTCTTTCAAGAAATAAATTCTTTCAAATAAACTTTTAAAAATATCTGCCCACAGAACATGACATTTCTCGCTTATAATTTTAATAACTAGAAATAAGCTTAATGGTCTTATGTTAATTAGGTTTACTGTAACTTATTTTAAGAAATTACATATAGGTTTGGCTAAGTTTAGAAATATTTCACTTTGTAAAAAGTAATTCTTTTTGCAGTTGTACTTTTTCATGACACTATTGAAACTGCAGTTGTTAAAGTCATAAACACTGACGAAACAGATTCTATCACAGTGGTGTAGCTGAGACCTTACTGTTTCCGGCAGGTCCTGCACATCTGAACGAACCCACGGTTTTCTTCACACTTGCTACACAGCGCCTTTAAATCACGTTACAACGACTTTATCTGAATAATAAATGGCCGATCGTGAGCGGGGCTATTAATGATGGAGAAATGATGTCTGAGTAACGTTCGTTAGTTAGAAAGCTCTACAGCGGCTGCGAATAAAATGACGCCCTTGTGACAATAAACTTCTCGAGGCAGCTCCTCGGGGACTTTGCTCGCCGTGAACACCAGCGCAGTTATTGAGCGCAATCCATCACGGTGCCTGTGTTTTTACGACCGCACCGGATTCTCCACGCGGTGGAGGTTAGGGTTGTTTATTTAACTGATGTACAGGTCTCTGTGCGTTTGAGCATACCTAAGGAACGGATCCAAACACTCAAACGATTGATTATTGAGTGTGTTTCACTAGTAATCAAAAGCATCACCGTGACGATGCTAAAAGTGACCATGTCATAATTTAAATCAACATCTTTGAGGCACCAGGAGGTCTTGAGAAAGTTTCCAAAATCTCCAACTTAAACCTTCAGGATGAAAGCCCTCGTTGATGGAAAGAAAGTACACTTTCAGCTTTTTGCAGTAGAAAAAAAAAGACCTGATAAAGGATAAAGAGAGAGAGGGATTCCACTCTCAGGAGAGACTCGGAGGCAGCGTGGGAGCCGTCACCGGCTCACAGCACTAAGCGCAGCACAACCCCGAACACGAACGCTAAGATTCCGCATTAATGCACTGGGTCGAAACTTATATTCTTCAAGGCGCATTTTCTCATACAATCAAAGAGCGTGCAGCTGCAAAAGCTGACACTGGCCAAGCCGGGGTGAAATTACACTTTTTTCAGCAGATGCAGGAAAACACGTGCACGAATACACACACACGCACATTAGCGACAGACGAAGAGTTCCTGCTGCGAATGCACGGAGAAAGGGGGCAGCTCACCATCATCAAGGTTATTAGCATAATTTCTTCGGCGCAGCCATTAGAGCCAGAGAAACAAACATGACGGATGTGCAGGGCGCGCTTTCTTCAGCTTGACTACAAAAAACAGCTCTTGATTATCGGAGTTTGTAGGCGTTGACGTATTTCGCTGATGAGTTTCATCAAGACACTTTTATTTTTTTTTTGACTCTTTAAATTTTCCATGAACAGTGATCAGTCAGGAGAGGGAAGTGGGTGTGTGTGTTCCTTTCTATGTCTATGGAAACACACAAACACTGAAATATGCTTCCTGTCTTAGCCAGGCCTAATGTTTGGGGCAAACACACACACACCTGCACAGCAAGAGGCAGGTAAACAGCCATTACAGAAGAACGACGGGCTTTAGAAGGCTTATCAGAGCCGGAGCTCGCAATGCCAGACCACCACACACACACACACACACACACACACACACACACACGTGCGCCAGTCTGGGAATTTGGAGGCTAGTCTCGATATAAGTCCCTGGATGCACAGAGCACATGCTCCTGCTCTGGAGTCTGACCCGAGCCTTATGCCCAAACATTACTTCCAACACAAACATGTTGTGGCGTATTTAATGTACAGGAGATACTGTAAAGGTTGAAGCATATTTTTTTTAAATAAATATTTACAGACGGCCAAATCCAGAGCAACTTACACAGAGTAAATCCGGATTTCCTGCAGCATCCGGCGTGTTCCACAAGACGAGGATCTCTAAACGGAAATCTTTTTTTTTTTTTTTTTTGGCACGAGACGGATAACCGTGTCCAAATCAGCTTGTCTCACATCAAACCGTTTTTACAGCTAGCTAAGAGAGCTTGTCAGCAGCCACTACTGAATTCAGACGTGAAGGAGAGAGGTGGATCGATCAGGCTCCCACGCCAGCTTGTTTTGGCAGCCTCGCTCAGCACAGAGCAGCGCTTTCAATTTTTTTTATTTCAGGAGCTCGTTAATAAACGGCGAACCCGTACGGGGCACGGCGCTCCGAGGAGTCACCTGAGTGCATTCATGAGAAAGGAAACGGTGCTAAACTGTACCTGTTGTTGTCACTGGCTGCGGGGTGTTGGTGGAGAAGGGGTACCCTCGAGAGTGGAGGGTATATATAACGCAACCTTAAATCTTTACCTTTAAAATTTCCATTTTAGAGAATGACATATTCCGCATATTTTACGTAATGACGTAAGGTACAAAGGTACGGCTGGGCCTGTTTTGTCAATATATCATCACAATTTTTTTTATTATTATTAATTTATGTACAAAAGGACTGGAAGCAGCTTATGTAATGTGCAGGGTTTTTTACTTTAATTTATAAATTATATTTGCATATTACTATTTACTACATAATTAATTAGTATTTCTAGTATTAAGAAACACTATTTGGCTTTTGGTGTTGCAGTGGTAGCACTGTGGCCTCGCAACTCCACGGTCAAGGGTTCAAGTTGCACTTTTGGGTCTTTGTGCGTGAAGTTTCCCCGTGTTTGGAGGGATTCCTCCGGGTACTCTGGTTTCCTAATTGCCGTTTCCAAATTCCCCATTGTGAGTGTTTGTGCTTGTGTGTCTTGTGATGGATGGCCACCCCATCCAGGGTATACCCCACCTCGTGCACCTAGTCTCCTAGAGATAGTCCCTACCCCCCACCATCAAAAAAATATTAAAAAGTCGCAATATGATATTTTTGTCACATCACCTATCCCAATACAAAAGACAACTAAACCCATTCAAGGGATAAGTACAAGTAAAAATACAATTTAATACTATTACTCCTTTTTATTTGAGTGTAAAAAAAAAATGAAATAGAAATCAGCCCCAGACTAGAGGCATGAAGACACTATCAGCTAAAAAGTGACTCGAGCATTAGAGAACAGGAAGTCCAGAACGAGGGGAAAATCCGACACTTGGTTTGGAGAAACGTTCCCACCTGCTGAGAGAGATGGACTTCCGACACCTTCAGCTCCAATATAAATGTTAATAGAGTTCAGGCAGAGAAAAACTAGGTGTAAACAAACAAATGTGCCAGCGCGTGCGGGAAACCTGCGGGAGGCCGGCGCTCTGAGACGAGACAAGGAAACCGAGCCGAGGAATCGGTCCTAGTAACGATCGCTCGACTGTACTCCCAAAGGAGCACGCGTTCATGCCATCACGCTTTCGTGTTTTTATATCTGTATAATGATAAAATTCAAGCTGATGACCTGAAACTAATAACCACAATAAAAGCTTGAGTTGAGTAAAAAAATAAATAAATATATATATATATATATATAAAAAAACGCAGCATATTAAGGATCACATTATTATTCCCATCCCCTGCAACCCGGAAGAAGAACTCTGTGTCGTTACATGGTCCCCATGCTAAGTACGAAAGCAGCAGACACCGCGTCTCATTCTTCACCTGCTGACGTCCACAAAAGGACAAAAGGTAGCGAGGAGGCGGCGTGTGTGAGCGGCGGAAAAAACTACTGAACAAACATTCGGAGTGCAAGAAGCAGCAGGAACTCGCTGTCACGACTTGTTCAAAGGTTTGGCAACCTTCAGGCCAATTAGACATCAGAGGGCAGGCTGAGCTGCAGCCTCCGCTGGGCCCGGCTCCTGTACAAACGCCAGCCTGGGCTTATTTAATCGACTGTAATTTAAGGATTTAAATAAAGATCAGATTCTTCCTGTTGTACCCGAAGGAGCAGGAAGGAAAGGAGGGGAGAGTCAGCGATACCTCCGACCCATCCGTTCGTACGTGCCGTCCTACCTCGGTGGAGCTCTGGAGTGGGGATTGGAGCGG
Organism: Leiocassis micropogon; assembly: GCA_028565275.1. Lineage (NCBI taxonomy): Eukaryota > Metazoa > Chordata > Actinopteri > Siluriformes > Bagridae > Leiocassis > Leiocassis micropogon. Next base: position 15,413,609 of record JAOVVA010000009.1, on the reverse strand, counting down.
GAGGGAGGGAGGGGGGTGGCGGTTGAAACCTGATGCTGGGTAGGATGAGCAGCTGTGGCGGAGGAGAGCAGCGGCTGCCTGGTGTAGCTCCAGAGAGATTTCTTCATCGGCGGCTGTAATTAATAAGGCAGTGCTGTAGATTGGCGCATCTCTGGATATCCACCTTTTGCACCACAGCTGCGCGGTAGACCTCCAGACCTTCGAGCACACATCCAGAGCCTGGCACACACACCACTACCTGAACTCCATCTTCATCAGAATGCCATGCCATTTCAACCGTGGCCCAACACTCTGGGTACATCATGGAGAGCCCTTTAGTCCACGTGCGACTCGCGGCCTTCCGAGGTACCTAGTTAGGATTAATTCGAAGCCTGTGCATAAAACAACACTCCTGCTTTGATGAGTTAGGGCCAAAGGAAGACAATCTGATCCCATCAGTGCGAGCAAACGAACTCCCGTTTTTATCTCAGTTCTCAAATCTTTCATCCACCCCCAAGCTGAGTGCCTAGGCACCAAGCTGATTCAAGAGCGCTAAAACCGTCTGCTGCACACTTGCCATTGAGAATCGGCTGTGGCTAATCTTATCCGACGGCTTTGTGCGTCACACGCTCCTCCAAGCAAGCAAAGCGGGGGCAGGAGGGAGATACGGACGAGTGTTTACCCTGTAGAGGCTTTATTTTCTCCACCTCCACATCTGGGCTTAAGACAAATGGCACGGACAATACTCCTAGGTCAAAATAAAAAAGCCTACAAAGATGCACCTTTGAGGCTTGGAGCTAGACATGATCTTTTGTTAGCTGATGGTGGGGTAATATTTTAACATCATCTTAACATCATCTCTGTAACTGGCGGCCTGTGTGATGTTGACGCACTGCTTCCATGATGCTCGGAAAAGCTGCAATATTGCCCTTGGTGTAAAAAAAAAAAAAAAAAAAAGTCATAAATTTTGTACAAATCAAGCACTTTTTTTTTTTCAGGTGAAAGACAAGTGAAGGCAAAGAGAGCTCAGGGAGTGCTGTCCAAAGACTTAGCTAAGAGAGAAATAAGAAAAAGACAGACAGTGAGTAAAGAGTGTAAAGAGACGTGTGCATTTCGATCACCCTGTCCACTTGACAAGCCCAGAAACCATGACCTGCTCCACTCTTTACATCATCAACTAACACATAAACCTCCCGTATCTCCGCAAGACCACATCTCGGCACTCGTATTTTGACCGCCGTGGTCGCTCGAACGCCAGACGCCACAGTCTTGTGATCCTTCACACTTGACATTGATGCTCCCTACACGCTGGCGCGCCATCTCCTTGAGCAACCAACTCTGAAATAGGCCTCCACCTCCTGCCACCTTCTTCTGTTCACACTGCCTTCACGCTGCTGCCGTTACACGGCATTGAAAAACCGCGCACACACAAACGTCTTCACACCCGGCTACACACGCCACCCATCTTCTGCTTGTCAATCATGCCCTGAGGGGTGTACATGGTCCTCACCTCTTGTCAATCAAAACCGTCACAGCCTGCGAGGTTGCGACCCACAAGAGTAAAGAAGTGCACATAGTCTCACATACAGGTGCTGGACAAAGAGGATAAAGCATCTCTGTCTCTATAGTATGTGCTTCACCTCAACCTCATGGAGTTCTTCTCTTATTTTCCTTATATAGACTAATCTCTTGTTTCCTAGAGGAAAAAAAAAAAACTGGTTGATTCTTCCCGGATGAGCTGGGGTTATTTTGAGCCAAAGCTCATCATAGTCTATAGTTGGATAAAGACAAAGAGGGTCAGCATCCTGGACATCGTCACCAATCACCGACACCTAGCAATGACAAGCAAGGCGAACCACGGCTATGTTCAGGAAAAACTCTGATACTGGAACTGCTTGGAATTCTGGATGGTGGCGATTGTGGTGGGCTGGAAGGGTTGATAGTAGAGATGGGGGAAAGAATCTGTGACATAGAACATTTCTTTTATGTGGCAATTCATATATTGCTGCACTGATTCCAAAAGATTCTTTTTTTCTTACTATTGTGTACTTTGCAATTTCTACTGACTGTTTCTCTTTATTCACAGCTGAAAACTATAAACTTAATCAGAGTCTTCAACCAGGAAGATGTCTGGCAAAATAATTATACCGAACAGTCCTTATATGAGGATGGTACAAGGATATATATAGGCAATGAAGTTAGGAGAAAATGTCATGTCCTCATATGGGGACATTCAGGTCTCAAGAGGATAATACGTTTGCCTTTGAGGTGCCAATATGCTGCAGTTCCTCTATAATCCTACCGCTCTAAACTACTCACACGTTTGCAGCCAGGACTGCGTCCTGTGCAGTAGGAGCGAATTATTTGCTAACCGTGGTTAGGATTATAACAAAATCTAAAAATGTTAATATCGAATCACGATACAAATCGAATCAGCGTCTGAGTATCGCAATATATCGGATCTCCCGGTCCTTGGTGATTCGCAAAATGACTTGGATGCCACATGTTTCACTTTGATTGTTAAGATCCAGTGTTACTTTACAAATCCAAAAGATCTGACACATACAGTGAAAGGTCAGCCATCATTCCTCCCTGCATTATTCAGCGTCTAAAACTAAAACCTGTGGTTCTAAGATTTAACCGAGACCGTGGTTTGGTGAAGAGCAGAAGGTTAACAGCGGTCAATTAACATCAAAACTGATGATCTGGTGAACGTGCATGTTTGAAATGTTACTGGGCATCGTGGCAGCATCTGATTCTGTAGGAAACTTTTAAATCTTTACCTCACACAGGCTTAAGGTGGAGCAGACATCACCAGCACCCAGTACCGCCTGCATTAGTAAAGTCTGGCACTCCAGCAGAAAGGCAGATAATGTTTCTCGCTCTTGCAACACACACACACACACACTTGAAGCCTGTACTGCGCTTCATAAAGTTACTGAAGGAAATGAGAGGAAGCTGGGGGTGGTGGTGGTGGGGGAGTGCACAGACAGATAAAAGCGCAGTTTCCGCCATCACCGACAAACCAGACTAGCAAGCAGCGTGAAGGAGGTGTAAAGCCTCGCCTCCCTTAGCCAAATCTTAGGGCTGGGCTTGCCGAGTCTGCTTCCTCCCCTGCGTCCGTTAAGTGAACCATTAGCGCTGGAAAAGAAGGTTGAATACATGAATGCATCAGATGCAGCATCGCGGCTAAATTTAGACCTTTTTTCCATGGACACTCAGCACCGGGAACAGCCAGGCCTGAAGGACACACGGGAACTTTCCACTTTCCGCATCGATCGCGCAAATGCTGAAGCGACATCGCGTCATGCACGGTACACAGAAACAAGCTCGATCTTTTAAATGCGAGTGTAATCAGAGTGAACGGTTTTCCTACGATGGCTGAAAGGGTCACACCATCAAGTTTATCAAGGATTCAAAAATATGATCATGAATTTTATTTTCCCCCCAGAAACCCTTCCTAACTGGTGTACTCAGTCTACATTGTTGTTGTTATTATTATTATTATTATTATTATGATAATTGACTCTGTATTAATTCAATTTACATCTGATTCGTATGAATAAAGGTGAAGTGCTCGAGTCAAAGCAGACAGACTAGCGCAATACGACACCGTCTGGCTGAAGAACTTAATCCTGCGAAGACAGACGGTATGATTTCGTCCCGAGAGCCGCACACGTACGCAGGAATGAGTTTGGCTTGAAGGTCAGCTGGTAAAGAGGTACAATCCAAACACGTGGATCATTGAAAGAAGGAATGAAGGAAGAAAGGATGGATGCTTTAGGAAGTAGAATGGGAAAGAAACACGCCTCTGGCATTGAAAAACTCCAGAGACTTTCTTTCCATTGCAGCCAGCTGATAATAAAGCAACACTTATGTCTCCTATGTACCCCCACACACACACACACTTTTAAAGTACAGTAAAGTCAAGTGGCTGTACAGTACCATGAGGCACGGCAGGCCAAAAGGAGCCCTTCTTTAAATAATAACTTACAGAGCCATTTAAAAAAACATTAGCCTGCCCACACGCTCAATTACCGCGGCCCACTTTTGCACTTTGTCCCCGCATTGTGTCCCGGAATAGCGACTGGCCTGTGTTGGAGAGAGAGAGAGAGAGAGAGAGAGAGCCGCGTCACACTAAAGCCTCTATACGGTTCTCATTCGGCGCGGGCCCACGTTCGTCTGAGAAAGACAGACAGCCTTCCCGCTTTACAAATCGCATATCAAATGCTTCTCTTTGACGAGCCTAAACGCATGTAATTACCTCCTGTCTCTTTGTTCGCTTGCCTCGGAGCATCCGGCGCGCAGACGGCGGCGTGCTCTGGACTGGCCCGGGGAAAGATGAGAGGAAAAAGAAGAAAAGAAAGAACACTTTTGTGCCTGTTTAAACACGAGCGCCGAGCACGGACGCGCAGGTGCGAGCGCTTTAATGTTCCGCACCGGACGAACCGAGGCAGGTATGAATTGGATTTAGCGAGTCGGCCTGCGAGGAATCGACTCCATGAAATCCTTCAGGCTGTTTAAACAAAGTGCGACGTGCTCCTTTTTTTTCCTCCCCCTTTCCTCTAAGCGTTTATGTAGCTAAACTGGGAAGAGTTCCTAAGCCATTGACTAAAAATAAATAAATAAATAAATAAACAAACATATTCGATCCGAGCCTGCAGTGAGTCAGACGACAAGCTAAATATAGCAGTCACCTTCCTTCCATCGTTAACGCTGGAAAGACTTCAGAAAATAGCTGCGTGTATGCGTGCGCACGCATACGACGCTAAAAGATCTGTGGAAGTCAAAAAAGAAAAAAGAAAAAACAAGGAGACAGATTAGAGGGGAAAAAAGGAAAAGACTCTAACTAGAGAGATTCGGTTTAAACGCCGTGGTTAAAAAAAAAATAAAAATCCACAGGGATTCGATCGCTTCGCTGTAACATGATGGGGAAAGGTGTCGAGAAAATGTCTGACCTCGTGACCTTTCTGCGGTGAATGCTGCTCTCGGATTAGGACTGGTGTGTTGGGATTTCATTGGGAAAACCCTTGAAAAAGCAATGTTTTGCAAGTCTTAAATCGCACTGAATGAATGAGGAGGAGAGACCGAAGGCTTACACACGAGTTCAGAAGCATCGAACCCTGCTGATCACAAAACATCAGCTTGAATAATGACAGAACGTCAGAATCAGATTAGAACCCAACTCCTGCGTGTGTATTGACATCGAGTGCTTCGACACCGCTACGTCTTCAAATACAAACGGAAAAATTATCCGACCCTGAAGGCCCTCCGTAGCTGTGAAACCCTCGTCTTTGGTAATTGGCCAGCATTGGTAACCTGAGGCAAGGCCATTAACTGTCGTTCTGTTTAAGCTCGACAAATCTTTTTTACTGACAGCCAGCGCTGGGCAACAAGAGCTTTTATGTAACCCAGCCACATCGAGACGCCTTGCTGCTGCCGGGGACCGGACAAGACCTTTTAAACGCTTTAGAGCCAAAAGGATTTCTTGTGACGAGTCTCGTTTTTCAGATAACCTGTTCGTGCACACACACACACACACACACACACACACACACACACACACACAAAATACACGTGAAAAGAAATCAGCGACAAAAAGCAGACCTCAGACGATCACCTGGAAAAATGTGTCAATTCTGTTTTTATTTATATAGGACTTTTAACAATGGCCATTGTCGCAAAGCACGTTGGCGTAGTGGTTAGCACTGTGGCCTCGCACCTCCAGGGTCCGGGTTTGATTCACTACCTTAGGTCTGTGTGCATGGAGTTCCCATGTTCTCCCCATGCTTGATGGGTTTCCTCCAGGTACTCCGGTTTCCTCCCACAGTCCAAAGACATGCAGATTAGGCTAACTCACGTTCCCCATAGCGTGTAAGTGAGTGTGTGAGTGTTGACCGGAGGTCCTACCACAGATGTACAATGGGAATAAATACTATGGTGATCATTATTGGCCTCCATGATCTCTAGCTGGACTACGGAGGTTCCTAGATGGATGGATTGATTGTCGCAAAGCAGCTTCAAAAGAAAGAAAGAAAGAAATAAAAGTACAAGCCAAAATAATCAGATGCCCCTGATGAGCAAGCCGAGGGTGATGGAGGCAAAGGAAAAACTCCTCGAGAAGAAATCTTGCAAGGAACCAGACTCAACAGGGAACCCATCCTCATTTGGGTGACAGCTTCACGAGACAGCCTAGTCCCTCAATCCACTTTAAAAAAAAAAAAAAGGGAAAAAAAAACAAACAAAAAAAAAAACGGTGGGTGAGTGATGTTTTCTTCTACAAAGGAAATCAAGGCCGGCCGTGATAGACTGCCAATCCAGGTGGGTGGGTGAAGCTGACTCACCTGGCCGCGCCGTCACACGGAGCAGCTGGAGTCTAATCACGACTGATGAATGCGGGCCAGCTTTAATCTTAGCGCTGCACCACGGTTGAGTACAAGGCTCTGGCACTGGCTGCTTTGAAGTGGGGACTTCCATTAGCTTTCAGCGCTCTGATCCAAGAGGCCACGAGAAAAGACAGTACACGTACACATACGGAAAACACACACCTCCCACCCAGCGATAAATCTTTGCCGGAGATACGCTATTTCAAACCAAAGAGAGATCAATATGATCGCTGGGCGCAACTGAGATTTTTCTCTCTACGACTCGTGCTCTCTGTTGCCACCGAGTCGCGCTCGACTTCAAGGGCTTCGCTTTACTTTGATCGCATCAAATAAGACAATCGCGCGCTTAGGAAGGCAGGCGTCAGTGGCGGCGGCGGACAACCTGACGGAAGCGAGGCGTGGCAGACGGACAGATGAGAGAAAAACTAGGGCTGCCATCTGTGCCGGTCACACAGCTGGCCTCAAACCAGGACCGCGGCGGAGAAAACAAACACCAATAAAGCTTCCAATAAATGAAACGGGGAGAAAAAAGGAGACTGTTTTTTTTTTTTTTTTCAGCCATGAGTGTGTCTGGACTGGAGTTTGTGTCCTTAAAAAAAAAAAAAAAAAAAAAACACATAAAATAATAATCTGCACTGAAAGGCCTTCCTGTGAAGAAGCGTCAGAGACACAGAGTGAAAAACAAAAGCACAATCTAACCCCCTGACCCCCATCCTCACGCTGCCGTTTGCGTTCAAGTAACACAAAAAGAAACGACAGTCAGATGTTGAGCCTTGGCAAACAACATGCATGCGTTTTCTCTCATTACCGCCCACCAAGGAGACAGGGTGAGACTGGGGTGCAAAACCGCACGGAAAGCAAACCCGAGCAGGTCGCCCTCTGATGGGCGAGGCCTGCCGAGAGGCATTTATGAAGTATCGCCCTATATATGATTTTAATTTTACCATCACAGAGCTACGACGAGTTTACGTGGTGCAGACGCGGACTCTTCATAGCGAACGGGACAGGACGGGGCAGTGTATTGCTTTCACTGCGATACTAAGAGACTTTAAGGCATCTGGAGACCATGCTGGTTTAAAATGCATGCCACGAACATAAGTGTGTGTGTGTGTATGTGTGGTATGGAGCCTTTCTCTTTACTACTCAGCTCACAGCGGTGTTTATCCGGTCCATCCCCCACATGTTGCCTGCTGTCCTAGCTCTCCACTCAGGTCTGGTTCCAGTTAGCGTGGTGAAATTTCCGCTCGGGCCTCCCTAAACTAGAACCCCCCGCCCAACCCTGAGGTAGCCATGCCGGTCCAGGTCATCTCATACGTCCGTTCTTCTCAACCTCCCTTTCGCGGTAATCGCAGCAACAGATAATACAGCGTAAATGTTTCGGCCGAATCGATGCCGAGGAGCGCGCGTTCGGCTAAACCGCATTAACGGAAATGCAAAGATGCATCTAATGAAATCAGTTAAGGCGACGGCGTGAAATTAGTCATCGACCTTCAAACGCCGAGCTAATTAAATACACGAGCGCCACGCTGTCCGTGATTTCCCTTCCCATTAGAAGTGATTTATACAATTCATTTACCCCATCAGGACCTGGCGGATCATGTCGTGGTTGATGGTACGAGGACGCTTTTCTGATGAGATAGAGTACGAAAAAAAAAAAAAAAACCACGCACCAAAGTGATTTCCAAGGGTTCGACAAACTTATCCAAAACATTTTAAAAAAACATTACCTTGGTTAAGTATGAATGTAAAGTAGCGAGTGCTAGCAAAACTACATTTGATGTTTTTTGTTGTTTTCGTTTTTTACTTTGTAGAACTCCAGAGATCAGGACAGAGCAGACGCAGGGGGAGACAAGGTCATGCGACGGTCATCGTGCGACTGCGTCCATTAAGTATTTTCCGACAGCTTTACTTTCCGACTTCAAACAAAGCAGTGTTTTGTTTTTTTTTTGTTTTGGTTTGAGTTTTTTTTTTAAGCCCACGATCACTTTGAGTCTCCTTTGGGTGAGACACGTAGCTAATAAAAACGAGACAAAATGACAGGGCTAAAGGTTTTCACTGCAGGGAGAGAGGAAAGGCATGATTGTGTTTTTAATAAAAGCATGGCGGAGGAGCTGGGGAAGGTCTACGGGGAAAGGCAGAAGGGTCAGGGAGCAAAAAGAAGCGGCGCTTCTGTACGGCTCGGAGGAACCGGGCTCTCGTCCGTGGCCTGACCTTTCCCGCCGCGTCCTTGTAGAGAAAGTCCGCGGGGGTACGGAGCGAGAGTGGCGGAATGACTCACGCTCCCTTATTCCTTTCTTATAACGCGCCGTCTTCGCGAGTTAAGCGACGAGCGGAGGAACGACCTGGACCTTTCTCTGGTGTTTATCACTTAATCACACCACCCACGGTACTCTTGATTAATTGTATCTGGATTGCCTAATAAATATGTAAAAAGCTGCGGAGATCAGGGTCGTTTCGGAGGAGCTTTATTTTTCCGTGCGTTGAAAGACAGAAACCCTGGCTGCTGCCGGGAGACAGAAGAGCCTGCTGAGTGCAGGGGGTGTAATCAAGGGCCTACGCAACTCTCTGTGTGTGTGCGTGTGTGCATGTGTGTAAGAGAGAGAGAGAGTGAAAGAGAAAGACAGATAGAATGATTGAAAGAGAAAGAAGGAAAGATGGACAGAGGAAAGAAAAGAAGCGGGGGACAGAGGCAGGGGCTGATTGGACTGACAGCGTCGAAGGGACAGCCGGAGAGACCGAGTGTGTGACAGCGTCTCTCTCTCTCTCTCTCACTCACACTCACTCACTCACGCACACAGCTCAAAGTCAAAGAGCAAAAGAAAGAAAAAGAAAGAAAGAAAGAAAGTGAGATGGAGAGACAAAAGAAGCACGAAGTGCAAAGATTGAAAGCTCAATCACGCAGTGGGAGGTACGGGATAACGGCTGATTTCGACTTCTGTCTGCGAGCCAAAATAATGCGGGTAATCAAAAATAAATTGTTTAAAAAAAAAAATAAAAAAAAGAGAGATGAACAAAAAAGGAGGTTGTTATAACTGGTGACTCAAAAATTAATTCAATGCGTCTTTTTTTCGCAGTGGGGGAAAAAAAACAAAGCAAAACACTCGGATTCGCTCGGTGCGTTCATGTGTGTGCGTTTCTTTTTATTGCAGGTAAATGTTTGTTTTAGAGGCTCTTACATCACGAGTGTTTGTTTAGGCTGGTGATGACGTGAGACGAGTCCATGTTTCAGTTTTATAGCGTTTTTTTCCCTCTATAAACACACACTTTCTCTTGCGCCGTCTGCGCCTCTGTCCTGAACCGTTATTATTGGAACATAATCGAGAATTATTTTCGTCTCCTATCAAAGCAAAGCGTCTGTTTAATGTCGCGGAATGTCTGCGAAGTCGAGCTCATTCCTGTTTTCAAGAAACCTTTCAGCGTAAACATTTTCCATGTCTAAAGCGAAGCACTGACACTGGAGACTCCTTTCCTCAACGTTTATAAAAAACCCTATTTTTCTTATAGAGAGCTTCATATCTTCATATCAATGAAAGCGCAAATCACTGATTTAATTATTATGTTTTTATCTCTTTATAATTAGCTGAAACTCTCGCTATTCAAGTTCTTCCAAAAAAAAAAATCAGAACAAAGAATCGACGCCATCGTCGTTATATAACAGTGCTTGCTAAATTCTTTCAACAATCTCCAGTTCTCCGTCGAGCCCCACACATTACACGAGCTTTCAGCTTCAGGGATCCATAACAAATATCCCACAAGCCCACTGTGCCGTGAAAATAAACGAAAGAAACCGCATCACGTTACTTCACCCACATGGAGCCCAAGCGTTTTTTTGGAGCATTTCCCTACTCTCTCTCTCTCTCTCTCTGAACGTTCAGAGGCGTCTCAAGCTCCAAAAAAAAAAAAAAAAAAGCAGACAAGCAAGCGACTCGGTGAACTGCGCCAGGGCTTTGTTTCATTTCCCTTTTCGCTCTTTGTTCTGTTTCTTTTCTTTTTTTAAATATTTTTTTTCCGTAAAGCCAGAGATCAGGCATGTCGGAGCAGGTGCTTGGGAAGATTCTGTAAAGAAAAGGTCGAGTTACGGCCGCGCAACAACCTCCTTCAAATGTTCGCCGAATTCCTGACTTCACAAACAAAGTGTTATTTATCGCGCTTTCACATGTGCCGTCGCACTTTTGTTTTTCCACAACAAGTGTTAGTTGGAGCACCTTTTGTGCTGAACGACTCAACACAACGCACCACGCGCACTGAACCGCGAGCGCAACAGATGACAAAACTCATGGTTTGGATCAGAAGAAATCTGGTTTTGCTTTCCATTTATTACTTATAAAACGTAAAAAGACTCTTTTAGTCTTTTAGTTACTGACCTTTTTTTTTTTTTTTACTGTACTGGCTGTCTTTCTTTGAAAGATAAAACAAGTCTTTCAACATGGAAAAGCAGGACAATTGTGCCCCAAAACCAGCCAATTAAAGCCTCGAGGCAGGTTAAATCTGATTGGCTGTTTGCTTTTCAATCTCCAGCAGCCAGTCAGGGTTTATCCTGTGGTACTTTTAACCACTTTGGACTGAAGAAATGTGTCTACGTTTATACAAAATTGATCTACTGACATTTTATCAGAGTTGATGTGTTTTTCACGACTGCCTCGGGGGTATTCCATCAGTGAGATCTGGCAACCTTCACAAACACAAGGAAAGAACGCAAGTGCAAGAAAACCATTTTTGTCCCCAAGAACAAATCTGATTGAGCAAAAAACAAAAAAAAAGACTTTTCATTCAGTCATTAAGCCTGAATCTAACACTATGATGCTTCGGAGTTCGTCTGGGTTTGTTGTCATCGAATCCTGATGCTGGTGTGGACAGAAGTCTAGAGAGACAAACTGGTGTCCTGTCTCTGAGATACAGCCTTAGTCTCACTCTCCCCTGTTAGCAGCACTAACCAATCCTAGGCAATATATGCGGAAGAGGGCGGATAGCCATTTTGTCTCATGTTATTTAGCGCTTTATTGTAGTTGTTAAAAAGAAATCAATATACAATGAGTGATCGTTGTGTACGTCATAACACTATGGCAAAGCTAACACGCAATAAATCAAGGGGCGTTCATGTCAAACCGGGATTTCTGGTGTAAAAGCGATTGACATTTACAGAAGACTTCAAGCAGCACTGCAGTCGTTGCAGAGAACATTGAGCAAGTGGAACGCCTGATACTTGAAAAATTTGTCTGTTGGAACTCAATCATTCACCAAAACCACTTGAACATTACAGGAACTTGTGTAAAACTGAGTTATTGCCACACTCTCCTTTACATTCCTGACGTCACTTCAAGCCATTTCCACATGTTTGGGGCGGTAAAGGAGTTCCTGGGAGGCCAGCGTTTTAGGCAGTCAGATCATGTCTCTGGTGTACTGAGAAAACTTTCTACCTTGGTGGTGTCCAAGCACTAGTGAAACACTGTGATAAGTGCATTAGTGTATCAGGGGATCATATAGAAAAAATAAAGGGAGTTTTTACTCTCATGACTTTGTTCCGTTATTCTGCACATTAAATCAAAAATCCCGGTTTTGACTTGAACGCCCCTCGGACATTAATGCCACTATGATCCCCCTCTTTCAGAGTAGTTAGATTTCCTATGTTTGTTTTCTTTCTTTCTGTATTACGGTATAACTGATTAATGAACCACAATCAGGGCGAAGGGGAAAAAAAAAAAGAGAGAGTGTTTAATATTGTACTAGATAAATAACGTACAAGAAGAAGTGATTGTGGTTCAACACGGAGCCTATTACGTCGTCACACCTTACGTGCGCACGTGTGCGATCGGGGGTGGGCGCCGAAAAACAGCAAGAGACAAGTTTTGAGAGAGAGAGAGAGAGAGGGAGAGAGGGAGAGAGGGAGAGCATTCGTCATCACGCTGGCCCCTCCATCTTAATCGTGTCGCTGAATTTTCTCACTGGCACTGGCATTAAAAAGACGAGTGTTTAAATTAGCCAGCAGGCCAGTGCATATGTGTGTGCGCGTGCGTGCGTGCGTGCGTGTGCGTGGCCATGATGAGCCATAGATCAACATTAATTCATTGCCTTCGCAGAGCAATTAATCTTTGCCGTGTTAGCTGAGAGCACAGTGCTCAGGTTGCCCGGCGCCTTACACACACACACACACAATCCGCTTCAGACGTCACGTGACCTACATCGACCAATCACATCACGGCCGTTGAATGTATAGACACATGAAACGCTACACACACCCACGCGTTAGGCTTAAAATTAAGTCGCTGTTAATTAACTTGCAGCACAAATGCTGTTGTTTTGTTTTCTCCTTGTATGTTCCCCCCCCGCCCCCCCCCCGTGCGAGTTGAGCAGATGTACGGACGTCACGTGCGCCTCGTGTTTATTTGCGCAAGTAATGACGAATGAAGCAAACTGTTGCAGGCCCAGCTGGGAGCGCCGTCTCCACCACGCTATACAGAACTAAAGGTACCTGAAGAAAAAATGCAAACACGGCACAGACTCTTTTTTTTTTTTCCTTTAATTTTTTTATTTTATTTTACCAGGAGTTCCACGTGACATCAATTATCAGACAACAATGAAAACAGTGACGCCAGAGCCCGCACTTAGAACTAGAATTGCCTAGAGACACTAACGCTGACTTCCTTGGAGGCGAGTGTGTATGAGCTCAGGGGTGGTAGTGGGTTTGAAATAAAATAATAAAAAAAATAAAAATATTAAATAAAAGGTGCAAAACTTTCGTTTTTTGTATAAATAGTAAAATAGTTTTTTTGTTTGTATTTTTTTTTGTCTTCGGTTTAGATGCGACATTCACATTGTTTTTTTTGCAGGGCTTACAAAAAATTACGAGTTCCCACGGTGTAATTACGACATTGTAGTGATGGTTATGTATTAAAAAGGGAAGTAGTGGCTCAGACAGCTAAAGCTCTTGGCTGTTGATTTGAGAATCTGAGGATCCGGGTCCAAGCCCCTGCCATCGGAGGGTTGGCCCACCCCACACGACCCCACATGACCCCACACGTCCCTGCATGCAGTCCTGGTTAGAAAAATGGGAGGGTTGCGTCAGGAAAAGCATCCGACGTAAAAACCCGTGCTGATCCGCCGTGGCAACCCCGTGACCGCAGCAGTGGAAAGAAAGTTTAGTGATGATATTCCCGACATTGCTTGAAAGCGGTACAAATCATCAATTAAGGGTTCAATAGACGAACCATGGCTCATATGGCTAAAATGTAACAGAGTGCGTTCGGTTAAACAAACGTGCGCTAGTTCTTCTAACTAGCATCTCATAGTCTTGTCTCAAGCCATGATCTAACATTCCCTCTGCAGTGTCTCGCAGGTGTGGTGCCTGACTTTACCCTCACTTTTATTTTCATTTACGGTACTCGATTTCATTTCACTAACGTTAGCCAGGTCTGATTTTAACCAAATAAATGATTAGCTAACATTAGCTCACGTCAATGTTAAGTTACGTTCATTAATAAACATGTTAATTAATCACTGCCAGAGAGAGATCTAAAGTGAATTCATGTGTCAACATATGAAAGCCTGATCCAGACTCGGAGGTCCAAGAAACTTGTTCTTTAAGAACTCGTAGTCCCGCCCACTTGTTTTCTATTGGCTCGCAAGATAGACGCGTCAAGGTGAAGTGAAAGTCACAGCTAGAAGAGACAAGCACATCCCTCACGTCTCGGTCCTTTCCCCTTCAGTGAATCGCTTAATTTTATTTATAAGATTAAATAAATTTAATTAGAGCACACAATGTTTTGTCCAGGTTATGTGTGGAAATGATTCCTCGTGCTCCCAGAAACACTCTTTCACACTCGGAGTCCTGAAATACACCCACCTCATCAGGGAAGAAAAACTCCACAGATTTGATAACCTGGTCATTTAGTACATTTCAGTACAGGTGGTCAGCTGAATTTGGGAATTTTATTCAAGTGATCAACCCCAGATCATAACACTGTCTCCAGAGGCTTGTACAGTGGACACTATGCATGATGGGTGCATTGCTTCACGTGCTTCCCTTCTTACCCTGACACGACCATCAGTCTGGAATAGGGTCCGTCTGGAATCATCAGATCACATGACCTTTTCCCATCGCTCCAAACTCCAGTCTTTATGCTCCCTAACAAACTGAAAGAGTCTCACTAACAAGTGGTTTTCTTATGGACTCACAGCTGTTTAGTCCCAATCCTGTGTGTGTGTGTGTGTGTGTGTGTGTGTGTGTGTGTGTGTGTGTGTGTGTGTGT
>JAOVVA010000009.1:15387284-15398898 GCA_028565275.1 Leiocassis micropogon | reverse complement strand
GTGTGTGTGTGTGTGTGTGTGTGTGTGTGTGTGTGTGTGTGTGTGTGTGTGTGTGTGTATGGAAATGCTCTTACTTTCACTACTAAAAACAGCTCTGGTTTTAACTGCAGTTTTTTTCTAGCATGCAACTTCAAATGCTTAAGTGATTTCAATTCATGATGTTGTCTGACTGTATTTATTTTACAAAGTTTGATTTGTAGGAAGTTCATCGCCATCCTACCAGGTTATGATAATGTGTTGAAAGGTTTTTTAACTTATTTAGAGTCATTTTGAATCTCCTTAGTTGTTTTCTTTGCTTCATGAAGCCCAATAATTTGACCCAGAGACATTACACACACACACACACACACACACACAGATGTCCTGTCCCTTTAAATGTACCACGCAAGTGCATTAAACATGCGTTGACGTTGCTGACTCGGAGGTTCATTTAGCCTAATGTTTACACCAACACTTTCTAGAATCAGACAAACAAGTCTCAGGAGTACGACTTGGGGTTTTAAAGGAAATGATGCAAAAACATTAGTACTTTAGCTCTGTTCGGCTACTTTCCTAGCCCTGGGGAAAATGCAAATATAAACCCAAATGTGCATGCGTCTGTGTGTGTGTGTGTGTGTATGAATGAGAATAGCTTTTCAGTGACCCTCGACAAGTAGCCTAATTAGAACGCCCCTTTACCCACATTTCAACTCTCCCCTTCATTAAATCAGTAATGGTGTTTTAATAGACAGTGTGATCAAGGTTCATAAACGTCACATATTCAGACGTGTCAACACGCGTTCCCATTTTCAGCCCCAGCAGCTCCAATCTGAACTCACAAACTGTCTCCGTCCAGCTCATCTCCTATTTAACCCAGCCAGGAAGAGGACAGGGTGTGTGTGTGCGTGTGTGTGTGTATTGGGCCTCTTAAGTAACTTGTTATCCTCCATTATCCCCTATTTAGCATTTCTCTCTGATACAATTCAAGTACACATCACGCGCACCCCTGACAGTTTTCAGCACACACACGTACATACGTGAGTAAACTTCCATCCACAAAAAAAAAAAAAAAAGGTAGGGGAAAAAAAAGGAAAGTCAAATTAAACCCGCTAAAAAAAGCTTCCCAAATTACAGTTTTCCACACCAGGGGCTGAAATAGCATACTCAATTTAGTCTTATTGTCTCATCCAATAGCGCTGCTCATCCTTCCTTTACAGGGGAAAAATTCAAGGAGGTCGTAAAAGGAGAGAAAAAAAAAATGTTAATTTAGACTAGGGAAAGATGTCGAGTGAGCTGTAACGAGCACTGTAAACAATGATCGTGATCATAGGTCAAGTTGCTCTTGCTTAAAAAAAAAAACAAAACACATCAATAACAAAGGATTGCTAAAGGTCAGTTCAGTGTCTCTTTTTACTCATTTATCAGCGCGCGTGCACTTGTTTTTTTTTTCCCGCCCTCTCTTCCTCCCTTCCCTTTCTCCTTCTCCATCAGAATAAAAACAATGAGAGAAATGAAGTCATTAATCAGAGGAGCTCTGCCCTTCTGCAGCCTCAGAGGAGAGAAAGCGACAGGCGAGGTAGAGGATGAGATGAAGGGTGGAGCGCGCCCGTACATGGCTCCCTGATGACCCATAGAGGAAGAGAATCGGAGGCGGGATCGCTCGGGCTGCATTTCGGCGTCGCCCCATCATACGTCCCCTCTGCACTAATCCGGTCGTACTTATTCCAGCCTCTCAAAAAAAAAAAAAAAAAGATAGGAAAAAAGTCCTGGCCCTCGCGACCTCGTCTAGCGCGGAGTAAAGTCTGACGGAAACAAATAATTGGCCTGTTTTTCCTCTTTCGTGTTTCGTCGTTCCGATTGCTTCCAGGTCCTTATCGCGTCCTGCTCTGTCGAGTCGCTGCCCTTTGCTTAGGTAGGCCTCCTTTTCCGCCCGTCCTCCGGACCTCATTCATCAATCATTTATTTATTGCCGTGTGTAAATGTTTTTTTTGGCAGAACCGCCGGAAAAATTCCTCCATGATTTACAGGAAAAAAATTTTTAACCAGTCTTAAAAATATCATGGTTTATCATCATGGATGCACATGAATCTTTATTAAGAATAAAACACGACTGAAAATTACTAAATTGATGAGTAAACGATGAACCTGGTTAAGAAAATCTTCCAGTAGATCATCCATTGAGGCTCTTACTTAAAGGGCGCAATTACTTTTGTCCTAACTGAAGGTTTAATACTTTATCAGTGTTGTGCAGTGTGTATCAGTATATGAACTCTAGTGACTCTTTGTGAGCAATATGATTATACGAGCGATGTTATACTGATTTTCTTGAAGAGCATGTGTGTTGGATAAACACGAAACTAATTCATATCCGATTTCATCCGATTTCCAGCTTGAAGCTTGGAATTGGAGAACAGACGCCAGGTTAGGAGAAGGTCAGCGCCCTCACTTATACATCTTCCCCCTTCAGGAGAGAGTAGATCCGGAGTAGACCTCAGAGTGTTCTTCGCATGTTCAGCTTCACAGAATGTACCTGGCGTTAAACCCGTTTTCTCTCCAGTTTTCGGGGACGTGTCATCGAGTCCACCGCCTGCTCTCCTCAGCCCACGTGGCACTTCTTGCCGAGTTCCCTACAGTTTCTCTACCAGCTGATTACAGTGCTCCAGAGCCTGCTCACTTTGGAGCTCCACAAGTAGAGGGGAAAAAGCTTGAAGACAGACAAGACTTAGTCTCTCTCTCTTTCTTTCTCGCTCTCTCATATATACAGAACGGCTCCATGAAACTTACAAAGGAAAAAAGGAAAAAGAAAAAAAAAAGAAAAAAAAACAAACACATGCATTATTCAAACTGTTCAAAGCCAGGAACTGAAACGTCTGCATGCAGGTTAGGACAGAATTAATTAGCAGGAAACGGTTTTAAGGAGTCAGGAGTAGATAGGAGTGCTCGTCTTGCTCTACAGTGGCGCCGCACACAAAAATCACATTTACGCTTCGAGAGAAAGAGCAGCCGGAGATACACCTCAATATCCGCCTCGATACACAATCCCTCTGCTTTCTTTTTTTTTTTTTTTGGTTGCATCCTCTGGTCACTTGTTCAGCCGCAGTCTGTCACTCGGCTAGGCTTGGCTAAATCTCGACAACGATCAAAGATGGCAGCACCTGCTGACCAAGGAAAAGGCAAAAGTTAATACGCCTCATATAACGAATGCAGGCTGGCCTAGATTTGTTGTCCTGCAGTGTTCATCTGTTTCACCGCACACACGCACGCACGCACGCACGCACGCACGCACACACAGCAAGCTAGTTCTCGAGAACTATTGAGACTTCCTCAAAATTGCTTAAAATGGACTAATTGTCCTTCTTGGAAACACCCAGTCTTGAATCTGATCACTACACGCCATGACGTCTGTCAACCTTGCGTATAGAATACTGGATGCACGGATGGTCAGTATCCCCTAATTAACCAGTTAATTAATTAGATTAAGCCAGTAATTAAACCTGGAGCTGCAAACCTAATGCTTTAAGGCCAGACAAAACTAAATATAGAAACAAGAAGTAGTCTCCAGCTGCAAGCAAAGACTTCTCCGGGGAGAAAGAAAAAAAAAAAAAATACGGCATTCTGGAAATTCTTAAGTCTTCGATTGAAGGTTATGTACTTCGAACTAAGCCTTCCTTCCTGAGCGTCTTGACTCGCTTCCGTATATGCACTCCCACCTTAAAGATTGACCGTAGCTAGCCGCTAATTGTGCTATTAATCTTAATCGCTCACCGATTACTTTCTCAAACCGTGCCTCTTCCTGGAGAGAGGGAGGGAGACGCAGTGAGACGATGGGGTGAGACGATCGCGTGCGAGCGCTTCCTCTGTCTCGGCCTTCTGGCCTTTTTGTTCTCCTGCAAACCCAAACTGTGGAGGCTTAACTGCAGGGATGAATCACTCTGCAACAGACTCGGAGTGCGGAGGGCAAGGCGGCTCAAAAACCAAACCCGCAACCCCAACGGCAGCCATGTTCGGGGCAAAGAAAGGACATGCACATAACCGGTACCAATCTGGCCACGATCCGGGGACAGCCGCACGTCCCAGCGTCCTTACAGTAGATGTGCTTAATGTGCATTCTCCGCACAGAAGAGAGGATGTTAAAGGGATTAAAAGCACGTTTAGAAAGTGGGAAGACGGAAGAGCTTGAGGACACGCCGGGTGAAAGTCGAGACAGGGACACGAAGATAAGTGACAGATAAAAGGTTCTGTAGAGGTGCTGTTCTGTTCCCCGAAGTAAAAACAAAGTAAATGTTACTTAAAAGGTAAGCGCGGTTGTCTTAAACATCTAATTAAATGCCTTGAGAAGTGAATAAAACACTCAGGGATCTGCTAGTATAGAAAAATAATCAACTACACAATGGGCCAGTGTGGCTCAATATGAAAGCAGAGTTGCTCTTAAAAAGACTTCAAGCCTCACCGAGGGGGTTTCATTCGTTCATTCATTCATTCGTGCATACAGTTCATACAGTCATTGTCCATCTATTGACAAGTCTGATATTTTATTCCTCTTAAAATCAGCGCAATTACAGCCTCCCCCCGTTCTTTGTTATGGAACACCCATTCCTTTCAGGGGCCCATTGGAAACCTAATACACCGGGCCTATACCCTGACAAAGCCTACCCTGTTGAACTGGTGGTCAATTTTTAAGCACTCTCTTTCACTTAGGGCGTTTTCGCATTAGGGCCTGGGATCGTTTTCCAGAACACTTGATCCCAAAGCCTGGTTCATTTTGATCAGTGAGAACACAACCGCTCCACGCTCGGGAACAATACAATGCACTCGGGCACTGATTGAATCGTACTTCATGCGCATATCATGCACCGATCCCCTCCTCCGACCTACACAGCCATAGCTGATAAAGTAGGAAGGCACACGAGAGCGTCGCTCGACAGTTTCTTTTTCCAGAAATATCAATATTATTAAGCAGTTTACAAACGACCCTGAGGCCCGATGTATCGGAGGGTGTAAATATGCAAGTGTAACCAAATATGGAGAATAATAATAATGTCAACGCTGGCCATTGAGGGAATGGAAAGGGGGGAGCAATCATTCCTGAATACGGCACAAATCAATCATGCCTAATGTGAAAATGCCTTAAGGCTTCCTTGGAATCGTCCTTACTTATCCCCACTCCCCTTTAAAGCACCCCTGGTTCCTGTTATCACCTCCACCAGGGTGTCAAACTGGCTCCAGAAAGGGCCGTGTGGGTGCAGGCTTTCTTTCCAACCGAGCAGAAGGCATAGCTTCTGCTTGCTTGGATCAAAAGCCTGCATCCACATGGCCCTTTCCGGAGCCAGTTTGACCCTCTGACCTATACTATATCGCTATTATATCAGAATTCTCATCATCTCAACAACTCTCCTTTAAACATCTCCTTACAGATATCACATTGTGATGGTTTTCACAACTCTGTGTGAAGTAAATAATTCTGACCAATCAGAATCGAGGATGAATATTAAACAAAGCGTAACGCTGGAATATATTAGACAGCAAAGAGTGCTCAGGCCTGGGAATACTGGAATTGTAAACCCTCATGCTGGACGTCCCAAAATTCATCCATCTAATCAACACTTAAATATGGAAAATCTGCCAGAAAAACCACACTTCGTCCTGTCTGGATGCGTCCCGGTATTGCGATCCCCGCCCCCCCAACACCTCATACGCCACAATCAATACCAAAGAGATGAAAAGTAATTGCCTGTAAAACACCGGCGTACCAGAAGCCTCTTTCATTACCGATGGCGTGTGGGAGTACTGGCATTTTTCACACCGAGCGCTGTTAATAAAAGTGAGCACTGGGATAAAACCACAAGCGCAAAACATCGCTACAGCAGTTCCACTCACAGGGCCGAGTGTTAGAGAGAAAACTGGGCCAGAATGAATATACACACACAAATATATATTTATACAGACACACGCTGTGATCATCTTTCTTTGAGACTAACTGGGACAGGCTCGCACCACTCACGAGGGAGAATCCCATCTACGCAGATTTCGCTTGAAACACAAAAATAAAGACGTCCTTAAATGAGCGACGGACAAGTTAATAACCATCACAGGATGAAAAAAAAATAAATTAAAAAAAATTTCCCGAAGAAAGCACAACACGTTGCCAAAGACCTTGAGCTGGTGTCGAGCGCAGCGGCAGAAGTGTTAGACAGAATCTCCCGCTCGACCTCCAAAAGCTTCAAGGTAAAAGCGTCAGAAAAGCTAATACACTTAGAGAGACACTTAGCTCTCGAATACGACACTCACTGACCCAGCAACTATCCAATCCTCTCATAACACTCTGCTAAAGAGGGCCGGGGCAGACACAGGGCAGCTATTTAACACACACACCACGAATGCCACTTCCTTTTGCAGCGCGTGTAAGCCGCGCATGCTAGTGGGTTAATAATATATTTATTAGTGCTTTACATCTAGTTGATCACAACCATAGACAGTGATTAATCATAATTAATCATAATTTTAAAATACTCAGATTTACTTGTATTATAAACGTGCGATGATGGAATAAAAAGATGCATGACAAACTGTTTAGAGGAAACAGATTATGCCGTTTTATAATATTTCAAACATTAGCATATAACAAATGTTGGATTAAAATCTCTCCAATGCGACCGGCACTGCATGCACTGGCTAGGTTTTATGGGGGTGTGGAAAAGCACTGACGGTAGGGTTCATGCTCATACCCGGATCATCAGATCCAAAAATCAACAACCTACCTAGGCCTTAGCCGCCTGAGCCACCCCTCCCACATCTTACATTTAAAGTATTCTTGTAAAAATAGCACACAACTTCGGTTTGATCCAAACCTCCATCTAAAAGCTTTTTATAATGAAACTTGCTCTTCAGCACATCAGGTGATGTTACCTCAGTCATCTTATTATCAACGCTAAACACAAGTATCACACACAGCCAGGTAAACGCACTGCGATCGCGGGAAGCCGTCAGGGTCAAACTTAGTCATATGATTTATTTGCATTTTTTTTTTTAATAGTAACGTGTACAAATTTCTCAATTAACATTGACGTGTTAATATTCATATTCATAATTAGACAGTTAGGCATCAAACCCCTCTCTTAGCATACATCCTTAGCTTAGCTCAATTTAGCAAAATCAACTAGCCACAGATAACCTTGCACTTTTTCACCACATGACAGCTAATCTAAATCTAGAATTTTCTACAGTACGCTGTTGGTAACATTTTGTCTCACAGTGGCTGTGAAAAATTTTGAAAGTTGTGTTATGAGGACGGCATTTCTTCTTCCCAACCCTACACACACACACAAACACACACACACACACACACACACACACACTAGTTAAACGCTAGAAAGAGTAAACCTCTCAGCATATATCCTTAGCTTAGCGAAATTTAGCTAAATCAACTAGCCATAGATGACCTTGCACTTTTTCACCACATGACAGCTAATCTAAATCTAGAATTTTCTACAGTACACTGTTAGTAACATTTTGTCTCACAGTAGCTGTGAAAAATTTGAAGGTTATGTTATGAGGACGGCATTTCTTCTTTCCCCACACACACACACACACACACACACACACACACACACACACACACACACACACACACACACACACACACACACACTAGTAAACAAATGCCAGCAGGAGTAAACCTCTCTTAGCATATATCCTTAGCTTAGCTCAATTTAGCAACATCAACTAGCCACAGTTGACCTTGCACTTGCACAGTTAATCTAAATCTAGAATTTTCTACAGTACGCTGTTGGTAACATTTTGTCTCACATAGCTGTGAAAAATTTTCAAAGTTGTGTTATGAGGACAGCATATGAGGACACCCCCGCTACAGGAGCGCACTTTATTTTACCAAAAATAAATAAATAATAATAATAATAATAATAATAAATTGCCATGTACCATGTCCCAAATGTGGCCTTAGAGCTTTAAATTCCCACTGGGAAAGTCAAGCAGGTTCGGCTCATAGCCGCTAATTAACATGATGAACAGTAACCGTTACCATGTTTTCTTTGCTTTTTAAATGAGATTACCGTCAAATTTGCTCGAGATGAATAAAAACAGACGCTAGTGTAACTCTAGCATGGGTTTTGAGATTAGATCACTCTAACAAGCCAAACAAATAGGCATCCATGTTTGTGTTGTAGCTCAAGGTCAATGAAAGGTCGACCGCAGAGAAGAGAATAACTCGTGGGAACGATTTAGGACGTGGTACTTGTTTTTCAGAAAGCTTGTTTTTTTTCCCCCAGAGAAGACCCTGCTAGCCTTCCGTTCGAAACAACAATTCAAGCTAAAGGCTTACGACGCGACTTTCGACCCGCACACGAAGAACCGTTGGTCATAATAAGACATAAAAATGCTTAATTATCCCTTTAAATTCAGTTCGAGGGGAGAGGGAGGATCTGCAATTTCTCCCTTTCCCTCTATCTCTCTGACAGCAAAGTAAAAAAAAATAAAAAAAAACTCATCTAAATTTAGCATCAGATTTATCAGGCTGTGGCAAAAACGAAAGAGGGGGAGTGTGTGTGTGTGAGAGAGAGAGAGAGAGAGAGAGAGAGAGAGAGAGAGAGAGAGAGAGAGAGAGACGACAGGCATCTTAGCGGTGGGCGTCCACAGAAGGGAACTGTTCGTCATGAGTCACGTTCAGACAGAACCAAAATACATCTCCGCCAGGCTCGAAAATAGCACAGTGCACTGACGCTGGCCCGGTGTGACACACACACACAAACACACAAACACACAAGACAAAAGGCCTGCCCCCTAGCAAGATCACAGTGGAGGAGGAGGAGGAGACTAGAATTTTTAAAAAGCTCAAGGAAAAAAGCAAGTCGTATGTGCAGAGAGAGAGAGAGAGAATCCCTGCAGCCACCCAAGCAGATAAGCACAGAAGTGCTGCAGGAGCTCTGAAGGACACAGAGACAGAGAGCTACAGCACAGCCAACTGCAAACCACACACACACACACACACGCTCATTCTTCATCTCCATCTTCAATGCCAGTAACACTTTAAAGGACATCCCCACCTTTTTTGGATTTTCACTGATGTGTTTTTGTTGCTTTATGAGCGATGTGTGGCACTCTGGAACAGACTGGAATCCCACCCGGGGTGCGTTCCCGGGAAAAATATAAAAAATATCTCCAGATTTTGCGGCAATCCTGACTGGGCTACTACTGATGAAGCTGTTCTGATCAGTGAACATGCTGATTTCTGTCACCTACATATAGAACCAGGAAGTGTGTGCATGTGTGTGAAGGAGGGAAAGTGTATGGGAACTAAGGTGTGTTTTGATCAAACACACACACTATCAGTAGTTCTATCGTTTATAGGCGTGACAACGAAGCGCTAAGAATAACCAGCGAGCTCTCCCCGCGCAATGCGGCGCGGCTGCTCGTGCGGTTGGAACCCAGGCAAACAAAAGAACACGAGTTTATGGCTAATTACTCTAAAGCAGCTAAAACATCCTGCCTGGGTTTATGATAAATCGCTTTAAACGCTGTGACTAAGCGGCTAAACGAGGCTGAGTGTAGCGCAAGCTAGAGGCTGACTGGTGGAGAATGCGGGCAGGCAGAGATAATTGCCTGTGTTTCTGAAGGTGCTCTAATAGGCCTGCGAGGCAGCCGGCGCTGAAGTCTGCACACTCGAGTGTGTCGAACACAAACCCCGCAGAGTGTGCAGGGAGAAACGGTTCTGCAGCAAAACGGCCCACATCCGTTCACAACGCCTCAGTGCGCGTGCACACACACACACGGTGGGTGTGTACAGTAAATTACGCACTTGCTGCTATTACACAAGTCTGAAATAAAGGACGAAAAAGTTGATTGGAAAAATAAACATTCATACTCACTGAGTACAGCGTTTTCAGGACAGGAATGATGATGAAGATACCAGTTAAAAGGAGAAACTGGTCATACTGGGGGGAAAATAATGCAAAAAACAAAGAAAAATACAACGCACAGACGGGAACAAATAGAAATAATAGAAAGATAAACAAAAAAATAGCTGGACAGAGACAGATGGAGAGACAGACAGACAGACAGACAGACAGTGGGCCAGAGAGAGAGAGAGAAAAATGGACAGACAGTTAGGCAGAGACAGACTGACAGAAGCTAAAATTGATAATGGGCCAGACACTGATGGACAGACTGAGGGCTAGAAAAAGACAAGAAGACGGACAGAGACAGTAGGCCAGAGAGCGATGGACAGACCTTGAGGCAGAGAAAGACGGACAGACAGTCAGAAAGTGAACCAGAGTTAGACAGGTAGAAAGAGGGGCAGAGAAAGATAGACAGACAGAGGGCTAGAGAAAGACAGGAAGACAAACAGACAGAAAGTGGAGCAGAGACAAACAGTCAGAAAGTGAGACAAACAGACAGGCTGCACTACAGACTTATATTCTGGGCAGGGTCATGGGGTCATGGAGTGTACACACACACCGAGCTGCAGACAGAACCCCTTGGAGCTCCTCCAAGCCCCGCCTCCCACCCATGACAACAGCCCTGCGTTCCTGTGACTGCTGAAGCACTGCGACTACATTCACCACACTGATAACCAGACATCTTATTATTACCATCATCACAGTTGCACTCGCTTTGTTGTAGAGTCACAGCGAACGCAGGCTACGTCTCACAGTCAAGAAAACACAAGTTTCCACCTGAGCATCATGCGGTACAAGCGGCGTGAGCGAGGAGCCGTTCTACACGCTCTGCTGGGGATCTGGAGGAGGTACGAGCTGTCCACTCGTCCTCGCTGCCTCACACTCTTCATTACTGTCACTCAACCGGGAGATCTCAGGCGGACCAGTTGGAGCAACCTGGTGCCCTCATTGCACACGCACACACACACACGCACAGAGAGGAGGCAGGCAGTTGCTGGTGATAACTACGCGGCCTGGAACCCCCACTCACCACAACGCACAATCTAGACAGACAGACAGACAGGAGCACATATAGACAGTGAGGCAAAGGCAGACAGGCAAGGCAGGGAGACAGTCCAGAAGTGCGCCAGATGCAGACAGACAGAAAGAGGGGCAGATAGAGATGGACAGACAGAGGGCTAGAGACATACAGGCAGACAAACAGAGGCAGAGGGCCAGAGACAAACAGAAGGACAGAGGAGCAGAGACAGATAGACAGACAGAGGGCTAGAAAAAGACAAGAAGACATACCGACAGTGGAGCAGAGACAGACAGGAAGACAGACAGACAGAGAGAGATTGAGTGAAGCAAAGACAGCCAGCCAGACGGACAGAAAGTGGAGCAGAAATAGACAGGAATACCGACAGACAGACGGAGAGAGACAGACGGAGAGAGACAGCGAAGCAAAGACGGACAGAAAGTGGAGCAGAGATAGACAGGAATACCGACAGACAGACGGAGAGAGACAGACAGAGACAGTGAAGCAAAGACAGACAGAAAGACAGACAGACAGACAGACAGACAGACAGACAGAAAGTGAAATGGGAAGCCTGACTCAGAAGATCTAACTGGCCAGAAAATAAAGGGAAAATGTGCAAACACACACATACACACACACACACACACACAAATAATAACTACAACACACCCAAATAGGCAGCGACACACAAACCCGTTCTCATGTA
>JAOVVA010000009.1:15363417-15378890 GCA_028565275.1 Leiocassis micropogon | reverse complement strand
ACTTTGAATTGCAAAGCAGGTCGACTCCTTTCATGAGCCGGCTCTGTAAAATCCAGCCCCTTCTCTCTCTCTCTCTCACACACACACACACACACACACACACACACACACAGTTCCTGTTCTAACTTTTTGATGTTTTTTTTAATAATGCATTTAGGAATAACCCTGATCCTGATTTCTTTTTAACATCCGCTGCAATATTACAGTAATAAAGGCACAACGGGGTAATTATTTTTTTTTTAAACCTCGCACTGATTCAGCGCCTTGTGAAAAACCTTGCGTGAGATAAATACGTATAACTAACGAGAATTAATACACACACGTATACACACGCGCACACACACACACACACACACACACCATCTGTCCGAGTTCTGACTCCGTTCATCAGGAGTACTACCGGAGCACGACGGCATTAAAAAGATACGCGCCGCACGAGCCAATCAGGGCGCGCTTCCTATTTCGGGTCGTGCCCTTTGCGTGTGAATGGCTCCTCTGTGCACCTCGGCAAGGAGGAAAATGCCAACAATCTGCGTCCTTTCAGTGGAGGTATTTATGTAAATGCGAAACTGATGAGAGAATTAGCTCGCATTCATATCGAACGGTGTGACCTGGGACTCTCCTCTCCGTCGCTTCAGCGGGAAACAGGGAGGAGGAAAAAAAATTATGAATAAATAAAACATTCACAATGCGACCGCTGGCTGATTTCAAGGATTAATACTTGATAAGGAAGCATAATAACACAAATATGAGCAGGTCATTTAGTTTTTAATTAGCGTGAAGTATAAGCGATATGACGTTAGAGCGCCGGAGTTTACCTCGCGGTACGCTTTTCCACAAATCTTTTTCTTTCTTAAAAGAAAAGATTAAATTGCTGTTATGCTTTTAAATGCTTTTCACGACCTGAACATGTCCTGACTTCATAAGTGTAAGAAATTCTTCAGCAATTTGGCGTTGCAGTTTGGTTAGCTCCGACGCTAAATGTCACTTCAGTCTTTTCTCAACAAATCTGAGGTAAACTTTGATGTTTCTGACAAGTTCATCTTATTTTCGTCATACAGTTACACCTCGGTATACAATTTTTCGGAATCCTCGAGGCGATTTCTTAAGGCGAAATTTGGTATTGTGAAACGCATTTTCCCATAGAAAATAATGTGAATGCATATAATCTGTTCCAGCCACCAAAGATATTACCAATATTACCAATTTCCAACACTGTAATCATATTTTTGCATATAAAAACAATCAAAACATTTAGAAAAGAGATGCAAATTAAGTAAAATACGAAAGAAACAGACATTAAACCTCACTTATTGTTAATTTATGATTCCATTTGGCACCGGCTGCTTTAAAAACCAAACTGAAAGGTAAAAATTCTTAAGTCCGTATGCCGAGGTATGACTGTATTCGGTCTGGTTTTAACAATCTGGACAGGTTCTATCCTCATAAGTGCAAGAAAATCTTTAGCAAGAACATTTTTAGCAAATTTGGTTAGCTGTGACGCTAAGTGTGTTTACTGCATCGTTGTAGGATTTTCTCGACAAATCTGAGGAAAACTTCTGACATCTGATTTTGCTTTCTGTAGGAGACTAAACAGCCGTGCTAGCCGGTTAAACATTGAGCTTAAAACGGTTAGCTCTATGTGTGGCTAGCAGCACAGTTATTCACTCTGAATACACGTTTAATTCTTTAAAAATCTTTTTTTTTTTTTAAGAGATTTGTGCCATATGTGCTTAATACCTCTTTTTTCCACATTTAAAACAACATTAAATATTTACAGAAGCTAGTCAGCGTGACTTCTACTTCACACTGTTAAACAGTTTGTCCTCGTTTCTGATGTTATATAACTGAATCTGTGTAGGTTTTCTGAAGTTCAAATATGAATATCTCACTGCACAACAGGTAAAGTGAGAAAAAAATAAAAGAAATAAAAATTCTCTTACGTTGTAACATGAGATCATAATATTTTGGCTACATCACCCTCCGCGAGATTAACTTCCCGCTCGGCTAAACGAGGCGGTTAACCCTTCCCCCACCCCCCCGTGCAGATCCTGAGGAAATCAATAACCAGCTAATGGTAATAACCAGGTAATGTAAAGGACTGCAAAGTACATGAGAACAGGAACTTTTTTTTTTTCAGAACTTTTCACAACAATGAAAACAGATGATAATTGTGTTAAGGGCAATACTGTATGAAAAATTGTTGCATTGCATGCTCGCACACATCCACGCCGCCTCTGCTTTGCATGTGTGAAAATCTTCAAGGCCACTTAGTTAATGTTGCCTTGCAGAGAATGCAAACTAAATGAATGAATGAAAATATTAAACAATAATAAATCTACACTGAAATAAATCTTAACTACAGATCATATTAGCTTAGTGATGGTTTACAGAAAGGTATTTAAAAAATTTTTTGGATGTTCATGAAATGTAACCTTTTGGGAAAAAAAAATGCAATACAGCAAAAAACTATGAAAAATATATATGCTACTAATCTGTTCTATTGTAGCAAATTTGTAATCTACAACCGATTTAAGCAAATGTTAACAGAATGTAACAAAATATTTATAGATTAAAGTCTTTGGTTAAGAATAGAGCCACACAATTCGCAAAAAAAAAATAAAAATAAATAAATAAATAAATAAAGTCACATTGCGATTATTTTGACACGTACTGCGACTGCGATTTAAACTGCGATATATAACTATTAAACTTAGCATTTTGCGCTCAAACCTATTTATGCAGGTCATCACCGAAAAATTGGACAAATGTTCTCTTGGATGTATGCCAATATCAACCTAAAATTATTACGAAAAATACAAATAATAAACAAGCAACTGATCTATTAAACTTTTAAAATTTCATACTATGCGCATATTACCTGTAACAAAGGTCGGTGTGATGAAGCAGAGCTACTAATACCACTCTGAAGTTCTAATCATTTTAATTACCGCAGTCAAACACTGGAGACTCCTTACAATACATTTTAATCAACATATTTAATTCTGACCATTCATAATCAATCATTTAAGGCTGGATTAAAACAATTAACTCCGTTGTATTTACTAAACCTTTTACAAACATAAACTAAAAATGAAGGAAAGTGTAATACTGGGTATGAAAAAAAAAATTACCTCCAATTTGAGTACTAAGTGACTAAAGTTGTACTAGATGGCTCATAACAGTGTCCCGTAATAAATAGTGTATATATTTAAGCTTATATTTATTACAGGGTTTATTCACATACCACAACAGCAGCTTTTGATGCAAAGTGGTCTGTCCTGCAAAATGCACTCAATGTCAATAGTGATGCATAAACAATATATACAGTATATCAAGCAGCACCAAATTTCCATTTATCATTACAGCTCTCGGGGAGTGATGAAACCAGCTGCAACAGGAATTTGGTACAAGGTCGAATTACACGAATTCAGCAGATACCGCTGGTGCGCATCGTCACCTGCATCAGATGCAGGCGGTTGACGTTAAGGGATGTTTAAGTTAAAGAAGATGATGACCAGTGCAGAACTGGAAACGGCTTAAAAAAACATTTTAAAAAATACATTTAAAAAAAGCCCTGTTTGGTGACTACAGCACACGGGTGGAAGTAAGTCATCACTTTTCCGACACTCATATTCTGTGAAACCGTACACCTCTGCGGAGGTAAACCTGCTTCCCACAGCGAGTGTGTGTCTGGTCTAAGTACAGACCGGCAGCGAGGTACCGGAGCAGGAGAGAGTGCAGGTGTGACGAGGCCTTATGTAACCCTGCTGCTCTTCTTCTGGTTTCACTGCAGAGAGCAAAGGAAAGTCGGTGGAAGAAAAACCTAGCCGACATCCTAACCTTCACTTTTTAACATCAGACCAAACGATGCTTGGATCTGTTACTCAGAAGAAACTTTGGAGCTGTGGATTTTATCCGAAAAGAAATCAGTTGAAGAGAAAAGTGGATCAGGCTTGAACTCACAACCTCCTTGTTACCTTGAACCTTGAAAACTCCTTCTCTGCTGTTCTGACTATTACTGCATCTCTGGCTCAGATTTTTTTCCTCCTCATTTGTCGCCTGCTAATTTTCACCCTCCAGCCTATCATACAACAGGGAAAGTGACGGCATGCCAAGCTGGCCAAACCGCATCTTTTTAAACCTCTTGCACATGCTACATCTCAAGACAGCGCCCCACAATCAGAGGATAGCGCTATTCAACCTTTTTCGCACACGTGATCTGACAGACGCCCGCGAGTGATGAAGGAATGATAAAGTAAAAACTGTTTAACCTAAGATCTTGAGAACCAAAACTTTAACCTTTCTGGCTAAAGTAATTTGCATTACTGATTAGAAGTTGTAAGAAATAATCAGTATGGATCACTTCAATTAGTATTTCCATTGTGATGTCTGACATAACGTCTGCCGGAGGCGGTTTTGTCTACGCAGTGTGTAGGCAGCACGGAGATGAAGTAAAGTAAGCGGCACATTGAGTGGCGCTTTCAAAGACTCCGCGACTCATGAATGAAGCTACACGCAATAGGTAAATAACTATGGGAAGAAGTGTCAGGCAAAAAAGAAAATACTATTTTTCTTTCTTCAATGCAAGATCTAGCAACAGCCTGCGACTAACACTGATGTGTCAATCCTGCCGGGACTAATGCGATCAAATGTCTGCAGAGTTGGCCAAAAGCAAAAAATAAAAAGTAAATTAATCAATCACTGCTTTTTTTCCAGAGCAGAAGGGAGAGATAGACTGGGATTGGGAATACGATCACACGGGAGCGCCTGCAAATGATGCGAATGCAAACGACTTCCAGATCCGTATGTAAATGTAACCCTAAACGAGTAGGACTGCGACCGCGTTTCTGTAATCTCACGCTGAATAAAATATTATTAAACGATAAATCAACCTGTTTTATCTTTCCAGCTTCCACAGCCTCATCGAGCACATTTGGATTTAGAAACAATTACTATTAGTATTATTATTATTATTATTATTATATGATATAATAAAATTAAATTAGAATTGTCAGATTGCAGGTTTAACTCAGAATCCTAGCACAATCTGGTGCAATCAGGACGCGCAATGGCGCAATAATAAAGTGCCTCGCGTTAAAGATGCTTTAGAGCAAGAGCGTGAGAATTTACATACTAAATATAAACGAGTGCAGTGTGACGATTAAAATGAAGTCTAAAAAAAGATGAACCATGTTGCAGGGTGGGGGAGGGGTAATGGGGTGTTTGTGTTGCTTGAACGACTTTTTGAGCTAAATAATGCAATTGGGTTGAAATAAATTTAGACATTAAATATATGAATGCGTTTATCTTTACTTATCAAATCGTTACTCATGTATGCATGGATTTCTCAACGGAAAAGCAAAAGAAAGTTCTGGACCACCAACAGTAAAAAGCCTTAAACAAAAAAAGATCCTTCACGTTATGTGCGCTGCCAGACAACACAACACCGATACAAAGCTACACCGCTGTCCAAGAGGATCCTGAACAGAAAACGTATTGAACGCGAGATTGCATTTCCTAGTCGACAACTTGCCTCTACAAGAACCAGGCGACTAAAGAACCAAACCCAGAAACTGCGTGTGCAAACAAGATATCCGGGGCACTCGGAGCCAAAGGCAGGATCATTTAGAGTCAACAGAGCGTTCAAAGACGTTCGCGGCATTTGTTTTCTCTTCAAGTTCCGGCTATTCAGCTCTACAGGGCATCACACGCAAACACCGCGTCGCACGAACCCGTGGCAGGAAATTTCCCCCGTTCTGTCTTTCCCGCCGGCGGGTCGGCCTGCTGCTGCTGAACCCATTGTCCTGAGGATCCTCCTGCTCGCTCGCTTCCAGCACGTAGGTCGAGCGGTCGAGCTAATTGGCCCGAGCTGTCAGCTCAAGGGTTAATTAAACCCTCGACCGGAATCGTGTGGTTTCGAAGAGAGTCAAAAGGTGCAAAAGGTTTCGTTCTTCAATTCCGGCCACGCTAAAACCCGCGTTGTGTGTGTGTGTCCGGATAGAAAACTTGCTAATTGCTCATCACAGTAAACGCGGTGTGAATTTTCACTGTGAAACCATCAGCAGTTTTTTGTTGTTGTTTTTTCTTCCTCACCATATGTTGAGTTTTCACTTACACGCAAACTTAAACGCTGCACACTAACAGACTTTACAAACGGCGATATAGGGAAGTTTCCTGCGAGGAGACAATTATTCCAAGTTTATGGAAGCAAGAGTTGTGCTTTGGAACAACTTTTTATACAGCAATTTCCAACATAAGAGTCTTTTTTGCTGTCTGGTTTCTAGGCACCACGACAAGACAGTTTTTGTCTTATTACCTTTGAGAGACTAAGGAAACAAACAAGGCTGATGAAGGAACTACTGTTTCTAGCTGCTATGATGTAATTGAGAATGAGATCAGTGGATGTTCCGGAAGATAAATGTAATCAGGAAGGGATGGGAGACAAGAGTCATAAATGGTTTTGAAATGTTGTAATGCAAGAAAAATAAAATCACTTAACACTGATCAGACCACCATATGTTTTCTAGGGACCAGAATCACCAGGGACCAGACGATACGATATCGCGATACCTGCCGATAGGTGCCGATCCGATCTGTATTGCGATTCTATAAGTATCGTGAGTTTATAAATATCGTGATATGATATTAATATTTTACCACCACGAATACAGAAAATATATAATTGAAAATTTTATTTTCGAAAACTAGATAAAATTTAAATTTTGTTTTGGAGTCAGTGTGGCAATACATGAATTGGCAGACCAAAAAAATAAATAAAAATCACGATACGCCAACAAATACAATTTTTATTTTTTCTCAACCATACAATAACACAGTCAAAGCGATTCATTCCTGATGAATGTATAATTAATTAATTTTATTTAACACATTAAAATGTAATTATACAAAAACGCAGCGACATTGAGCCTGTTTTCAGAGTAGTTACTAAAAGATTCACAAAATTAAGTTACCTTTAATCTGGCATTCATTCTCTTTAAGATAATTCTGCAAATCATCTTTCCTGAGTATGAAACATGCAACGCTGCATCCAAACATTATCATCCTGCATCCTCAATCTTAAAGATTCTGTCCAAAATCCTGCCTAAGTAATCAGGCATGACATAATGCACTGTGTTTCTGTTAAAGACAGCGAGTCCATCTGCTCAGTTCAACTCATCTGTTCTGTTACATGTGATTCGCTCCGTCTCTCTCTCTCTCTCTCTCTCTAGGTATTACACTAATGTTTACACGCATTCACATGGAAGGTGATTTTATCCAAACCCGCTAACCAGAACCCGAGCAGAGCACGGGGTTCGACTGTGGATCTTTGCTAGGATTCAAACTCAAACATTAAACAAAACAACCAGCTTTTGAGTCTCTGGGACTCGAGACAATGACCCAGACGCTTCACCATACAACCTGCTTTATCTAAAGATAATCTTTATTTAGTACATTCTTTTTTAAAGAGCTTACAAGAGCGTTCAAGTCAAACCGGGACCTGTGATGAAATGTCTGGTGAATGAAGGTGTAAAAGCGACTGACATTTACAGAAGCATAATACGGTGATGAGACTCAAACATTTGAAAACATTTAAACGTAAAACAACTTCTTTGTCTTTCGGCTGTTCCCTTTCAGGAGTCGCCACAGCGAATCATCTGCCTCCATCTAACCCCATCCTCTGCATCCACTCCTCTCACACCAACTAACTTCATGTCCTCTCTCACTGCATCCATAAATCTCCTCTTTGGTCTTCCTCTAGACCTCCTGCCTGGCAGTTCCAACCTCAGCATCCTTCTACCGATATATTCACCATCTCTCCTCTGAACATCTCCAAACCACCTCAATCTGGCCTCTCTGACTTTATCTCCAAAACATCTAACATGGGTTGTCCCCTGATGAACTCATTCTTGATCCTATCCATCCTTGTCACTCCCAAGGAGAACCTCAACATTAAACGTAAAACAACTGACGAATGCAAACTGTGCAGTTAAAAGTCCCGCTTTGACTTGAACATTCCATTTTTATGTAAAATATATAAAACTTTATGATTATTTTTATAATCGTTGGTTTTATAAATTATATAATAGACCAATTTTCAATAATTAAACAAGTAATTCATCTGATGATAATCCCCCTCAAGCAAAACCCTGATATTTTACACCATCACATTCCCAGAAATCAGCATCGCTAATCAAAGTTGCAATACCGACAAACAGAGAATCAACTCTCGTTAATTATTAAAGTGCAAACAAGCCCTGATATAAACATATAACACTATAATACTTTGAGTAAATAAATAAAATCAGCCGAATGACATCACATCCTTCTTTAAGGACATCGGATGATTATCTGATTATTAGCCGCAACATGTTAGCTGTAGTGCGGCACTGAAGCTGGAAGAATGCATCAGGATCGTCACCTGAGGTGCGGGAAAAAACCCCTCACAATATCATAACTAACAATCCTGTAGCCAAATTCACAGACAGCAGATATTTAATTAACAATCTCTGGTTGTGTAAAAGTGTGTGTGAGTGTGTGTGTGTGTGTGTGTGTGTGTGTGTGTTTGAGCAGGGAAATGAGGAGCCAGCCGGTGGAGTCACGTGAGTCGACATAGAGCTGATGTTTAACCCGGAGCGAGCTTACACACTGTGTACACGTAAATAAAAGCGAAGTGAGGCGTGCTCGCTGACGAAGCGTCACGTGATACAGAGTTTTAAACTCCACAGCCTCTGATTTTAGTCAAAGGTAAAGAAAAATATCACAGTACTGATAGTATCATGTTAGACCACTCTAAGCAAAGATTAAATTCTGGGTTAAAGCTTTCTAAGACATTATTTATACATAAAAAAAAGATCCAAAAGAAACACATTAGCTAGTCCAAAGTCTTTGTTTTTGGTTGAACAGAATCAACCATGCTAAAGTTCTATAAGCTATTATTCTATAATTTATACTTATACAAGTTATATAGCTGATTAAACACAATTAAGATACCAAGAGTGGCGTTATCTTCTAACAAACGTAAAAAAAATAATAATAATAATAATAATTGGAGAGTCGCTTGCAAACATTGGGATTAGGCAAAGTTTCAGGCCTGAGCCAGACTGTTTTGTTTTGACCTCACATCACTCCTAGTCTAGTGTCTGGGACTGAGGGCTGAGGTGCGGCACACACACACACACACACCAAGGAGTGTGTCAAGTTCAAACAGACACATTATTAATCAACACATACGCTCAATAAGGAGCAGGTTTGTTTCTCGGCTTGGTGGTTGTCATCATTGTCAATCATGCAATTAAAAATATTTATTTTAAAAAATAATAATTATAATAATCACAAATCACAGAGCACTCATCCTAAGTGTCTGGGTTACGGATTTGTGGACAACCATGGATGCCTCAAGAAACTGTTAATTTTTCTGTAGCCAGCAGCTAGTAATCATTTAACTGAGTGATTATTTTTGTAGCAGGATAAATATTACATGAAATTATCTCTCGTAAACCTTATAAATTTTTTATATTTGAATAAAAAAAGTAAAAAAAAAAAAAAGGTTAAATATTATTGTGGATTACTGTAATAAATCTGATTGTTAGTCAGTCCGAGGCTATCAAAAGGTAAAAAAATATTTTTGAATTTTAAACAAATTATGAATGCTAAATAAAAATAAGTAAATATTATTTATAAATTACTGCACTGAAGAGAGAGTGAGAGCCAAGGTACGTGCATGATCAGTTTTGATTGTTGTTTTTTTTTTTGTTTGTTTTTATTTAGACAGTACATGGTGTGGTGTATATTTTGTATAAGGCCAGACAGATTTCCAAACATTTGTGTGATCTGCTCACATTTTTTATAGCATGTTTGGAATTCAGTTGCACCCAGGTTGCCAGATCACACCGATAAAATCCCGCCTAGGCAGTGTTGAAAATCTGACAGTAATATTTAAATATTAAGAGTTGTGTTTACTCAAGGTGGCATGGTGGCACAGTGGTTAGTGCTGTGGGTTCAATACCCGTGTGTGTGCTTGGTCCCCTGGAGGGTACTGGTTTTCTCGCACAATCCAAAGACATGTAGATTAGGCGAACTACCGAAATGTGTGAGCGTGTACATGCTTGTGTGCCCTGCAATAAATTGGCGTCCTGTACAGGATAAGCTGTATAGAGACAGAAAGTGCGTAACTTTACAACCAACTAGAAGTATTCCAATTTCTACTTGCCCAAGACACATTTTTTTTCTCCCTAATTTAGTCGTGTACAATTCCCACCCCTCCCGCATTAGGACTGAGCCGGAGCCGCGCAGGCGTGCTTCCCCCGACGCACGTGAATGAATCTTTTCAAACTCCTGCTCGAGTATCATTATGGGACGACGTAACAACCCTTCCACTTGCGTACAATCTGCTCTCTAGACTCCCGGCTACAGATAGCGGTAGCATCACCCGGGAATCCAACTCGCGATGATGGAGCAAACATGTTTCCATTGCACCTCGAGGCTAGGGAGCATCAAGACAAATAAAGTGGCCAAATTTAAGGGGAAAACCTCCCAGTCTGGCAACACAGATTTGCCTAGATACCCATAAATGTGACTGCATGCAGGTCATGTTACTAGGCCTGACCTTGTTAGGTTACCTTTAAGAGACTTTTACATAAACATGAGCCGGGTGCTTATTCACATTCAGACATAAAGACTTTGGAAACAGGTAAAACTCTGATACATCAAGTCTTTCAAAATCTCTCCTGAATTTCCATTTTAAACAAACCAGTGTCATCAAACAGAAAAAAAACAAAAGGCACAAAAAAAAAAAAAAAGCTTCTTTCCCCTAGCAGCGTCTCTCATCACACCGTGCCAAACTCTATAGACGTTTAAACTTTCCAGCGATTTGCATTACAGAAATACACAGTGCGCGGGACTCGGGATCACACTCGACACTCCGCCTATTTATTGCTGCGCACACGTTTTATTTTTGGTGCAGCTGTTACTTAATCATCTCCTGCTAAAAATCCTGCACAGATTTTTGCAGACGTTCGGGAGACTTTTCTGTCTCTCTCTCTCTCTCTCGCTATATATGTCGTGTCATTCTTGATCCGATTCTCATGTGCGAATGTGTGTGTTGGAAATGGTTTAAACACACCTGACTCTTGTGCTTACTTGGAAAACTGCAACACACATTCAAGCTTTTTTTTTTTTTTTAAATAATAAATAGAAATCGGTGATGTGATTGGTTAGATTTTCATCTTTTGAATTTTAAAAATTCAAAAAAGAGTAAGTAAGGTGTGTAAGGGATGTTTTATACATTTGGGATTTAAAGGGACTTTAAATGGCATCTATTTCAAATAACCTGGTCTTCTACTAACTGCAATAAACTCACACAGTGTTATTCATTTTCTATATAGTTTTGATGATCATCACATCAGCTCACTGTACAGGTTTTTGTACAGGAAAAAATGCCCAAGTTCTCTGAGTGGGAGGGGCATCATGCTTTGTCTCCTGTCAATCAAAGCGACAATTAGCACTGGCCAATCGTACGTGTTTGTGAGTATGTATGTAGAAGTAGGCGGATAGCTTCAGAACTACTGATCAGAAGGTCCCAGGTTCAAACCCCAGCACCACCACTGTTGGGCCCTTGAGGGAGGTCCTTAACCCTCCAGGCTAAATGGCGTAATGTAAATGTTCAGGTATGTCAGGACGAGCATGTATTCGAGGGATCAAACGACAAAATGATTCTTTCTCCAAAAAAACAAACCAAAAAATAAAAAACACCCAAAGCACCGTAGCA
This sequence comes from Leiocassis micropogon, assembly GCA_028565275.1. NCBI lineage: Eukaryota > Metazoa > Chordata > Actinopteri > Siluriformes > Bagridae > Leiocassis > Leiocassis micropogon. Next base: position 15,367,120 of record JAOVVA010000009.1, on the reverse strand, counting down.
TGATCGACATTAAACCATTCCTCCCTTCTCACACACCCTGTGGGAAGGGAAAAAAAAAAACCGCTACAAAGAGTCCCGTGTACTCTATCCAGGATTGGTTTCCGATACACTGTGTCTTTTCTGCCAGGCCTACACACGACGCAAAACAACACAACGACAGCATTAAATAATTCAATAAAAGCAGCTACAGAGACACTACAGAACTATAGATTTAGCCACTCGACACACTCTTATCTCCTTATCTCCTCACGCCGCCGTACTGTTACCCTCCGTAAATCAGCGCGGCCGTTATTCATCCTCCGTTAACCGCCCCTCAAGTGCTTCTCCACATCTGCCATTTCCAACGCTTTTTAAACTGCGAGCTCGGACGCCCCGCCGTCCGCTAACATTTGTTTCATTTCTGATTTTTAGTGCAGGGTTCAAAAGAATTGGTCCCCCCCCCCTCGCCCAAAGACACGGTGATGCGCACAGACAGAGGGGACACTCTGGTTATGTGAATGTCAGCTGTTAAATAAAACTACATCTGCATCTAAAGCCCTATTCGGACGGGACTAGTTTTCCAAACGACGTTTGAGTTTGAATTTTTTTCAGACGACGTCTGTCATTTCATGTTTGCATTCGGACGGGACTAACATCTCCGTGTTTATTACGGAGGTAGGCGTGTCTGTGTTTTACATGTGGGCGTTGCACAAGACCACATGTCCAGGATGCGTGGATTCTACATCCATTATTGGTGCGCAAACTTGAATACCGGCGCGCTAGAGATAGTACGGTGGTTCACGTTGACCAAAACACAAAAGAAAACGCATTTTAGATAAAAAATTTCGGTAATCACAGACATTCGCATTCGAACGGGATTAGATTTCTCAGAGGACCGCCGAGTTTGCTGAAAAACAGTAGGTAATTTGCCATGGAATTATTACAGAGGTCGTGTGAGAGAAAGACAGACATGGCAGATTCGGACGGGATTAAAGTCACAAAGTACATCTGTTAAACAGAAATTTCTCTAACCACCCCCTGTACAACTAGTCCCGTCCGAATCCGGCTTAAGAGCAGGCACGAAGTCGAGGTGTATATATACGCAAAAGTGTAGTGACGTTATTCAGTTACACTAACTAATCGATGAAATCCACACCTGCATATATTTTAAATGTTTCTGGAACAAACTATTTTTATAATAATCCCAACTGATCCAAAAAAATTATAATAAAATAAAAATTGCAATCTTTAATACATCCTGAAGGACATGAGAAGTAGGGACAGGAATCACCAGGGAACGACTGATACGATGATATCGTGATACTCTGGTGCCGATTCGATTTGTATGGCACTTCACAATCTTATAAATAATCGCATTAATATTACTTTTATTTTAGATCTTCTTATGATTCTAAACAAACTTTGCAAATAATTTGCTCCTACCACACAGGACACGATGAATAGTTTAGACCACGCCATCTGTAGGATTATAGAGGAACTGCAACAATACAACCTCCTTAAATGTAAATGAATTTTTTTATTATTATTATTATTATTTTGCAGTCATACATGGATTGCCACACAGAAGAATCCTGATACATCACTGAAACATTTCTCTAAATGAGAAGCCAGCTGAAAAGCATTTTTTAAACACCCAAAAGCAAGAAGCTAGAACATCAGACAGCAACCTTCTTAGAGTAACCTTCCCAGACGTCCATGAAGGACAATATGAAGGACAACATGGTTCTACATAGACACACTCAGCTCAGCTCAGTCTATTAGGATCGCGATGTTCTGACAGACAAAACTTTGGCTAGCCAGTGAATGACCGGGGGATCTTGGTCCAAATTCTCTAACTGTAGCTCCTCCCTCTGAGGACGAACCAGGGAAGAACTGATGCATTGGGACATGTATGTGTACTGACTGAACCGTGATTAAACATGAAATTATTCTTCATTAACACAACGGGTGCGTTTAACGAGCAAGAGCAAAGTGCATGCATGCGGGATTTCCACTGAATGAAAAAAAAAAAGAAAGCAAACATGGCACAAGTGGAAATAAATAGAAATGAAAATAAATAGAAATAAACAACCTACCGTCTTTGAGTCTAATTCGTGATGCGGCTGAGCTAGGACTTTATCTACACTGGCGGCGTCGGCGAACGTGACGAATCCGAAGCCTCTGTGGGGCAAAAAAAACAGACACACAGACACAGACATCAGGAGACAGTGGAAAGAGAGAGGAAATAAAAGACACACATTTCATCATGACATCATTTCATTATGTATCCTCATGAACAGGAGCGATCTGTTTGTTATAAGGAAAATTCTTTTTTCCTTAATTGGACAAATAGATATTTCTGAGAACGGCTTTTCCAAGAAAATCTCTCGCGCTGTCGGTTTTTCTCACGTTGTTGTTACTAAGATGAACAATGTGAAAAAAATGTAATTTAAACTAGCATGATTAGTGACTCAAGCGTGTGTTTTTGTTATCTGACGTAGTGTATAATACAGTTACTAATGTGATAGTGATGATAGGTGGGAAAACTGACGGTGCTTAAGTATGATTTTGGAGCAAATCCATGCCGTGACGTTTTCAAATCTGGATGTTTTTTTTTTTTTTTTGGAAAGACATTTGGATGCGTTTCAGTCAGTCAGGTGATTGTGTCCAGTATCACACTTTGACAGCATTTCAGCTCTAGAATACACACACACACACACACACACGTCAGCCTGCATTAGACAGCAGCATTAGTCAGTGTAACACAGAGCAGGTCAGGATGCTTTAAATATAGCAGCTATCAACGCTCGGCTCTGAGGAAGCCGCTCAGCGTGCACGGAAAGGAGGACACCACACACACACACGGACGGACACACTTTCTCTTGCGCGCTCTCTCTATTCCTCTCTCTCTCTCTAGTTGCTGTACAGACCCCAAGTCAATGTCAGACTGCATTAGAGCAGCAGCTTTTGCATGGCCGGCTCTCCAACTGCCAGAGAAACACGAGGCAGGGCTGTAGGGTTGCCAGATTCCCATGAACTCCCACTTCATCTTGGCGATTCACCTGCTCAGACTGACCTAATAAGGCTCGAGGTGCGTTCGTGCAGGGAAACCGAGGTGACAAAAACGTGACACGCCGGATTCTGGACATAACGAGCGCACAATTTAAGACGATGACGGGAAATAAATTAGAGATTCTACTTTTGAGCAAAGAATTATTATTTTACATCACAGATTTTTTTACATTCGCTCTACATATATTTAAGGGTGCTGCAAGTTTAAAATTGCTGAACATTTAAAACAAAACAGTAAAACAAATACATCCAGAAAGCATTTCGATGAATGATTATGTTGTTTTTTTAACAATAAATAAATATAATAATTTCTACTGATGCATCATGCTCGCATAAAGCACCAGGTTCCTCGCTTCGTCTGGTGGAATCGATATCTTGCACCTACTGAAAAATTTCTATAGCAGTCATTTCAAGAATCGTGCCTCCTTTGATTTTCGTTTCTGTTCTGCTTTTCTTAAATCCCACCAGGTGTGTGCGGTGTCAAATTTCACCTGGGAAAAGTTTCTGGTGCATCGTGCGACCTTTTAACGTGCAAACTGGCAACCTTTGCGGGACAGGGGTAAAAAAAAAAAAAAAAAACTTACTGTTTTGGAGCTCAGCTGTGGCGCGTTAAATGTGCAGAAAAGGAGGACAGCACACATGCATGCACCCC
>JAOVVA010000009.1:15333745-15359858 GCA_028565275.1 Leiocassis micropogon | reverse complement strand
ATATATAAACAGTGCTGTGCAAAAGTCTTGCGCTCCACATTATATTTAGTAGAATTGATTGTTCTGGACAAAACCGTTCGCTGTTCTCCAGCACACTCAGTAAAACCTACAATCTGTTTTACTTATAAAACTGCACAAATCTGTATCCAAAACTACTGATTATTCTCAAACAAAGAGTTTTCACATTAAAATACTGTTTATGTGCTATTTATTAATACATTAAAGCTGGAATTATTGGTCTAAGAAGAATTTAACACATCAGGATGTGCTGTTATAGGAAAATAATCAACTTGGAATAAAATACGCCATGCTGAAGTTTTTGTGTATGTGAGTGTATGTTTTTTTTTTTTTACTCCCACGGCTCAAAAACATGTGTAAGGTGTATTTACCACTCTAAAAAATCTGTTAAAGTGTGTGTGTGTGCCTCCGGGGTTGAGGGTTGAGGTCTGTGTAGATGGAGAAGAGTGCAAGACTTTTGCACAGTTCTATTTATTTTGCAATAAAGCTTTCCTTACAGGAAACTTCACCAACACCATGTTGTATCCCAAGTTGATTATTTTCTTATAACAGCACTTCTTCATCCTCAACACTTGCACCCACTAGATACATATCTTCATTTATTACATCCATATACTGTACCCCCTGTTCGCCTCCTGCCTGGCAGCTCTATGTCCAACATTCTCCTACCAATATACTGACTCTCCCTCCTCTGAACATGTCCAAACCATCTTAATCTGGCCTCCCTAACTTTGTCCCCCAAACATCCAACAAGTGCTGTCCCTCTGATGTACTCATTCTCAAGCTCATCTAATTGCCTCCCTCCCAAAGAGAACCTCAACGTCTTCAGCTCTGCTTCATCCAGCTCTGACTCCTGTGTCTTCCTCAGGGACACTGTCTCTAAACTATACAGCATGGCCGGTCTCACCACTGTCTTACACATCTTTTTCTTGAACTCCCGACACCTTTCTTCACCCATTCCAACCTGTCTGCACTCGCTCTTTTACCTCTTTCCCACACTCTCCATTAGCCTGGACTGTTGACCCCGAGAACTTAAACTCCTGTACCTTCTTCACCTCTTCACCCTGTGTTCTAACTGTTCCACTTCCCTGTTGTGTAGCAGGTTGTTAAGAATTAATATACATGTGACCAGTTCTGACAAATCAGAATGTGGTATTTAATAGATTTCTTTTTTTTTAATTTTTTTTTATGCCATGGTAAAATGGTTCATGATTTTTAAGTTACACGTTGGAACACAATAAAACTTTTTTTGAACTTGAATACATGATTGTGCAATTTTTTTCTGCATTATCTCAGACTAGTCTACTAGTCTCAGTATAACTCTCATACTAGTACACTTATTATCACTACCACAATAATTAACCTTATTACCTAAACCTATATATCATCACCACAACAGATGTTTATTAAATGTTAATTTAATTAATAGATAATATTACTTTTTAAATGGATGTGCAGAATCTACAAATGATGTTCTTTCAGTTTTGTCACATCATTATAAAAAAATGTCAGGTTTCATCAAAATATTTTTAAAAAATGGTTGTAAATTGTGGAAGGTGTTGCGGTAATGAGAGAAATCAATCAAAATGTAAAAAACTGTTAAGGTAAAAATAAATATTATTTCAGAACTTCAAGTAACTGCATGACTGTTAATAATCCATTTTCAAAAATGTGAAAATGTATTTGCTTTTCTAACAGTGTTGATGTTTTCAGATTGTTGTGGTAATGAGATTTTTTTAGGACTTATTTTGAAAATTATGTTCTAAAAGTTGTTAAACAGTAAGTAAAAGTTTTTAAATTACAGTAATGTTCACAAATATTGCAGACTTTGTTGCTAATGTCTGGGGAAAAAAATTAATTTAAGCATTTTTTTCATTCAAATTTTCATGCTTGAAATTTTTCAATCACAACCCAATCACAGTTTTAATGTATTAATGTATAGCATGTGGTACATTTAAAACCCAAGCAGCACAGATCCGTGCCGGCAACACAGCACAGGTCAATGATGTTTAAAAAAATAAATAAATGTGCTTACAGTATATGGAAGCCTTGCTGGTGTGTGTTAAAGGGAGGCTTCAGACATCAAACTGTGTATTTGGGTTTTTCGGATACGTCATACAGAACGAAAGTTATCATTACTTTTATGACGGGTAAATTTTTACCACTATTAGAATATCGGAATATGGGAATGATGTCATAAAAATGTAGAACTCTTTTCTTGGTCATAGACACATACAAAAAAAAAACAGCTGATCATGTGTATCTGTTCTATTTTTTTGCCTATGTGACTCATTTTTTACATTTTTGCTCAGTCATGTTTGTATAGTTGGTTAAAATGAACTAAAATTCAGTTCATCATATTATCTAGGTTGTGCTAAAAAAAAAGGGGGACACGTCACTCTGTACTGCATGAACCTGAGCCATATATACTGTATGTTCATTAAAAAAAACAGCAAAACAAAAAATGGCGTTTTTATGGCGTGGAGTTTTAAGGGGAACATTAATAATTAGGAACTAATTAATGTTCATAAGGACGCTAGTCCTTGGTGTATTTGCCAAATTACTGCTAAAAACTAATCCCTGTTACTGTACGTGGTTAAAACCATGGCTAGGAATACCTGACAGGTTTAACCTTTACAGGACATTTATCATGTATTTTTTAAGCGCAATGAGTGCCGACTTTTAGATTTATATACATTAATGCACTTTATTATTAATCACTCAGCTATACCGCTTTATCCTGTACACAGGCTTGCGGGGGCCTGGATCCTATCCCAGAAGTCTTAAGGCACAAGACGGGCTACACCCTGTACAGGTTGCCTATCCATTGCAGGGCACACACACAAACACACACTCACGCACTCATTCACACACCACAGGCAACACCAATTAGTCTAATCTGCATGTCTTTGGACTGTGGGACGAAACCAGAGTACCCTGAGGAAACCCACCAAGCACAGGGAGAACATGCAAACTCTCCGGGGCGGGAATGGAACCCTGACCATGGAGGTGCGAGGCGACAGCGCTGACCACGACGCCACCGTGCCGTGCTTTATTCTTAGTCATGTCAATGAAACATCCTCTTGAGGATGGTAAAACAAGCAGATGGCATGTCCCTGGGTTAACACAGGATATTTTCTTTTGAAATGTGCTTTAAGACAGGATTCTGTAACACCAGGAGCAGTATTTCAACGCATGACTCACAGCCAGTACAGAAAATAGGATTCTTTTCTAAGATTCATAGTAAATATGGCAGCTGGTGAGTATAAACAGCGTGGCAGGACGGTTTATCACGACTGACTACAAGACAGAATCCCTTCTTGTTAAATACAAAGAGGAGATGCTCTATTATCGTGTGGCAGGCGCGCATTTCCGAAATGTGCCTCGCAGTCGCGGCGGCATCTGTGTTTGATTAATGAACGGATAAAGTATTTAAAGGAGGGTTTAATTTTTAATACCCTACATCTGTTAGACGCCCCGAACAGATCAATAAGCGAGGCGCGCGCAAACCTAAACCTATGAGCAGATTCCTTTTGCAAATGTATTACATCTTTTCTTTCTTTCTTTTTTTCCCCTCCCCAGATAATATTGAAACAAAAACGCAGCATAATAGGAAGGACAAAAACGACAAAACTGTCTGGATGATGCTTTAATGTATTTTCTATTACAGGCCTCGTGTGGAAGATGTGCCCGTCGCCTCCATTAAAGGGTCAAGCTGATACGGCGAGGCGCCCCGGATGCTGGCGCGCTCTGCCAGCTTCGGCGAGACTCAAATTGGCCTCTCGCGCAGCACTCTGATGTCAAAGTAGCTCGAGACGGAGGAAAGCGGTAATATGCGGATGTCAAAGCACGACGAATAACTCAATGTCAAGAAGCATGTGTGTGTGTGTGTGTGTGTGTGTGTGTGCGTTGGGTGGGCAAAGAAGTGTGTAGGCATGTGATGGAACATCATAATAGCACGGCTGTCATGTGGAAGCAAAGTTTTATCGGTTTATATGCATATATAACAGAATACACATAGCAGGATCTTATCTGTGTAGAGTTGTTGATTTAGGAGGTTTCCTCCGGGTTCCTCTGTTTTTTTTTTTTTACTCACACCTACCTGTGTGTAAAGAGTACTGTATTTACCCCTCTAAAAAGGTCTTAAAGTATGTGTGTCTGCTTCCAGAGCCGAGGGTTCGATTGCCGCAGGTCTGTGCGCGTGGAGATTGTGTGGTCTCTCTGTGTGCTTGGTGGATTTCCTCGGGTTTCCTTCCACGGTCCAAAGACATGCATAGTAGATGAACTGCTGTTTCCCCATAGTGTGTGTGTGTGTGTGTGTGTCCTTGTGTGCCCTGCAATGGATTGGCACCCCATCCAGGGTCCACCCTGTCTCGTAGGGATGAGCAGTATCGAGAATGAATGAGAGAGAATGATTGTGTGTTCATGGTGGCACAAATACAGGGTCCAAATCTATGTCCACATCATTCCCAGGTCTCAGAGCTCCACCCGACTTTGTGAATGATTTTTTTGTACATTTTTTGATTGCATCCTTGCATGATGTAATTAGTTTACACAAAAGATTGAGAAACGCTGGTTCCACCGATTTAATTACTGCCATGTATTGGCACCCTGTCCAGGGTGTACCCCACCTCGTGCCCTAAGCCTGTTGGGATAGGCTCCAGGACCCCGGGACCCTGAATACAGGATGAACGGTATAGACGATGAGTGAGTAAGATCATTAAATTATGATACGTTTTATTTTTATTCCATGAACAAAAAACCTTACAAAAATGACAAATTATTGCAGTATTGTATTATTAATGTTGTATCCTAAATGCTTGCTTTTCTTTACGAGTGTTCTCTTAATGATCGGGCAGACTCTTACACTATGAAGGAGTCCTTCAGATCTCCAAAGTGAGTCGTTGTTATTTTTCTACAGCCAGATAAAGGAACGGTGGTTAGAATCAATGGGCGTACTGATTGGCGCTGTTTGGAAAGAGGAACGCCATCCTTCTCATCCAGACAGCGACGGAGACCATTTATAAGCTCCTGGACTGTCAGACTATGAGACACAGACGTCGTCTGGATTCAAACTTGTTATCTCTTGACCAAAGGGCAAATGCCTGGGAGGGTCGTACTGTAATACCAAACTAGTAGTGTAGTAATTCAATTTATTAACTAAACATGAACAGCGGGCACCTGAACTGGGCAAGCTACAATCCTATACTGGACACTGTTAACTGGGCTAAAGTAGAAGTGTGTGTGTGTGTGTGTGTGTGTGTGGAATGAACTTCCTCTAGATGCCCAAACTCCTCAATCAGTGGTTGTCTTTAAACGAAACCTTCCTCTATGTGAACTACTGAACTTACTGTCAACTCCAGAATTATTGGCACCCTCCATAAAAATGGGCTAAATTTCATTTATTGAATAAAACGCACACACATTGAGTGACATAATCATCATGCACATTCCAAAAATAAGACGGCCCTATTTCATTGAGAGTGTGTAAGAAGCTTGGAGAACACGTCTAGAAGGATCTTGAGCTACTATACTATACTGTACACTGCTGAACTCGCTGGGATTCTTGGGGTTTCTCTTGTCACCTGCTCTCTGTAATTAAGAGCACAGTTTTTCAATTGGGTTCAGGTCAAGAGCCATTGATTGATTAACCAAAACCTTGATTTTGTGTCACTGCAACCAGTTCTTTGTCAATTTGAGTTTCAAAGCTAGGGCTTCGGGTCACCCCACCACTTCCCGGTTCCAACCTTCTGCCAGAGACGTCCGGCCAAAATGACCACAAGACTTCGAGCTAAAAAGGACAACTGGCAGTAAAATGGTCCCAAAGCTGTTTTTTGTGTTTCTTTGGTATGCAGTGTCCTTTTTTTTCCACTAAACAGGACAATGGTTTTTGTGTGTGTGTGTGTGTGTGTGTGTGGCCAAAAAGTTGACCACAGCACATGATTCCAGTTGGGCCTCCAGGGTTGCTTGGCGATGGTCTTGCTCTCAGAAAGGGCTTCTTACATGGAAGTCATCCAAAAATCTTCTGTTCATGGATTTCTTGTCTCATCGTTGTTTTTGAAACCGGGAAACCTCCAAGATTCAGCTGATCTTTACAGTTCTGAAACTGTGATCTTCAGGCTGGTCTTTGCCGCTCATCGTCCTCCTCAGTGTGCGCAGGGGCAAAATGAAAACCTAAAGTTCCAATGCACAGTCACTGTATTGTTGTACATATTTAAATAATAAGCAATGGTAGAGTGTGTGCTAAAGAGGTTTATAAAGAGATCTTTTTTAAGCCCCCTATTTTAATGGTGCCTGGTTGCAAAAAAAGAAAAACAACGAAAAATCGGGAAACTCGATATCGAGTACATAAAGAGTTCCTTGAAGCTATGACTATCCAGTTTTGGCCTACTTCCTCTAAACTTACTGCATAAACAGATTCACAGCATTACAAAAGACCCAGTGTGGTCTCACACCAGCAGTAAAATCTGACTTAATGATGACAAACGATGACTCTTACTCGCCGGCTTGCTGTTACGCAGTAAACACCATCGGTGAAAGGACAGATATAATCTATTAAAGGACTTGCAGCAAAACCACAAACCCAACCAAGCAGCCTGGCTCTATTTAAATCTCATTCACAGTCCAGCGGCACCCGAAAGGAAGCGTCGCTGGCAAAAACAGCGGCGTCTCTTAGGAGCATGGGGTTGTTGCCATGTGTAAAAATGGCAACCGCTTGAAATAAAATAGTGCATGGAAGAGGGCCAGGTCATTTTTTATTTTTTATTTTTTATTTTTTATTTTTTGGCAAGGCTTCTCGTCCCGAAATCCAGAAACCATATACTCTCTTGGAAACAAAAAAAAACAAACAAAAAAAAGAGATTCCTTTAATGAAAGGTTCTTCCTTCCTAAGTAGCCTTTACTTAGAACCTTATATAAGATTGTTTGATGTAGAACTGATGAAGAAACATTCATCAAAAAGGACTGTTTTTTTTTTTTTTTTTTACTTAAACATGTTCACTAAGGCATGCACATTCTGATCAGGGCTGAAGTGGACCTGAAGCCCATCCAGGAAACACTGGGAAAACACCTTGCATATGCTGCCAGCCAAGACATCGACTCAAACGCACTTTTATGCCTAGGGGCGGGTTAGAGAAGTCAATCTACGGTCATGAGGAAATCAGATGACCTACACGTACTCAGAGAGAACGAGAACCCAGACTTAAAAGCTAACCCCAGACCTCGGAGCTGGCACTCACTCCATAATCCTGAGATAAAAAGGCAATCGAAATTATATGAAAATGTGAAATCCTAGGCAGTGCTTCGCTCGGAGCCCAAGAGAGCATGGGTGAGCCTGTGTATGTTAAAGAGAGCTTCCCTTAGCAGTACACAGGTACACTGCTCTGTGACCCAGCCTGAGCAGCAGCTGGAAAAAAATACCACACACTTCACATATCTCAGATAAAGCACGTGTTAGCCTTCACCCTCCCCAGGAAAGGAATTCGCTGGTGATTCGCTCAAGTTATGAAAAATGAGGATAGAAAGCTTCTAGGCCGTAAGAACCCAACCCTGGCCCTGGGGAACCTGGCATGTTTTGGCTCAACTGTGAGAAAGAGACGTCGAGACCTCAGACGTCGGAGCAGATCTGGTGTCTATCTACAGTATCTATCTATCTACCTGGGCATGAGACAGGAATCTGTCTTTGATAGGAGCACACACAGATTGATACACTGCATCCCAGCGGAAATTTTAATTCAACAAAGGTCACCTAGTGAGAAAGCCGACGGAAAACCTACGCGGACCCAAGGAGCATTAGGACAAGCCGACACTCCTGCATACGCCGCTCGACCATGCCACCACGATAAAAGCGTCTGCCAAAAATAAATGTAAATGTGTGTGATGTGGCCTAAGTAGCTTAGCCTGAAGGGTCCGCTGAGAGTTCCTCCATGGTTATTCTGGCGGTGACGGTGCTTTTCTTACAGATAATGGGGCTGAGTGGGACTTCATTAATCAACGGCGCTCTTTGACGAGGCTCTTCATCGAGTTCCGAATTGTTTTTTGCTGCCGCTCACCATTAATTAAAGTCATCAAAGCCAGCAGCAAAGGCAGGCACGCGTGCTTTATCAGGGCCGCTCCGCGTACTGTACGCGCTACGGGACACGTTTAAATCACGCTTATTACACGGACGACGTGTCAAATTTCCATTTTCATCCTTAAGATTCATCCAACATACACAGGCTCATTTCTAAACGTCATAATTAAAGTACACTTATTTTCTTTATGCAGAACTCCTTATGATTATCCTTTCAGTTAAAAAAGAGTGCTTAAAATAGCGACAACTTTTCCGACCGAGGGTGCGAAAAAACAGACATTATGATGCAGGTGCCTTCGTTTTTTTTCCTAAGCTTTACCTTGGGTGGCACCTAATGCCCAAAAGCAGCTAGTGCACTTTAAACAATCAATACTGCTGTAGCGCTTACAGACTGTCTCCTGGGTCAATAAAACTAATAAAACACTTGCAGAGGTACCGAAACCATGGAAATAACACCCAATAAAAAACATTTCAAAGTCTGATGGCACTAAAGTAATATTTCAGTCACGCACGCTCAACTTTATCGTGGATAAATCAATCGGACGCTCGGTTCTGCTTAATTTTGTATAAGAGCAGCTCTGACAGAGTCGTGCATCTGTAAATCCCGGGTTTGTATTAACGCACTCGCTCTAATCATCGTTTCTACAACAACAGCTCTTTGACGTGGACGTACACAAAGAATGCTTGACGGAACGGAGTAAAGACAAGTTGAACTTTCCTGTAGTGTGGAATACTCATTGAATGAGTCTCCAGTGTCAGGGCTTTGTACTAGACAGTGTTCAAGCTGTAACTAAGTGATTTCAAAAACAGTGTTTTTTTTCTCCACGTAAACACAACCTTGATTATAATTAACTGAAAACAGTACACATATTATACTTAATGTGATAGAGTTATAGCGCTCGCGCCTGCCTGAAGGTGCCGTGCTTTGACGGTGTTTTCGTGTTTTTATGTGGATGAAGTTTTTTTTTTTATTATTTATTTATTTATTTAAATGAACGAGAGATGTTTCTGTGTGTGTCTGTGTGTGTGTGTGTGTGTGTGAGGATTAAGGCCGTAATCTTCACAACTTCATACCTTGTGGTTTCTTAGGAGCATGAAAAGCTGTGTCTTCTTTCAAATGAGAACAATTCTGAGCATTAAAAAATAAACCGCTGGACAAAATAAGAAATGAATGTGCTGCTGTGGGGGAAACAATTTAATTCACTTATAACAATAGACAGAAATTTTACAGAAATCCAGATATTTAATTAATTAAGTTTAAATGTACGCAAATTCAATTAATAGGCTCAGATCATTTTGTTGTTTTATTAACATTAAATGTGAATCCGGCGGCATCTTGGCAGTTGAATTTAATCCATTCCAAAGACGAGTTCTTAAGACGCGCATTGCGAAACGCATTCTCCCATAGGAAATAATGTAAATGAGGATAATCCGTTCCAGCCTCCCAAAAATATTACCAGTATTACCAATTTCCAACACTATAAGCATATTTTTGCATATAAAAACAATCAAAACTTTTAAAAAAGACAATGTAAATGTAGTAAAATCTGAAATAAATAGACATTAAACCTCATATAATCTTGATTTATGAGTCCTCTTGGCACCGGCTACTTTAAGATCTAAACTGAAAGTGTCTCCCTTTTTTTTCTTGCTACCATCCTTGATAAGATTCTTGGGACCCATGGTGCTGTGTCTTCACTTAACCCAACAAAAAAATGATCGTAAACTTGCTTCACTTGGCTTTTCACTCATGCAAAAAAATTTATAATGGCTCCCGATGTACCCGAGACAAATTTCTTGCAAAATTTCAGTTCTTAGGGGCGAAAATGAGAACAATTCTGAGCTTTAACAAATAACCTGTTGGACAAAATAAGAAATTAATGCGCAATGGACAGAACTTTTACAGAAATCCAGATATGAAACTACTCACTCATCTCACTCATCTTCTATATCACTTTATCCTGTATTCAGGGTCGCGGGGGCCTGGAGCCTATCCCAGGAGGCTTAGGGCACAAGGCGGGGTACACCCTGGACAGGGTGCCAATCCATCGCAGGGCACACACACACATACCCTCACACACTACAGGCAATTTGGGACTGCCAATCAACCTAACCTACATGTCTTTGAACTGTGTGAGGAAACCAGAGTACCCAGAGGAAACCCACCAAGCACGGGGAGGACATGCACACAGAAACGGAAATATGAAATAGATATGAAACTAATTTAATTCAAATTTATTCCTAATGAGCAAACCAGAGGCAAGGGTAGGGAAAGATAAAGTAAAGAAACTTCATGACATGAGGAAGAAACCTTGAGAGGAACCAGACTCCTTATCTGAGTGACACCGCAAAATCTCGCCTGTAACTGCATGTTATAAAGTCAAGCATAGCTCTGTGTGTTACAAGAGGAACTTGAGTATGATTTAAATGTTGTGCATTCCTGTATGTGCTCTTAGACGTAGGCCTATCCACTGGTCTGTACTGCAGATATAATCAAGACAATCTGATTTTATTCTTCTTATATTCATCCATGCTTCATCTACGCTGCTCATCCTGTCTAGGATCATGAAGAGAACACCCTGGATAGGGGGCCAAACACTTTCAGTTATAGACTATGGGGCGATTTGGAAACACAGATCAGTCCGCACTGGAAAACCGGAGGACTCGGAGGGAACACACCAAGCACAGGGGGAACATGCAAACGCCATGCATGCAGACTGGAGGCGAGATCCAAACCAACGACCATGGAGACTCCTTCATTAACATTCTTACAAACACTTCACCGTATCAACAGTTGCACGTTTTATCATCATGTGGATGGGCCACGTCACAAGCTGATATTTAGAGGAACAATAAAGTATTAAAACGAGTCTGTTAATACAAGGCTGTGAGTTGTAGCTCTTGCAACACAATCAATCAAAGCTGCTGTTTTAGAAAACGAATCAACACCACCCGACCAATCAGAACCAACCAAGCAGATCACGTGATTGTTGTCTGGTTATTATGCTGTGAATGTATTACCCTGTTTACCCGGGAAACTGGAAAACAGCTAATAGGTTTAGTGCGGAAAAAAGCAAGCTGCGATCAGGATGAGAACACACACACACACACACACACACACTCTTGCAGCCATCCATAAGTGGTGTGAGTGTGTTGCATCAGCATCTAAAAATAGAGAAAGCAGAGCCCATCTGTTCCTCCTATTTCAGACTGTTACGTATGAAAGAATGTTCCAGTGAACTGAGCAATTCAGGAATCTCAAGACTGCAGTCAGCGGTGGAGGGGAAAACATCACGCAAACACACACACACACACACACACACACACACACACACAATCAGAAATTCCTCTTATGATGGATGACGTAAAAGTTCCAATTAACTTCAAGATGTACTACACTAAAACTGGTGCAGATGCTTGAAAGGGATTAATCTGTTTTTTTTTTTTAAATACAAGTAATGTTGACTATAATTTAATTCCATTTTTAATAATAAAAAACAGGAAGTAGTGTTAATATACAGCTGCAGCACCATCTGGGTGAGTGGAAAGTTCAGGAGTAAAACACTCTAATGGAACAAACAGAGTGATATGATGTCACAGAGTAGCCTATAGTATTGATCTGGTGATTAAATTGGTGATGTCATCATTATCATAGTACTGGCTTTAGGGTCATGGTGACCTCTTACTTCGCATAGATAGATAGATATGAAGACAGACAGGCAGACAGACAGACAGACAGATGGAAAGATAGATAGATAGATAGATAGATAGATAGACACATAGTTAGACAAAAAGACAGACAGACAGGTTGATAGACAGACAGACAGATGGATAGATAGACAGAAAACAGATAGACAGACAGACTGACGAATAGAAAGATAGACCGACAGACTGACAGATAGATTGATAGACAGACAGACAGATGGATAGACAGAAAGACAGACAAATAGATAGACGGATAGACAGACAGACAGACTGATAGATAGATAGATAGATAGTTTTATTAATCTCAAATGGACATTGTATTTGGACTAAACAACTTTCCACATGGTTGTACATTTTCATTCTAATCATGTAAAAAAAACATGGGGGATGCAAACTTTTATGCTCTATTATATCTCTACTTTGTGTACGGTATCCAGGGTTTTATCTCAACTTCTGGTGTTTGTTTGTTTGTAACAGTATCTTGATTTTATTTCGATCGTCCTGTCTTTTGGGTCTCAGTTTGTTCTTTCCTATAGGATCTGCTCTGTGTTCCATTACCGTCTTCACTACATGCATGTTGACGTCCCTTATCAGTCACATGCAGCACAAAGGACCTGAGTGTATAACCAGAAGTGATACACAACACCAGAGACTGTACAGTATGCAACAAAATATAACTACAGATCTTTCATAGAAGAATGCCTCAGGATACTACAGTACACAGAACGTATATTCACAGTCAGAGCCAAAACGTCCATATGTCCATGAACAGAGCAGCGCTGAGACGGCGACGGGTTTCCCCCCGCTGCTAAGGAACTTCAAGAGGCAGTCGTGATGTTATAAACAGGATTGGAACGCAGCCCTGGCTTTTAAACGTGCCTTATAAATAGACTTGACATTAAGCTTGCAAAGGGGTGTCTGTCTGTCTTATCCAGCAATAAGTAAACAGCGCCCCCTGTTGGACAAACACCGTAGCACAAAGGAATCATTTTAATTTTTTTTTAATAAATGCTACGTATTATATTATAAACAAATTCAGGAGCAGCTCTGAGAATAGGCCTATATCATTTTGTTGTTTTAATAACATGAAATCTATCTATCTATCAACAGTATACGGGCGTCAAGATCTGCAGGTGGGCGGAGCCGCAGGTACCCTCTAGTAAAGCAATAAAACAGCGTTCTCTTGAATCAATAATAAAAAAAAACTTTTATACTTGGCATAATGAAGGAGACGGATATAACACTTAGAGGTGTGCTTTTAAGGGAAAACAATTTAGGAGATTGTGGAGTGTTGAAGTAGAGCTACTCTAACCTCAAAATTGATTATTTCCACCAAAACTTCTAAAGAAAAAAATTATAAATGCTTATTATTTAGTAGTTTGAAAAAAAAAAAAACATGATACAGTAACATATCTGGATTTGACTTGAATTATTTTTATTTTTATTCATATACTGTACTGGTGGCTCAGTGGTAGGTGCTTCACATTCAATTTTTTTTATTTCTATAGCTCTTTTAACAATTGACATTGTCGCAAAGCAGCTTTACATAATCCCATGTGGAAGGCACGGGTTCGATTCCCAGCCAGTGCCCAAACCCCCAGCCACTGGATGCAGTGCCAGTCCCAAGCCGAGATAAAATGGGAGGGCTGCGTCAGGAAGGGCACCCAGCGTAAAACAAGTTGCTGGGAGCAACCAAAGAGTGACCAAAAGCAAAAGACCAAAAACAACATACTGTACTAGATGTGTTCTACTCATCTTACGCCCCCCCCCCCCAAAAAAAAATGTCTTTTTTTTTTGCAAAAAAAGACATTTTTTGCAAATATCTTCAATGTACTGACAGGCCAACTTTACAGTTTATTATATGCATAGAAGATTTTTGCATTTGGGATGGTAAAATGCTGCAGTTCATTTATAATCCAACAGGTGGTGCACTCAGGACTATTCACACATTGTTTAGAAGTTTCTAGAATTGCAACCAAATCTTAAAAATTCAACATTGATTTTTCTCTGATGATGGGCGTCCTAATTATTTATAATGCTTTGAAAGGTTAGTTCCTGTTATTAAACGTAAACCTCTCCATCATAAAGCCTTACTGTGATGAAAAACAAACAAATCTACAGGAAACAGGTCTTAAAGAGCGCTCTAAACCATTATTGGTGTACAGGTAGTCCTCGACATATGCACACAGAAAATGTCTTTCCTGACGGCGAATAATCCTAATTCGAACAAACCTCAACGAGACAGAGTTCACAGTCCAATACAGTGGAAAACAGCTCTGAGATAAAATGGCATCTGGGATTCCCCTCACGATTTTAAGGCGCAAAGACAACACTTACATTTAACGTGTGGGATTTATTTCCTTAAGCACAGTTACGGTTTTTGGCCACATGATGGCAGTGTTGGAAAAGGGGACAGAGATTTAGTGGTGTGTTGGTATGCTTTACATTGTAGATTTGTGTCAAAGGCGTATAATACTCACTTAAGAACAAATTGGACTTACGAACGCGCTCCTGGAGCGGAACTCGTTAGTAAGTCGAGGACTACCTGTATTAGAGATGATTACAGAATGCAATTTTAAGTGTGTAATGTAATCGGTTTACCGATCACTGACATAAGACATCTAAATTAAAAGTAAAGCACCACACACACACACAAAGGAACAAAACACTACTCGCTGTTTAAATCAATTCAACATTTTAATGGGCACAGAAAGGTTGTGAGAGAACACTTTTTAATGTTTTACACGGTTGTGGAAGCTGAAAAGGACATCCTCATGCTCGTCTGAAACATCATCATCATCATCATCCAGACAGTTTCACAATTCAAATTACAGGCGACAAAAAAAAAAAGATTGTTTTCAACAGAAATCAACATAGCTGTAAAAGCGTCAACGGTGTCGGTGAACAAACAAACGGATAAAAAGAGGACATGAAGAGGACAAGAAGTCAGACTTGGCAGTTGGCGTGACGTGGCACTGTGATATTTACCTGATATGACACTGGCACAGTGAGTATCCTCCTTAAACACTACTCTCTCGCTCACTCAATCACACACACATATATATATATATATACACACCTGCACCTTAATAGGTGGCTCAAGGATACACATATGATTAAATTCCATATCAAGTCAAGGAAACAAAAAAAACAACAAAAAAAAAAAATCCAGCACTTTTTATATCCCATGTATTAAAAGAAAGCAGCACTTTGGGAAGTCGCTTTTGTACAATATTCCTTTTACGTGTTACGATCCGAAAACAACCGTGATGTCAGTGAATATGGAAACCTGTCAGTAGGGACAAAGTGGGAAGGTTTGTAATCGATAATAGTAATAATAAAAAAAAAGGGATTCAAGCACTAGAGAGATACTGACAGCCGCAATGCCTTGAATACGCGTCTACAATACAGATAAACGGCTGCAGACGTGGTGGATCCGAGGTGCCAGGTTGATGATTGACGTTTCGCCAACCAAGCCCCGCCCCCCTTTCAGAATTCAGTCCTCTTGTACATTTCTTTGTTTCTGCACCAAGAGTCGTGTCAGTCACAGAAACGAGGTCACTTTTTGTTGGTTTGTTTTGCCTTTAGTGCTTAACGCAGGCGTCGGGTTCAAGTTCAATTTCAGTCTCGAAATCCCTTTAAATTTTTAAAAAAAATAAATGCCTTGAATACTTGAACAGGACTGTGTGTAATAATGTCAGGCCATGGCCTCCTGTAAAGACTTCTCTTTTTTGAGAATTGGCCTCGTTTGTGTTCAACGGACTCGTTTATCCAAGAAACGGAATCGAATTCAAGCACACGACAGACAGACAGGTTGGTGAATGACCAAAAGCCTCGCGGGCGGACTCTTGTACTCCTGGAACAAGCGGACTGGTATATATTGTGTCCAGGATATATTTATGTAGTTATTTATTTAAAATCTTTATTCAAAAACAGGCAAAGAAGGATAACGTAGAGAGCATAGCGACAACTGATTACGATTAACCACCGTGCCACGAAAGACAGCGGAACCTCGGGATACGGATTGATTTCGTTCTGGAGACGTCATATCATATATGAAATGAATTCTCCCAAAAGAAATAACGCAAATGCCGATAATCCACTCCAGCCGCGCAGAAAATATTAAAATCACGTAGCTTCTGAACGCAACGTTGATATCGTGGGTCGACACTTTAGAAACAGCTTTTGTCAACTTAAGAAAAGAAAAAAGAATCATAAAACTTGCTTTGCTTGTCGTTCCAAGTTTTGAACGGCTTTTGGTAAGTTGGACATACGCGCCACTTAGCCGGCGTTCAGTTCGTTTGTTTGTTCGTATGCTAATGCAATGCTTTTGCTAAATTTCAATTGATTAGGCGAAAATTTCATAAGGGAGGGTGTTAGTAAACCGGAGTTCCACTGTAAATACATAGCTTTTTTTGCATGTCAGTTACAGCTCACACCCGCCACCCTTAAAAGAGGGAGGGAGGGAGGAAGAGAAAGAAAATAAGAAAAACAAAAGACAAAACATATTCTAACACACTCCTCCAGACATTTCAGAGCAAACTCATGCGACGTAAACCTACTCAACTCATCGTGTCTTAAGAATGATCTTTTTTTAAACAATTTCAGCTCCTTAAGAAAACAAAAACAAACAAAAAACATTTTCTCCCAAACGCTAGAAAGTCGAAATCTAGTCTGTGAGCACGAAATAAATAAAAGCAGGAGAACAAAAAAAAAGCTTATTGAGCAAACTGTCGAAAGCTAATTATCTGACACGGTTAAAGGAAATCGATTCGCTAAGTGTAAAGGTCCAGGCCAAAGGCTTGAGGATGGATTTAGTGATTTTTCTTCTTCTTCGAGATTTAGTGTTTAGACTGTTAATCGAACACGAGCCTAAAACAATCTTAGACAGCGAGATCTAAACACGCATGGTTGCTCGGTGTGAAAAAGTTTAATACAAAAAAATTATAATAATAATAAAAAAAAAAAAAAAAAAAATCACAGCCTTGTTCATTAAAAAGTGAAAAAAAAGAAAAGATAAAACAGGACTTCTTGGTTCAGAGAGACAAGAAATCGTGGTACTGATTGTTTATGAAGTCGATGCGACACTGAAGAGGAAAAAAAACAAACAAAAACAAAACAACATTAAAATGGTTTACATAAAGTGGTTCGTTCAGGCACCTGTATGTCGGTTCAACAGGAGGCGAGAGCAACGAGGGAAACTTGCATATCTCAAGCTCTGGAGACGAAACGCCATTGCACATCTTCAGAGCAACACACACATACACGTGCGCACACACACACACACCAGACTAGCGTTCGTGTCCATGCTAATCCTCCACCTCATCTATTCCTAAAGCTATGATGCATCTAGACATGTGCTGACGTTAAACACAAAAAACGTCACCTCTTTATATATATATATATATTTATTTATTTATATGTAACACTAAGTTTTTTTCAAATAAAATAAATTACTCATATCACAAGGAACGCTAAACCGCCGAGTGTGCGCAAACTTTTAAACTGCTCAACAATACTGTGCACCGTTTCATTAGATATCCATATTGCATATAAGATGATCGGCACATGCCTAGACGCAGCCGCTCGGGAAGAAGAAGAAGAAAGGAAAAAACTTGGCGTATAGAATAATTTCTCCATCTTTGTATAAAACAGAGACGTAAAAACTGAAATAAGTGCTTTGAAGAAAATATCAGATAAGCGAAAAATAAACTACTAATTTAATTATTTTATTTATTGATTTATTTTCTAAAATCTATTTTCAGTAAATAATTTTTTTATTTATACTACAATTATACTACAATAATCTTAAAAAAAAATGTTTTTAATAAAATCCAAAATATGACCGCAGGTGTTTAAATGACGTGATGTGATTTTAAGACGTTTAAACCGATTAAAAGTCATGCTTATCGTAACAAGTTGATCGCGTGAATAGTAAAGTAAAAATTCCGCACTGTTAATGAAGGAAAAAAAACTACACAAAAAATAAAATAAATAAAAATAAACCGCCACCCAAACCTGACAGAAACTCGCAATGATTTATTAAGTACTGAAAATATAAACAAGCTACATTTTCTCTCGGCGAGTTTACGTTCCTCGCGAAAAAAAAACAAAAATAATCTAATCCAGACAGAAAGACGGAGGGCGTGCCGACAACTCCCGGCTGCAGTTGCATATAAACGAGGCGCAGGAGGAGAATCCGACCGTCCGTGGTGGACTCAGGTTGAAGCGGTAACGAGTCACCTTTTAAAGAAGCAGTTTGTCACTTTCTGATGACACAATGACGAGTCTCCGTCAAACAAAAGCCAAAAGAAAGGGAAACCCCCCCCCCCCACTATTAAAGCTGAGCAGCTTTCCTTAGTCAAAACAAATGTTTCGGATGTGGGCGGAGCTAATTTCCAGCCAGAACAGGAGGGGGAAAAAAAACGTAATAAATTGTTTAAAAATGATCAAACAAATCCAGATCCATTGTACAGCAACATCTTTGATTCTTGTTTTGCTTTAAACGCACTAAACGTATAGCGTATAAGCAAGACAAATAGCGTTTGGTGTGTTTACGACGGAACCCCGCTGTGTTCTCCTTGTGTGTGGAACTTCAAAGTGTACTTCGCTGTGATTCGGGTGAGATGTAAAAGAGAGAAAAAAAAAATGTAAATAACGAATTGACTCTGGAAGCGAATCAAACAAACATAAATTGGGTTTGATTAATCCGAGACGTAGTTCTGCCGCGGGAACGCAGTCTGTTCTGGACATCGTGACAAAATAAATAAATAAATAAAAACGGCAGATGTGACGTCATATTTTAGTCAAGTTTAAAATAGTTCTTTAGTAATCTCTTCCCAAGCTTAAAGAATGTTCGCTGATTTTCTTTGCCGGTTTTTACTGATGAATGAATGAAGTAAGTTTTTCAGTTAGACAAAAGATTTAATGTTTTTTATAATAAAATAATAATAATAATAACCATCATTTCTGGTTCATTGTGAAACCAAACTAAACCAGATGGAAAGCAATCCTACGGTATCATCGTCACTCCGATTTAGATTAGAAGAAAAGACGGAAAAAGAAAAACCC
Source organism: Leiocassis micropogon (assembly GCA_028565275.1). Taxonomy (NCBI): domain Eukaryota; kingdom Metazoa; phylum Chordata; class Actinopteri; order Siluriformes; family Bagridae; genus Leiocassis; species Leiocassis micropogon. The sequence continues at coordinate 15,340,993 of JAOVVA010000009.1, read as the reverse complement.
TGACAAACTGCATCTTTAAAAGAAAAACAAAACAAAATAGATATATAACACACACGCTACATTTTAAGCCACAGAGAGGAGTAGCGTGTTCTGACGCGAGCCAGGATCGTTCTCCACCAAATGCACCATGTGAAAGGGGAAAAAAAAAACAAAAAAAAAACATATTCCGGTTTGTAATGGCTTTCCCGATTCTACCTGAGTAAAGAGTTAATTATTCTCGAATGCACAACAGCCCAAAGCCATTCGAAAGCAGGAGTTAGTAACTCGTGTTTCAGATAGATGAAGTCATCTTTAAACCAGTACGTTTACATAAAGTGCGATTACTCACAACGAGCCAAACACCTTTGCTTGGTTAAACAAGAGAAAGAAAAGAAAAAGAAACAACAAGATAGGTTGATTATATTATTATTTAAACAAAAGTCCAAGAAAGACAGAGAGGTTATCTACACTCCGGCCCGATCTTTGGTCTGTCTGGGCAAAAAAAAAAAAAAAAAAAAAAAATTTAAAGAAAGGGACCGTGATATCTCGGCACAGTGTACCGTCTGAGAGTTCTGAAGAAAGGTCTTGCTCGTGAAATGTCACAGTAGATGATGCTGAGGCTTTAACGCAACCCTGCTGATGACGGGTTACGAGCCTGAACGTTAGTTAGCTCTCGAGACAGAAATGTGCAAAGAAACAAACGTTAAGGTTCGGGTCACGACGGGAGAAAAGACCACCGAGTATACGGCTTTGTCCGGCTGCTTCACAACAGCGCGTGTAACCAAGTCATTTCGATTTATTCGAACGCTGTAAACGTCCAGCTTGTTCGTTCGACGAGTTTTTCCTCATCCAAACTCTTTCGCTCACTGTAAGCCGCACCCCACTTCTGTTTTCCTCAGCGCTGTTGTGTATTTCAAGTAATGTATCGCCGAGAAACCCAACTCGCACGAAGGGACGAGACCCTTCTTTGCTGGGAATTATTAATAATACTGAGAAACCTAAAATAAAAAATAAAATAATAACATTTTAAAAAGCAGTCCTAGAACAATCCTGCTGAGAAAAAAAAAAAAGAAGTGATTTCAAATCAGGCTTGTTTTGCTCAAACGGGAAAAAAAAAAAAAAAGAAGAAAAAAAAAAGGTCTGGTCAAGAAGATAAAATTAAGACTAATCCATTTATCTTCTTCTACTGAGCCTTAAAAATTGCCCTCATGGACTGTTTATGTGCATCGCATGGGGGGAAAAAAAAAACAAAAAAAAAACGTCTCAAACAAGCAAGCGTGAGTGAGTGATTTCACTACAGGATGCTTGTAGTTGTTTCCCGGGAAGCTCGCTTTCCCCCGCTGCTGATCCACTCAAAACATATTCCCGCTCGCTTTAACCGGTTTTGGCGTAGCGGTTGTGTGCAACGTCTCTGTATAGCAGTCTCAAACCCACAGAAGTCCGAAGCTTTAGCAAGTCTCTTCATCACCATCATTCACTCTTCTCTCTAAGTCTCTTTCAGTTCTGGTTCGTGATCCTGGATCAGATCTGACTGTAGCACCCAAGGTGGAGCAAATGTAGTACTGGTACTCAGCACCTTTAATGATCAGGTCTGTCCATGCCCTCTTCGTAGTACATTACGTTCTCTGGATCTAGAAGAAGGGGGGGGATTGGGGGGACAAGAGATGATTATAATAAAACACATTAATGCTTTGATTTCTTTCATTCAGTCAGAGATCTTAATCCTGGGGCGTGAGAAGACTTAGGAACGCATCCTTAATGGAATGCTAATTAGTCAGTCACACCTCGGGGTTATTTACACTGGATCGCTTTATCCCCCCCCCCATCATCGAGGATCAATTATACTCGCTTTTAACTTTTAACGCACACACAAAAAAAAATATCAAATGCTATTGTAGCATGATCAACATCATCATGTTGTTAGCATGATGCTAATGATGGTGCTAGCAACGTGCCGTCATGTTTAGTGTGTTACTAGCATGATGCTAACATGCTAATCATGTTACAAGCATGCTAGCAACATGCTAATATTGTTAGCATCATGGTAAACATGTTAGCAACATGCTAATGATGATGCTAACAATATTAGCATGTTGCTAGCATGCTTGTAACATGATTAGCATCATGCTAGCAACATGCTAAACATGATAGCATTATGCTGACAACGTTGATAATATAGTTAGCATAATGCTAGTAACATGCTAATCATGTTAGCGTCAGGCTAGCAACACGCTAATATGTTGGTTGGCTCACTTTACTCAGCAATTTAATCAGAATCTTTTAGGATCATTGTGAAGTGGTCAAGCCACGAACTAGCAACCACTTTAGAACACCGTAGCAACCGATCCCGTAGACGGTCATTCTAAAAGGCCCAGAGGCTCGAGTTTTGCCATGGCGAGGACCACTCACATTTTTTTCTCCGAAAAAGTACCTGTCTAGTTTCTCTATATAATCCCCGGCTACACTGATGCATTTATCCCAGAGTTTCACTAGTGTTTTGATGCTATCAAGGTAGAAAGTTAGAAGGATATGATCGGACTGCCTGCTTCATGTCTGAAACGCTGGCCTCCCAGGAACCACTTTAATGGCCCAAACATGTGAAAGCGGCTTGGAGCGAGGTCAGGGCTGTAAGGGGATGTGGCGTATTGCGCTTGATGTCTTCTGTAAATGTCAAACACTTTTACGCTTTCAATCTTCGTAAGTTCCAAGTCCCGGATCGGCTTGAGCAAAGAGACTAACATCATGCCGACTTGTGTTGTTTTGAATTCTAACAATAATCAGGAAACGTCTGAATTTTATAACATGTTGCGTTTAAACACGGTTTCATAATTATTTTTAAATTAGTCAATATTTTTTAAGTTCACAAACATTTTGATTTTGGATGCAGCTTGTAAGTAAAACAAAAACAAATTATAAACCATTGTACATTTCAGCCTGACAGACAGGGATGTTTCTGCTCCGATATAGATCTACCAGATGTCACTTTTAATCCTGCAGATGTACCTATGAAACAGGGCAAGCGTGCACACAATGCTGCTCTCGTTATCGCTGCTCCTGCAAGCGCACACAACGATTATAATCGATTATTATCCCAAATATATCCAACTAGCCATAGGAGATTAAAAAAGTGTAATTTGTAAATTTCCCTAATGAGAAAGGGTACTGCTAATCCTTATGAAAGGCAGAAAAATAAACCCTCACCTTGCTTGTGAAGAGTGAGAAGATGATCAAATGCTGCAAAACAAAACGAAAACAGTCAATATACAAAGCTGACGTTTTATGTAAATGCTGCTCGCTTAAAAACCGGATACACTTCAGTATCAGACCTTTACCTTTAGTGTGGTAAAAGACAGCAGCCTGGAGATCGGCCCATCCCCACCCCCGAGCTCCTGACCTACGCTTCTCTTTCACGCCGTGCACAGGGGACAAACCCTCTGCACTCCTTGTAGAGTCTGCGTCCACATCTTGGTTAGAGGTGCCTGAACCTGTGCGCTCATCTTTACGCTTCTCCTGGTGGGCGATCCGAGTTTGTGGAGACTCCGGACCGGCGGTGGCGCGGGAAGCGGAACACGGTTTCACGGCCACGTCGGTCCCGTTAGTCCTTCTCTGAACATCCTGAGGCGCCGGGAAAGAAACGACGGGCGAGGGATGGATGAACGGAACGTCCTGAAACGTGACGTCTGAAAGTTCGAACGGCGCGGCGGGACGAAATACGGGCATCCCTTCTGGGCCTGTGTTAGGCTCGTTGATGAACGACAGGCCCCACTCGTTCTGAAAGATGTCCCCGAGAGCCTTCTGATTTGTCTGAGCAGCAAGGAGTTGCATATTTAAAGGTGTGTGCGGGTAAACAAAAAGACTCGATTTCCGTGGCTCCGGAGCAGACGAACAAGATGAACTGCAACCGTTATCCGTGGCTGACTCGGCGTCCTCCTCCTCTTCAGCCTGGTTTGAGGAGGAAGAAGGTGCGGCGCTAAGAGCAGCAGCGGAACTGAACGATGTTTCCACGGAGTAACACCCGTTAGCGTCTACAGACGCTAAGCTAGCAGACGTGACAGTTTTTACAGCAGACATAGGAACGTGCGAGAGCTTTCCTGATGTCTCTGCGCCAAGCTGCGTCGCTTTGTTGAGGTTCTCCTTAACTTTGCTCGCATAACTAATTTTCGGGACGATCTTGGCGCTGCTGTTGTCCACTGGAAATGCGGGAGGAGGCTTGAATAAAGTCCACGAGTCCTCTTTCGAGTTCACAGAGGAGACAGGTTTGCTTTTACTGACCCGATCGTCAGTCTTTCTACCAACGAGACTAACGGAGGTCTTGCTGTCAGAGTTGCCTCGCTGCACCTCGCCCCTGGGGCCGGCGTCCTGAACGCCTGGCCTTTTGTGCACCTCAGGTTTAAGTAAAGTCCTGGTGCAGTTAGGACGAGAGTGCAGCATTTTCCCGGACACCTCCTGGTTTGACGTTTCTGAATCCTGCTTAGAAAAGGGCTTCGCCGCTTTCTCCTTGTCTTGACCCGTGTTCTCGGTGCCTTTCGCACTGATGCGTCTCGCCCTCCTCTTTTTAGGAGTGGTGTAGCCGCTCTCCGAGCCGCTCCCGTCGTTCTCTGCGCCGGGCATGCTCGAATAACCGTTCGTAATGTAACCGGGACAGAGGACCGCCTCTCCGTTTAGAGACAAAACCGTCTCCTTTTCATGCATGTTTATAACCTTTAAAACAGAAGTCGTTGTCGTCTGGTGATGATCCTCATCCATTCTGAGAGTTAGGAATTGTTACGAGTTGACCCTCCTCGTTTTGAGGGGGAACATCAGGGAACAAGTTGGTCTTCTTCACAGTCTGGTTGAAAACGATTATTAAACTTTGACCTGCAAGACAGAACACAAGCATGAGGAAAAAACGTTAGCAGGAATGATTAACGCACAGCACCGAGGATATCGTGAGTCAAACAACACACACACACAAAGATTTAGCAGGAAACTCAGGTGAACTTTGAAATCTTCCAAGGCCACCATGACTGAGCAAAACGTGACCGAGACCTGACTGACTGACTGACTCACTCTGAGCCAAACACCATCTACATAAATACGAGCTTCCCGGAAAAACCTAAACAATCATCACTCATAAACACAACTTATTACATTACAATAAAACTAATCTTTTTATTATTTTAATTTTCCAAATAATATTCATAAAGCTTTATTTTTAGGTACATGTAGTTAAAATATATCGTCAGGAAGTTTAATAATAAACCTGATTCTTTAAATAGTTGTTTAAAACTTAGACACGTTTTAAACTTACTATTTTTATACATTAGGTCATGACACGTTCTGATTCCGGCTCTATCTCATATTCCAATCCTTTTGGTCACCTAGGGCACTACGTAGCGCGCGAGCTGTTCATTTAAACTGTACGAAGTGCACTTAAATAAGGGCGAGTCGTAGATTTGGGATTGAACCGCCGCAGGTGGTCCAGGCCTGATATGGAAGCTAGCTAACTCGCTGTACATCTGAAAAAGTAACATAAAACCCGAAGAAACGTTAAAAGCGTGTTAAAATGTACATTTTCGACATACGTTCTTTAAAATAATATGCATTTTATTCGCTGTCTATTCAACTAAATCTATCAAACTCTTCTCTTTAGCTTAGCTAGCTAATGTTTTTTGCTTACGTTAGCTGAAATTCATCGAGATTTCAAAACACAAATGTTAACAAGTACTGTCATGTGTAAGATTTTTAAAAAATGTATACATCATATTTCCCCTCCATCAAATACTTTAACGGCGAAATTAATTTAAGCACAAATAAACTTTTTGGCTTTATAATCTGGGACTTTTGGTTTTAACATGGCGGACAGGAAAATTGATCACGTCATGTTAAACCTCGCACCCATATTCCGGATCAAACCTTGCCTCCTGTTTAACGATTGGCTCGTTCGAGATCACGCGCACAGGGAGTACACCAGCAGGTATTGCGATCGCGATTGATGACGGACTAGCTGACCAATGCCAGACAAGGAGGCGGGACTTGTCGGAATATGGGTAGGAGGAAAAATTACTTCGAAAATTCCAGCTTTTAACGTTAGTTTTACCGAACATGACGATTTGTTGTATATTTAAATCCGTTTCATATATATTTTCATGCTTACAAGATGTTTAAAAAGTGTCTAAAGATGCATTTAGTTTAAAATTCTCCCTCTGTAAATTAAGCTAATCTAGTGTTAGCTAGCCTGATGTCAGATCTACCTGGTGCTAATCATGCTAATCTCCTAGTTACCTCCAGTTTTCTCCTTCTGCGTTTCCGGCAGCTTGAGCTCACAGGACCGATGAACACCATTGTTCAGATGTCTCTCGGAGTGCCGTGTGATTTCCTCCGGTCCATGGCGCTGCAGCTGTGAGGTTGTGGTGCTTGTTTGCCCGCTGTCTGTGGTGCTGCTGCTCCTCCATTGAAACTCTGCGGGACTGAGCACGGGTTTAACTCAGCATGTCCCCCCCCCCCTGTCGGTCAAGCTCCGCTACTGCGAGCAAACGCTCCGCCCATGTGGAACACCAAAAGGGTCGCATCTAAGCACAAAGCAAGCTCCACCCCTTCTCCTCTGTAGTCCAAATAAGGACTGAGGAGGCCAGTGGTGATTACCGTAATCTACATAAAAAATCACCCCAAATTGGGAACGTCAATTCACCTGATCTGAATGTCTTTGGACTGAGGGAGGAAACCGGAGTATCCGGAGGAGGATACACACTTTTATTTATTAACACACATACAAAAAAATACAACGTTTAAAAATATATCACATAAAGGATGCTGAGGTTGGACGTCTAGAGGAAGATCAAGGGGGAGTTTTTATGGATGCAGTGAGAGACGACATGAAGTCATTTGGTATGAGAGGAGTGGATGCAGAGGACAGGGTTAGATGGAGGCTGATGGTTCGCTGTGGCGACCCCTGAAAGGGAACAGCCGAAAGACAAAGAAGACGCAAAATGCATATATACTGTATATACAGTATCTCCTTGTATGTATGTGTATACTGTATATAAAAACATCAAATCTGTTCACAGGCGTGTCACAGGCGTGTCACAGGCGTGTTCTTCACTGAATGTAACAGTAACATTTATGTCAATCTGTAAGTGTGTCACAGCCGCTGTAACACTAGTGAAAACAGTTACATCATCTCGAGCTCATAGAGATTGGATTTGTTTATTATTGCATCATCTGCAATATAAAGTAGCTTTTTATACAATGATAAAACTCTCACATCCAGACAACAACAATTATATATAG
>JAOVVA010000009.1:15317511-15333645 GCA_028565275.1 Leiocassis micropogon | reverse complement strand
TATAAAATAATTCTATTTTTAACTATGCTTTGAATGAATACGTGATATGTTTGCATCATGTGGTCTTACAGTCAGAATCCGTCCATTACATGGCATCCAGTCAGTCAGAGAGGTGATAGAGTAGAAGGAATGCTGTAATCCTGTCCGAAAAGTGATTAAAAAAACATGCTAATACACTCCCTCGAGTGGCATACAGCTTTTATAATACCGTAATAAAAAACAATATCACAAAATCTATTAGTTTATGCATCATTTTATAACTGATTATATTTACAAGCAACTCTTCTTCTACGCAGTTTAACAGTAAGAAATGGTTACTAAGAAACATAATGGACATATTCTGTGTTAAGCATTTCTTTTTGGTTTAAAACTACAGTATATTTTAACTATTAACATTTTTGACCCTCTGATTTTTGCATGTACAGGAAATAAGGCAAAAAGTGTACAAAGTGAATACAACCAAGCTGAAGTGTAATCTATGTAAATTTGTGCGAGGTGCATAAAAACCACATCATCTCCATCTTTCAAGCCGCTCTCTCTCAGGTTTATCTACCTGGGATAAAAAAGTGTTGGGTGCCACTTTCTTTGCAAAATCTCTTGCTTTTTTTTTTTATCAACTTTTTTTTTGTTTCTTCTTCAAATATTATAATGAGCCCTAGTTACATAACCAAGTACACCCTAGAGAACCGTCCAGAAATGTTTGTGAAAAATTAATAAGATTACATTGTAACATATTGATTTTGTGAGACTTGTCATGTTATTCGAATAGTTTTAACTAAATAAATATTTTAATAAATGTTGAACAATTCAGCCATTAAAATGATTATACGAGGGTGCGTTAAAAATGATCCGCACTCTGGCTATAGACTTTATCTTATTAATAAACTTTTAGAAAAGACAAATACATCATACATTTTTTTAACTTAATCTCCTAGCTTTTCAATGCACTTTGTCTGTCTGTCGACAAGTTTTTGTATTAAAAAATTAAACACTAAACAATGTTTCAGTCTGAGCTGCGAGCCACGATTGCACCGCCGTCTACACTGCTTCATCAGAAGTGAATCTTCATCCTCATAGGGCTGCTTTTCACCTGTTTGGTCTCCTGAAGTCCGATGGAGCGGGATCAGGACTTTAACCCCTGTATTGTCAACAGTATTCAGACGTACAACATCATGCGAGATCACGACACCCTCGGATATCAGTCCTCTGCTTTTAATCCGAATTGAAGTTCAGGCTTCAGCTCCTCAATAAGCGTCTCACTGTAACGAGCGCTGTTGATTGTTGAGCCTTTTTACTGATGATGTTCCAATACTTCTGGCCCTTGAGAACCTCCAGAAAACTGTAAGCGTTGATGAATTTTCCAGCTGATGGGTAACTTTTGAACTTTTTCTCAGTCGGCGATTGAGGATGTTTTTCTGTTCGGTACTCTGATGAGACAGTATATGCGGATAATTTTTGACTCACCCTTATACAGTTATTGTGATTCTTAGAGGTCAAATAAAAGCAGAATTCAGCTTTAATAAAAAAAAAAAAAAAAAAAAGGGTGCTGATGGGTGGAAAGTTCAGAAATCTCTCGTTATTATGGTACACGTTTAAATGATGTGCCGAATGATATTAATTGCTTCTGCTCATAAAAATCTCAGGTGACGGAGGTTGACTTCATTTTTTTTTTAGTGTACTTTTTGAGACTTCATTAAAGACATGGCATTAATCATGTCCATGTCCAAGGGATTACAGGTCCACCTCCCAGAGCATGTTCAATACTGCACCACTAGAGGGCACTTCATCTCCAAATATCAAGATCTTCAAAAATTTCAAATACTATACACTATTTATTTAATATAAAAACAGATTAAAGACGAGTATTAAAAGTACAGCTTTATGGGGCTTCAAATATCAGTAGAAATGAGAGCGTAACAATTTACTAGTGCAGTAACTCCATGAATTTCTTCTTGAAGTCAAAACCCTCCTGAGACCCGAACTCTACTGTTGTGTACATTGCGATTGCTACTGGCTGTTTATTTTTATTCATAGCTGATATAACTGCAAGTTTAATCAATGTCTTGAACTTGAAAGAAGTTTGGCAAAAGAATTAAACCTATATATGTATAGGCAATGAAGTTGGGAGAAAATGTCATGTCCTCATATTTATTTATTTATTTATTTATTAATTATTATTTTTTTATTATATGTAACTTATTTACTGTTTTTGCTTTCATTTTCTTTTTTCGTAATTTCGTTTATATTTCTTAAAATGTTTTATTTTTATCAGTTCCCCTACTTCCCCCAAAAGGCTCAGCCTTTGCCAGGCCACAGTTGTAAATAAGAAACCTGCTCTTAATCTGTCTTGACTGGTTAAAAAGGATGTTAAGGTCTCAAAACTGAGAAACCTTATACACATCATGGGATCAGATTTACATCTGATTCTTACAAAAACACTGACACTGGAGACTCGTTCCATCAACGTTACATAAACATCGACTTACACAAGCCTTCACTGTATCGAAATTACGGTCCACATCAGCGGAGCACCTACTGTAGGATACGGCACTGCTTTCATAAACACGTCACGAGTCTTTACATTCCACCTACTTCCAAGAGCAAGTGTCGGACAAGTTATGACATTTTTTGTAGCAGCTTCTTCAAGCGTGCAAGCAACTCACTGGGACATAAATCACTGGAGGGAAGCGATGGTTAATGGGTCTGTATAAGTGTGTCTTGTTCTATACCTAAAGTCTTCTGTAATGTAAAGTCAGGACTCGCGCCAGGGCCCGCGGTGTTCAGAGGTGAAATCAGGAGTCTTCTGCTTGAGGGCGTTCACTGAGGACAGACACTGATTCTCATCACAAACATTATAAAGGTGATTAATCAATGTGTTGTTTTTAGACATTTCACGTGTTTCACCTATTGTTCAACAGTGTGGCTCAGGCTGTTTGATTTTCTGGTTTTCATTCACATGTAGATTATAGGAAGGGAATGCACTACTACAATTTTGCATCTGTTTTATTGTTCCAAGTACAGTACTGTTATTGAATGTGTGAATGATCGTGTGTACGCTTCCCACAGACAGACACGTCTCGTCCGCAAGACGGCAACAAGTTATCCGCTGATTTTTATGGATCAGTCGTTCCACTCGCTGAACGTTCACGGGAACGACTGCACTGGTCTCCGAGCCACCTCACTCGGGATCGTCACGGTTTTCTTTAAAGCGTTTGCACCATTCAAATGTTTTACTGCGGCTAAGCGTCTCATCACCGTACTGTGCTTGAAGTCTCCTGTAAATGTCAATCGCTTTTACGTCCTCATTCACCAGAAATGTCTTCCTGGTCCCGGTTTGACTTGAACGAGTCTTTTTGTTTTTGTAATTAATAAATAATAATAACAATAATAATGAATTCAGCTGTTAGTTTTTCCCACAATCTAAAAAAACCCAAGTGAACTAAACCACCACTTCGAGCCTGTCCAGGCAGTTACTAAGGATGACTGAATAGTTATATCTTATTTTGTCACCTTTTTTCTTTTTTTTTTTACCTTTAGTTGCAAATTTTGCATGTTTTTGCTTAAATGACAGTTGAACACATTAACAATTAATAATCGGTCAATTGTTAGTAATTACTCATAAGACAAATTTTATCTCATCTAGTGACAAAATTCAGTGTTAAAAAAATTCGCATGCAAACATACTACAATTTACTGTATATGGTTAAACAGTTGGTTTAAAAAGCAAAAGCATTTTAGAACAACCACAGTTCACTAAAGGAATGGCGGAAACACAACTAGGAGAACAAGGATGGAAATAGCCTAGCTATTAGGGCTAATTGGCTAATTGGCATATAGCTGGCTTGTCAAGGCTACACATATCTGTACAGAGCTGATAGATTTCATCAACTGCCCGTGCAAGTGGATAACGTTAACTGTTTGCCCTTTCAATCCAGATCATCAGTGAAAAATATTTTTCAAGCTCGAAAGGCTTCAAACTTTAAAGACTAGGTTTCGCTAATTCCTTTAGATCGGACTAGGAATCACGTAGTGTGAGGCCGTCCTTTATAATGTTAAAGCACTTAAATCATTTTTTTCCTGTTATTTGACACAAAGTAAAACAGAAAAAAACAATCTGTCTGTCAAAAAGACAGCTTGTCTCTGTCCTGTTTAAAAAAAAATCTGCTGCCAGCAATATAATGGATCATATAATATACAATATACAATCGAATGTGCCGTCTTGTGGTGCACAAGTTAATACATCTGTGAGCTCTGGAGGAACATGATGCAAAACAAACATTATCAGTTTTAACACATTTTAATTGGTTAATGATTAATCATTAACACCTTCAGTGCTACTAGTCATTAACTGCTATAGTCTCTCTCTCTCTCTCTCTCTTTAAAAAACTATTGTTCCTCCTATCCATTTAGTATTTGTACTGTATCTGCTTATTCTGAACATTGTATGTGTACTCATTAGCGATGGGTTGTTCATGAATGATTTATTCTTTACCTTCGAGTCTTTTGGTCTGAATCGTTCATTCTTTTGTCACATGACTCCCATAGACGCTATGTAGTGCAATAGATTTTTTAAAAAATGAACGACTCGGACAAGAACACTCATGAGTGTTCAAGAACCGTTCAATTCTGTTTCCTGTGTAATGCACTGCATAGCGTCTATGAGAGTCACGTGACACGTGAGAGTCATGTGACAAAAGAACGACCGATTCTGACCAGAAGATATAAGAGGTGAGCTGCTCATTCTGTTTATCATAATATGACCTTTGCTGCATTGTAATAATTTCATTACTGGAACTATAGCCAAAATTTGTGTATGTAGACGTGTTGGGGGTCTTTTTTATTGAAAATGTAACATTTTATTTTATTTCTGATCAAAAGAACGAAATGAACTAAATGACTCAAAAAAAGATTCGTTCATGATCATGATCTAAACTTCCTATCACTAGTACTCACTGAGTAAATCATGTGGTTTACTGCATGTTTCATGTGCTAACTTCACGTACCTTTCACATGATGTCACGTCGAGTCCACACATGCAGTTTCAGGTCATAACATGCACCCTGACATGATCAAATAGCTCCCACATAATCACATGTACAGCATGTGACATGTAGACTCAGCGCTCTAACAGGATGAAGTAATCTAAACAGTAAAAGTGAATAATTAGCTAGTGAAACGCCACGGACTAATTTTAATTTTGGAACGAAATGACGGTGATGGATGAAGACGTTCTCTGAAGCCCCTGTCATTACGCTGATAAACGTCTCTAAACTGCAGCAGCGCTGGTATTCGGCCGTGCCCTTCGGTGCTGCAATAGACAGTCGATATCTTAACAACCATTAATAGCACACTGTCGATGTGAAGCCCTCCAGCCTTTTAGCCTGTAAATTTCACATTTTACAAACTATTTACTCCCCGCATTGGCTGGGTGATGGGTTCGATGAGGCTTTATGGATTTAAGGCGACAGTTTTGATGTGTAAGAATTTTTGCAGCTCTGTAATTCATCATATTGAATGTGTGTGCAATGTCAGTGTGACACAGCTGCAGTTTGTGATATATTTATTTCAAATGAATATAAATAAATAAAATTTAAATGAATATAAATAAATAAAATTTTTTTAAACTATCAGTTTTTGAGTTTGTTGAACTCATTCATATTAATCATTCTTTATTTGCATTAATGAGTAGCCTAACTCATACTATTTAATAGTAATTATAATTTTTTTTAGTTGTTGCAAATCAAAGAAATTGTCGTTGGTCTTTCGCCTGCTCTCGGCAATGGGTCGCCACAGTGGACCATCCGGTCCGCACACAAGCTTGGCACAGGTTTTACACCTGATGCCCTTCATGAAACAGCCCTCCCATTTTATCTGGGCTTGGGACAGGCACTTCATCCAGTGGCTGAGAATCGAACCCGGGCCCTTCAAGTGGCAGGTGAAACACCTACCACTGAGCCACCAGTGCCCTGTTACAAATCAAATAAGTCATTTTCTTTCTTTTTTCAAAACTAATAGGAATTCAGGATTTATATTCAAACCAATTTCAAAAACTAAACAATTTATGCTAGTAAAATAGTTGGTTCAAGTTAAAGATTGATATTTGCCAATTACAAGAAATCTTGCTTTCTGACCTCCTAAACAGTAGGTAGCAAAAAGTGGAGCTTACGTTTTCTCCTGTGTGCGTCTAAACACATTCTATTCAGAACTCCAGAGAGAACCAAACTGTTGACAATCAGATGATCATAAATCAAAAACATCAACTTTAGGGTCGCCAGATTTGTAAAAATTATACTTACAGCATCATGCAAAGACAGACCAATCCACCATCTTGATCAAAACAATTCAACGTGGGCAGTTTACATGGGCATTGATGATGTCAGACACAAAATCATTAGGCTGAAAGATTTTAAGTTGATGGAACTTTAAGGAGACAGTTACTGTGGCTTAAAATATCAGCTAACTTGAAAAGTGTAATTTCTACAAACTCATAAATACCAAAAAGTTCTAAATACTCATCAAGGTATATTAATTTGAACTAATTGTAATTATTTAAGTTAACAGTACTCAATATGTTTAATTACTTTGAGCATCAGTAGAGTCAAATAAGTAACCTCAACCAAGACTAATCACTCACTCACTCACGCATCTTCTATACCGCTTTATCCTGTATTCAGGGTCGCAGGGTCCCAGGAGACTTAGGGTACACCCTGGACAGGGTGCCAATCCATCGCAGGGCACACACACATACACACACTCACACACTCATTCACACACTATGGTCAATTTGGGAACGCCAATTAGCCTAACCTGCATAACCTGCATCTGGACTGCATCTGGAAACCGGAGTACCTGGTGGAAACCCACCAAGCACGGGGAGAACATGCAAACTCCATGCACACAGAGATGGGTTTCGAGCTTGGCCCGGGAATCGAACCTGGACCCTGGAGGTTCAAGGCTTTTGCACAGTTATGTAGTTACACTTACTGTAATGTTGTGGAATGTCGGCAAAACAGCTTATTTTCCCGCAGCTGTAATCCCTCACCACAACCTCTTTTATTCCCTGAAAAGAAAATTGATGAACACCTTCTGATCACTTGGAATCGCTTAATGGCTTTAATTAAATCATATAACAAAGGCCTTTGTGTTTTAACTCTAAACCAATATCAGTAGTTACAGTAATTTCCAGTGATTTTTACAGTAATTGGGCCCCTGGTGTGTTTACGGTTGAGTCATCCATCACGGGCTGCTCATCACTCTCTCTCGCTCTTGACTGGAGAGAGTGAGAGATGTGTTGTGTCTACTGACTCAGACAGGGTGGTTCTGTTCAACTGTATGTGAAGTGTCAGGTGTGTGTGTGTGTGTGTGTGTGTGTGTGTGTGTGTGTGTGTGTGAGTATTACAGCATTACAGCATGTTGTGTCAGAAAACACACAGCTCCTGAAACCATACAGTCTCCGGTGACTGGTTTTAATTTTAATTATTGTGACTGAGTCCTATTTTCAAAAAATAAATAAATCAATAATAATAATAATAATAATAATAATCATAATAATAATAATAAAAAATCAAAGAGTTTGATCTAAAACATGTGTAACCCAGAGTCGATCTATTTAAAATCTAAATGACCTCACTGTTTTGTTTTTTTTTTCCTATTGGAAAAATGACTCAAGGCAATCTGTCTTTGGCAGGAGGATATGTTTTATTGAGGTGTGAAAATTCCACTCGAAAAGCCAAAAACATATATTAACATACCTCTGCAAAAGCCAAGCTTAGCGAACCGGACTCTACTTACTCATTACTCTAACTACCCCTTAGGAAACGCATATCTATAACTTTGGACACAAACCTCTAATAACAACGCAAGCAGCAACCGCTCATTATACGAGCCCGAGCTGGAGATTTACAAATCTCAGGAAAGTGTCGTGGGGCAGGTTCCCCTCCTCATGAAAATGGTTATTCCATCAAGGGCGTCGCAGGACGCTCAGTAAAGTAGGCCTTGATTTATTCTTGGCGGCTGATAATTACTAGTGTCTCGTCATCTGTCAGAAGGAACGGACTTCTCTGGTCTGAGGTACAGATTTCGTGTTCTCAATGGGAGGCAATAAAATCTGACATGGGACACTAATAAATCATCAGCTGGTCCAGGGGCATGGTTCAACAACTCTGTGCTTGGACCACTGACTCAGAATGATCTAACAGAATAGCAAAAAATACTAAAACCCTGAAAATCTCAGGTGTTGAATCATGTATTTGAGTGCTGTTTAATGAAATTATGAAATTATGAAAATTATGAAATTACAGATACTGCCTATAATACAAGATGCACAAACAACATGGGCAAAGTAGGTTATATGGTTATTGGTGGAAAAGTGAATTTTCCGACAGGATCATATAACAGCATTTTTCATAATACTTAATGGTTCTTACTGTATCTCCCGATCCATGCTTCATTTTTTGTTAATATGCATTCACATTTATATTTCTATCAGTTTAAAAGAAACACATTTGCTAAGTACAATTCTATGCCCTTGTACTGTATGTAGTGTCCGTAACTTTTGTTTTTGTAATCTTTCAGTGATGTTAACTGTCATTCAGATGAAACTTGGCCAATTTAGATTTCACACGAAAAGACATAAACCTGAAAAAGTGTATTATTCTAAAATGCTAAATTGTTATGATATTGCAACATGAATTTGACATGGTTACGGACACTACAGGTTTTTTGCATTTTAAGCTTTTACCAAAAAAATTATTTAAGCAAAATTTTTACAGGTCATTTGCTTCTACAAGCTTACACCAATTTTACTATCAATACTGATAAAGAAATATGAATAATTTGCATTTGAAATGATCATTGTTTGAGCCGAGACAGTATAACGCTGAAAAATACAATACTGTGTTGTGCTGTAAGTGCTGCATGAATGATACAGCACCAAATCACGTGACGTCTCAGAAAATGCAAATGTGCACGCATTTCTCGGACAAAAAAATTCGACACATTTTTTCCCCCATTATGCATTAACGCCTCTTTATACCACAAAACTGTATGCAGAAGGTGTTGATTCATTCATCATGTGGCTGCTCCATGGGAGGCTAACAAACATGTGCTTAGTTATTGAATATTCATATGAAGTTTTCTTTAAGGAGATTCCAGTATCATCTCCTTTTCTAAATCACTAGAGGTACACGGGTTAGAAATAGGAACGCACAACATGAATGCAAACATTCATACATCCCATTTGTAGTGCATCGTCCTTTGCATTTTCCTATCCTCATTGAACTTGCATGAACATTAATATTACGGTGCACCTCAAACCTAAGAACCCCTTTCAGCACTGTACACTTAACCCCTAATGGGGGCTATTGCTGAGTGACATTGCATCTAAGTAAAAAGGGTCGAAACATTCACATCGTTAGCTCTTTAACGGCTGGCGTCACTAAGCCGCAGCAGCCACCATAAAAGAAAAGAAAAGGAAGAAAGCCGTGTTCAGGCACGACCTCTTTTTAGTTTAGTGTCAGGGCAATGGCCATGGCCTGTCCCAGCGCTAACTACTGGTCTGGTCTGCTTGACTGATGAGAAACACCATCAGTAGTTTACTCGTGTGAAAAAGAAAAAAAAGAAAAGCGAAACATGCAGACCTGACAGAGAACACTGAACTCTAAAAACATATCCGACATAACGCCTCAGAGACCCTGATGGAAACATGATCAAACACGACACTAGGTGACTCGCACGGGGCATACGCTGGATGTAATGCACTTTGGCATTTAAAAAAGAAAAAAAAAAGTGCATTAAAAAGATCTCTCGTTTGACTACTGAAGCGAGGAGAATTTTGCCTGTTTTGACAAGCATCTTTTCTTTAAAAAAAAAAAAAAAAAAGGAAACTACACAAACCATGGTGTAAAATGCCAGGTTGCCCGAGCAAGCAACTATTACATGTTATAATTGTAAAATATTTGCCCCTCTTTCCCCCAGCTTTGAAGTCCAGGTCCTTATCTTATGTGTGTCCTCAGGTGCTGCTGGGACTTGATTTATAGTAGCCTTACAAAGACACGCAAATTATACAGTCTATGAAGCCCTGCACCAGAAGAGCAAGGATCGCCACTCTGGAGACTCTGTGGACAAATCCGAAATAATGGGTCCTAACTGTTTTCTTCCTCCTTTCACACGGTGTGAGAGGAAACGCACAAAATGCTGCCTATCAGATAGATTTTCCACGTGATGAGCCACAGAGTTGATGGAACTGATGATTCATCACTACACCAAATGAGAAGAAAAAAAAATATTGAATCTCATTCACAATTTCCCACGCTGATGTTCCAGGGATTTTTTTTTTAATGCTTTAGGAATGCATGGTTTGCGAAGGCTAATTCATGGTGATGGGGTTATGACTGAAGCACGCAGCGTGAAAGAGGAAAGAATCACTTAAGAAGTAAATAAGCATTCAATGTAAAGAAAAGCTCCAAAAATCCACAATTAAACTGCCAGTTTTGAAAGATTTAGTAAAAATTTGTGCTGCTGGTATTGTTTCGATGTGTATTGTAATTAACAGCTTGCAAATGACTAACTGAAAAGACTTTTATTTTAGTCTGAGTCAAAGCCTTTCACTGAAAGGTTGAAAAACCAACGTTTAAGATCCAAAGTTTCAGAAAGGTTCAGAAAAAGGTGTGTCTGTTCAGCAAACTGATGCATTTGCCTGCAGGGAACTCGTAAACACTCTGCGCCATTCCTCATGGCTGACTGTACCATGTGACTCTAGGAGAAGGTGCTTTAAAAAGCAGCCGTACCTGTTGGGAGGAAGCAAAGGTGATCACACGGTGTCTGGTGGAGTCTTTGGATTGCACGGCGAAGCTGAAACGTCGGCACTGAACTCCACGGCGAACTGGAGAACCGAGACGCATCTTGCGGTCGCAATCTTTCGCGATGACGAGTCGCAGCAGTTTCACTGGCTCCGAGTTTTCAGAGGAGGAGTTGGAGTTGAGTCTGGAGGCTCGGGTAGATGATGACAATGGGCAGAAAGGCTCCTACATCGATAGCGCGAGCCCCAGGAGCAGCCTCAGCGAGGCTGAGGAGGGTCGGCCGAAGAAGCGCAGCAGGCCGGTGCGATCCAAGGCCCGTAGGATGGCAGCCAATGTGAGAGAGAGGAAGCGGATTCTGGATTATAACCAGGCCTTCAATGCATTACGTGTGGCACTCCATCATGACTTGAGTGGCAAACGACTTTCCAAGATAGCCACGCTGCAGCGTGCCATCAACCGCATCTCAGCGTTATCTGTGTTTCTGAACAACAACCCACCCAACGCAACCAGCAAAGCCTGCAACCACCGGGAATGCCACGGACAACCCGGACAAGTGTCCCAAACCCATTTAGAGGCCCAAGGCTATGTGTCCTGGGAGCAACCACTGGCGCACCAGATGCAGATGCACAGACTGCCTTCGGAGCAGCAATCCTACAAGGACCATTTGAGACACGTGGGATCAACCTGTCTGCTGTCACCACGCTATTCCTGCTACTCTCCTGATGTCCAGCTTTATGCCGCAGGTGGATCCTGCGGCAGTCCTACAAGTGACAATTCCAGTCCTCCTCTATACGGGCGACTGGGTGACAATTTGGGCTGCCAGGCTGGAGTCTGGGGATCCTGCTCCCAAAGCTATACGGACAATGAGGCAACTCAGACTCTACCGTTTTCCTGGCACATGGGTTATCTCCAGGAGACGGGTCCGCAACACTGCTACCCAATGCTATGACATGTTTTCTGGACAGGACTGTGATAAACTGAGATGAGGACACTGTGTAGGTGCAATCTCGATGTCATAACGTAATCTGAGGCTTTCACACTGTACAATAAATCAATAAATATTTCTATTGTAATTAGAATAGAGGTTAAAAAAGCCAGAGTTACGTGAATTAGGACTCGGTATGTCACAGTGCTAACCGTACAATCAAAGACCTCAAAAATGCACAACAGATGTAGACGTAAATAAAAGTGTTATTAAATGTAGCCATGCTGGAAATCCTCAGGAATAACTGATTGTATGAAAAGGAAGATATTCAGTGTTATTGTAAATATATTGATCCCTGCTTTCTAATAAAAATCATGCAAAATAAAGTAGATGGAGTTCTTTATTTGGTGTTATCATTATAATTATAATGAAAAAGCTTTAAGTGTTTTATTGCAAGAGCAAAAAAAAACAAAAAAAAACGTAAGAATCTAATTCCTAACTAATTTCTCTCAAGAGACGAGAGCTCTTCATGACTATTAAACTGCAACAAAAAAGAAAATAAATGCACACCACAATCGAATGCAAATTAAATCTCATTTTAATTACCCATGCATTCTCTTTTCTTGCTTGTTCAAGCAAATACATCTTTTTACGAGATGTTTTTTTTTTTTTTTAAAAGGCAGCAAACAGAACAGCAGTCCAACCTGCTCCAATCACTAGTTTGTTCTGTCGAGTCTGCTGGGGGACTTCCTCTCTTGGTCTCTCTCTGCGTGTTAATGAAAGCAGACAACGTTAATGTCAGACCATTAGCTTTTGCTGACAGACAGATTTATGAACTCTCAGGAAGGAAGCAGGAAAATCCTCTGGCTGCCTGAGAAAACCCTTCTCCTGTAGCCTCCAGCTGGGCCGCACAGGGCAGTCCAAAGGGAGACCAAAAACAAACAAAAAAACCCCCAAAAAACCCACCATGAACGAAGACTTCCATGGAACCACATGTGTAAAATGTTTGGATTTGGTGAGAGGACAGGAACTGAAGAGTTGAGAAGTATGTAGGAGGTACTGGCTTTGTTCTCATGGTTGTTTTTTATTCCTGAGGTTACCATGAATCATGGAGGTCCCTGACTCAACCGAAGCGTGCTGAGTGACAAATGAAGGTGACGACATGTCTCCTCTTCCTTCCCACCTCTGGCTGACGGCCAGGACGGCACAATATAAGCACGCTACAGGTACCCTTGTACGAGATCCCTTTCTGCTGTTTAACAGACATTAATATGCTTCAAGATTTGTCTGTGTCATGTCTGCAACCACAACACACTTCACAACACTCACATACAAACAACCCGATGACGGGTATACAGCCTGAATAAGCCTGATTGTGAGTCAGTAATAATGCCTACACGTCACCCCCGACTCCATCCGCCCGACACGCCTCCATTACATCTTCCGTCTCCTGAGCTGGTAGAGATATACAAGCAAGAATGCGGGTGTCATGGGAACCCAAACGGTGAACAATGACTCATTTGGCTAATCCGGTTCATTGGCTTTCATCTCTCCACTGATCAACACTAATCACTCCATCCATCTGTTAGAGTGTGTATACAGAATTGAGATCTCAGATGTCTGAGAAACAAATGTAGAAAATGCTTTCATGTGTGTGATGGAAAATAAGGTTGAGCCATCACACTCTCAGTTTACTTGCCACTGTGCCATGGAGGTCTGTTTATTTAAATATCCATCCAGCGTACTTTACACTGCAAAGGTGTAGTAAATCCTTTATACAGGGTCGTGATGAGACTCGAGCCTGTCCCAGGAGACTTAGGGCACGAGACAGATTACACCCTGGACGGAGTGCCAATCCATCGCAGACAATCACACACACACAGTATACACACTACAGGCAATTTGGGGATGCCAGTTAGCCTAATTGGCATGTCTTTGCACTGAGGGATGAAACCCACCAAGCATAAGGAGAACATCTTATACACAAACTCCATGAACACAGACCTGAGGCAGGCATCGAACCCGGACCCTGGAGGTGCGAGGCCACAGTGCTAACCGCTATGTTTAGAAATCGGGAAATAATTTAGAATAATTTAGAAAATCATCTAATTTCCAAACACAAATGAAACTTCATTAGAAGAACAGAGTGATGAGATCTAATACCCATCAGTGTAATATATCTAGTACTACTGAAATATTCCTGTTGTGATAGCTAGTAACAATTTGCACTTTCCTTGGAGAAAAAGGTGCATATTTACTAAAATCGAGGACTTTTTCTGCTTAAAATAGTTGTAAGTTTCTACTTTTCTACTTTAAAACCATGCGTAAAAAAACTTGAAGTTTACCCAGGCTACCTAGTGGAAGCAAATCTACACAGCAACGGAATAAACAATGATACATGATGTAATGTCGAGACTACAATCTGACCCAGGGGTATTTTCATGAGCACTGACTTTTGCAGGTAGTCAGTTCAGTGGGTCGCTCCGTCACACATAAATCAACACGCGGCAGTGAAAACGGTGACTCCTCAGACCGAATTCGGTCAGAGGAAATAAGTAACACGGCGCCGCGTCACAGTCGAGGTGTGAAATAAAAGACATTTATAGCGGAAAGTGGTTACGATTAATCACGGCCGGTTCTGTTTCTGCAAGTATGAACGGGTGTAAAAGCGGAATGTCGTCTAACCGCTCAAAGGTAAACTACAGGGCGTAAACTTGTAAACATAAACTATCACATTTATAAACTATCACGTCTGTATTATTATGTACAAACTATTTCCAAGCATAACTTAAAAATAAATTAATAAATGACATTAAAGACAAATATTTGCATGTCTGTAAAGAGAGAGAAACAGACTAGTTTTTAGATGAAAAAAAATCAAAATAAATGAAAACAAATTATTTGGGGGTGGATTTTTATCCTGTTGAAAAAAAATGACAAAAACCATCCCCTCTGTAAAACCACCATCCTCCTTACCATCCCCGTCATATTAATAATGCTGTGTATTATGTAATATTTGTAAACTCTCGACGTATGATCATATCCGAACTATAAAAACGGCGATCAGCCAATCAGAATTCAATATTGTAAGGCGCTGCTCACAAACGCACGCAAGTTTGCGTCATTTTTTGCGCTGTTCGCATTTTTGTAACGGGAGAGCTGAACACTATCACGTGCTTCCTCCGAACCACGTGACGCCAGCCGACCGCATCTTTTTGAACTGCTCACTCACGCACCGTTGGGGGCGGAGTAACACTCTCGGAGGACAGCGCTATCCGCTCCTTCCGTTTGCGTGAGCTCACAGACGTCCCTGATTGGCTGTAGAGCCGCGATTAATGTGGGAGCACGAAGTACCTCTCATCCCTCCCCTCTGAGAGAGCTCGGCCAATCAGCTCTCTCTAGACCTCCGGCTGCGAGAGGTTACAGCATCACCCCGGGAATCGGAGGCCGTCAAGCACAGTTTTTGACATATTTACTATATTTACTATGCCATAATAGATAGACTGGTGTGTAGTCATACAAAACTACAATACTATTAAATTAAATTATTTAATTCCAAATGTTTATGTAGATTTTTATTCTACTCTAATAATCCTCCCCAGGTGAAAGCCATGGAAAGAATCAAATGATAGTTTTGACAGCTGCATGTATAAAATGCATGTGTTTTGTTTTGATGCCTTTAAGTTGATTTAATTAAGCTTACCTATACATTATTTTTTTACAATTCGACCACTGTGTAACTCCCTGACTTTTGCATGAAAATAGAAAGGAACAAGAGTGACGAAGTTCTCTGGCATGTTCTCCAGCACGCTCAGTAAAACCTACCAGCCTGTTTTACGTATAAAACTACACAAATCTGTATCTAACACTGCCGATTATTTTCAAAGATACTGCCTGTGTTTATTTTATTACTCTTTAGTGCTCTTCATAGGAATTTATTTAATGTGGAAACGTTTTCAAATGCATCTTTGGCATTTTGTTGTATGTGTCCAAGACATTTGTACAGTACTGTACGCAAAACATCTGTTAGGTTTTTACTGAGCGTGCTGGAGAATATGGCAGAGGATTTTTAAAATTTTTTTTTGCTCCTTTCTATTTTCATGCGAAGCCTAGGAGTCTACATTAGCTTTTTTTGTTTCCATCTGAAATCTGATCTGTCTTGGTTTGAAATCAGGCCTGCAAATATTCTTCTATATTTTTATTTATTTATTCATTTTTTACATTTAGAAATAGTGAATGGTTTTTGTACATAATAATGCAGACATGATAAATATATATATAACACAATATTTACTCAAAATAATATAGTCCCTTTAAAGGTCTCGTATTTAGGGTGTCAGAGAGTTTGTGTGTTAATACTCCAGCTGAAATACCTTTTTATATTTCCAACCTCCTTCATTATACTTTATT
>JAOVVA010000009.1:15298065-15317411 GCA_028565275.1 Leiocassis micropogon | reverse complement strand
CCTTTACAATGTAGAAAGAAATAAAAATCAGGAACCATCATGGAGTTAGAAAGTCACCCCAAACTTTTGAACGGTAGTGTAGTTAGAATATATATAATACCAGCGTAAGTACCTGTCATTGATGGTTAAGGAGTTTGTAGAAATAGTTTAAAGGTGAACGCTAAAAATAATTAGATCAGCTTTAATGTAATCATGATTTTTATTATTTCAGGTTGAAGCCCACGTACATGTCTGTCTGTCTTTATTAATACAAAGAAATGCAATTCTGAATGTCTTACACCTTGTTGACACTAAGTTGTACTTCTTTCATCGTTAGCCAAATACACTCCCTGTTCGGTAATCGGAGACTGAATCACAGGTGAGAAATGGAAAAACGTATATCGGATAAAGATGAAGTTTTGTCCTAATACGACTCCAGTGCGTTAAAATTCACTTACACCCCTTCAGCGCTGTGAAAATATGAACTAATCCCAGTAAAAATATTTTCTCAATGTTTACATTGAGCAAGTAGTGGATTAGTATTTTATTTTAAAAGTAGATTATTAAATCCAGGACATAACTGACCATAACATCACTTTTACCCAGCATTGTAATGTCTCTTATGGTGCAGGTTAAACTTCAGGCAGAGATCTAAGTACTGCAAAAGTTTCATTAAATTCTGTCCGGCGGTCGATTTAAGACGCGCCCACAGTTTGACACAGTTTGACTCGCTGTCAACACCCTCTGGTTTGTAATCTGGAACAAAACTGCTCATAACTTCACTTCTACACAACATTTTAATTTCATTTATGTTACTGGTTTAACTTCTGGCAAAAACCTAAGTACTGCCAAAGTTTGATTAAATTCTGTCAGACAGACCGAAAGAAAAATTTCTGAGGCTGGTTTTTGTGTCCACTGACCAATTGATTTCTGACTAATGTACAGACAATACCTTTCTTTCATTTATATACATAGTCTGAAATGAAATGCACCACTATAAATTGAAACATTTATGCACTAGACATACTGTAGACTAGACATTATGAGGTTGTCTAGTGTAGAATTGATTGCATGTGTTGCTCCACATATCTTTATCTGTAGCTGTTCAATACTCCAGTTAGACGTATTGGTGTCTGAATTTGGATGTAAACCAAAAGGGTAATTGAAAAAATATAGATATTATTAATTAACTAATTAACTCTGGCGATGCCCCCAGAAACATTAAAAAGTTCTGCAACAATCTCTGATGTAGAAATGTCAGGGTGTGCATACTTCACCCTCAGCTGCATCACTCCGCTTCATAATTGGTCTCTGGTGAATATGTTCGTGTTTTTGTTTTTCTTTTGCACCTGCTCGTGATCTTTTTTGAAGAATTTACTTGCTTCTTCTTCTTTTTTTTTTTTTTTAAAAGATAAACTTTCTAGAAGCCTAATAACACCAGAACAACCAACCCTAACCACAGAGCTGCTAATGATGAATGAATGCTGTAAACTCATTATCGAGCATGAACTGTACATATTCATATTTTGAATGCAGGAAGAAAGATGTTTTTTTTTGGCTTCCTTTTTTCCCCTTTATATCCATGATGTCCTTGATGTCCTCGTTGCCCCCATTCCTCTTCTGATGTATAGCAGATTTGCAAGCAGATTGGTCATGGGCTGCTGTTCTTCCTGCTGCTCCTGGAAAGGTGTAGACGTGACAAATTACCCTGTTCCTAGTGAGATGTGGAATCCCCGCCGCGCTCAACTCTGCCATTAGTCGCCTTCCCTTGCCTTCTCCACGCAGCAGGAGGGTCATCATCCAGGCAGCAGCCTCACACATCAACACTCAGGCCTCTGACAGAAAACACTGCATCAACATGTTGGGGAGCTGGTGGCGAACCGCTTCAATTATGTAGCAGATTAGGCATCTTGATTGGACACATCAAATAAATAAGGCAATAGCACTCGCCATTAATTGGATTCAGGCAACTTGGCTCTTTTATAATTACTATTGTGGATTACTAAGACATGCTCTCAAACAAATTTCATTTGGCATCACGTGTTCCTCTTTCTTACTTTCAGTGTGAGAGGGTTCAGGTTTAGTGCTCAAGCATGTCTTTAAATATATGATGCTTGTGGGTCAAGGAAAGTCTCTGAAGGAGCGTTCTGTATGTGGCAGTTTGCTCGTGCAAGCTCATGCTCGTTACGCATTTCCTTTATTCAGTCTTCTTTTAGAGAAATGTCTTTATGTCGCTCCCATTATGAATCGCCATAGCAACCCCGAGATCACTAGGTCATGTTTACTGCACAATTTGATTAAACAAAAGTTAATCCCACTGCAATTATCCATTAGTCATGTATTGCGATTGTGATTTAAACTGCATATGTAATTATTAAATTTATAATTCAAACACATTTATCTTGGCTAACAGCAAGTAATGGCACACATCTGTTTAGCACCTTCAATGTTATTTTAAATATAAACAAATACTTAAATAATATAAATCCCTGATTATGTATACATTACCTGTAATAAACTGCAGTCCATTGTGATTAGATAATTGCACGGGTCCATATTAACACTTTGGGGCAGGGGTGGCTCAGTGGTTAAAGTGTTCGACTGCTGGCCAGGAGATTTCCGGTTTGAGCCCCGACGCTGCTGGGTGACGACTGCTGGGCCCTTGAGCAAGAATACAATCGGGTGTCGAGCTGGCAACACAACCATATAAATAAATGCCAGAGAAACAACATGATATATCCGTATATGGAAGTATATGGAACCATGCATAAATACGGAGCTGAATCGAACCCAGCCCATAGCAGTAAAAGTGCTGCATGTGCTGCCACTAGTCCGCCAGAAAGCACGGCAATGTAACTCAATACAGGTGTTGTAATAGACGGACAATGTGTTCTAAATAGGTACAATTACAGATAAATGGGAAGTTTTATTTGATTTAAATTTTGGTTGACAATAAAGGTGTGCATTAGACCAAGATTCTATGGGACGTAACAAAAACAAATTATAATTGAATGGGAGGTTTTTACTTTGATGCAGAAGTGCACAAGTGGTCAGATATAAACCTCACAAGGACCGAAGGACAGAAAGGCTGCAATCGCTGACATGAACGTGTCTTGGTGCAAGGTGCTCTTCCAGTTTTTTAAGACACCCAGAGCTTTTAATCGAAAACTGCAGTTTCTTATAATGCACCGTATAATGCTATCTAAAATTAGACACATTAATATCCACTGAAGAATTTAAGAGCTTCATAAAGCAGAGCATGTGAGATCAGGTGTTTTATTTTGGATTAAATTCCAAACTTTTCTTTTATCCTGGAAGTGAATTGTCTCTATTTGTTTATCATGTTGTATAAGTTGCATTGCATACTTGCATACTTGTAATGTTGTGAGTTGTTACTGTAGTATGGCTGTCACTTTAGCCGGGTCTTGCTTTATAAAATACATTCTTGACCTCGATGAGATGTCTCAGTAAAATAAAGGAGAAATAAAATAAAATAAAATTATAATTCGCGTGTTTAGTTCATCCTTACTGTAAAATTAGTCGAATGGGTTGTTTGTATTTTTGGAAAGACAACCAACTAATTTCAGTAGAAAATACTGTGGGTGGGTGCAAAACAAAAATAACAACTGTGTGAGCGGTACTGAAGTAACAGTTCCATGCACATCTCTCACTGAGACCAATTATGAACTGAAGCAACGCAGCTGAGGGTGAGGAACACACACCATACTACCATTTCTACCAAAGCAAGAATTGGGAATTAAATCAAATATGAGCATCAGCCATAAAATTATGATTACCCGCCTAATGTTCTGCAACCAAAACAGTGATGCACTGTGTGCACCGACACCTTCCTATCAGAACCAGCATTAACTTTTACAGGAATTTGAGCTACAGTAGCTTTTCTATTGGATTGGACTACACGGGCAAGCCTTCATCCCCCATGTGCATCAGCGAGCCTTGGCCACCCATGACCCTGTCGCCAGTTCACAGGTTTTCCTACCTTGAATCACTTTTGGTATGTCCCAACCACTGCATCCCACAAACATCCTATAAGACCTGCAGTTTTGGAGTCGCTCTGACCCAGTTGGCTAGCCATCACAATTTGGGCCTTGTCACTTTTACATTACATTTACGATTAAGCATTTGGCAGATGCTCTTATCCAGAGAGACTTACAGAAGTGCTTTGAAGTTTCCGTCATTGCATAGGTTCTTACACTGGTAACTAGGTTACTAACTATACTGTACAGTAGGTACCATAAGTCAAACATTTTTTGGGAAGAGTTTTTTTGGGGGGAGAGGTCGGGGTCGATTTAGTCGTCACTTAAAAATGGCCATTGACTCGGCTGTACGGTCATCGAGAGGAAGTTCATTCCACCACCTACTGTAGGTGCCAGAACAGAAAACAGCCTGGATGTACAGTATGTCTCTCTCAATCCCTGAGAGACGGTGGGACCAGTCGAGCAGTGCTGGAGGATCAGAGGGAGCGTGATACAGGGTACCTCATTCACAGGGACACAGTATAGCTGCAATTATAATATCTCATCTACAATGGCACCTAAAAGTGGGTGGGATATATTGGCCTGCAAACCAGTAAACCTTTTTCCCTGAAGTTGATGTGTTGGACTCAGGATTTGAGTGACTTCAACAAGGGTCAACCAGTGATGCCTAGAGAACTGGGTCAGACCAAACTCCAAAACTGCAGCTCTTGTGGGATGTTTCTGGTCTGCATTGGTCAGGACATACCAAAAGCGATCCAAGGAAGGAAAACCGGTGAACTGGCAACAGGGTCATGGGTGGCCAAGACTCACTGATGCACATGGGGAGTGAAGTCAGTACTGTTGCTCAAATTATGTAGAAAGTAGAAAGGCATCTGCACACACAGTGCATCACTGTTATGGTGGCAAAAGTGGGGACTTAATCAATATTACGGGGGTGGTCATAAAGTTATAGCTGATCAGTGTATGTTACAGGCCATTTAAAACCGAATAATCATTACAAGCAGGGATAACTCAAGCACACTAAGGTGGATGTCCAGTCAGCAATAAAGATGAACGATTAAATGATTCTTAGGGGTCTTAAAAGTATACTTCTTTTTTCTGGTCAGTTGCTCTCATTCTGTTATCTCATGCTCTTGTTCAGTTGCTCTCATTCTGTTATCTCATGCTCTTGTTCAGTTGCTCTCATTCTGTTGCATTCTGTTATTGAGAGCTTGTGAAGGACACACTAGCAGCTATAATTGCTCTCCCTTTTTCCTCACACTCTTGCTTTGCTTCCTGTCAACCTCATCCAGAAAAAAAACCCCACACATTCAGGGAAGGGATGGTATTTGAAGTGGACACAGCTATACTGTGACATACTGTATATCAGTAACCGAGTAAATGCTAGTGAGAACACAAGAGCATGACGTCTGTTCTTTGCTTATTGTACCACCAGAGCAGTGTTCTGTTTGTGTGCCTGCATTTGCTAATGCGTTTAGTTTTGAATTAGGACAAAACACTTAAACAACGTTTACATGAAATCTATCTCACTAGTCTGAGGACGATTTATGGGGTAACGCTCTAAATATTTAATCCTGGTCTCCGGCGAGAGTCGTAAATATCATTTAGCACAATAAGACTGTAATGCCTTGGAGGCATTGGGATTAATTTCTCACCGAGAAATGTATCTGTGCAATTGTGTTCACGTGAGAATTGTTTGGATCAACTGTCTATACATCATGATTCCACACAATATATAGTTTGCATAATTACATAGTAGAGATGGGGGGAAAAATCGATTCAGTTGTGAATCGTGATTCTTTCGTGTGCTGCTTCACATATCGTCACTCTGACTCCAAAATCTATTTTTTGTCAAATTCTTTTTATTTACATTTACAATAGAGATGAACCGGTCGATCGGCCAGCGACCGGAATTGTCTGGTTTTCAGTTTGATTGGCCGTGATCAGTGATCGCCTGGTCAGCCTCAGATATAAACGATTCTGTACCGAGCGCAAAAAAGCTGTCAAATTGAGTTTTAAGACTTGAGGCATTTGACGAGGTAAAATGTTGCAGTTTCTTTATAATCCTACAGGTGGCGAACTCTGAACTATTTACACATTTTCATCCCGTGTGGTAGGAGTGAATTGTTTGCTAAATTTGTTTAAAAATAATACCAATTGTGTATTTCATGGCAGAGATATGTGCTGCTCAGTAAAAATTTAGTTTTTTTGCTTTTAAGTTAAATGTTAAATTCTTGGGGCGGCACGGTGGCTTATTGGTTAGCACTGTTGTCTTGGACCTCCAGGGTCCGGGTTTGATTTCCTGACAGGTTTGATTCCTGCCTCGGGGTCTGTGTGTGTGGAGTTTGCTTGTTCTCCCCGTGCTTGGTGGATTCCCTCTGGGTAATCCAGTTTCCTCCAAAACCATGCAGATTAGGCTAACTGGCTTTCCCCAAATTGCCTGTAGTGTGTGAGTGAGTCCCTGTCCAGGGTGTATCTCACCTCATGCCGTAAGTCTCTTGGGATAGCCTTAAACCCCATGTTACAGGGCACAGGAGTGAGTTAAACTGAAGATATTTTATATATATATTTTTTGTTAGAAAACTAAATACTGTATTACATATGAATAAAAACATGTAAAAATGTGTTATGATGTAGCCAGCAGGAAAACTATCCCTACTTTGAAGCATGGTGTTGATAGCACGTCGGGATGGTTCTCATAAAACCGAGAAGGAAGTTACTCTTTACCAATGGTCTCCATCTGATCAAATCTGACAGAGCTGGAGAGTGTGGAGAGAAGAAAAGACTGTGTCTCTGAACACTTGACAGCTATATTTACAGCCAAAAGTGCTTCTACCATGCATTGACCCAGAGGTTATGTAGAGCTAGACAGGTTCACTTTGTACAATGTCATAAAAATAAAAAAATGAATAGAAAGTGAACGCAATGTTTTTTAGTCTTTGTTTTGTCCACGATCACAGATTATATCTCAGTGACAGATACATTCTAAGGAAGTTCTCCTTATGGAAATATGGTGCGAACTGACTATCAGAATATATCACAGAAACAAATTTTACGCACACACATAGCGACTCGCATTCATCACTTTCCATCCGGGCGGATGGCGATGAATATTCAGAGAGGATTACAGCCCCAAATTCCATCTCATCAGGGAAAGATTGCATTGCGGTCCTGAATATCTGGGAACCTTGCTGCGTCCCATTCATCAGCATTAATTTACATGAAAACGTACAGGTTTGGGGCGTGAACGTTGTGCTCGCATCCGTATCAGCACGACACTAAATCTATTGGCCATTAAAGCACAGCAACGCTGCGGAATAAATTAGATTTATTAGGATGCATGGACTGCTTCATGCCGAGGACAGGGAATGCTGTAAAGTATTAATGTGTCATTATATATACACAAGTGTATACGTATGTCTGCATATATATTTACTTTATTTTATATATATATATCCTTGCAAATAACAAACAATGCAGAAATCATCACATTTCCAAAGTTGTATAATAATGGAGAAGAAGAAAGAATTAATTTAAGGCAGCGGTTATACCACATTATCTGTCTGATATATTAATATTTAAATATTTCTTTCTTCAGCTGAGCTGGAACAAAGATCAGTTTGCTTGGGAAATTATATTTTAGAGGGAAAAATCAATAAATTGCTCTGGAAAACCCATTCCTCAAAGCGCAGAAAATCAATCGTACTATGACAGCCATCAAAACACCTCCATATGCAGAAAAAAAAAAAAAAAAAAAAATCATTAACCAGGTATTTACCCAGCTAGTCTACATACATAATGTGCCATTTATATTAAATGTGCCATTGGATGATCTTTAACCCTAATAATGAAATTATAATAATTCCTGTCCAAAATTTACATCACTGCCATTTCACACTGTATCCACTCAGAAACGATTAAGCGTCCAGAAAACAAGATTTTCAAACATTTCCAATTGTCACCCCGGAGCTCATAATGATGCCGTATTCATTTGCCTCTCTGACCATTTTCACACGTCTGGTCATTTAAAAAATGTGAGAAATGTCAGCTAACCCCCAAAATGAAACGAAACACCATTTCACACATGCCGTGCTGAATAATACAATTATTTTTATTAAAAAA
Organism: Leiocassis micropogon; assembly: GCA_028565275.1. Lineage (NCBI taxonomy): Eukaryota > Metazoa > Chordata > Actinopteri > Siluriformes > Bagridae > Leiocassis > Leiocassis micropogon. The sequence continues at coordinate 15,309,312 of JAOVVA010000009.1, read as the reverse complement.
AAAGACCATTTTCCCCCCCGAGTGAAAAATTACAAGGTGCTATCTGTGAGCTACTATTACGGTTATGCTGATGATATACAATTATACTTATTACTTCGGGCGGATTGAGCAGCACAGTAGAATAGGAAGCTGTGTCAAAGACATAAAAGCTTGGATTAATGGGAACGTCATTCATAATTCTGAGAAATCAGAAATTTTCTCCTTCGGCATTAATTATGGCTGAAATACAGCTCCTCAACTCTTTCATAGATGCTGGTTTCTCAAGATATTCCACAGGAAGCATTTGCTTTTTAAGGTGCTGATAATTAAAGTAATCTTGTTAGCTAGCAAATGTGAGACATTTAAATAATTGCGAATATTCGAACTGTGACTTATAAGTAAAAAATAGCCTCTTTCACCATGTGACATTACTTACATTGCTTCTTTTCTTTTTTTGCCTTCAAAGATACGAAGATCATCACCAGATGAGCTACTCACCATTACCAGATCTTTACTTCATTTACATTATCACATGAGAGGGAGCGCTGCTGTAATGAATATTGGGACGACTGTGACGCGGTTGTAGGCACAAAGATATAACAACCGTGCTGATATTCAGTATAACAGCATCACCTCATGTGATATTGATTTTATATCACAATTTCACAAATATATCCACATTTATTATCAACAAATTACGTTTGTTTCTTTTAACACAGATTGCGACTGGCGAAGCTGGCGACTGACTGTTATTGTAACTAACAGTAGTTAGTAGAAAGTAGCTTTAAATTCTTACCAGTACTATGTAGCCAAAAGGTGAGGAGAATAAACCATGAAGGTGTTGGACGGTCCTGAGAAACTTATGAGATTTACTTTATATTTCCACTTTAGAATAGTAGCTAACTTCCAGGTTCCATAGTTAATCCCAAATACAATTAAATGAAAAGCTAGTGCACTATGTAGGGTGTACAATTCATTGTTCCACCCCCCAAGTGGTGCCTTTGATCAGGGTTTCGAGAGGGATTTGGGATTCAGCCTTTGTAGCTCTTGTTAGCCGTGAACAAAACAACACGGACAGTTCAGTGGGATGACTTAGAAGCGATTGCAAAGGAGACAGTGTGTTGTTTAAGATGATGTAACATTATCAGATGGGTTTTCTTGATGAACTTTTGATGGGTTTCGGCAGGCAGCTGCTCTATGGAGGCAGTACAGACCTACTTTCATCCATAGAAATTATCCAACACTTAGTGTAATTAACGATTGTAGGACACCTGAGACACAGAGTGATACATAAAGTTAAACTGTCCAGTGCTGTAATGCTCTACATCACCAACTGTGAAATGGCTCGCATCCAATTAGATGACTCGGCTGACAGTAGATGGGACTGGTGAGGACTGCTGTTACATACTCAACACTCAAATACACAGAAAATTATAACATGGAATTTAAGGATTTAAAGATCCTGGAAGAGATGAATATCTCTGATCTGGTATTGACCATGTAATAGACACTTTATCATCGTGGTATAAAATACTGGCTCAAGAAAAACACAAGCGTATATGTATATAGCGTATATTTTTGCATATATGTGCCTTCATTATAGTGAAGTTTTCTTGCAGGGAAAAAAAACAAAGGTTTTCATTTCCAAAACAAGTTTTAACTTACTGCAAAGGTTCTAGCCTGCACCTAGACATAGTTATCAATCAATGTCTGTGTACAAATCATTTCTGAGGGCTTACTCTATCCCTCTGAGCGCAGACTTTGAGACAGAAGCCAGACAGAAAATCCAGACAGTGTGTAATTAATACCTGAGACAAAGAGGCCTCCAGATGAGGGACTGAACATCCCGGCGACGTTCCACCTGGCAGAGACGCACGCCGCAGCATTCAGAAGACACTTAGTGGTCTAATTACAGATAAGACACATTCATTAACGGTCCAAATCCCTGCCATATGGGTCTGTATTGGCCAATTCTGAGGCACTCACTCGTCTCTGGGTCCAACAAATTGGTCTGCTCTCAGAAGTGCTATCTAAATGCAAACATCGAGCAGCCCTTCAGAATATTAAACAGACTTCTTGGGTCTTTGCTAAGCGAACGGCGTAATTTAGCAGGGTATTTTTCTATGTCCTGGGTCTTAATTATTCCAATTCTCATTCGCCACGTAGCTTTGGCTTTAATGGATTGAATATTCCTGGGAGATTGCTCTATAAAACGGCCTGTGAGAAGCGAGAGGACTGACCTTTGTGTGCTTTCATCCATTATGCAGACCTGTCTCATTCCATCGCACAGTACAATTACTCATTAATCTACATATAGTGTCATGCGTAGCTTTATTGGCTCTGCTTGCGTTGCCCTCGATCAACAAAGGTCTAACAAGGGCTGCTAGGTCGAACAATAGACATTCAACAACTTGTGTGCTCAGCGAGAAGCGTTTCCTCCATCATGAGTCTTGAAAACATAATTCCCCGTGTTTTTCGGGTGGCAATGTGATCTCCTCTGTCAATCACAGAGACACTAGATAATCATTTGGATCTCATGTATGAGATCATGGATGTTGAAGAGGGCTTTTCTCTGTGTGTTACACTGAAGAAGTTTGAACTCCCATTGGTGGCGAGCTGGCTCATGGGTGGGAATTGGTTGCATCGAGGAGCAAAAAGTACAACCACGTCAGCTCTGAAACAGAAAAGCTGTGTTAAAATAAAAATATCATTGCAACAGGTAGTAAATGTCTTCATGCACTATATAAATAAGGAATAAAACTCTTGCCGGAGTGATGTCGTGCATGCAAAGTTGATTTCCAATACATTATTTTATTACACGTCACACATTTTCATGCTTTGCTTGTTACATCAAGTGTTATGGGAACATACGTGAAATAAACAGATCTACTGATGAATCTCCTCAGAATATTAGAAATGCATCAACAATCAACACACGTCTTTGTTAAAAAAAAAAATACAGAAAGTTTACCATTTTCAATATACAGCCCTTCTTCATCTTTTTCTTGATCCTTCTTTGCACAGTATAATAGTTCGTGAGAAATAAGAATGCTGACCTTTCTATGCTTTTAAAAGAACATGATGTAAGTGAAATAACCTGCTCCTACAATGCCTGCCTTTTACATGGCTCCATAATAACCTTACTTATTAGGCATGGATTTGATTTTCTGCAATGGAAAAGGTTCCGCTGCCGTTCTCTCGGCAGTCAGAGGGGATTTGAATAGCATTTGCCTACCAGAGAAAAAGGACAGAAATAAAAAGATCCAGTAAAGCTTTGTGCTTGATGAGTCAGGTAGCGCTTCGCACTTCAGCTGCTTACTATAGTGTGGTTTTATGATATTAAGTAAATTAAGTAGAGAAAGAAAAAGCAGGGTTTTTTTTTTTGGTGTGTGTGTGTGGAAGACTAAGAACAATTGTTATTCTGTAGAAAGCACTGGGCTGGCAGAACTTCTCTAACTGAGTTAACGTCAAAAAAGACAGATTATTTACGAGGACCACAATCCAATATTATCCACAAAGAAAAAAAAAAGTACAGCTTTACCTCTGTTACAAAACACTGACACTGGAGACTCCTTCCCCGAATGGTAAAACACCTCCTCCTGTTTATCGTCTTAAATAGTGGCATTTTTGTTGTTGTCAGTGATACCACTTTCGTACCACTGTTTCCATAGTAACAAGTATCATGCGCTTGTGTTGGCTTGACTCCTGCATGCAAAGTCAGTTATAATACACCAAATGGAAGTCGTTCATTAATGCATATTCTTTTTATCGTGTGTATTCCTGTCTATTATTATTATTATTATTATTATTATTATTATTTTAAATCTGGACATTTGCTATCTGCTGTATATTTGTGCATATAAATGAAAAACTGGAAAAATAGACTCAAGCGACAAGCAAGCAGACTTGATATACTTTAACTCTTCGAAATGCAGCCGCTTTGAATCGCCTCTGCATCTCATCTCCTCGCTTTACGTTTCTATCCCGGCATATTTCTGCTTTAAACTATTTGTGCCGCTGAAGCAATTTACTTTGGTTGATTGATGGTGCTGAGATGCCGTATGCTTATCCTGCTTTGCGAGCTCGTACGACGCAGTTAGAGAGAATAGTGACTCTGCCATCTGAATGCAGGCCAAGCCATGAGACTGATGATGTGTCTGGACTGCACAATTTATTTCTCTCTTCATACCAATCTGCACTGTGTTATTATATAGCTCCAGTGGTAATATCCTCTGCCCAAAGCCTGGAGCACTGGATTTAAAGACACATCTACCCCTTTTAGGCATAGATTCAGAATTTTTAAGACTAAATATATTCACAAAGTGTATGCATTTCTATTTAAGCCCTAGCACAGTAAACAAGAATGATACTGTACTTTTTTGCTTTCACTTATCAGTATTATGATTTATGATTTATTTTACTTCAACTCAGTGGTGGAAAGGTAACTACTGTACTTACATACATACTTTAATTATCTGTACTTTATCTGTGTGGTCTCATTTTACATTTACTCCACTATATCCTACTACAAATATCTTTACTTTCTACTCCGCTACATTTCTGCATTGACTTGCGTTACATAACCAGAGTGGTGTATAGTATTTAAAGCAATAATATTGGCACCTGCTGACTATTATGCATAATTATATGATTTGCCTTCCCTTTGTGAAATGCTTAATAATGTAGCAGGTGGTTGCAATGAGAAGTGGAGACGACTGAAACAGCAATGAAACGCAGTCAGGAAGCACATAGGGAGAGAGAGAGATAGAAAGAGAGAGACTCTATTACTACAACTTGAAGTCTACTGTGAGTTAATAAAAGCTCAGTACTTTTGATACTTTTGTCGAATTGAAGTTAAGTACTTTTGTACTTTAACTCAAGTACAATCGTAACTTTTACTTTTACTTAAGTAATAATTATAGTAGTAAATGTAGTAAATAATATAATAAGAGAATAAATTCTAAAAGGTTTTATTAACACATCACACATTTTCATACTTTGAATGTTACACCAAATGTTGAGGAACATACGTGAACTAAACAGATGTAGTGGTGAATGTACTCAGAGAGAGTAGAGAGAGTAGAGTATCTCTACTTTTCATCAAGTAAAAGATTTGTGTACTCTTCCCACCATTGCTTCCACTTCAAAATTCATTAGAGAACCAACCAACGGGCCAAGGATAACGCTCAACGTGATGCTACCACCACCATGCTTCAGTGTAGAGATGGTAATGAGGAATGTTGAGTTCTACCAAATCTAATGCTTTTTGGTAAGATCAATTTTTAGAGAACCATCGTGTCTTTCGTCAAACTCCATGTATAATTTCATATCACACACAAAAAGCCCAGGTTTATGGCGTGTCTGGACTTGGTTGTCCTAAGAACTTCTCCCATTGCAGCTGTTGATCTCTCCATCTCCTTCATGGTTACTCTCTGGACTTTAATTATTCCACTCTTTTTAGACTGATTTTTGGTGAAACCTGCTCCTGAGCCACAATATACAGTGATTTCCATTTTTTAAAAACAGATTCATTATTATATTTTTTATACCTTTCCAGAACTTTGCCCTGAGATAATATTGCTAGCTTCTAGTTCTTCATTATACTTATTTGTTTAGGTACAGTATGTTTTCTTACTAATTATCGGTTCTTGAAGAGTTACATGTACATTTTTTACCGAGATCGTATGACACTTGAATTACACACACGATTCAGGTCAGCTCCATTGATCTAATTCTGTCATTTCTGATAATAAATGTATTTTTATCTGCAAATAATTTGGCTAACTGGACTGACCCTCCACCACCCATTTAGTATTAGGAGTAATTTGCTTATTGATATATGACATAAAATGCCAATCAAGTCCATTTTATTTTCGGGTATTAAGAGGGGTGTAAATATTTATGCAAGGAACCATAGACTGTCAGCAGTCCGTCCTTATTTCTGACATGAGTAACAGGCATGTATAAATTTCACAGTAGCTGGTTTGTCTTTGTATCTGCTGTTACAGTCATTTTCAAGTGTCCTATTTTAAGCCACACTGCTCGACTACTTAGTGACACATTTATTATTTAGTGCCACGAGATTCAGCTACAATATCTGTGCATCAAGCAGATGTGAAAACGCACAGCTCAGTTTGCCGTCTCGCACCTGCCGTCCTGTTTATATGCCGAGCATGACGCATCGGTTCCTTCATTACCGCGCCCGGCTGGCGGAGTGGCTCTGTTAATTAGAACAGCGGGGCGAGATCTGAATTGTTAAGGCAAGACGGCATGCCACCTTGAGGGACGATTAGCCTCAATCGCTAATCTCATTGGCTGTTAGGGAGAAAAATGGCTCCAATTACACACAATGGGTCAGTGAGAACAGAAAGCAATGAGAGCTGATGCCAATGGATAAAATAAAGAGACTCGGCCACAGCAAAGATATTACGGATAAAAGGAAATAATCAGATTAGTGTTTTACGTCATCTTCCTGACAAATTGCTTCCTGTAAACAAAGGACAAGTACTTAAATGACATCAATTTCCACACTCGGTAATGAGGCATATAATGCAACAGCCACTAATGAGAAACTTTGGCCCTAAGTGAGAGATAATGCAGATACTTGCAATCCAATCTCTAAAACAAAAGCCATTCAGACCCAGTGAGTGACGAGAACCAGGAAATTAGAGGATACAAATACATATCTTGTATAAATCAGAGTCTGATATCTAATAACCCACTTGTCACCATCTTTGAGTATCTTACTGTACACTAAACACAGCCCGAACTCCTACAGCTTTAAAAAATATATATAGGGTACTTAACTGTAACATTCCCTACTGTTGTACCCTTAAGTCTAGCTACTTTTATAGCATAGCATAGGGTTTAGAAAATTTTGACCATTTTGAAATTGTAGGAGATAGTAGGGCGGTCATTTGCAGAGGTGGAAAGAGTAATAAACTTTTGTACTCAAGTAAAAGTACTGTTACTTCAGTGAAATTTTACTGAAGTACAAGTAAAGTTACCATTATAAAAATCTACTCAAGTAAAAGTTAAAAGTGGGGGTGGGATGGGGGATTCTAGTGTAGTTCAAAAAAAGACAAGCGGATATAAATCTCAAACTAGTTGTTTTTAATTGAAGGAACACCTTTGCATAATAAAGCTGTTGCCTTTCTTGTGTTTGAAACCAAAGTGGTTGCTTAAATATGGTGTGCCGCTTTGCGCCGGATAGCTGAGGGACAAAAGATCTCAGAGCCAAGAATAACGTTCAGCACAAAACCTTTATCGGGCTCTTTCAGCATCACGAAATTATAATACAAAACATAAAGTAAAAGTAAAGAAAAAGGGTAAAGGAATAGAACGTTTCGGAGGGGAGCAGCACACCTGAGCTCCTACTCCGTTCTCTCCTTCACACACACACACACACACCTTGGCAGCGCACACACTGGGGGAGGGGCGGCAATTCTTAAAAGGGAAACACACATACAGTACATAATGTGGTATACAACATACAGTAGTAGTGGCCGTTACAATGGCCAGGGGTTTGATCATGAGAGTTTGATGGCATTTCGCTTTCAGCTGGGTCTGCATCACTGGCATCTGTTTTGTCCGTCTCCATCGTTCTTGTGAGTTTAGTGCATTTGTTCTCCCTGCCCATCAATCCATCAGTGGTCTCCGGGGTGCAATTTTTTTTTCCCTTTCCTGTTGCATTATTTTTTATTATTTTTCATTTTCATTCATTTATTTTTTACTCAGTAGCGAATATGATTTAAAATGTAGCGAAGTACAATACTTCAAACAAAACATACTTAAGTAAAATTAAAATTACAGATTTTACTACCTTAAAAACTACTTTAAAAAGTAGAAGTACACACACAAAAAAAACTACTCAATTACAGTAACACGAGTAAATGTAATTCGTTACTTTCCACCTCTGGAAGTTCATCAGCGTTTAGTACGGTTCATCCATGCTTAAAAATCTCAAACAAAATTTCCAACTATAAAACACTGTAGGAATTTGTAGGTTATTTAAAGGTGAATTGTAGCAGTTTGTAGGTGGTTTGTAGACTTCATAGGTGGTATGTGGCTCTTTGTAATGCATTGCAATAAGTCCAAACATATTGAAAAACCTCTATAGGGGTGGAGCAAATCTGCTCAAATGGTTAAAATCCATCAAGAACTTCGGCATGCTCTCACAAACAGTTTGGGAATATGGAAAAGGTTCCTTAATGTCTATATTTTCCCCCCAAAATATGCATACAAGGGTATTAAAAAGTCAGACACAGATCCAGTCAGTTTCGCCGTATGTCCTCCCTCAGATAAAAATTTGCTATTGATGATCTGGCCCCTGGGGACGAAGTCTTGATACAGAATGGTCGCGGAGATGATGGGCTCTGTTCTGTATGACACACCGACGATCATCATGCACAAGTTGCCAAATGGTTTCAACATTTTCAGGGGTTGAGCTCGTTAAAGGTTTTCCTGATCTCTTGTTGTCTTCCAGTGATGTTCTTCCGCTCTTGAAATGTACATGTGCCACTCAAAACATCTTGAAAGACTCATTGTAACATCGCTGTAAAACTTGGCGAATCATGTCGAACATCTCTGTAGATTTCATGTCGAATTTCACATTTGATCTTTGTTCTAAATTGCTATCTATGATGAAATAGCAGACATAGTCACACAGGTGGTCAGAATAGCACCAGTTTCACAGCTCCTGATGTGCACAGCATGATGTCTTTTGGCACACTGACTTATGAAGGTCGGTTCTCCCTGTGACTGCGCATGAAGCCTTGTGCTGCCATCTGTTGGCATGTTACTAAATTAGTCTCGAAACTTTTTGATACCACCTTGTACACTATATATTCACAGCTTATTATGGTCCAATTATGTACATTATATAAACATAAAAGGTGAAATATGCATTTTAATGGTCTAAAAGTCAAGAGCACAAGGCCACTCACAAGAAAAAGTGCAGTTCAGTAGAGTTTATCCACAGCCACACATCACCATTGTCAGAGCACTAGTGAAAAGCTCCTGGTTTTTTTTTTTATTATTGTTTTCTAACTTAATACAACATTAATCATTACAGATTATATAGTAGAATCATTAAGGGTTAGCTCATGGTAGGATTTATTTCAATACAGTAATGAAAAAGGTTCTGGGCTTGATTGTTCTTTGAAGAAAATGGGAAAAATCATATGAAAAGAGCACCACTTGGATTTGCCACCTTGGTGCTTGATTAAATAAATAAATAAATAAATAAATAAATTAATTAATAAATTAATCTTTTGTAGAAATTCTTAGGATGCCCATAACTGTAAGAAAACAAAAAAACAAAAACAAAAATGATTCTTTTGAATAATATTCTGCCTATTTATTTGATGCCAGAGGACTTTTTATTAAATATTTTTTTACCAGCAGAACATTATTATTATTATTATTTTATAGTCAAGGAGGGAAATTAGTGAAATGATTATTAATTATAAAAACCTTTATATACTTTAAATAAACTTTAATAAATATCTAGATATGAATGTGCATGAGTGTGAGTGAATGAGCACAGTGCCCTATGATGGACTGGCATCCCATTTCAGATGCCTTCCTGCCTCACATTCTGTGTTCCAGGAACAAACCCCAGATCCTCTGTGACAATAGTATAAAATTTTTATTGAACAATCAATGAAAGACAACATCTGGGAAATGGAATGCACCAATATCCAGTTACAGTATGTTGTAACAAACTTCAATTAAGTTTATTTTTCCCATAAGGGTATACAAACTTTTGCACCAGACCATACTGGAAACATTCTACAATATTAAACTTAAATTAGGCAGCATGTGACTCAAATGCTCATTATACTGTATTATTCTTTTATTAAAATTTCATCATCTGTAGCTTATTATTTAGAGCATGAACATGGCTCTTGTGCTTTTGTTTAAAAAAAAAAATCTAGCTTACATGGTCATGAAAACTCCCAGCGTTGAGACTTCAAAATGTTTTCTACTGCAGAAAATACATCCTTCATGATGGAGAAAGCTCTCAGGACTGCACTCTACTTCATTTTGCAGACTGCACTGCCCACACAGGAAGGTGAACAAGCTGGAATGAGAGGGACTCTAATGAGGACCGACGTGCTGTTATACCTCGCACTGCTGCAGCAATCCCTTGGTTGACACGTCCCCTTATTAGAGGACGAAATGTCACCTCGCTCTGGAGGATATAAACACGGGCATTGTCGGTTTTTTCTTGCTCCTCGCCCCCAGAATAATCAGTGTCACTTTTATTCAGCAGTGCCTGGAATTTGTCTTAGGATGAATGATTCAGTTTGTCACAAAAAACCTTAAACAACAAAGTAACTAGTGGTTTTACAAATATACACTGATAAGACATGGCATTAAAACGCAAAACATTAAAGTGCATTAATGTGCAGGTTCCCCTTGGGCCACCTGGGTGGCTCTGGTCAGGGTGGATCCTTCGAGTGCTGTGGGTTGAAGAGTGGGGCCTCCATGGATTGGATTTGTTTGTTTTGCACATTTCATCAGTGGTCACTTAGGATGACCATCTGGGGATCATAGAAGCCAGAGCGACGTCCATGAGCTCTTTGTCTGCTACGCTCTGTATTCAGCAGGCTGTGATGCACTGGGTGTTCTGATACCATTCTACTGTGGCTAGCATTGACTTTTTTTTTTTTTTTCAACAATTCACTACTGATATACATTCAATGTGATAATCATTGAGGCTGATTGGTGTACAGCATGCTTCAGTACATTTAATAATATAGAAAAGTGGTATAGGTGCATTAAAGGTCCCATATTTAACTTCTTTAAAAAAGTTAACGCAGTTCTCAGAGCTCCCCAAAAGTGTATTATATTCAAGTAAATTATATTTTATTTATATAGCACTTTTAATCAAATATAAAATCCATTTTGTCATATTCCTCTCTCCCGTGATTTCACTCCTTCTCCAAATTTGCTATTTCAATGTCTATGTACTGTAAATAACCTAATGCTGAGCCACACCCCTCCAGAGAACAGAAGAGCTGAGCAACAAGCTGGAGGAAGGACTCTTCTTATATGAGGTCACAATAGGGGAAAAATCTTATTGTCTTGTTTAAGCCCTGGCGAATTCAAAAATTTGAAAAAAAAGGGGGAAAGCAGAGATTTCTTGTCTCATTTGTTTTGTTTGTTCATGCACACTAGTGATGGGAAGTTTGAATCACTTTAGTGACTCGGTTCTTTGAATCTCATTTATCAAAATGAACAAAACTTTTTTTTTTAAATAAA
>JAOVVA010000009.1:15262186-15282067 GCA_028565275.1 Leiocassis micropogon | reverse complement strand
CTCCACATCATTGCATTCAGTTTTTATTCACGATTTGTATAGTGTCCCAACTTTTTTGGAATCCGGTTTGTACATAAATTGAGCTTTGGCATGAAAATGAGCAGAAACAAAGGTTTATGCTTTGCTATTGCTTTTGTTAGATCACTTCTGGAAGTCTACAGATAATAGATTTATACAGAAATTAGGCTGAAAATCAAAAAGAATTTCAGGAAAACAAAATGTTATAATATATCCATTGATATAGCTTACAGTACTGCATGGGAGAGAGATAAGAGATGATCGAATACAATGATTTCTTTCAATTTGATGATTAAAATGTATTAACTTCCTCATTGTGGCTTACAGATATTAATAACCCCCCAGGCAACTAAGGGTAAAAATGACCTGTGGCTGGAGATCATGACCCAATTTGGCAGGTATGTAAAGCAACCAAGCAGGAGTTGGGTTCTACACACAACTTAAGTGTTTGTGGTGCAATGAGCTCAGTGTGTGCTCTGCTATATAATAAGCCAGCACAGGGTTTCACTAATGAGTGTATATAAAACTTTGTTTTCAACAGACAGCAGCACTGACTGTGCCCTTATTGTTTTATTCCATCCCTCTCTATTAGCCATGTCAGATTACCAGGTAAAAATAGCTTTTTTTCGCAACAATAAAAAGGCCACAGTGGCATAACAGCTGAATTCATTCACGCTTTCAATGCAGCCTTTACTCGCGGCAGCTCTCCTCACAATAGAGAAACATTTTTTTCCCCAGAAACAAAGACAAAAAAAAACAAAAAAAAAAAACATGCTTACTGTCTCGGCCAGAACACCGGTTTATTTATTTTTTTCCCCGAACTTGAATTAAACTGCCACGCAGGCTTCAAACAAAAGGCAGTAAAATGGCATTGATCAAATCTTCCACAAAAGAGCTGGTGTCCGTGCCCGGTCAGCCGGCTCTCGGGGGTCAGCGAGTGGAATTAAAGCAGCAGAGCTCATTGAAATTCATTTCGCTTCTGTTCAACATTTTCTTCACCTTAATGAGCAGAGAGACCAGGGGAATCTTGTCAGACAGTGTGTTTAGCATAACAAGAACCGGTTTCGACTGGATTTATATGATTATGAACTTTTATATGATTATGAACCTGGAGATGGAGCTGAATGCGTGCAGACATCTAACACTCCCTGACACACGCTTTATATCAACAATAATTACCCCTTCAAATGTAAAGTTAATCCAGCCATATATGAGCAAAGTCGTATATACAGTATGTAAGGTGCTTTCATTGCACCTTGGAAGTGTTATGCATCGATTATCAATACCTTAAAAGCCCAGAGGAGGTACAATTCAGTTCAAATGCTACCAAATACTTTAAATGTGTTTAATACATGAGTAGTTTGATCATGAACTTCACCAGCGTTCTGGCACATAAACAATAACTCGGCTTCACTCTATTACAAGCTACTGTACTCTCACACACTCAACAAACGCGTGTCTCCTGCTGGCGTCGGCTGAATACTGATCAAGCCGGACTGCTGAGTCTTTCATCCTTCTTTAATTTTCGGATATTAGGCTGAATAATTCGTACTCAGGTGTCAGACTCTCCGCAGGCTCCGGGATAAACAGGTCCCAGTGTGTTACTCGTCTGTTTGACAAGTTCACACACTCAAACAGGCGCTTTTAATTATCTGCAGGGTTGGCAAAAAAATGAAGCAGCAGGGCAGTACAGAGCGTTAATGATGAGCAAAGAAGGGTGTGTGACAAGTGTGTCTCCAGCCGTGGCCAAAAGTTTTGAGAACGAGACAAATAATTTCCACAAAGTCTGCTGCTTCAGTGTTTTTAGATCTTTTTGTCACATGTTACCATGGTAATTGCAAGAATTTCGTAAGGTGTCAAAGGCCTTTATTGACAACTACATTAAGTTTATGCAAAGAGTCAATATTTGCAGTGTCGATCCTTCTTTTTCAAGACCTCTGCAGTTCTCCCTGGCATGCTGTCAAGTAACGTCTGGCCCACATCCTGACTGATGGCGTGGCCCATTCTTACATAATCAGTGCTTGGAGTTTGTCAGAATCTGTGTTTTGTGGTTTTAAACATTAACCACAAGTTCTCAATATGGAGTTTCCTGGCCATGGACCCAAAATTTCAATGTTTTGTTCCCTGAGCCACTTAGTGATCACTTTTGCCTTATGGCATGATATTGTTCATCCACCAACTGTTCTTGGATGGTTGGGAGAAGTTGCTCTCTGAGGATGTTTTTGTACAATTCTTTATTCATGGCTGTGTTCTTAGGCAGAATTGTACTGTAAGTGAGCCCACTCCCTTGGCCGAGAAGCGACCTCACACATCAATGGTCTCAGGATGCTTTAATGTTGGCATGACACAGAACTGATGGTAGTGCACACCTTCAAGAAGAGCAGCAAAGAATACACTTCTCTCCTGGAAAAAAAACATCAGGGACAGACTAATATTTTGCAAAAGGTACAGGAATTGGACTGCTGAGGACTGGGGAGTAAAGTCATTTTCGTTGATGAATCCCCTTTCTGATTGTTTGAGGCATCTAGAGAAGAAAAGGTGATCTCATCTGCTCCAGGCTTAAGCTACTGGTCAAAATCCTGTATCCAGCATGGGTCTTAATCCAGTTTATTTCAGTGAGACACTAATTCTCAACCTAATCAGTCCCTTGATAGTTTCCTGATCTTGAACTCCAGTGTAACATGATTAGACAGAGACTGTGGCACATCCAGAGACAACAACATGCATAATCAGATATTATCCACAACACGCAAATGATGAAGCTAAATTAGAGGGAAATAACTGATGACTATTTATTCAGTAGGATTTTATTTAGAAGTGGTGTTTATAATGCAACATGACACCTACTACATATGTCCCTTATGGCATCTGAGGGACGTCAGTAAGTCAATATGTACTGTATGTACTTAAGTCTTTAAGTCAATATCTAAGAGGTTATTAAGTCAAATAAGTTAATGAATTAAACAAGGAAGAAAGAAAGTAGTCAGAAAGTCATTACAGTATGCCACACTCAGACAAAGAGCATGAAGTTCCCATGGTGTCATAAAAATATCAAAGAACACAGTGGGAATGGGGTCAAAATGGAAAAACTTCAATTCCTGAAACCCATTCCACTGTCTAGCCACATTCCTCTCAGGTTCTCAATGCGTCCATCATGTTGTAGTAATTTCCTCTCACACACATGATTATGGACTCACCAGGGCCAACGCAATCAAACTGAGTTATTACTATAGCTGCATTCCATTCTGAAGTGCACTTCACAGGGTGCTCCCTACTCCCTGCTGGGAATACCGGTGAAGGGATTTTTTTCCTGACGAACCTCCACCATTCAGAACACCCTGTGAAGTCACCAGCACAGACGTCACTTCCTCTGTGCGTTACCATGGTAACATAAACATCTCGAATATCTGTCGCTGCTGCTGTGGATATTTCACACTACGGACATCAAATATTGAATATTTATTGAAACAAAAACTGACACCATTATAAAACATTAAATTAATAAACCTTTATGTGTATGAAGTAATGTGTATGAAATGTGAGAAAACATGTATGAAGGGAACAGCTGTCTGCAGAAGCCGAATCCAGACCGTCTTCATGGTAAAGTGGAACTGTACCCAGTCACCACACACATACCAAACAGACCACGACGGCATCCATACAACGAGACCTCCAGCCAGAAGCAGGGAACCAGGATGAGTCAGACAGGTGCAGAGGGCAGAGGGGGTCTGGATCACTGGCAGCTCAGGAGTAGCATGTGTAGCTCGAAAGGAAGAGAGAGAGAGGAGAAGACAGTCAAGACGTCAGTACATCAGTTAGTGAGTAAATCAGTAGTTCCGTAAGACGAAAAGTTTGAGCAGATCGGAAGACCAAATGACTGTATAAAGTTAGATGAAGGATTAAAATACTGTATCTTCTGATTCACAGATAAAACATTTGCTTAATTTACCTGCTCCACTGACCTAGAATCAGCCATATGCTGATCATTTGGTCAATCAGGGAAGTAAAAGAAGGTCAGAGTGCTGTAACAGTCCATTAAACCTTTTTTTTTTTTTTACTCACGCTTCCCCTAAAGGCATTGCCCCAGACACTTTATTCCACTGTCAGGTCGTATCATACACAGTTAATCTTATGAACCATAGTGTGGAATCAAGACTAGCCATAAATATTATGACCCTCTGTAGGAACATGAACATACACAAAGAGCAAGCGAGAGCTATTTTCGGTCCTCTACACCAATAGACATTCATCTCCGACGTGTTTGTATGTTGATGCCAGACGAATGGCTTCTCCTGCCACTATTACTGAAACTAAGACAGACATCCTGTACAGCAAAGATAAAACAGGACCTTCCAGCAGCGCCGGTTTGTCTGTCCATCTCTCTCTTTCTCTCTCTCTGTAGTGCGTTAGTGATGGATGGACTAACAGTTCTGCCCATGAAGGTGGCACTGCTTCACTGTCAGCTTTAATTAGCCTGAAAGCAGGTCTCCAAAAAAAAAAAAATTAAAAAAAAAGCTCAAGTCATGCGTTTGGTTTTCTTTATGCTTATAAAACACGATTGGAAGGATATGATGTCATCTTTTTCACTTTCTAAAATGAAACAAACGGAACAGGGGAAAAAACACAAGAAGCATGCCGAGCCTGGTGTTTAATCTAGGGCAGTGAAAATAGGGTAATGATAGAACAACACTCAGAGTGCAATAATAATAATAATATTAATAATAAACCAGGCTGAGATGTTTTATTATGGCTAAAAAGCTCCACTTATGGGTAATAATTACTATGAAAGTCTGTGTTCATGAATAATAATAATAATAATAATAATAATAATAATAATAATACATGACCCTGTTGTAGGACATAATCTATGTTAATACACTGGGAAGATTAAATGAATCCAGTCCACACTCACAGCTCAGACATCCACTGTATCACCTGTATCATGTGCAGGAATGTGCAAAATATTTAATGACATGATGGTAACAAGAGTGGTTAACCACTATGAAGTTGGTTATTATCCAATAACAGCATTCTCAGATGGGTATCAATGTTAATTCCTCTTATACCAAAACAAATTGTGCAAATAAAGTACTCATCACACGTCTTATAATTGATCATTTACCATTTTGTAGAATGTCTACACTACTGTAGTTAGCTGCTCTGCTTTACATTATAAAAAAATAACAAACTGTTGTTCTTCAGCAGCCTTTCTTTTCACAACTTGTCAGCTTTTTACAGAAAAACTGCGAACTGCATCTTTACCTCTGACTGTTACAAAGTGCTGATCCTCCATCCAGAAATATTAAAGCTGTGTTTAAAAGATATATACAAATATATACACAGTGTATGTCTATATACACAGTGTGTGTCTTTATATCAAACATAATAACGTATCTCACAAAAGTGAGTACACCCCTCACATTTTGGGCAACTACAGTACTTGACAACTACTACTTTTTACACTAAAGAGTATAAACACTATAGAAATGAAAGTTGGATATACTTAGGTATACTAAGGTAGTCAATATGCAGCTTGTATAGCAGTACAGATTTACTGTCCTCTAACAATAACTCAACATGTAGACTTTATTGTCTAAATAACTGGCGATAAAAAAGAGTACACCCTAAGTGAGCATGTCAAAACTGTTGTTAATCTATCATAGCCTTAATCCTCCTGGGCCTGGAATTCACCAGAGCTGTATATGTATATGTATATGTATATGTATATGTGTGTGTGTGTGTGTGTGTGTATATACGTACAAATACAAATATATATGTGTTTTAAATAATTGTTTTGAGCTTATAGTATTGAAATGCTAACATATTGCAGGTTAACAATGCCCTGCGATTTACAGCTGCACTATTTTCAAAGCTGCTGTTATAGGAAATCAATCAACACCTTCTAACCATTATATACCAGACTTTCCGAAAATCAATTGCAACATGCATATAATGCAAATTAGTTGTTCTTATCCATGCATTCTCAATCTAAAACTGCCAAATTTGACATTATATAATCGTGTTGCGTTTTTTTTTTAAAAGGATTGTTACTGTAACGCTGTTACTGGAACACTGGTGTGTTATTGTAGCAAATTTCTTATCAAAATTTAATGAAATATTTTAAAAACAACTATTTTGTTGATCTGCAGTCACTCATAGTTCAGGACTGAATTTCCTACAAACAGTCTTGAATACAGAAACTCCAATAACGCAAGTGGACTCCATATTAACGTAGAAACATCTCATGTTATATTGAACTTCCAGCCTCCTAACACACAGTATGACTGCAGATCAATCCCTGCTATCTGTTATCACCCAAATGAGGATGGGTTCCTTGTTCAGTCTGGTTCCTCTCATGGTTTCTTCCTATCGCCATCTCAGGGAGTTTGTCATCTTGTTCTTGTCATTGCCACCGTTGCCTCCAGCTTGCTCATCAGGGACAATCTGATCATTATAATTTATATACATTTTCTCACACTTATTTCTATATTTTTTTATTCTGTCAAGCTGCTTTGCAACAATGACCACTGTTCACTCAACAGAGCCAATCAACGTGACAGTTTACTGTGTACAGACAGAGTGTGGAGAAGAAATGGAAATGAAAGCGCGACAGAGCATGGCTTACTTAATAAAACAAAATAGACTATGAAAAATAAATCTTCAAATAGGATTGGACAGATTGATATATGTTTACTTTTCCTGGGGACAGTTTAAAACCAGTTTTTCTTATATGTTTCAAAACCGCGGCGATTAAAAAGTGATAATGTGAAACGCCTCTATGAGATAAAAATACGTGTCATTAGAGTAAACATATCCAAGGCAGTCTGGGGTGAGGGTGTGTAAAGTTCCCCGAACTGAGTGCCCGGTGTGACAGAGCAACCAGAGTCCTTTCACGTTCATTTACAGCCCAACAGTGTATAAATGAAAATTCACTAAAGATTGATTAAAAAGTATTGTATGTATTCCAGACAAATACAAATAAATAAATAAAAATAAATATACCAAGTCCAAACGGTCCACATATTTAATGTTGTTACTGAAAACTGAAATATTATATGAAATGCTATGGAAATTTTTATTTGCTCATTTATGTAGACTTACAATGATGTATGTAAAGATCTGAATCCTAACACAAACATCAAATTTGAACCTTTGCTCGGAGAAATTTTTATTGATCAGACCTTCTTAAATCTGAATTCAATATGGCATGGCATGGTGGGTTTTTGCTCTTCCCAAAATGCCTGTAGTTTGTGAATGAGTGTGTAAATGTTAAGGATCCCACCATAGTAGTAAAATAGGAATAAATATAATGGTAATAACCTTTGGCATCCACAAACACTAGTTAGACTACAGAGTTTCGTAAAGAGATGGATGATGGATGGAGTTACAATGACTGCACATACAGAGATCTGAATCCCAACACAAACATGAAATTCGGATCTTGACTGAAAAGAAGGAAATATACAAGGCCCTCAAAGTTCAAACTGTCCATGTAGTTACTGAAAACTGACAATAATATTATTGAAATGCTGTTAAAATTTTTTTTAATTGCTTATTCATATTGACGTACAATGACTGCGTATACAGCGATCCGAATTCTAACACAAACATGAAATTCGGACCTCAGCTCGAAGAAAATTTGATCAACTGAATCTTTTGAAATTTTGATTCAGTACCCCTGATATACAGGGTCAGCACTGTTGGTTTAGTGGTCAGCACTGTCGCCTCGCACCTCCAGGGTTGTGGGAAGAATCAGACACCACCACTTTCTTTTCAATTAACCAGCCATTAATTAGTTGTTGTTGGTCTTTCGGCTGCTCCTGTCGAGGGGTTTCCATGGTGGACCATCAATTTCACGCAACAACGTGGCACAGGTTTTACCCGGGCTTGGGACCGGCACTGCCTTGGCTGGGGTTTGGGCACTGGGTGGGAATCGAACACACGCATTAACTAGTGGTTGTTAACTATTTGCTGAGAAAAAAAAAATCTGAAATTTTAAATTTAAATTTCATACGGATTCCCATGAATATTCCCAAGGATAGGGGTATCCTTTCTAAATTAATTCAATTCAATTTTATTTATATAGCGCTTTTAACTATGGTCATTGTCTCAAAGCAAATTAGTAACATATATAATATAATATAAGGTTTTACAATAGGAACGAATCCTTTCATTGTATTAATCCAGTTTGACAATTTTATGTAGGGGGAGGAGCTTGTGGTCATGTCATAATTTGCATATTCGACGCTGATTGGCTGAAAAATGAACGACGAGTGACGCAGATGAAACGCCTGGAGGCGCGAGGACACCCTCATTCACTCACACACACAGGAAAAGAGACGCGCGCGCGCTGAAGTTGACGCTGTAGGGAGAGATAAAAGTCGCGTTTAATCGCGTCGCGCGCTAGTGCAGAGCCACAGGTGCCGCGCGCGCGCGCGAGAGAGAGTGAGACGCACGCGCTGCGTAACGGAGCCGGTGAGGATGGCACGCGCGCACTGACCGTCGGCAGGTAAACGCGCAGCTTCGTGTCCGCTCGGTGTGTGTGTGTATGTATGTGCATGCATGAGTGTGTGTGTGCGTGTGACTTAAAAAAACAAAGCTTGCTCTCAAACTGTTGCTCCTGTGTGTGTGTGTGTGTGTGTGTGAGTGAGAGAGAGAGAGAGAAAAGCATGAACCAAATTCTGCTGATCCAGAAACGCATGAGTGTAATGAGGCACCTTAATGTGCATTAACACTAGTGTGTGTGTGTGTGTGTGTGTGTGGTCGCTGTTCAGAGCAGATGGTGCTGAACTCGGGTTGCGCATCAACTTCCTCAACTCAGGCAAACCGCAAATGTGTAGTGCGTGTGTGCGCGCGCTTCTTTTGTATCCATGAATAATAATTTTAATGATTTCTTTCCAAAATCCGAAAATGATGTGTTAAATTAAATAAACTGGTCCACTTTCAGTAAAGCGCTTTATCCTGGTCGGGGTCACAGTGGATCCGGAGTCCATCCAGAACACACTTGGATGCATTTACCCCATTTAACCCATTTATCATGCGTTGTTTTTTGAGAGTTGGAAGGGAACCAGTCAGCTTGGTGGTGTAGTGGTTAGCACTGTCCGGCTTCGATTCCCACCTCAGGTTCTGTGTGCATGGAGTTTGCATGTTTCCCCTATGTTCTCCGGTTTTCTCCCTCAGTCCAGAGACATGTTAGGCTAATTGGCCTAATCTGCTTAAATTTGTGAATGAGCATGTGTGTGTGCCCATCCTGGGTGTACCCCCACCTCGTGCACTACTGTAAGTCTCCTGGGATGGGCTAAAGGCTCCCCTGTACACAGCAAAAGTGGTATAGATGATGAGTGAGTGAGTGGAAGGAAACCAGAGAACTCAGAGGAAACCTACACAGACAATTTGTGTTATTCTACATGGACGGTATCCATGGACCACCATGCCACCTATAACAGATGCAGAATATTGTTGTTCTGTATATTTCCAGTCCCTGAGGCTTTAATCAGACCCTAGGCGCCCATACAAAAAGTAGTTCTTTTGATAGTTTAATGTTCTTAGCTTTCTAATTTGTTAACATGCTCTTACACGTGTACTGAGTTTTACATACCGTACGATCATTAAAGATTTCCCCAAAGAGACAAACCACAGGATTTTACTCACCAGTTCTTCTTTTTTATGCAGTAGGCTTAAAAGTAAAGTATATATATATATAATATTTTTTTTACAGTGATGTCAAATAGAGGAATCATTTTTTCGTCCCTTTCGTTGATTTTGAGATGTGTGTGCTACTTACAGTATGCTCTGTAATGCCTTCATAACGACTCTAATCTGAGGTGCTGTTTGCTAATTGGTGATTTCTGAGGCTGGTGACTCTTAATGAACTTCTCCTCTGCAGCAGAGGTAACGTTTTGGTCTTGCTTTCCATGGATGGTGTTCATGAGAGCCAGTTTCATCATAGTGCTTGATGGGTTTTGCTTTGAAAATCCACTTGACGATACTGATCTTGCAAGAACTGCTCCAGAACAGCCGACCTTCATGCCTTAAAATAACAACCGACTGTTGTTGCTTAATTTACTAACGCCATATGTGGTCAGCACGGTGGCTTTGCACCTCCAGGCTTGGGGTTCGATTCCTGCCTTGGGTCTGTGTGTATGGAGTTTGCATGTTCTTTCCATGCTTGGTGGGTTTCCTTCCACGGTCCAAAGACATGCAGGTTAGGTTAATTGGGGTTCCCAAATTGCCAATATATCTCCAGGGCGGGGAGTATCTGTCATGCCGGATGGATGGACAAAATATATTTTAAAAAAAAGTTATAGTTTTTAAATCTCCAGTATTGTTCTAGAATCTCCAAAATGAAACACAAAACAAACAAAAACTTAAATAGATGGCGTGTAAAAATCTTGCAATTGTACAAGTGCATGTTTGTGGTTAATTCCTTTGATTAGTTTTGTTTTGCAGTGTCAGCACAGTGACTTTGGTCTACATGCACTTTATTTTTGAGTAATTTCTCTCCTATAAAACATTATTGATTCTTGTGAAAGACATATTTCTGAGCTGATGGTTTAAGCTCGAGTGTGGTAGATGAGCAAAAACCACAATTTTTTTATGCAAGGATTTTAATCTGCTTTGCCTTTCTTCTCCGTGCGCTATTTTTCTGAGCAGACGTTTATGGGTAAACCTACAAAAACACTCCCGCTCTGGTGTCACCTAAAGTGTGATTTCACTTTGACAGCAGTATTCACAGAGAGAGAGAGAGAGAGAGAGAGAGAGAATCGAATAAAAATCACTGCAACGGAATTAGAACAAAGTAGAGACATTCTGAGCCTCGACCTATAGGGTTGGATTCATTAAGAATTCTCATCCTGTCATCGTGTAATAACGAGTTCTAACGAGTGAAACACACTCTCCAGCTCACTCTTGAGTCACTGTGCTGTGAGCTGTGATGTGCATTCTCTTATTTTGTTGCCTCTTTCACTATGGTAACAAGGAACCGTTTGTGGCTGATATAGTCAGGCATCAGGAGGACTTTGTTGCTGGTGGCACAGATGCATCATCTTGGTGGGGGGGGGGGGGCATGATCACTCCCACTCACTTTTAGAATAAAATGAGCATTAAATCAGCTAAATAAAAGCATCTGAATGCTTTCAACGATGATCCAAGGTTAGTCAGTTTAGTGCAGGTTGAGTGTTAATCAAGCTTTATAAAGAAGTATTAAGTGATGAAAAGGACAAGAAAAACCTGGTAATGAACATGATTATTATATTAAAAGAGCTATTTAGTCGATATGTAATAATGTACCCAGCATAAAAAAATATATATACGTTAATAAACTAAGGTTTTAAGGTGTTGTTGGTGGTGCACCTTCAGCACCTGGAAATATGTACAGGTAGTTTAACATTCAAACTTTACCTTAATATAGCCAAAAGTTGTTGTGGACACCTGAAAATCAGACATGTGTACTTGTGGAACATCCCTTTCCAGCTTTATTCTCTCTGTACGGTTATAACGATCTCCATTCTACTGGGAAGGCTTTCCATTGGATTTTGAAGCATCAGTGAGCTCAGGCTGTGATGTTGAAATATCAAGGAGACGCTGGTTCTAGTTCATCCCAAAGGTGTTCAGAGGATTGACCTTTCACTATAAACTTAACACAGCGTGTCTTCAAGGGGCTCGCGTTGTGTGGATGAGCAGTGTCTTGCTGGAAGACTTTCAGGCCTCGTTGTTCCAATGAAAAGATATTGTATTGCTACCGCATACAAAGACATTCTAGATAACTGGGTGAGATGGACTATCCACATTTTTCAGAAACATTTTATGATTAGGGCTATGAGTTTTAACCCGTTAATGCATGTGATTAAACTAGAAATTTTAACGTGTTACTATTTTTTTTAAATTAATCTTGTGACCAAGTTTGATCCTAATGGCTGCCTTCACTGGGAACTATCTTTACAAAGATACAATAAATGTAAGATGTGGGAGTGGTGGCTCAGGTGGCTAAGGATCTACGGTAGGTTATTGATTTCTAGACCTGAGGATCCGGGTGCGAGTCTCACCGTCGGTGAGTTTGTTTGTCACACCTCCATATTCCCCAGCCGCTGCATGCAGTAAAATAAAATAAAAAACAAACAAACAACAATGTTGCCCTATATCCTGAGTGACAGATGTCTCTTCCAATCAGGGATTAGAATTTCATTTGCATACTATACCTACTGTACCCTTTTCCGGTTTGCCTGAATTGTTGTTGTGTTTTCTAATTTGGTATTTTGTTTCCGGAGATGTCGATGTGTTTTCTGATTTGTCCTGTTTCCGTTTTTTGTTGTTTTGTTTTCGGTTTTGTTATTTAATTTTGCACTTCTCGGCCACCGTACATTTAGACAAATGCTAGGAAAAGTAGCACGATGATTTAACATGTTCGAATATTTTCCCGCCGTTGTGTGTGATAAATGTAGAAAGAAAAGTAATGTTTACGACAGTAGCAGATTCGATTCAGCCAAAGAGCACTGTCCAGTGTTAAGACCTTGAAGAAATTTAGAGAGCTGTAGCTGGATGCCAAAGTGATGAGAAACTCTGGAACTGATCTGGTAAAAAAAATAAAAAATAAAAAACAAATAATCAATAAAAATAAGAGGCAGACTTTCATAGATGGAAATGCAATTTAATTGGTATTCTGAAGAATCAGTGTTGAGGAAACTCTCCAATCACAACACCATGACCTTCTACTACTAGTGTGTTGTGTGTGTGTGTGTGTGTGTGTGTGTGTGTGTGTGTATGCACGTGCATGTGTGTACAGAGATAAGGCTTTGAAAAGTAGGCCCCCTTTTTGCTTTAATCGAAAGGTTTGGAATTACTTTGATGTCCAAAGAATACCTGAAAAGAGCTGTGATGAAAAGACTCTCTTCTTTTTCTCTGCTCCAGGTTCATGGAGTGCTTTTAAAGACATTGTCTGCGTTTTCTGAAAACTGGAGCCCTTCAGCTGGAGCCCTATACCAGGCGCAACAACAAGAACCACAAAAAGTGTTTGATGATGAAAAGGAGAGCAACCATGAGAACTGAAATCATCTCTTGTGTTTTTTAAACAGTGCTGATCATCGAGCTGTAAGCATGGCTAAAACCTTCTACAGACTGCAGCGCTTTTTAAGACAGGCCCAGCTGCTGTTCCTGTTCCTGGGCGTGGCTTACATCATGGCAGGAAGTGTGCTGCTGCTCCAGCATTCCAACGTGGCCTTGTTTCAAAAAGGAACATATCCGCCCTCGTCGTTACCCTCTGTGCCGCTGTCCCCTAGATCCCTGGAGGCGCCGAGGGTCAGCCGGCGCCACGGGAGACCTGGATCCACAATCATTCAGGATGTGGAAAATAATCCAGATCTGTCGGGGAGTAGAGCGGACCGAGAGCGCTTCGTGTCCCGGAACTTGAAGATTAGGCATCTGAGGAGACACTGGATTCAAGGTCGGGGAACAGACCAAGAGAACTCGACCGAACGCAATCCATCAAACAAGGACACCAGACATAAAGGTATGGCCTGAATTGCAGTATGTTAAAATGTTCAGTTTTTTTGCTCGCTCTCAGAATTGATTGTACATTTTCCTTTAAAGGAACATACATCGGGTGCTTCATAAATGATGACAAACAACGTGCGCTTGGAGGAACCGTGCTTTACGACTTCAGAAAAATGACCAGCTCCTTGTGCCAAGACACCTGCTGGGAGAGGTGAAATTTTGGATATAAGAAAATCTGTGTTTGTTTCATATCCATCTCACTCTGATCATCATACTGGGCATTCTGGGCCATTAACAGTGAATTCATCACCTCTAATAAATAATAAGTTATAATATTATATTGTACTGTATTATAACTAATAATCATCTCTGCATAATTATCAGGCAACAAATATTCAATAATTCTAAAATCATTTCTAAGATAATCGCCGAGTGCATCGAGCAAACTGAATGATATGTAAATCATTCACTGTTATAAGTAAGACGCTATTAAAGTGGATCATTTTTGACTCGTAAACTATCAGTCTTCGAACACACGATGTTAGATGCTCATTGCGACCAACAACAAAGTTCTAGCAGGGTCATAAATCTTTTATTAAAAATCTCTGAGCGTGAGCCTGAGCACGCTTCAGTATGATACCAAATTCACAGCACAATTACAGATATAGTGGAGAAATGAAAATAAAAGATGCTAATTTGCAGAAAATCACTTTGAAGTATTTTATTTTTTTATTATTTTTTTTGTACAAGCCAAGCGCAAACTGATTGATGCCAAACACAGAACGCTGTAATTTTCTTCTATCGCTGGTCTATCATTAGAGATTCTTTATTGTGTAATCTGACATGAGGGACACACATTACTGCGCAGAATTCATCTCGTACGTGTAACGATGTGCTATTTACGATTTGTTTTACAGCATGAATTACTTACAGTGTGATGCTTTGCAGAGTTTGAGAAGCATTATCACGGGGAATCGTTACAAAGCTACGTGGTATTACGTTGACAACGATAATGATTTACGAACGTATGCTTCTTGAAACCGAGGAAGAAAGCAGGCAGTGTTTGGGCAGGAGGCACAGGTGGCAGAATACAGACCCTCTGTGTTGGAGCTGAACCAACATTTCTGTGGATCTTTTATTTCCTAGATAAAAAAAACAAAAAACATGCAGAACACACAGGGACTTTGGAGAGCCCAAAGCTCTGCACTAAAAACATCCTGACCACTCATAAGCAAATTGCCGGAAAAGGTTAATACTCTTGTCAAAAATGGGACATATTTGTCTTAGGCATACTTACACCTCCTAATTACACTCTCTGCATCTACGCTCCCACTCAGAGCCACAGAAAGTAAAGAACCGTCATCCAGACCCACGCTGCCTGCTCTGCCAATGATGCATAATTAATATCACTGAAACATAAAAGCTCATTGTCTCACAGAGCTAAGGAAAAACTTTCCCTGGATTAGATAATGGGAGGTGAAACAAACTATGTTTTTTTTTAAAGCCATGGTTCTTAAAATGATATGGGTTGTATAAGCTTAAAAAAAAAGATTGCATATTTTGGTCTTTTTTTAACAAGTGAACATCAAAGGTGGTGCCGTGGTATACTGATTAGCACTGTGGTCTTGCACGTCGAGGGTTCGATTCCCAACTAGGGTCTGTGCGCATGGAGTTTGTATTTGTACTGTACAGTTATGTTATTTTATTTTCATTTTATATTTTATTTTATTCCTTCTTAGTTAAATTTCCCTTCTGTTTTCATCTTCATATTTATTCCCTATTCTTTAGTCTTTTATTTTAAGGTCACGAGCAGTTGTCTGAGCATTTCACTGCATATCGTACTGTGTACGACTGTGTATCTGACAAATAAAAGTTGAATTTGAAAGTCATATTTCAATATTTTATTTACCCTCATTTAGCTTTTATTACGATGCGGAATTTGGTCTGTGTGTAAAAATGTGATATCCTCGTCATTCAGTACATTCAGGTCGTCAGCTGACTTCATTTTATTGCCACATAATGTTGCTATAATAAGCCTAGACCTGAGCAACTGAACCAACCCCAGATTGGTGTACAGTGGACACTATGCATGATGGGAGCATCGCTTCATGCGCTTTCCCTTCTTACCCTGACATCGCCCATCAGACCACATGACCTAAAATCTAATCTTTGTCCTCCCCAACAAACTGAAGCCATTTTTTCCTGATGTGTCTCACTAATTAAGTGGCCACACAGCTGTTTAGTCCCAATCCTGAGTGAGTTCTAGTCACTTTTAAACTTAGCCCTGATTTTTTTCTGCAAGTGTTTAAGTGAGTCATTCGTAATCCACCCCCCCCCCCCAACCACCCCCATCTTCTGAGAAGTTGACAGTTCAGCACTATCCCTCCAGGTTTTATTAATGCGTTTGACATTTCTTATCCCATTTCCATTCATTTCAGCCTCAAATCCGCTAAGCAGGCCTTTCTGAAAAGGTGATTTTTTTTTTGACCAGGCATTACAGGTCTCAGAGGGACCTCAGCGTCTCTGTTAACGCTCCAGCTGAAATAGCCATTCTGTCACATTTTAAATTCCATTTGTTTCACACCTTCTCGAATGTGCTGTATCAGTGTCCATGTAAATGAACTAATACCCCCCCCATATAGCCATGCGGGTGTACGATTAAAAGCTGAAAAGCTATGATAGCCATCTTACTGTAAGTTGGCCTCCGCTTACGCCCGCTGCTGGTCTGTCTCACTTTCTCTTGGGTATAGAGGTATCCTTGTTTGCCCAGGGTGGTCCAGAAATTTCCTGCATTAACAGTGTTCTGTCCATTCCGTAACATGCTGTAAGTCTGTAGAAGCATTTATAGTTGAAAGTCTAATTGATTGGCCAGTTGAAATAGTTCTGAAGTTAATTATGTAAAAATATTAAGCCAAAATATTTGAAACAGAGTAAAAAAAAAAAAAGAAAGAAAAAATAAAGGCTCTTGAAAATACTGCTTGTCTTTGTGGTCTCATTCAAAAATAAAGCTGCTATAAATACAGTGTCCAGTACGGTGTCCAATACCCTGTACTGCTTGGGGTGTACACGTGAATAGCTGTATGAACTACAGAGAAATATTATGTAAAACAAACATTGCTGGCACAATGTTTACATTATTAATTTAGTTAAAAGCTTAAATGATGGTTAATCAGTAAATTATTTATCATTAACGTCCCCGACTGCAACCGTTTGAAAACCCGCAACAAAATGTTGATGTTCATTTGTTAGAAAGCAACCATAACAAAGCACTGTAGGGAAAACTACAGTAATGGCTTTCTCTGAGATGTGACAGTGTGCAGCCCACTCAACAACATTACTGGGTAAAAAAGAAAGCTCTCATGAGAATACCTTTCTAACTCAGGTTGCTGGAGATGCTGCTTGATAATAAACTACTTTTGTGCCCTCTCTCGTAACAGAAACGACAGAATGATAATCTGCAGAATTTGGCTGCAGAGTAATCAGGAGAGTGGCCTATGAATCTAACCCATTCACATTTTATACACACTCACATGAGAACACTGTTCAGGATTTTGCAGTCCTGATTAAAAAGTGATTGGAAAATAAGCTATACTGAGCAGGGCAGGGGGTTCACATCCCGAACCAAAACCGAAGCCACATTTAGATCTGATATTTATTCTGTTGTTCTGCCAAAAAAAAATCATAGCACCAAAAAAAACCATCACTGTACTTTATATGGACGTACATATATGTACATTTACTTTAAAAGAAAACCTCTATCGCTGCTCATTTATGCACAAATTTCATTGGCCATGTACAGTGCCGAGAAAAAGTATTTGCCTCTTCCTTATTATTATTTTGTTTGCATATTTGTCGCATGTTAATTATTAAGAACAACTTTTGGTATGACACAAATATAACTCCATTGAATGCAAAATATAGTTTTTAAATGATGAGTTCATTTATTAAGAAGCTGCCCAAACCTACAGTACCTGGCCCTATGTGAAAAAGTAACTGCCCCCTAAACCGAATAACTTCTTGTGCCAAATTCAGTCAAGTTTTTGCAATGGCTTTCACATCACTGTGGAGGAATTCTGGTCCACTCTTCTTTGCAGAATTGTTAGAATTCAGCCACACTGAACGATTTTCAAGTTTAAGGAGCCTGTTTAAGGATCTCAATCGGATTTAAGTCCAGGCTTTGACTAGGTCAATCCCAAACCTTAAATAAGCTTTTTTCCCCTGAGCCATTCAGAGATGGACTTGCTGGTGTTTTAGATTGTTGTCCTGCTGCATGACCGCGCAGTACACCTGAGCTTCAGGTCACAAACTGATGGCTGGATATTGTCCTCCAGGATGTTCTGGTAGTGCGCAGAATTTATGGTTTCATCAATTATGGCAAGTCATCCAGGTCCTAAAGTTGCAAATCAGCCCCAGACTATCACGCTACCACCACCATGTTTGATGATTTTATGAAATACTGTGTTAGTTTTACGCCAGACACCAATCCTTTCAACTTTTGACTCTTCAGTCCACAAAATATTCACCCAAAATTTTTGGGGATAATCGAGATATTTTCGGCAAATGTAAGATAAGTCTTTGTGATCATTTTGGTTAGCAGTGGATTTCCCCTTTAAAATTTCCCATGGATGACATTTTTGCCCCCAGTCTCTTTCTTATTGTTTCTCTGACTGAGGCCTCACGCCTGCAGTTCTTTAGTTCTCCTTTTCTCCTAGATAATGGCTCTCACTGTGGTTCACTGGAGTCCCAAAACCTTAGAAATGGTTTAGTAACCCTTCCCAGACTGAAACATGTCAATTGCTTTGTTTCTTATCTGTTTTTGAATGTCTTCAGATTTTTTAGATGGTTGTTTTGTTGTTTTATTTTAGATCTTTTATCATGCTTCACTTTGTCAGACAGGTTCTATTTTGATTCAACAGGTCTGGCAGTTGCCCAGGAAAGGGAAATTTAATTCAGCTTTCCAAAAATAATAGTTCATTCATGATTAAGCAATTACATTTTCACATAGGGCCAGGTAGGGTTGGACAGCTTTTTTCCTCTCAATAAATTAAATCATCACTTAAAAACTGCATTTTATATTTACTCAGTTTATCGTTGTGTGATATTAAAATGTGTTATGATAATCTCAGTCATTTATGTGTGAAAAACATGCAAAAAAACAAACAAACATGTGAAGCAGATATTTCCCATGGATGACATTTTTGAATGAGTACAGATGTGATTTTGGTTTCTTTGACTGTGGCATGGCTGTTGGTGAGCCAAACTTTTGCACAGTGCCATAATAATGTTTTTATTTTTTATTTTTGTTTATTAAAAATTAACACAGTATATGTTCAAGAATCATTCAGCATTCAGAGGTTTTCATTTAATATATGTTTAAATGTATTTTTCAAAACCACTCCTCATAAAATATATATATATATATATATATATATCACAATATATTAAGTAAGGTATACTTTTGCATTAGACTGTATGTTGATGAGAAAAGAAGTCTGATCAGATCGCCACATAAGTTAAAACTGACATAAAGACTACTGTAACTAAAATAATCAAATTTTACACCCATGGTGAGCAGAAAAGCTTATATAATAGCCTGATCTGCAGTATATTGCGTTTTACATTTTACAGTGGCTACCGGTTTGCGGGGCTGGAATACGGGACAGAGTGTCACTGTGGGAACCGGATCAGCGCCCCTCAGGCCCGGAGTGAGGACTGCAACCTGAACTGCAGAGCTGAGAGAGACTCTCTGTGTGGAGGCGTGGCCAGGCTGTCAATCTACAAAGTAGAGGCGGGGCTTCCTGGCGGCCACAGGAGATGTGAGTGTGTCAGGCTGAACATTCACTTTCCAGAGTATAGTGTATAAAGGGGAGTTTACGTGTACAGTCTTACTCTATATCGATTCCACAGGGAACCATTGCATACGAAAAGCAATGTGCATATTTTAGATATCAAAATCAAACTATGTAAACTGAAATAATAATTCAAGAATAATTCAGCATTCAGAGGTTTTCATTTAATATATGTTTAAACGTATTTTTTTAAATCACAGTGTATATATATATATATCATATTAAGTAAGGTATACATAGTAAGGGATTAAAAAAGGTATGTGCATTTGCAATTACTTTATCTATTTCTTTTTAAAATAGATTATTATTGGTATTGGTGCTAAAAAGTGTCCAATAATTATTGTTAACACATATACTGATAAAATTCCAGGGCTATCTCAGTGCTTTGCGATGAGAGATTGTTTTTGGTAAAAACTTAAAAAGCAAAAAAACTGTAGTGTCCGTAACCATGTCACATTCATGTTTATTCGATATCGTAACAATTTTGCAGGTTTATGTCTTTTTATGTGAAATCTAAATTGGCCAA
>JAOVVA010000009.1:15251961-15262086 GCA_028565275.1 Leiocassis micropogon | reverse complement strand
CGATATCGTAACAGTTTTGCAGGTTTATGTCTTTTTATGTGAAATCTAAATTGGCCAAGTTTCATCTGAATGACATTTAAAATCATTGAAAGATTAAAAAAATAAATAAAAAAAATTTACAGACACACAGACATTAAAGGGCGTGAGATTGTATTTAGCAAATGTGTTTCTTTTCATCTGATAAAAACATACATATGTATGCATATTTACAAAGAAACAAAGCATGGATCTGAAGTTAAGAAGCATTAAGTATTATAAAAAAAATGGTGTTTTATGATCCTACCTGGAAATTCACTTTTTTCTGTAGCCGAGACACTTTTTAGCACTGATTACCACATTTTGGCGGAATCTATATAGTAGTGTATAAATAAGTGAGAAATAACATGCACCAATAACCAGATTGGCACTAATATGGTTCTGTGTTCAACCTCTCGCTCTCTCAGACAGAAATGTCCACCATCACGGCTGCTTCCACATCCCGAAGAACATCAGCACTGGTTTCCAGCTCCATGCCGGCGAGCAGAACATGACTTCACAGCTGTGCGTGGAGACGTGCACTGATCAGGTTGGATCCCACGTACCTGAAACTTGCTCGCTGCAGCCTTTTAGTTCGCCTCCTTTGTACTTACTTCAAAAGAGGCCATCATCAATCAATAGCCCTTTGTGATTCAAGAGCCTCTTTTCCAGTATTACACAGAAATGAAGCTCTGTGCTCTCGAGCCACTCGCACAGAATCTTGTTTTTTTGCCAGAAGAGAAGAAATAATGGAGCTTTAATGAGGAACAGATGAATAGAGAGTCCTTAGTTTGTAATGACGTAAAGTCTGAATCCATGACCGTATGGTTATATAATTTAACGTTCCCTCCTGTTGACCCACTCAGGAGCTGCCACTGGCTGTACTGAGGGGGCGGGACTGTCTCTGTGGCCACACCTCCACTTTTCTCTTAATGCGGAAGAATGTTAATGGGCAGCTGTGTGGGCGGAGCAAAGCTGCAAACCACACCTCCGAAGCAGACTACTTACAGGTGTTCAGCACACCAATGCTAGGTAACACATGCACACGTTTAGATGCTGTGATTAGGAAGATCAAAACAAACCTGTTCACTGGGCAAAAATGGACTCCTGCAAATTAGTGTTAATTTCGTCAATGAAAAATAATGACAAACAATATTCGATGAGGACTGTTTTTTCGAGACGATGACGAAACCTCACAGATATCAGTGAACAGCGACATTGACGACAAAAACAAGACTGAAATGTGGTTTAAAAGAATAAAAACTAATAAAACCTCTGTCTTTATTATCGCCAACATGTAATTTTTGTCACATGCAGATGTGTATGTAGTAATATCAGATGGGAAACAGTGGGGGCACACAATCGCTTGGAAAAATACCACAAACCTAAAGAGACGTTTCCAGGCATACCATAAAAATCACCCAGTTTTACAGCCTCTTAATACAGTGGTATTTGTGTTACCACATGTTAACATAATTATGTTGTGATATATTTTATTTTAGTTATACCTATATATATAGTTAAACCGTTGCGAACACATTAAGCTAATAGGTTAGCAAATGTTTGAGACTCATAGGAGCTACAACAGTCCAAGTGTATAAATTCATATATATATATATATATATAAAGTTTGAAAACACTGTATTGTCGGTTACTGCTCCTTTTGTTTTTTAGTAAAAAAAAATATGGACATGCAGCCGCTGTTGTGATGCTTAAAAATAAATATCATTAGCTAAAAACATCAGATGAAAAGATACTTTTTAAATGTTAAGATAATTATTTTGTAAAAAAAACCTTAAAAAATGGTTTTGACTAGACTGGATTGACTGTACGGTTAACTAATAATAATCCTATTGCTAAAGTGTTACGTAAAGTGTTACTAAAACTGGACTAAAATACTTAAGGGTTCCTCGGCCTAAAACTAGACTAAAATTTCCAGACTTTTACTTGACCAAAACTTGACTGAACAAAAATAGTACAAGATTGACTAAATATGATAAAATCTAACACTAAAGTCTAAAATTGAAAACTCCTGACAAAATTAACACTACTGCAAATTTCCTACATGCCCTCCAGGTCTAGTAATTTGCGCATACTACTGGGGTTCCTAAAATGACTTGTGAGTGTCAGATAATCTATTTGCACTGACTAGTTTTTTCAAAAGTTGATTTATATGGAAATGAATGCAAGAGAACAGGTGTGGAAGAGCAAACAAATCCTCAACTGGGCATTTTCAGAAGGCAAAAATCTAACCACAGCATAATCACAAACCTAACAGCTTGAAATACCTTGTCTTGGTAATTTTTTTAATGAAAGCTGTTTTATTTTCAACCGAATCAAGCGACGCAGTTAAACATCCGGACAGTGTTTATTATTGTACTGTATTACTTTCATCTGGATGACACGGAGTTCTTATAAAAAGATAAATACATGGTAGACACATCACACTGATCTGCATGTTCACATCCCCCGTGTTGTCAGAGTCTCGGTGTAGGGAGAGGACGTTTCTGCCCGAGAGCTCGTCCTCCCTCACAGCGTTATCCAGTTTCCCTGGAGCGGGTAACACTTGGCTTCGGCATCTCATCGAGCTCGCTACGGGTTACTACACAGGCAGCTACTACTTTGATGACTCTTTGTACAATAAAGGTGAGACCCAATTACTTAATGTCACAGGATTAATTGTGATTATGTTCAGTTTTTTTATCAGTCATTTTCTAAAGAAGATTTTACTACGACAAACACCAAGGTCCATAAGTAAATACAGTTTGAAATTGTAAAAATCAATATTTCACCTTACTATTATGGGTACAGGCTGCAGGATAGTGCTGTTCTCCGAGTGTGTTACTCCACCCTCAGCGGTGCGTGAGCAAACAGTTCTAAAAGATGCGGTCGGTTGGCGTCATGTGAAGAAACACGTGATAGTCTTCGGCCTCCCCAACTGAGGGGCAGTAGTAGCCGTAATGTGGGAGCCCCCTAGTGACGGGGAGGAATTGGACACGACTAAATTAGGGAGAAAATCTGGGAAAAATAAAAAAATAAAGGATCTTGTAATGCATCATTCTTTGATTGGAAAAGTTTAGAAACTAGAGACCACTGCTTGTATATCCCTGGTAACTTTTGTCCAACTGGTGATAAAAAGTGTCTCACCTACAGTAGATGAAAAAGTGAATTTTCAGATAGAAACATACATAAAAAACACATTTGCTAAATACAATTTCAAACCGTTTTATGTCTGTAGTGTCTGTAACTTTTTTAAAATTCAAATCCTTCAATGATGTTAACTGTCATACAAATGAAACTTGGCCAATTTAGATTTTACATAAAAAGACATAAACCTGAAAAAATGTATTATTCTAAAATGCAAAATTGTTAAGATATTGCAACAAGAATTTGACATGGTTACGGACACTACAGACGTTTTTGCTTTTTAAGCTTTTACCAAAAACCATTTTGTTTTAATTTAAGCAACACTTTTTACAGGGCATATGCTTCTCGAAGCCTACACCAATTTTTGTATCAATACTCAAAGAAATATGAATTATTTGCATTTTAAATTATTATTGTTTGAAGCGAGACAGTATAACGCTGATATAAAATTGCCATTTTTGGGGCACATATAAAATCACCTCTCAAAAAACGGCTGAGGTTAGCAACTTGAAATTTTTAGGGAAGCTACGTTGTTGCTTCCATGTTGTATAAACTTTAGAAGTAGCTTCTTTGGCACACACATTTTCTGTATTATATGTATAAATAATATATTTTTCTTTTGCAAGGCTTTAAGGGAGAGAAGGATTACTGGCGAAGCGGCAGGACCATCTGTGTAAAGACGCATGAAAGCGGGCAGAGGGAAATCAAGAAGTTCGATTCTGCCATCTTGTTAATTCGGAACCCGTACCACTGTCTCGTGGCGGAGTTCAATCGCAAGAATGCCGGGCACCTGGGCTATGCAGCAGACACGCTCTGGAAGAGTAACGGTAATCATGAATTTGACTGTGATTGAAGTCTAAGTGTTGACACTGAGTGTTTCTCATCACAGCGGTTTATGGGCTACAATCATTAAACTACTGTAAGTCATATTGCATAAAAATGCAAGGAAGATGTCTGTGGGGAATATTCAATAAAAAAATGTATTACAAAGTAGGCTTATGACAATAGTCATTAATGTGATGATTTGGATATGAATGTCAGGAAATTGAATGTAAAATCACTTGCATAAGCATAGTTAGAAAGAAAACATGGCCACACTTTGCAGGAAAAGCTGACTCTGCAACATAAAATTAGCAAAAAAAATATGAATAAATAACCTACATCCCACACACACACATTAAAAATTCATGACACAAATTTAGTATCACATTATAGATAAGTTAACTGTTGCCAGAATGTGTTGGATCAAGTGCAGTTTTATAAAATTGCAAATAACGCGGGTGGAAGTCATTAAATTAAACAATTAAACTAAATTTGCAGTGATTCATTGCAGGAAAGCAATTCAAACTCCTAACCTGAGTAAATATTTACACAAGTCTCAGATCAAGCTGCCAGCTCTGAAATGGGAAACTCGCCCAAATCACACTTTTCCACAGGAGACATAACAAGACGTGATTGGTGCTTATTGTTTTATGATGTAATAACGCTCACTTGTCAATACTTTGAGTTTTTTCCTTTTTCTTTTTAAGCCCCATGAATTAGTTTTATAACACTACGTCCTGTCGTCCTTAGAGTGGCCTGAGTTTGTGGAGACGTACTCCTCATGGTGGACGTCTCACGCTCTGTCCTGGCTACAGTTCTCCAGACGGTTGCTGGTGGTGCACTATGAGCAGCTCCTCAAAGACCTCATCCATCAGCTCCGGCTCATCACAGACTTCCTGAACGTCACCGTTCCTGAGGAACGTCTCTTTTGTGCCGAGAGAAACCGAGACGGCCATTTCAAACGAGCGGGATCTAAACGTCTCACTTTCGACCCGTTCACAGAGGACATGAGGACTCGTATAGACGGCTACGTACGTGAGGTGGACCGTGCTCTCAGGGACAAAAATCTGAGTGGCCTGCCTCAGGAGTACACGCTCCGATGATGAACGCTAAACATCTAGAGTGGTGGAGTTCTCTCCGCAGGACAGGACGGGGGGGGGGACATTAACCAGAAAAGTGCCTGGGAACTCAGAGTTAAATAACACATCTTGTGGCCTTCTGGTGGTTGATGCTCTTTTTACTTTGTGATTATGTTACTTGAATAAACAGCAACTCAGTTTATGGTTTGTACACATTAAATCCCACTGCTGAACTTCTATTTATCAATGTTGTTTCTTTAATTCAGTTTAATTTTATTTTTGTACTGCTTTCATCAACAGATGTGGTCATAAGGCAGCTTTACAGAGATCCAGATGTGGAGTCAGAGCTCTTAATGAAGGCGCCAGAATTGATGGTTCCTCAGATGAAATGAGGAAAAACCTTAAGAGAAACCAGATTCAAAAGAAACCAATCCTCTTGTAATACGAAATAAAGAGATAAACCATTTAAAAAGGATCAGTATGAGCAGATACCGTAGTATGAGCACATAAATACCGCAGCAGTTTTAAAAGATTAAAAGTTAGTAGTCATAATTTTATCTTTGGGCAAAAATATAGACTCTTTCCCAATGGATACAGTCAGCCAAAATGTCCTTCACAAAAAATTATATTCTGGAACAAATGCAGTAAATAAATCATTACACAGGATACTTTATAGACTTTCCATGCACTTGTCTTATGCTTGCTTCAGACTAAACTGAGTAGAAAATATACAGTATATTTGCATTCTCTGTACATGTTCTCTGGCATTCCCGAGGTGAGTTCTTAAGGTGGAAATTCGTACTGCGAAACGCATTTTCCCACAGGTAATACAGTTGAACCTTGGATTGCGAGCATAATTCATTCCGGAAGCGTGCTTGTATATCTAAACACTCGTATATCAAAGTGAATTTCCCCCTTGAGAAATAATGGAAACTTCGACGATTTTTCAACAACATAAAAATATTCGTATATAAATAATTAATACAAAATATAATGTACAAATAAAACAAATTAACCTGCACTTTACCTTTGAAAAGAATCCCAACAGAGCAGTGTTTCCGTGAGTATGTGTGTGTGAAGGTGAGAGGAGGAGGGAGGGGGCTACTGCGTAGGACGACTTTTACACACAAACACACACACACTAACGGAAACACTGCTCTGTCGTGAAACTTCTTTAACAAGGAACCTCTCTAATGACACTTCTATTTTTACGTGTGCACACACACACACGTGATCACAGCGTTATAATAAACAGTACACGCACGCACAGATGTTGACTATATGAGCAACGCACACGCACTGGAGATGATTACCCAGAATCCTGCAGCACGAGAAATAGAAGAACCATTGGCTTGTGTTGTGCCAGTTGTGATCATGTGATGCTCGGCAGACAAAGTGCATGCATACTACGCGTATATCAAGACCTCGCTCGTTTATTAGGATAATTTTTTTTTTACAAAATTTTGCTCATCTTGCAAAACATTTGCAGACCGAGATCCAAGATTACATTGTATTGTAAATGCAGATAATCTGTTCCAGCCACCCAAAAATATTACCAATATTACCAATTTTCAACACTATAATTATATTTGTGCCTATAAAAACAATCAAAACATTTAGAAAAGACATGTAAATAAAGTAAAATATGAAATAAATAGACATTAAACCTTACTTAACCTTAATTTATGATTCCGCTTGGCACCGGCTGTTTTTTAGCAATGATTTTTTTTAAAAATTTTATTTCCACTGAATTTCCCTTTTCCTTCTTGCTACCTTGTTTAACTTTCTTGGGAGCCATGGTGCTATGACCACTAAATCTTGCACAAAATGCCCCAAAAAAAAAACACACACAAAAATGAGTAAAATAACTTCGCTTGGCTTTCCACTTAAGCAAAAAAAGGTTTTGAACGGCTTCCGGACGTATGCGCGACTTAGATGGCGTTTGGCTCGTTCGTTCGTATGTCGAGGCTAATTTCTTGCAAAATACAGAGATGGAGCAACACAAAGTTGGATGATAAATTTCTCTTGATATTAAATAAAAGTATTATTTAACACTAAAAAGAAAAATTTCACAGTAAACATTCACCCAGTTTGTAATTTCTCATTTTAGAAACCCTAATCTGAGGAGGGTAAATCTACATTATATAGCACAAATGTCTCCCAAATTGAATTTAAATTAAGATCATTTTTTTATTTCATGATTTTTTTTTACCTGATCATTAAATTACCAAATAATAATAGGATTGTATTATACAAAAAAAATTAAATAATGACAGTAATAATTACAGTCCATCTAGATGGAAACTTAAATGTCTTATCATCTGGTGAACAACTTCTCAAGCACATAAACAGTAAACAAACATATACTTTTAAACGTGAGTCTATTTTAGTCTATGGAATCTCTGATTCCACTTGTGTTAGATTTCCTGTGAAGCATGATTGGTGGTTGAAATGTTCTCCTTTGATTTGACGTAATTAACAAATCAACATGGTTTGATGCAAATGTTTGCTCAACCATAACCTTACAGCTATAATCCGTCTCGCAGGTTGAGCGGCAGACATCGTGTCTCGGTAGATTCGACTTCATTTGGGTTGAGGAGAATATTTCGTACAATCTGCCACTTTATCCTGAACGAGAGCGTCTGAAGCAGGCGGTTTTCCTCTCACATGTGCTCATACAGTACATATTCTGTTTCCACTTCAAGTCTCATGTGTCCTAGAACAAACAAAAATCACTTACGCTAGATTGGAGCGCTTCAACATATACTTGTCGACTTCTCCAGTGTAATGGGCAGCGACATGAACAACATATTCAAAGTCAATGCCTCTGAACCATCAGGGGGTAATCTATAAAATTAATGAAAAATGTTTGAACGACGACTCTGGCCTCGGCAGAGGACAGGGTACAGTAAGAGGTATTTTCTTGCGGTCCTGACTCAAACACGGGTAAATCAGGCGATCAGCAACGGACGTGAACTAGAAAAGACTATAATCGAAATAGTAAAGAAAAAACGGGTCAAAACACAGGCAAACAAGGCAAACACAAAATCCAAAGGCTTTATAATGTACTGGAATAAATTCACAGTGGGTGAAGTGGGTGAAGCGTCAAAACTATATTACTTTGTTTACTTACTTTGTTTTTCTCTCTTTGTCGTACTGTGTCTAACCGTGGTTTAGATTTGTTAATGTGGACAGCACATGCATACGTCTGTTTTATAATGCATATCTTTTGTTTTCCTCTCTATATGTTTTCACTTTTTACTTATGTCCTTCCCTCA
Source organism: Leiocassis micropogon (assembly GCA_028565275.1). Taxonomy (NCBI): domain Eukaryota; kingdom Metazoa; phylum Chordata; class Actinopteri; order Siluriformes; family Bagridae; genus Leiocassis; species Leiocassis micropogon. Next base: position 15,253,745 of record JAOVVA010000009.1, on the reverse strand, counting down.
TACTTTTCTTTATTTCTGTTCTTTTTTCTCTTGTGGTTTCTAGTAGTAGTCCCAAAAAAGGAGGATTTAGAGGTAAAGATGTATTTAAAAAAAAATAGACAAACAAAATACAGAAAAGCAAAGCTTAACCGTGCTCCACTTATTAATTTCCACTAAAAAGAAATAAAAAAAATAATAATTATACATTTTGGTTTTCATGATCCTCCATGGCAAGAAAAAAAAAAAAGCAGACCCTTTAAGCCGATGTCTATATGCCGTATACGGTTAACTGTGGGTGTCTGTATTTAAACAAGCAATGTGATGGCTGTGAACATTTGGTATTTACCAGGCTTCATTGCTTACATCTGTGCATATCATATGCGTACGCATTTAATGAATCCCAGTCTTATTAGTCAAACGAGACACAATGTTGATAAATAAGGACCTACTGTAGGTTGGAATTATTTAAACCAGACTCGTTGCCTGCATCCATGACTGATCTCGTACACATGCTGCCAGTGCTCGCGCACACACACAGCTAAAATTATATGCTAAGTCTGCACCTAAGCAGGAACATGTTGTGTTGAACGAGCTGCCATCTGTTTTCCAGCTCCAGATTAGAGGTTGATTGGTTGCTCTAAAAATACCCAGGAGGTCAAACTGCAGTTGTTTGTTCTGCTTTATAGGTCCTGATGATAGTGTTTTCTTTCTCCAGCACATTAAGATTGCAGTTTTATACGCCAGAGACGCAGAGGATGAGATATGTTGAATGATGTTTTTGATCTGCTGCCAAAGCAGTGCGATTATCATATTAAGTGATTTTACTGCAACTTATTATCGTTTTTAAATCCGCCTTATATCAGTGCCGTTGTCAGGATGTGAAGTTCTGAATTAAAAAAATATATATATTATTAACGAGCACATCAGATTCTCGTTCTCACTGAACGTAACATGCGAGCATAGCCAGAAGCAAGTGAACCATATCAAATTTTTTTTATAACGGTATAAACAGGTGGTGTAGTGGTTAGCACCGTCGCCTTGCACCTCCAGGGCCCAGGTTCCAGGTATGATTCCCATCTCTGGTAGAGACCATGAGAGATCAGGAAGACCTTAAACAAGCTCATCCCCCTGAAAATGTCAAAACCGATCAGGAACTTGTGAACAATCCACAACATTGCTGCCATTGTCGGTGTGTCATATGGAACAGTCCAGGCAATCCTCATGAGTGATCTGAACATACGCCGCGTTGTTGCCAAGTTCGTCCCCAGGCTGCTGACCCAGGAGCAGAATAAACATCACGTCGAAGTCTGCCAAGAACTCCATCAGCGTGCCGCTGATGACCCGTCCTCCACGTCGAGGATCATTACCGGTGATGAAACTTGGGTGTATGGGTACGACCGAGAGACGTAGCATCTTTACAGTGGAAGAGCCCATCATCTCCACAAACGGAAAAGGCGAGGCAGCTCTGAAACTCGACCGAGTGCATGCTCATCGTCTTTTTTGACATTCGCGTTATTGTGCATCGCAAATTCATCCCCAGGGATCAGACGGCCAATAGCGAATTCTACAGTCTGGTTTTAAAGTATTTGAGGGAGGAGGTGCGTCGAAAGAAACTGGATCGTGAAACTTTTTATACCCCTTTTAGTTTGTTTCTTTTTTTTTTTTTTTTCTTTTTAAATAAATTTAGTTCTGTCCAATTCTTTTTCCCCGATTTTCTCCCCAATCTAATCGTGTCCAATTCCCCTCCCGTCACTAGGGGGTTCCCACATTAAGGCTACTAACCTCCATTCAGCCAGGAGGGCCGG
>JAOVVA010000009.1:15237126-15251861 GCA_028565275.1 Leiocassis micropogon | reverse complement strand
TATCTATTGGTGCAGGTGTTTGTTTACATTGAGACAGTAGCGCATTAGTAGATTATTATAAAGTAGATTATTAAATCAGGCACATAACTGTTCATAACATCACTTTTACTCCACATTTTGATTTCACTTATGGTGCAGGTTAAACTTCAGGCAGAGATCTGAGGACTGCAGGAGATTCATTGAATTCTGTCCTGATGTTGTGACAAAATCTGGTTGGACAGACATACAGACTGAAAAATGTCTGAGACTGATTTCTGGCCCTCCAATGTATGAAACATAAAGATATCATTAAAAGAGCGAGTTCAGTTTTCAATTCAATTCAATTTTATTTATATAGCGCTTTTAACAATGTTCATTGTCTCAAAGCAGCTTCACAAAATGAAAAGAAAATTCCTGGAAGTGTGTATGAGTGAGAAAAAAATGTGTTTAGGTAATAATGAGATTGTAAGATAGTCCCTGATGAGCAACCCGTGGACAACGGCGACGGTGGCAAGGAAAAACTCCCTGAGATGGCAGCAGGAAGAAACCAGAGAGGAACCAGACTCAACAGGAACCCATCCTCATTTGGGTGATAACGGATAACAGAAGTTATATAATGACATCATGTGTGTTAGGCTGCTGGACGTTCAGTATAACAAAAGTTATCATGGAGTCCAGTTTAGCACAGGGACGAGTGAGCAGGGGCAGAGGACAGAGGGGGGTCTGGATCACTAGAAGCTCAGGAGCAGCATGTGTAGATCCAAACTATCATGAAGCAGAATCCAGCTGGAGCTGGTCCTTCTCTGGATGCCTCAAGATCTTCGCAGGGTTGACCTCTGCCTACTGGAGCTGGAACAATCTCCAGTTTCCTCGGGATGGGTAGGAAAAACAGGTGGAAAAGAAAAGAATTTGCGTAGATGCCATTCAGGATACTGAAGTACAAGGGTATGTGATGAGTTATTTGTATGCCAGACTAAAGAGATGTGTCTTGAGTCTACCTTTAAACTGATAGACTGTATCTGAACCCTGAACACTGTCTGGAAGCCTATTCCAAAGCTCTGACCAGCTCTGAGTTCTGACCAATGACAAGACAAAACTTTTTCTTTTATTTATATAGATGAACAATCACAGGTTTTATCCTTTTATAGTTTCATTCAGTGTTGTGGAACGTCTGCAGAAACAACGTAGAGCAGCTATCTTCAATCCTTTACCAGCCTCTTTTTGTGTCCTCTTGACACAAAAAAAAAACTTCCTGAAAAAAAAAAACGACTGACACTGGAGACTCCTTCCATAAATGTTCAACATCTCAAAAATCCCCTCAAACAAAACCTCACTATTTTTTAACAATTTTAAGATTTCAATTTTAAGATCTTTCAGGCAAACATGACAGTGCTGTATTACTGCTGTAGTTTTATATACATGTACTGTATATATAATTGCGTGAGCTCACGAACACTCATGATTGGCTGTAAAGCCGCGATTGATGTGAGAGCGCAAAAGTACCTTTCATCCCTCTTCTCTGAGAGAGCTCGGCCAATCAGCTCTCTCCGGGGGTTTTATAGATTTTAAGATGTTAGAGGTGCAATTAATCCAAAAAATATCCGACGGAAATTTGAACCTGTGGTGTCGTGTTACATTAGTCGCACCACTTCTCATCAAGGTTTTTGAAAAAAAAAAAAAAAAAAAAGTTTGTATCAATATAGTCAGTTTTTGTAATTCATGAAAGTAAACCAAAACAGATCTTCAGTACAGTCAAGCTCTATCACCTCTGGGTAAATACTGTTACCACACACACACACACACACACACACACCTCAGAATGACCTGGCTACACAACGCCCACACAGCAGGGTTTATTTAAGCTGAATGTGACTCATGATCATGTTTTTCCCTTTTATTTTCAGACTCCATTTACTTTTGTGAAACGAGCCCTACAACACGAGCGCACGCATGAACGTGACATTAGCGGCCCTGCGTTTCATTTGACACCCAGCACTTTCATTGATAGGACCACATGAAGTTCAGCTGAGACAGAAAGGTCAGGTTGCTCTCCATGACTCGTGGGTGGTTGTATTTCTAAAGGCCACTCTAACCCCGAGCCTGAGATGAAGCTAAATCAGCTAGTCGCCTACCAAAATCGCGTTGCCATGCAACCGAACTCATAATCACCTTCTTTAATGCTCGCTCTGGGCCTCTCTTTTTCCTCACTTGTAGGAATACATCTGATTATGCGCGGAAGGGAAATATCTCCCGCTCTCTGCTGGGCTCATTGTCTTAGTGGGATGAAACCCACCGGGAGAAACGCACTCGCTCTTTTAGACAGCTAGAAAGCAATCGGCTCGCATAGATATGAGAAAACGAGCGTTTGTGTGTGTCATGTTTCCCAGCGTGATGCACTTTCGCAAATAAGTGTATTTTTCCTTAAATTTGACAGTCCTGATGCCGTGCTTGTTTTCAGGCCGGGACACGTCGATGGGGTTGTGAATGATTAAGAAAAAAAACAAGTGCCGACGAATAACGCGTTTGACATAATGGTGATGGGCACCGTCTCCGACAGACCCATCACATCTCATTTCGAATGTTACACCCAAGAGCCAAGGCTCGTCAAGCAACAGAGCTGTAAAGAGGAAACGACCCTGAGGCGCACAAGCCATACGGTGAAGCCTAAAGAGGCATCCGCTCGTCATATCTGCATCACCAGTCACGTTCTCCATGCATATTTCCAAGAAGGCGACCATCAAGAACAAAATACACATAAAATTCAGTTTTCCGGACTCTTAAAGTCTGAATTATGCGCTTATCCTAGCTTATTGATTGCATTTAAATCGATAATATAGCACTAAATTATCCTGCTTTCTCTAGAAAATATATTAGTTATGACCAGCAGGAATTTTATGTTGTGGTGATGTTAATTGGACAATATTACACAGGTTGGGACAATGTTAGTACAGTGGAAACTTGGATTACGAGTAACGCGGTTTGCGAGTGTTCCGCAAGACGAGCAAAGATTTTTTTTATAAATTTTGACTTGGAAACGAACCAGTCTTGGTTTACGAGTACCGAGTATCATGTATCACGAATGCGCTTCTTGTTTTGACGCCAAGCGTCACGTGATCACAACTGAGCCAACGTTTTTTTCTCTTTCTTGCGCAGCGGAATTGTGGGTAATCGTCTCCCCTGCTCGGTCTTAGTGCCCGTCACTTACTGGTATAATCAACATCTGTGCACGCGTGTACTGTTTACTATAACACTGTGACCAGGTGCATAAAACATTTATTTTATTTTTACTTTACAGCAGTGATTCGGAAACACTTATCTGTGGGGATTTATTTTGACTTTTTTTTTAAAGGTAAAGTGTAGGTTAATTTGTTTTATTTTTACTTTCTATTTTGTGTTAATTATTTTTATGTATTTATTTTTTGTGCTGTGGAACGAATAATTTGAGTTTTATTATTTTTTAAAATTTTATTTCTTATGGGAAAATTTGATTAGGTTTACGAGTGTTTTTGAATACGAGCCCGCTTCTGGAACGAATTATGCTAGTAATCCAAGGTTCCACTGTATTGGAATGACTTTAAATGACGCTGGAACACCGTTGACTACATGAAGATGGTATAATGTTGAACGGACGCCCCTAACACAATGGTAATAATAATACTCCTACTAATAATAATAATTCATTTTATTTATAATTTGAAGCAATTTTATATTTGAAGCAAATTTTAAAGTGCTTAAAATTATTTTGACCCAAAAGCTCTGATAAAAAAAGATGAGTTTTGAGACCAGATTTAAAAGCATCAACAGTCTGTAGCATCCTCAGATACTCTGGGCGAGCACTCACTCCACAGTCTAGATGCAGCTAAGCAAAAAGCCCGATCTCCCATAGTATGGAGCTTGGTCTTAGGAGGTTTCAAACGATGTACTGACACAGAGCGGAGGTTGCGTGTAGATGTATGTGAGGTAATAAGTTCTTTGAGATAGGGAGGGGCTTCCCCATTAACGAACTGGTGCACAATGTTGCACAAAGCAATGTTAATACAGCAGTACCTCATCATACAAATTGAATCAGTTCAAGAGTCAAGTTCTTATTGTCCTCTAGGAAATAATATAAGTGCAGATAATCTGTTCCATCCACCCAAAAATCGTACGCGCAATATAGGTGCAAACTGGAGTACACGTAACCTAGAAGCAAGCCGGCACTCGGTTTGGTCACTCGTACGCTGAAAATGCTTCGTATGCCGAAGCAAATTTCTGTCGATGATACCATTCTGGGTGGTACTCAAACTCCAGTCGCTGGACAGAGAGCACTGCGTTTTTAACAGTGGACCACTAGGGGGCATGCTGTTGATGTTAGTAAATGCGCCTACGGTATACAGTACATATAAGAGTAAGTCCATGAAAAAAAAGGACAACAGCAGTTTACCGAATTGTCATGTTGGGAAGCAGCCTAAAGGGTAAAAATTAAACCGGTTAACCTTTAACCTCTGTTCTGAGAAAGCAGATGTGATGCAGTTTGGATGCAAGCACCATATTACAGTGAAGCTAAGATGCACCTCACGGTGATACTACTGAAAGAAACTGAAATACAAAGGTAACGTTATAATACTAAGATGTGTTACATGAGATGCACTCGCTGTGTGCGGGAAGCCGTTGTGTCCGTCCCAATCTCTTATCGGAATTCTAAACCCTGTTAGAAACTTAAAGGAGCATGACTGTGGTCTGACGTTGTGCGAATGGATGTAAATAAAGGTTAGAATTTTGTTGTTTTTTGTTGGTTGTATTTGCAACATTTCCTTTGGATCGTTCATTCAAGTTAAAATTGTAACAGAAATTATATTTTATCAAAGTTATTCTTGTAGCTGTCAAAACCAGCGTTGTCCCGATGGTGGAAATTGGTGGAATAAAAATTACAACGCTCTTCTTTAACGCTGGGGTGTGCTAAACTAGCCAACAAGCTAACCTAGCTAATATTGTCTTAAACACTACAATGTTATGGTATTTCATGTAAATTTTTAAGATTATTTTGCATATTTTGGATCATTTAATTTTAAATTTGGTTTACAATGCCAAATTATAGGAAGGAACAAAACCACCTGTGGCATGCTACCGTAGATAAATAAGCAACAACAGGGGGTGCGATGAAACCAAAATGGTTAATTTCCTAAAAACAAGATACCTGTTTCATTCCTCTTTAACGGCAATTTTTTCCCCAAACATTTTTATCTGTTTATCGTTATGTCTCATTATCACTGATGTTACGGTATATAGTTTATACTCTTGAGTTTCTCAACTTGTCACGTTAAATAGAAAAAAAGGCACATGGTGTACACTTATTCATCCTGAAGGTTAGCCGTGTCAGGAAATTTACAGAATTTCAAAGTACTGTACTGTACGCTGTAGCTAATCCCATAATTAGGGAGGAAGAGATCTGAAGGCAGGAAGACATGGAGGCGTGTCCAATTAATTATTTAATTCATATTTATAGGGGCATGGTAAATGATCTGTGTCATTATAAGCTGTTTAGGAGATTTTTAAAAGATTTAAGACGATTTATTATGTTGCACAGATGTGCTGATGATTTTTAAGGAACCCTATTGATATGAGAATGTTAAACTGATTTTGTACAGGTGACACAGAGTCTGAGAAGGAAACTGGAACTTTATTGGGCAGGCGGTAGCGATGATGAGAGAGTATCATATTCTTCCCCTCTCGGATCATTACTTTTGATCATTCTCAGGAGATGACTGAGATGTGTGGAGTGTGTGAGGCAGAGGCCGTCAGACCCAGACTAAGTGGTGAGACGAAAAATGAGTCCTCCCGAGATTTCACAGGTTCGGAAAAAGGTGTTGCGTGATGTCAGTGTCGAGCTTGTAATGGATCCAAAAAAGCAAGTGAACTTTGTTTTACAGAGCCAGGTACAGAGCTTACAGAAATGACACACATAGTCCGTTTCAGTGCGTTTCAACAGTGTGATCCCATGTGAGGAAAAAATAACTACCAAAATCCACATGTGAAACATGAATGTTTACAGAGAAACAAATAATGAAAGAACTGCATGAAAATAAATAAATCATTAGTAATATGTTAGGCAGCACGGTCTCGTCATGGGCCGGGGTTTGATTCCCACCTCAGGGTCTGTGTGCGTGGAGTTTGCATGTTCTCCCCGTGCTTGGTGGGTTTCCTCTGGATACTCCGGTTTCCTCCTACAGTCCAGAGACATGCAGGTTAGACTAATTGGTGTTCACAAATTGCTCGTAGTGTGAATGAGTGTGTGTGTCTGTGTTTGTGTGTCCTGCGATGGATTGACACCCTGTCCAGGGTGTACCCTAACCCGTGCCCTACGTCTCCTGGGATAGGCTCCACGCCCCCCTGCAACCCTGAATACAGGATAAAGCGGTATATTATGATGAGTGAGAAAGTGGGTGAGTGAGTAATATGCTATATGTGATGTATGTGAAAAACAACCTAATGAAAATAGATCGCATGCAAAAAAAAAAAAAAAAACCCATTGTAGATTTAAACAACAAATCTGTATATCATATCATATAAAAAATAATAAAAATCCATCTAAAAATGAAATCACATGCGGCCCATGTAAAACAGTGACGTAAATCAAGTGCTGATTTATTCTGAAGTAAACAGAGGAAAATAAAAACACATGCCCTACTATGTTAAAAATAAATGAGTAAATGAAAATTATGAAATTATTCATGCAAATCATCACTTGATAAAAACTTATGCTCCATGTGTGGAAAAGGAACATGAATCACGTGACAATACTTCAAAGGGCGCAGTTAGCCTAATCTGCATGTCTTTGGACTGTGGGAGAAAACCCACCAAGCACGGGGAGAGCATGCAAACTCCATGCACACACTCTCCAAGGCGGGAATCGAACCCTGACCATGAAGGTGTGATGCCACAGTGTCAACCACTGCGCCACCACAAAGACCGTGACCGTGCCACCACCAAAAATTACATATGAAAGACTAACATGCATGGGACAAAACGTCTGGACTGTAACACGTGAAGTTTGTAAAAACGATACGTTTTAATTGTAGACGTACACGTGATTATTCATGCTAGAGTGTGTGCATGAGACAGACAGACACTAACACTCCAGCGCTCCTCCTTATGTTCCTCCATCTGGTTCTGCTTTAATCAGCGAATGTAATGACAATTGGACTCCGACTTTGCATTAGAGTCATTAAATGGCAGCTAACTGAGCCGAGCAGCGCCGCCGGTCCCGTCGACTGAATCCGTCTTCATCATCTCTGCTGACAGCAGCACATTAATCTGCTCCTGCGCCAATCACACGCCAATCAATTCCTAATAGCTTAGCATTTCACCGAGTGAAAGGCGAAGCAGCAGCTCAGCAGCTCGACTCGGAGAGCCCGTGTCTCAGGGGACAGATCTGCAGAGCGTCAGATCTCAGGAAGATGTCTGATGAAATGCTGAGAGGATTTTTTTTTTTTTCCTCCCCTGTTCGAACTGGAATCATTTCCAAATTGGCTTGGCTATTTCATCAGTGAATGTAATTAAATCATTTAAGCGGCTTGTGCCTGCGAAGTGCCAGATTCAGTTTGTGAGTTTGTCTTTTTCAGGTTATTCGACGGTCGTAATATTGTGACTGAAACACTATTACATACAGTAGGTAATATTTTTCAGATTAGAACAGACGCATTTAGAATTATGAGCTGAAAAACTAGTATTGAAAAATTGAAAATATTGAAATAAATATTTCATTGTGAAATTAGAGTGTGCTTATATACTGTAATAAAAGTGACGCTGAAATGTGACAGTGTTATAGAGAAAACTTGTATAAATATAATAAAAGACATATATTATATTGGTAAATACATTTATAATATTAATGAAAATGCTATATTTGATTATATGGATAAATGTATAACAATGAGTAGATTCTTGAGTTATTAAATTATTTATACTATTTAAATCAGGGCCACATCTACTGTATTTATTCATTTATTTATTTTTGAATAAAACAACCTTCCATACAGAACAGACGGTTTCAAGAGTTGCTGAAGATAAATAACAAGCTAGTGCTGCCCCCTACTGGATAATCACTGAAGTCACACTTTTAATTAAATTAATTCTGAATTGAAATCAAACTGATAATTTGCAAATCGACAGGCCCATTGTGAGTGTTTTCTAACACATAATTTCATGGTTAACCTCCCATGTAACTTACATAACCATTAAAAAAAAAACATATATATATTTAACATATATTTCTTCATTACAAAATACATTCTTCTCAGGCCATAATTACCCCATAAAATATAAATATGTATGTTGTAGCATTAACAAATACACCAAATGTGTTTAATTTGCAAGTCTGGTAATGAAATGAAGACATTTATTTGCTTAACATTATTATTCTATAATTATGAATTTAATATATTATTTATAATTACTCTATAATTATAATTTACTCTTAATCCGTAATTTGTGTGACAGGGTTGTACTTTAAAAATGGCCTTCAGTCAATTTGATTGGCTGACTGGCAGTCAATCACAATATCAGTGAAAAAATGGAGTAAAAAAACTAACTTTTGTCCTTAGTTCAATCCTCAGAAAAATTCGGATGACGTAACTTACTGTTGAACGAAAAAGTTTCATAACCTCACCCCTGCACACGGGGCATCTTAACGAGATAATCTATGATGTTCACTTCACTTTCTACACTCCTGCAAGCCCCGTCGGTCTTATTCATAATTTAATAACAACACATTGTATTATATTATCATTTATATAATTCAGTTTCTCACACACAGTGTTCGTGACTCATATGTTGCACATTAGTTCATGTATAACACAGAGTATAAGAGATCTTACCAGGGTGTCCTGGGAGGCAGAGAACAAACCCTGGCGAATATTCAAAAGTGCAATATCTTCGCAGTTTCTTTCCCAGATGTCTTAATATGTTGTAGTTTATGCATAAAATTGAAAGAACGGCCAGAAGTTTGGACCTGAGTGCTTGTTTAGATACATGCTAATGATTGAGCACTCATTCAAAATGCATGGTTTATCATATATAGGAAACTTAAGCAAATATTTTCATATATTATACTGTACGTATATCAAATATATACTGGAATGTATGCATATTTACTGGATGTGTAAAATATACCTAATTCAGTTCAAAGGATGTGTTAATTTACACACTTTAGGTAACATACAAGGGTGCCAGCCATTTAACAAAGTTAAAAAAGACTGTGGGTAAATTTGTAATTTGAAAATGTCACCCAAACCTTTAATGATTATGATTAGGGCCCAAGCACTATAGCATCATAGTGTATGAAGGATTTCAATCTAAGGATTTTTTTTTTTTAACCATCCGGATTTAACATGCTCAAAAAGTCATGAAAATAATCACACAGGTTGAAATCTGCTGCTATTAGGACACGTGAGCGGTTGGGCCATGGGTGTGGCACAGGGCCTCCACAGGCCATTTTTCTGCATAGCTCATCCACATGTGCATGTACACATGTAAAGCCCAGTACACTTTTAGAGTTTTTTTACACATTGAGCTGAACAACTTTTGCTGTGTCTTTTATGGACTATATTCAACATGAAGTCAGTTATTTTGTGTTGTTTGCAAAACGCATCCAACGGATTTTGATATACTCGTCTTAGGGGATTTATGCGATGGCCACTATACCGGGCCAATATCATCATATGACATTGAGAAGGCTAAATTGCGAAGGGATTTTTGATATCTTAAATGGTTCAGGTGTGGTGAAGCCTTAAACTTATGGTGAAAAGTGGTTAATAACTTCTTTAGCTACTGTATATAAAGGCTGGTGACACATGTGACACGCTCACAGTGTGAGGTTTTGTTATGTCACATTATGACACATTTCTCCTTAAAATGCATGTGCCCACTGTCTCTCTGGTGTGTCCGAGTGGTGATGGCGCAGGTGCTTGGGCCCATTTATTGTTGCTTTGCAGCTATATTTATGAATTATGATTCCACTGGCTAATGACATTTTATAGGATACATTTTGATTTATGAATTAAAAATGTAATACCCATTGCATTGTTTTTGTCTTTAAATATTAATATTCATAAATATTACATTAAATGTTACAAATATACTGTAAATATTTAATCATAAACATTTAATAGTAATTACCAAAATGTAAATTTTATGAAAACATTATTTGTTATTGCAAACTACTGTATGCAGCACTCGTACTTTAAAGAACAGCAATACACATGATGGACACTAGAGGGAGCTAGAACACTAGGGCTTATCTTTTTTGTTGTTCTTGCCTTATAAATGCCTCCAGACATAACCACACTGCCATCACATCAATTAGGAAAAGTCTGCCTCTCAGTTTTGGAATGGCACTGTGGGGTGAATTTATTATCGTACTAAAACGTACAGAAATCTTTCTCACGCAAAATCTCAAATATGGGCTTTACAGACTCTTGTAGTTTAAGAGTTACTCTCATTGTCTATACCGCTTTATCCTGTGTACAGGGTCACATAAAGCACAAGGCGGGGTACATCCTGGATGAGGTGCCAATCCGTCACAGAGCACACACACACACACATACATACACTCACACACACTCACTCACACACTACGGGCAATTTGGGAACGCCAATTAGTCCAACCTGCATGTCTTTGGACTGTGGAAGGAAACCGGAGCACCTGGAGGAAACCCACCTAGAACGGGGAGAACATGCAAACTCAGAACATGCACACAGACCCAGAGGCGGGAATCGAACCAGGACCCTTGAGGTTTAAGAATTTCTATCATTTATAATTGTAAACATGAACAAAACATCCTCATGTAACCTCATGAAGGCGGCCATCTTAAAAAAAAAACAGACTCACTTTCTTCCTGAATGATAATGTAGTTCAAAAAATAGAAGCAAATATATAATGATTAGATTTTATAGCCATGATTATGGTGTAAGCAAGGTGTTACCTTGCTAGTGAACTCATTAAAAGTAATAAAAAAGCATATTTAATGTCTTTTATAAGTAATAATAGAGATAAAAATGATACTTTGTAAAAAAAAACAGTAGTTTTAGCAGGATGCCTGCTACCTATAAAATGCTTAATTTTTTTATAAACGTCTTTTATCATTGTGCTAAAAAAAAAAAAAATCAGTTTATTGCATAAATCTAATCAACAATTTTCCAGACTAGACCCCAAGGTACTTCTTTATATTGCTACTGCACAAAATGTGTCTCAGCACCTGTCCTGTTTTTTCTTTCTGAGTCTGAGAACATCTGTGAGACTTGTTCCAGTAAAATAGCTGCTTGACGTCTCTTTGAGATCTCATTTTGATGTGGCTGTTCACAGGACGGAGACAGTTTTGAAACTTCAGTGCAATTCCTTGATAAAATTGGATGTTTTATTATACTTGGGCTTCTTTGGAGAATCTATGGCTCCTCAAGACATTTGATTTACAAATTGTAGCGTTCTTAATATCATTGTTAGTTACATTATTTTCCCCTTTTTTTAATGTGAGAAACTTCAGATGATAAACCATAAGAAACTCTTTAAAAAGGAAGACATTTCCTGTAGGCTTCTTCAGACAAGTTCATGCAGAAGGCGTGTTCTTCGGACTGATAAAACTTTTAAAAGTTTAAGACACATCCACTCTAGATCAGTGGTTTTCGGCTCCGGTCCCAGCACAGCTGATTTAACAAATCAACCGATTAACTGCCTTTTCTTTACTGAAGTGGAATGTCACTAAAATATACCGGGCAGTGCTCTTCCAGGAATAAGTTTGAGAACCGCTGCTCTAGGTAAAGATACTATGTCTTTACAACATATCACGGCTTCTGCCTTCTATATAGGTGTCATACATCATGCTTGTGACTCTTCACACTCAGACACAGTGAGCTGGGAACCACTCACTCCAACCAATGCTTTGTCTCGTTATGAATAAAGTTTGTACGGGACGTTTACTGATCCGCATTTGCGTCATAAATTCCACCATTTACTCCGCCCGGGGCCGCTCAGTCAGCTAATCTACTATGGCAACACAAACTTAATAATAAAATGATAATTGTTCGTGTAGTGCAGGAGGATTAGGCCAACAGCCTTCAGGGGGTTTTGTGTGACATCAACTCCAGAATTTTTTGCCACGCTGTCAATACATGTGAATAAAATGTAATGCGATATTGTATTGTAAAACACTTTCAAGCTTTTAGATTTGAACTTTCAGAGCGTGGTTTTAATTCCACATTTATACGGTATATATCATGGTCAATTTTTATTTAAAGATCAATTTTTTTATTTTTCAAGAATGACAATTTGCAAGCATTACTGTATTTACAGTAAGCATGTCACTAAATTGATCATATTTTTAAAAGGAACTAGTATTATTTGAGCTGGAAATAGTGCCACTGTACTGCTAATGGTTCTGAATACAAAGGAAATTTAGCTGAAAGTTCATTTGAGAACTTAAGGTCAGACGCACTGTTGCGTGGTACGGCATGTCGGAATAAGAGCGAGCTTTATGAACTCGGAAATATATGCGGAAACTTAACACTCCATTCCCAGCTGCAGGTCAGAGAGCCCTTACACCAATACGCTTAAGTAGGGGCAATTACACACGTACTCTAATCTCCAGCTGCCTTCCGGCCCGGGTGTAATAAACACTCCCCTGTTCAGCCAGTCAGATCCTGCGTCCAGGCTGACCTGTGTGAAAGAGTCTCTGTGCGACAGTGTGAAAGGTGCTGCTGTGTGAGGAGCACGAGGAGCAGCGATCAGATCGGCGACGCCGTGCTTATCTGTTCTCGAATGCCCGACATGTTGTGCGCGACAGACAGTCTGGTGCACGGCCAGCTGTGGCGGCCATCTTTGCTCAGGGAGCCTTAATTATTGCAGAGGGGGGTTGGAAAAGAGCGAGCCGGGGAATAAATCGATAGATCATCTGCGGCCTTGGTGTCTAAGGCACACATAGCGGTGGTGAAATCAATAGCTGTTTAATCAAGCCTTTCTGTCGGGGTTTTGTGTACACATGCGCAGCGGAAGCACATCCTGGGCGAACTGAACCTACTTCGGAATAAAATCCACAGCGTGATGGGCATGTCGTAGGTGTTCGGTAATTCCGAAATTTGGGGTTAAAGGGTTTATCGCATGTAGGGCAGTGGATATGAATAAGCAGACGCTACAGGAAAAAGAGAACACACACTGAGCCTCCTTTGTCAAAGCGAATCCCGCTCCCTGTGCTTTCGCTTGCAGCTGTTTACTTTGGACTCCGCTCCTCATGGGTTGGGTTTTGTAACTCCGAGGAGCCGAGCTGTTTGGCTTCGCGCAGATGATAGTTTGCTTTATTGTTCCTCTTTTCTTTCCACAGGAGATCCCTCGGGGCTGCACTTCAGAAGGAAAGTCAGCAGATTCATGATAACGTGTACAAGCAAAGAGTTTTTTGTTTTACCCAAGCAGACCCCCTCCACATATACACACACACACACACATACACATACAAGCATCAGCCCTCCCACCCTTTTCCGAATTAAAAGTCGCCTTTTGTGTGCGGATCTGGTTTCCCAGGCCTGCGCGTCCACAAGGGTCCATCGGGTTCAAAACCACAACTTGGGCCTGCAACAACAGTGTAAAAAAACAGCCCTCTTACGGTGAGATATCAGCTCAGTGCGAGCATGAAGCCTGAACAAACAGACCGCTGGAGGGAAAAGGGGGCTTATACAAACTCAATGACATTACACGGTGGCCTTGAGATTATCTCCAGTGAAACTGAGATGCTAAACTAAAACCACGGTTTGAGAGAAAAAAACACAAAAAACTGCAAATCAAGATCCGAAGGAGCGCTGCCTCTGCTGAGTCACGGTGCTCCGGTAATTTATCAAGGTCACATGGCAGGATTCTGAGGCTGAAAAGACACTCTGACCTTGACTTTCCCTGTTTCTTGTCTTTTTAAAACCAGACCCTGGCTCACAATAGCTTCCTCGTGCACCGGTTCTGAGCTTCAGCGTCTCGTGTAACAATGCCTGGCTTTGATATCTTCTCAGAGGACGAGCGATCATTCTGTTTAGGAGAGACCTCAGAGACGGCGCCCACGTTTTCGCCGCTATTTCAGCTCCACATCTGTCTTGGCTACAAATCCAAGGCATTTAATGGTGTATTCTCTGACTATGAATTCACACACATCAGTGGGTAGAAGGAGGACTCGGAGGACTCGGAAGACTCAACATGGGACGGATTTGGATTGCCTTAAAATAGGACGCTGAACCTGAAGCAGGGCTTTGTCAAAGTAATAAGGTGCTGACCCTGAGACATTCGTCTTGGGAGAAATCAGGTCCCAAGAAAGTTGAAAGCCGGACATGATGCATGATGGTGAAAACTTTATTTCTGGTGACTTAAAGTCAGACCAAGTACTAATTCCTAGCTACAGTAGGTCCAAGGTTAGCCTTGCATATTTTCATCTCTGCACTTGTCAAACATACTGGGTAATTTGGTGTTTAGTTGGACCAGGAGTGTTAGGAGCATGGATGGAAACCTTTGCAACACTGCATTAGTTTTGTCTTCATTCATTTTCAGTAAGCATGTAGATCTGGGTCGTTGTCCTGGAGCCAAGGTCCACCCCAGGAACACTGGTGAAACAGGAATAAATTTAAAATAAAAAACAGGAATAAAATTTGTTATACCTAACACACAGTATGAATGAGGATCAATTCCTGCTTTCTGTTTCACCCAGATGAGGATGGGTTCCCTGTTGAGTCTGGTTCCTCTCAAGGTTTCTTCC
>JAOVVA010000009.1:15213468-15224896 GCA_028565275.1 Leiocassis micropogon | reverse complement strand
CACTGCGACACCCCCCCGCCCCCCCCACCTCCCTTCCTTTACGACAGTGACGCGCTCCGCTCCGGACCGAAGTTGTCATTCAGATGTGATCGCCGGATCGATCGGTGGAGACGCGGCAGCGCCGGCTTGCTCACCGTCTTCTCGCTGGTCCCAACATCAGACCGGCCCCGGCATCAATTTCAAAAGCACACGCGCCAGCCTGAAATGTCGTTTCGTTTTTTTTGTTTTTTCCCCCTTGCCACGCTTGCATACAAACACATGCACACACACATACACCACTACCAACCAGACTCCTCCCCCCCACACAAACAATCAGCCAGCATCCTCCTCCTCCTCCTCCTCGAGGGAATATGGAATGAGCGGACGCTGCCGGAAATGAGAACGGCTCGACACGCGCCTTAAACGACCCCTCCTCCCTGCCGCCTCTCTCCCGCGCGCGCACGGGCACGCCGTCTGAGCCGACGCGTATGATTTGTCGTTTCAGAGTAGCGGTAAAAGGTAAGAGGAACGAGCAAGCGAGTGTGCAAGCGAGAGAGAGAGAGAGAGAGAGAAGGTGAGCGAGCTATCCCAGACAGAGGCAGGTCACTGAGGTGGGACAGGAGTGTGTGAGGTGAGGAGGCAGTCGTCTACCTACCTCCTACCGTCTACCCCGTCATCTCCTCTCCACCCCCCACCCCATCACACCACCACCACCACCACCACCACCACCACCATCAGCGCAATCTCTCTCTCTCTCTCATTTCATACACACTCTCTCTCCTGCACCCCAATACCGGAAACGGTCACTCACTCACCCCCCTCCCCTTTTCACTTAAAAATAAATAAATAAATAAATACCCGTCTTGATCATTTCCCCCAGCGACCGCCTCCCTCTCCCCCCCCTTCTCCTCCTTTCTTCCTCTCCTCCTTTCATTCCTCTCCTCCAGGTCGCCGCACCTGTCTGGCGTAGAGTCTCTCCAGCGCCTCGTGTGTCTGAGATCCAGTCGGCAGCAGCGTGCCGCGCTGAGCCGCCCTCCCTCTTTTCTCGCTATCTCTCTCTCTCTCTCTCTCCGTTTTACTCGCTCCATCTCGACTGCTGCAAAGCCTTCCTCCTGCAATGATCAATCCTTTCCTTTAGGGGAAAAAAAAAAGGTCTCGCAGAATGCATGCACGTACACAAGACGCGCAGCCCGTGCAACGCAACGCCACCACACACACACACACACACGTGAAGGTGTGTAAGATTACATTACTAGAAGCACAATAAAAAAAAAAAAAGATTAAAAAAGCAACAAAGTGCTGAGATCCTATCTATCTGCAATCTACTGAAAAAGGATGTTTGATAATCCAGGATTTTACAAATCTGTATGATATCAAAACAGAAATTTGTGAAAAGCTGATGGTTTTGCTCGATCTTTTATTCGAAACGTTCGGGAATGAACTGATCCGCCTCTGGGTAGTGTAACTTTTCTTCACACAGAGCGCAGTGCCACGTGACAAAACCACTGCAGTTCATCAAACAACACTTAAGAGAAAAACAAAAAAACAAACAAAAAAAATTTGCTCGGAAAATCCTTCAGCCACTGGTGTGTGTTTTTTTTTTCTTTCTTTTTTTTTTTTCCTTCAAGAAAAAACCGAGCAGTCAGTCGTGGAGTCTGAATCAATTCTCCGGGGAGCAGACACATTTGATGAGATGGGATGATGGTTGATTTATCTGTCTGGGAGCGCTTCAGGACGGCCCCGTCTTAATCTCACAACCTGTGACCTTCTCTCGCGGCTCCCTGCGGCGCGGATGGGGGTCGTGACCCTTTTCGCTGACAGCCGGTCATTGATTATGTGCTTAATGCAAACGCCGCTGCATTGCAGAGCCTCGCACTCGCGCTCACACACACACACACACACACACTCTGAAAGGGCTGTGGTTCTGCGAGGGAACTTCGGCGATATGAAAGCTACGCTAAAGATGAAGAAGGGTGGCAAAGTGTGTGTGTGTGTGTGTGTAGTGTGTGGTGTGTGTGTGTATGTGTGTGTGGTGTGCAGCAGCGAGGGCTGGTGAAATCAGCAGAGAAACCTTGAAGGAGTGATGGTGATCAATCAACTCTATTACGGCTCTGGCAGCGTCTGGGCCGGTGGCCAAGCGCACGCACACACGGACCGTCAGCAGAGGGCCGCCGTCTCACACACAAACACCATCCAGACAATAAAGCGCGCGCGCACACACATTAACGGCGACTATTAACCCGAGAGCGAACGTGTAAACACACGCATACTCGCGCGGAGGCTCGAGGTGCTCAGCTCAGCGCCATTTTGTCGAGAAAAAGAGCGTTCTCGCAGCGAGAGTCAACACGTTTCTGCACACACGAGGTTGCTACTATTATAAAGGAAAAAAAATTAAAAATGAGTGCTAATTGCTGATACACTCGATGGTGGGAAACTCTCCAGACTACTTGTTTAAAATGTTCACAGCTATCGTCATACGTCTACTTTTTATAGCAAGGCCAAGAATCTGAGATCTGTTTTTTTTTTCTTGTACCTTTTCTTATTGAGGAACTAACGTTGGTCAATAAATGTTATAAATCAAAATATATAAAAAAAAAAAAAAACACATTGTGCATCGAGTTTTAAAACCATGCATCCATAATAATAATAATAATAATAATAATAATAAAGAATGTAACGTCTATACATTATGAATGAGTTGGATGAAAGGTTTATGATGTCTGTATTGTTTGTTATTGTTTCAAATTGTCAATATTTACATTAAATGATGATCAAAGATATTGAACTTTGATGATCAAGATTATACACAGTATATATATATTTATATTATATACATATAATTCGTGATTATATGTATAGCTTTTTTAGATTCGCTTTTTTAAACTTTCGAAATCACGACACCAGAGCTCGCAAAAAGACGAGACGCGACAGGAAACGTTCTCCGCTTTACCGACATCGAACAGATCTGACCGCGAGCAGGAGATAGACGTTTTTTTTTTGTTTTTTGGAGACATTGACGTGATGTCGTTTGTTCAACGAAGGCTACAATAATGTTAAAGGATAATCTGTAAGAAAATAGCAGATGAATGAATGAACGAATGAATGTATACACACACACACACACACAGACAGACACGAGAGAGTAATGACATGAGAGAAGTGGGGGTAGTGTGAGTCTCCCTCCTCACACACACACACACACACACACACAGAACAGCATTAATGACTATCGTGTCTGGTCCCTGTAGATGACGGTCCGGTCTGCAGCCGCTGATCGATCCCATCGATTCGTCCCAGAGGTCGAAGGTCACGGGTGTATTGATGGGAGAAAGTGCTTTACGCAGCAAAGGCCAGTCCTGACTCCAGACAGATCGATGACGTCTCAGTCACGTACATCGCATGTGTATTTATTTGCCGTCAAATAATAGGATTCAGGCATTTTATTACCGCGGCGCTTCTTCACGCGGACACCGGCGCGGCGTATCGCCGTGAGCAGCTCGGATGAAAACGGAATCGCTGGCTCACTCGCTCCCGGGAGACTTTTCCACCACCGGTGATGCTCAGGTCACGTTCACTGACTTGAATGGGTGAAGGGCAGCAGGCTAAGCGTTCAATTACACACACGCAGACACACGCGAACTAACAATCAATTCCATATGAGAATGTGCGACAGATTCACTGCACCCACATCCGTGTTGAAGAGCCGCTCATGTACAGTACTGTATACGAGGTAAATGAAGATCATCAGTGACACTTTAAAAGCTTTACACGTTCTGCCACGTTTCTGTACGTGGAACCGATCGATCAGACTGAAGCAATCGATTCCTTATATGTTCTCCTTTTTGGCATTTTTTTTGGCATTTTAAGAGACATGATGCTTTTCTTTTCTTGTCCAGGCTCTGCTTTGATTTTACAGTATTATATTTAAAGATGGATTACAGGAAAAAAGAAAGCATGGAAGGTGAAATGGCATCAGGGAGGAGCGATGAGGAAAGTGAGTTGAGTCGCTAGAACTTTCACAACAGGAAACAGCAGAGGAGAGAAATATGAACTTTGTCTGACATCGTCGCAAATAAAAACAGATCAACAACCAGAAATGTAGAACTGCAGCTAAGTTCTGGTCGATATGAGAAAAAACATCATATCATGATCATTTTCTACGATATTTCTATTTATGATATTTTCCTTTATTTTTAATTTCTTTACTTAATCAAAAACATTTATTTACTAAACTTTTTTCTATATGAAAAAAAAGACTTTTTACATTTAAGTCTTTATTTTGACAAGTTTCATCCAATTAAAGTTCATGGTTAAAAAAATCAATATTAAAAAGATTTCTAGATGTGTTTTAATTTATCACTATATTGACATTATATAATCATACTGAAAATATTTTAGGAAATCTGATAATTTGGGTATAACTAAACTGCATTTGGTAAGAACTAGAAGGATGTGAATGTATATAGAATATTGAACAGAATTTTCCAATTCCAATATATTTTTTTCTATTAAAAAAATTGAAAAATTAAGAAGATTTAGAATTTAAGAATGAATCATAGTGTCCTGTTTACTCTTCATGAAAGTTATAACGATTATGAATTGTTTTGCATTTTCGTTCGAAAGATGTTATCACTTCACTGTGAACTCAATAAACTGTTTATTATTTTCAAGTCCAAATCTGTCTAGTGAAAAGTAGAATTGTCTTTATTTTTCCTTTTTTTTTTTCTTTGACAAGGACTATTGTATGCTATTAAATCCTCATTAAGATCCGAGGCCATTTGTTTGCGTACACTTGAGGGATGCGGAGTCGCGGAGGCCGACGGTGGAGTGAAACAAAAGTGTCTTCTTCCCTGCCCTATCTAATCCCGTAATTTATTTGTTCAGCTATCACATAAATCGAAGCCCAGCTGTAACCAATGAGTTGTAGCTCGGCCCGGCCGCGCCAGCTGGATCTGATTCTGCTGAGGCGGCTGGATTTCTCTGACACGCTTCGCTCTGCTACATCTGGAGGAACCATTGGGGTTCAGGGGGTGAGGACAAAAAAAAAAACCCCAAAAAACCTGTTTTTTAAAACAAACTCCTGCGAGTTCACTTCTCAGTGTCTGCCTAGCTTTAGGCTTTAAGCAGAAGTTGTTTCTCTTTTTTAAAAGAAAAAGAAAAAAAGTTAAGACAAGGGATTAGTGGTTTGTCAGCAGTTATCAGTGTTTCCACAGCAAAAAGACTCGGGAAGGAAAAAAAAAAAATCCTGAACCAAAAAACTTTCCGACCATCTGATTTTATTTTGGAAAAAGATCCGGGATGATGGACGGAACAGCTGAGCCCGGGTTCAGAGAGGAGGGAGTTAGACGCAAAGCCAGGGATTCGGCGCTTCTTCTATCATGCAGCACGTCCTCAGTCTGATCAGCGGCACGATTTAAAGAAACTGAATTTTGCCAGAATTCAAGCAATACAAACTGACTTGTGTGCAAAAAAAGAAAGAAAGAAAGAAAGAAAGATAATACCATAATAATACAGAAGTCTTGTTCCTGTTTATCTGAAAATGTTACAACATATAAAAAGTCAAACAAACCACCAAAAAAAAAAAAAAAACTTTTTAAAACTTAAGAAAGTTTAAGAGATGTTGCGATGGACAAGATGGCAAATAGTTCCTGACCACAGTACAGTCAGCATCATTTCACGGTAAGTAACAAATTAATTATTAAAGCAAATGACACTGAAGAGCATCGAACGACGCCCAGGTGAAAAGTTTCCTGAAAAGTTTGAGGTCAGACTAAGAGGTGGAGGAAATACAGAAAATTCAAGCAAGTTGGACTTAATGTTAGACGACATCTTCATTGTGGAAATCATCGTGTCAGTGGTACAAAGTAAATCAAATTCGCCTGTGGAGGAAAAAAGATGTGCGATATTAACATGTGCGATAGATGCAACACTGTGCAATATCACTGATATTTATTTGATTATACCAATTCTTGGTTTTTTGTGTGTGTGTGTGTGTGTGTATGTGTGTTGTTTTGATCTCTGGAAGCTTCTGTCACCAAAACTAATTCCTTGTATGTGCTTTGTAAGTACTTGGCAATAAAGCTCTTTCTGATTCTGGTTCTTAATGAATCAAGGCTGCATTAACACCCCAGGTCGTTTGTTTTTGCTTTAATTAATTGATAGCAGTTATAGAAATACACAGATTAATAAAAAATAAGTGTGACTTAATCCGGAAGAGAGAATACGCTGTGGATGTAAATCTCCTGAGGCTTTTCCTCAGACAGTTCCAGGAGAAACCTAGTCACTGAGCAGCTGAGGATCCCAGCAAATTTAATATTTAATATTTAATATATATATATATAATGTTCACAAGGCGTCCTTAATTTTTTTGTAACGGATCTACGCACGAATTTCCGCATCAGCTTCGCCGATCTCTCCTCAGATCCAATTCATATTCATAATCGCGTTTCTGCCGCCTGGGCTTCGAGTCAAAACAGACATTTATACGACGTCTCAGCGTCCTGATGAATGATTCTCAGTGACTCACGCTCCTAAATCAATTGCGCTGACGTCGACAGGTTTTGCTTCATGACGGTGAAGCGAAAACCGCACGGCGGGGTTTCAGAACCTCCTCCGTGTTTTCCTCCGCTCTCCGGTCCGCTCGAATGTGCTTTACAAGCAGTGGCGTGCGGCCAAAGCAACCCAGTGTCCTCGTTCTGCAGAGACAGCGCCCGTGTCGTGCTGAGCGGGAGCGCGAGAGAGAGAGAGAGAGAGAGAGAGAGAGAGAGAGGAACTTGGGTCCGGGAACGAGCCGTTCTGTACGCCTGAGCGCACGCTGCAGAAGATACTTTGTGTTTTCCTCAGAGTGACATAAAGCTGTATATATATATATATATATATATCAAAGACGCAATGCACTGCGGAGACCGTAACACGGAGACCTCTCGCATATGGTACAGTTCCAGCGTTGCGTTCCGTGCGCCGGGCCTGGGTCTGGATTCTGTCTGTAAATCACTGGTTTGGAGCGCTGGGTAAAATGTCAAGGCCTGGTGGGATGAAGGAAGCCTTCACTGAGGCTATGCAAACACACCAGGCAGTGAAGGATGAAAATGACTCCCTCATGTAAGCTGGATCGTGTGTGCGCACGCTGATATCCTAACCTAATTTAATCACGGTTTGCAGTATTATTATTATTATTATTATTATTATTATTATTAATGATGTGTGGTCGGGTGAAAGAACGGATGGAAATGCAATGTGGACGAAACTTGGATGAAACTAGGAAATTTCAAGAAAGGTTTTTTCCCGTCAAATATTTCATTAATGACGCATCATTGTGATCGCTGAAGCACACACACACACACACACACATACAGAGAAGGACAGGCTGCAATCATGCGCCCTAATTTTACAAGTGCCTCAAGTCTGTGATGTCAAATATCAAGCATGTTAAACAGAGAAGTGCTTGATGCTCCTTTACTCCTTTAGTTCAAACCAAGAAAAACACTACACTGCTCCGTCAAATCATTCTGTAATTTGTAGATTGATTGCACATCTCGGTTTAGCCTATTTACTTTCTGAGACGTTTTGAAAAATGGCGTAATCAAGTGAAGTAATTCACTCATGCCTGTTCATTATACCTGCAACTGTTGTCAGATAATGTGTTACGGATGTTTTGGCAAAATGGGCTTAAAAAAAAAGAAAGAAAAAAAAACCCCAAAGATGAAAAGACAAAAAGTGTTTTATTCTAAAATGCCGAAATTCATAAGATGTTGCAACATGAATTTGACATGGTTACGGACACTACAGATTTAAGCAACAATTTTTCCAGGTCACATGCTTCTAGAAGCTCACACCAATTTTAGTATCTATACTCATAAATATGAATAATTTGCATTTTAACATTAATATATTTTTTTTTTATCAGAACCAATACTACATTTTGGCCAAAAGTTAGACCTGAGTAGCTGACAGTTCTGCATCAAAAGCAGATAAAAAATATTCTGAAAAAAGAAAAAAAAATCCAAAAATGTTCCAAGTCACAAAAATTGAATGAGAAAAATTCAATGCGAAGCACTGTTACATGCTGTTTTTTTACCTTTTGACAATCCGAGGAACTTTTGTTTAAAATATTTTGTTGCTGCGTGAAACCCAGCACTCAGAGTTTCAGCACTGCTCGCTTTACGTCTCCTTCGTTCGCTGCTTGTGTCACATATTTTTTATTTTTATAAAAACCCGCAACATTTCATACATTAATTCTTGATTAAGATTTATGATTAAGGATTTATTTATCTGCAGACATTCAGCAGGCATTTGACAACACTTTGGAAAATTCACTCACGAATTTTCCCTGATTTTATTGCAGTGAAATCGTTCTAACTTCCTATTTTATCCTACCGTTCTTTTTTAGGACACAAACAGTCGTATAAGTATTTCACTGCATATCATACTGTGCACGGTTGTGTATATGACAAATAAAATTGTATTTGTCTGTCAATTATCGGTAAATAAGGATGAATATTATTTTAAATCTATTTAAAATTAATACTGTTTCAGTGCTAATAATTGAATTGAATTGAAAATTGAATTGAATTGAAACGGTGAAAAAGTGAATTTACAGATAGGATCATACAGTATAACACCATTTTTCATAATATTTATTGCTTCTTATCTCCGGATCCATGCTTCGTTTTTTTGTAAATATGCATAAGCATTTATATTTTTATCAGATAAAAAGAAACACATTTGCTAAATACAATTTCACGCCCTTTTATGTCTGTAGTGTCAGTAACGTTTTTTTTCCCCCAATTCAAATCTTTCAACTGTCTTAACTGTCGTTTAGATAAAACTTGGAGAATTTAGATTTCACATGAAAAGATATGAACCTGAAAAAAATGTATTATTTTAAAATGTGCAAGTTATGCAAGATGGTTACGGAAACTAGAGATTTCTTTTGCCTCTTAAGCTTTTACCTTAAACAATCTCTTTTTTAACTTTTAAAGTTTTTTTTTTTTTACAGGTAATGCAACCAAATATGCTTCTAGAAACTTATACTAATTTTATTATCATTACTCATAAAGAAATATGAATAATTCGCATTTTAAATGATTATTGTTTGAAGCGAGACAGTATAACGCTGAAAAATGGCGTTTTTGGGGGAACATATAAAATCATCTCTTTAAAATGGCTGAGGTTACCCCCTTGAAATTTTTGGCAAAGCAGGATTGGTCACTTCCATATTGCCTAAACTTTAGAAGCGGCTTCTTTGGCCACACACACTTTTTTGTATAATATGTAGAACATAAACGAAAAATAAATAGAAAATAAATAATAAAATCAGCACCAACAGTGTTGTGGCCGACTGATATTTGCGCAGCGGCTCTATGCCACTGATAGCTAGTCATAGTTAGCTCAAAATCCGAAGTCTGGTTGGGAAAAAAAATCCGCCGCTGATAAACCGATGATGTGATTATTAAAACTAAACCAACAGCTGAACTGACACGAGTGAAACTTTGCTATCCACCAGCCTGACGTTGCTTTACCCATAAACAGAGCCTCAGATACGGTGATGAAATCCCTGACCGTTCATGACAGCGGAGTTAAGCGAACCAAATATCGCAGACGGTACACCGATACTGTGCACAGGAGCAAAACTGAGAACTAACCGTAGAATGTCTCTGACCTTCAGCGCCTGATGTAAACGATTTTTCTTCTTTATTTGATGCTTTTGAAATGTGCTTTAACCTCTGAAGGCGTGTGAACTCGGAGAAAATTACATGCCTTCAATCCAAATGCAGGTTCAGCACGGATCGAGACATAATACTACCTTTTATCATCAATGATATCACCTTCAGGATTGATGTGCAAAGAGCGTACGATAAGAAAACCACACCACGAGGGATTTTTCTTACCGCTGCAGTTCAGCCTGTGTGTTTGCATTGTAGGTGTATTTGTATTACATTACAGCCTGTGTGTGCTGTGTACTGTACACACACATGAAGCGGCGGATTAAACCTCCAACAAAAAGAATATATATAAATATATATATATATATATATATATATATATAAAACCCTGCCAAATACCACTAATTCAGAGCGTGGGCTCCCCCTCGAGATGGGGAAAAGTTAATTAACCCGCCGCATTAAAGGAAACCGTAATGTGAATTCCGCTGTCACTTCGTATTAAGCGGTTAAGAGGCTTGTGTGCTCGCAAACTTTTTTTCCTGCATGTTTTAAAGTGTAAGCTACAAAACCCTGCACGTCCACCAATTACTCGCATAATACTTTACGTTTTTAATTCATGCAGAGAGGCTTGCAGAATTATTTCAAGGAATGCGTCGAACGCTTATCGAGTGCATGGGATGTGTTTAGTGTGATTAATTAAACATTGTCATTAACATAAAAAAAAACTGAGTTATATGGCTCAGTGAGTTTCTGCTAGCTTTCTAATGTTTCTAATGAGGGAGATACTGTACTGTACTGTATGTGTTTGTAAGAAACGACAGGCCCCGCCCACCCTCTTTTTTCCCCCTAAACTTTTATACAATTCCTACTTGAAAAAAAAAAGAAGCCAGAAATATGGCTTTGTATCTAGATTTTCTATCACAAAAATACTTTGCCTTTGTGTCGCTTTTACATATTGCTCTTAAGTCAGTATTACTAAAATAAATGAAATTTTTAAAATTCTTTTTAATGAGTTTAACATAAAGATCCTACTTTTTTTTAAAACCGTTCTTTAACACTTTAGCACTATGTTTTATCTAAAATATTTAACTTGATTTGAAATTCAGCTACACGTTTAAATCTTTAAAACTTTTTTTTTTTTAGTTAGTGCAGGTTTCTATGTAGAACACGAAAGGAACGTGTGGTTCTAGGAAAATAATCCAAGTTGGGGCAGTTTGATATAATTTACCCAGATTATTTTACCATAACAGCACATACAAAAGTTAACAAAGTTTTTGTTCTCTTTTAACATAGCAACCATTCCAATTTATTGATTTATTAACAAATGATGCTCTATTTTCAACCATTTACAGTTATGTTGAACGTCTAGAAAACAAGTTACTTCCTGTTATTATGTACATTACATCGTTCCCTCATAACTCTAATTTTTTCTTTCTTATGAAGTTAATAACTTAAGCTTGTTACGTTACGGATTAACCGCAAACTATAACTCGTCTATCTAGTAAAACTGGAACTGGAGATCTCCTAACAGAAAGCTTCATAATATCAATGGTGATACATTGTTTTTTTGTTAAACAACAACACACTTTTATCTATTTATCAACATCCTTACACCGCGTTCCAAATGATTATGCAGATTGGATTTAAGTTTCATAAACATTAAATGTTTAGTTTTTAAATTAAACTCATGGATAGTGTTGTGTCTCTGGGCTCTTTGGATCACTGAAATGAATCTCAGACACCTGTGATAATTACTTTGGCAGATGAGCCCAATTAAAGGAAAA
>JAOVVA010000009.1:15191762-15206278 GCA_028565275.1 Leiocassis micropogon | reverse complement strand
GCGGGGGGGGGGGGGGGGGGGGGGGGGGGGGGGCGTCGTTGGTAGAGGCAGAGGCAGAGAAAAATGCAGTCGATCGATACTCGTTGCATTTACTTAACTGTGGTTATTTACTGGCATAATCCAACGTTGTCAGCAGACGTGATGGATTATCATATCATATCATATATCATATTGTGCATTTTTCTATTTGCCTTATCAATTATATGCACAAACAAACAAACAAACAACAGGAATGTTTTACTGCAGTCATGTGCACATGTCCAGCGTGTCCGAGCTGGATCGCTCCCGGAGAAATTAAAAAAAAATTTTAAAAAAGAAATGTCAGACATTTATTTTTCACGTGCCTTGTTAATCTTCAGTGAAAGCCTGCACGGAGGGATCTAAGGCTCTTGAGGAACATTATATCCGCATCTTATTCTAGAGGGCTCATGAGGGAGGAGGTGTTATTTCGGTCTCAAAGCCAAATAGATTTGCAGCGAGGAGCTTCATCACTGCTAATTTAATATTGCCTCGAGCAAGGTAAGAAAGAGCAACACGCAGGTTGAAGAAATGGAGTTTTTTCACATTGCGGCGGATATTTCCGATTGTACGCACACGCGGACAGAAGGACGGGCGGATGGGCGAGCCAGCGATCCTCGTGCGAGCTTTGAACATGAGAGCATGGTCTGCTTCAGCTGCTCCAACAAATCACAGAAAGGAGAAAGAAAAAAAAAAAAAGAGAGAGTTGATGGTGGACTGGTTAAAATGTGTGCTGCTGCTGAAAACAATGAAGCAGCTTGCACATGCGGTTCTTTAAATGTAATTTAGTAAAAAGCTTCCAGTGCCCTAATTTTTCCGGGGTAAAGCTCAAGGGGAAAAATAAAAAAATAAAAAACAAGAAAGTGGAAGGCAAGGTACGTCTTTGAAAAAGAGATAGTCAGTTTCCCCAGTGGAAAGAGGCCAAGCCTTCTACCTTTCCTTAAGTGCTTGCAGAGGTTTGCCAGGCAACGAGCCAAGAAAATGACTTTGTTTGACCCGGCTGCCAATCAATGCGGGGAGCGCGGGCCCAGACTAAACAGGCACTTTTTCGGCGAGCGCCATTGGCTGCAGCTGCCTCCCGTGGGCGGGGACGAGCGCAGAAACCAGGCTGTTGACAAGGGAAAAGGGAAGGAGAGAGCCTGTGCACGACACATATTGGAAACACGTGGCCAATCGGAGCGCGGATGATTACTTGACCAAATTACTCCATTAAATGCGTCGTTAAAACAACAGCCGATGTCATAAGTTAATCGGATGCCAGCGGAGGAAGTGTCTGCCACCCTGATGCATTCCTGTCGCTTCCATAGAAAGAAAGCTTCACTTCGGTGTGTGTGTGTGTGTGTGCGCGAGTGTTGTTAGGCAGAGTAAGCTTCCTAGGCAAAAGTGTTGATTACAAAAGAATATGCAAAAATACATAAACCTACTATCGAATTTTTTTTTACAGCTGCGCTCAATGTTTAACCCCTAAATTCCCTGCGTGGGGACGAGCTGGATTAGTCAAGGCTCCGTCAGTGGTGAGAAATCAGTCCATTAAAAGGGAAGCCCCTGATAACAATGTCACAGCATGAGCAGCGCTAATTTAATTAATGCCGACTTTGAGAAAGCAAGGCATCTCTTTGAGGGGCTCAGCCAACCCAAGGTCTCTCTTAAGCCCTGTTCAATAAAACAAGACATGACTTTCAGCCTTTGTCTTATTTTTTTATTATTATTTATTTATTTATTTTTTGTGCAGGGTCAGGATATATAAACGCATTCAATTAAAACTGGAGGCTTAATCAGGTTCTGAATAGGAGGAATCGATTACCTGGACCAAATACTGCTCAGCATGAGGGACTTGTTCTCTTAACCAATCGATGCGTTATGAATTCCAAGCATCTAACTTTGGCGGGGCATGGACGATACGTATCCGCTTCCATGTGACTTCATCAACGTGCTCGAAATCGATAAATGTGGCGCACGCCGTGGACTGAAATCGCATCGCCCTAATTGACCCGGGCGGATGAAACTCGTTCGAATGACGGCGAGGTTTTTAATGGCTGGTACGTTATTCGGTGGTTTCATAATGCAAATCTTCGCAAAGGGCGCTGTGTTATCTGTATCTGATATTTAGAAATAATATACACGGATAAAACTAACCAAATAAAAAAAAATGCTGTGCAATCATTAAATAGTGATAATAATCCGGGAATGTTTCTTTAAACTTACTGCAGTAAAATCACAATGATTTGGTTCTGCAAAAAAAACATTATATACTATACTAAAAAAAAGCTTTGCACTGACATTGTAAACAAATTGACTTTTAGGAAATTCTAAGACTAATCTTAAGCTGCTTGTGAGAATAAACATAACAAAATTATATAAAATAAACAGTTATCACGCTAACTTTAAATAAACACCAGTACAACATTTTTTATTAAATGGCGCTATAATTAAGAAGACGCATTAAATAAACATAGTTCATAAGTTAGTAAAGTTTACTAAAAGGCAAGTTTCTAACATAAACCGAACAAACATTCTACGTTCGTGTGTTACATCCTGGCCGTTTTAATGCTCAATCCCAGGCGAGGTGAGTGAAATCTGCTTTAAAACGTAAAACTATATAAAATTACGAGCTTATTAAAGACCGAGTCATAAAAACATACAACCCACAGACTATTTATGCTGTTTACATCCACGTCACGGCCTGCTTCTTTCTGCCGTCCGTTTAAGTACCGAACTTAACGCCGAACAGAATTAAGCATTAAAGAAAAAAAGGGGAAAAAAAACCTTTGGCATTTCCCCCCGCCTGAGATGTTGCCGACTCAGCAAAAAAAAAAAAAAACGCTCGGAGAACCACAGCAGGAATGATACACAAAGGCGTAATTATAATTCTCCTCTGAGCTATGTAGGAAAGTTGCAGAACCAAAATTGCTTCGCATTTATAGAGGAGGAAAACAATGACCTTCTCTCAGCCCCAGAAAGATGTAAACAGTCTAGGTAGCATTTATATGCACAAATTAGTGTTTTATAAAGACAAAGACCCAGGTGGCAAAAAAACAAAAAATGCACTAAAGACTGACGAGAGCGCTTTGGCCCACCAGAAGGTTTAGTCAAATTACACCCTTCCTGTGTAGTTCTGGTAAATTATGATGCACGCGCCGTTGTGTCATGGAATTCTGGATATTTGGTAAAGTTAGTATCTGAGTCATGTAGAGGAAAATATGAGCTGAACTGGTCCGGTGGTTTTGTTATTCCCAAAAAGCAACCGTCTCCGGATGGATTCGCCGCTATTTAAAAAAAAAAACCCACTGACATACAAGCAGCGATGCTACTACCCGGTCTGGATTTCCTCAAACTGCCAAACGAGGAAGAGAAGTTCAAAATATATGCTATGTTCTCAAGACCGCAGTAAAAATGTTTGCTTTTCGTTATCCTTCCAGCTCATATTAGTGTATAATCAAGACTTTATGTTGGTCCAGTATTTGGTGAAACGGTCCAACATGTGGTCAGCCCTCCAGAGCTCCGTAGCGTAAGCGACGTCAACAGGAACTGGCTGGTTTCGAAAAACTCGTGGCGTTACCACTGGGTCCCCCTGCTGTGTTACATGTTCTCAGCCTCTTTTGTTTGGTGTTAACCCATTAAATCCCACATAAGAGGCCATTGAGACAAGTGTCACGTACCCTGGGGGGCCACTTTGTTTGGAACAAAGCCCTTAAATGGGTTACACACCACTGCAACCGATCCTCCCCGGTTGTTTCGTTGGGTATGTATTATTCTTAGGGCATGCTCTTAAACAAAACATTAAAGGTGAGGTATGTAATGTCAAGTGACATCAGTTTTTAGTCTCCGACTATCTATCAGCGGCGAGAGGTCTGACTTGGAACTTTCCCAAGCTTCGCAATTCGCGATTACACAAACAAATTGTGAAACACAATTTCAAACATTTTTTTTTTTTCTTTATAAAAGTCTTGTATACTTTCAATTTAAAACTCATTGTGGAATTTCTTGGAGCGCAATGTTTTCATAACTGAACGAAACGTGGGAAGGCTGGTGTATTGTTACACACAATCAGACAGCTGCATGACATTTGTCTCTACATGTTATGAACACGCTTTGTGTTAAAACTTAGCCGTTTCCTGCCAAGAGGTACCTTTACACCGAGCTTCTCGCTTTTTCTTCTCCAGTAACAGTAAGAGACGATCATCTTGAACAGTTTGCAGAGACCGCTCATTATGGAAACGGCTTTACACCCCATGTTAAAGTAAACACGACACTGCTGTAATTACTGCACTTCTGTCGTCGATGATGAATGATGGCTGGCCTCGAGGCCGATGGCAATTTACCATTTTAAAAATAACGCGTGACGTGAACAGGTCAGCGAAGCCGTGACTCCGAAGGTCCCTGCGTATATTTATATAGGAACGGACATGCCGAGGGCTAATGAGGCCCAGTAACCCAATTAGTACCTTGTCCTCATCCTGCTCCAAACTAGACCTTGATCTCCAGAGGCTGGAGCTGATCCTGAAGGTGGTGCAGAGATCAACCCCTCCTAGTTGCCAAAGCACACGAGACCTTGGGCTCGAAAACTAGAACTAAAAGAAAGCCCGAAAAAACAAATTCGATGGTTTAAATAAACGAGGTTTTCAGTATCATCGCTGACTTCCAAGCACAACCCGGGGAAGCTTTGCGGACATCGCTGAAATACATCAAATTCACACAGCACGTCGAGCACTATATCATTAAACGCCATTGTATGTGCAGGCTAATGTTTGTGTTTGATCTTGCGGCCCTGTTGGAGTGCTCTTGACTCTAACCAGTGGCACTCTTAAACAGAGATCAGACGAACGCCTCTGCTTTTCAGATAGTTTATGAAACATGAGGGACTCTGACAGGGCGCACAAAGACAAGTTTCCTCTCGTGGTTCGGCTAACAAAGTCCTCTCTGTCCTCACCTTAAATCCCTTTTGGCACAAATTCCTGATCCCTTGCCAGGATCGTCTTCTCACATAAGAGAGAGAGAGAGAGAGAGAGAGAGAGAGAAAAGAAGAAGAGTAGAGCCAAAAGCGAGGTGCACTCTATGAGCTCCTGTTTTACAGCCCTTTTCGCTGAAAGACGCCAAAGTCAGACGACACACGGCGAATTCAACAGATGCCTTTTTTTCAGCCCCATTACCCAGGACCACAACAAACACCTAATGGCACTGCCACTGGGGACGTTCACGGAAGTGCGGTTATCACTTACACTGGATTTACTCCTGTTTTTAAATATTTAAAATGTTTTGATGATTAAATATTAATCCACACTTTTCTTTTCATTTTATTTCTGTTCAGCGTGTAAATAATAGAGCGGGTGTGTGAGTATATATCTTAAGATCATGACGAAAAAAATAAATAAATAATAAATAAATAATATAAAAAATGGTGTTATAATATAATATAATGTAATATAATATATTGTGTGTCATAAATTATTTTAAAGCTTTAAAAAAAAACATTGTAAAAAGAATCACCAGGCATATTTAATCAATTCATTTAAAATTATTTAATTAATGGAATTCATTTACCATTAAATCTTAAAATTATTTTTTTTTCCATTCCATGGATTTTTAGAAAACATAAATTAGTAAAAATAAAAAAAATAAAAGTCACGTCCTTGAATCACATCTACGCCAAGAAAAAAAAAAAGGAAGTCTTCTGTTATTTATTTTCAAGCATCTGTTCTCAAAGGGTGGTCTTGGATTAATTTTTGCGCTCTACAAAAAAAAAAATATTCGAAATAGTGTGTTTGTGGTCGTCCGGTCCACATTTAATTTTGTGCGACTTCCAGAAAAGAAGAAGAAGAAGAAGGAAAAAAAAAAGAATTTCAGGGTTTATTTATTCATTAATTTATTTATTGTATCTCATAATGCAACATAATCCCTCTTAGTGCTGGTGAGTCGAAAAATGATGCGTAATAAAAAACTAGCCACATATAAAAATTCTGGAAAGAAAAGTGAGATTCCTATGTAGAAGTTTAGAATATAAAACTAGTCGAAATACACTGCTGGTTGAATAGAAACGTTGAATAGAACTGGAACCTAAAATATTTTTGCTGTACAATCTTTTGCACTGGAACTGAAGAAAATTAAACTGTGTGAAACGATGAAGGGGGGAAAAAAAGAGCTTGGCAGGATTCTCAAGGACAAACAAACAATTTCTTCAGATAACAAGAAGAATATAATCAAGACAAATACAAACATGACTTAAACTGTTGCTGTTCCTGTGCTCCTGTTTTGTTTTTTTTGTTTTTTTAAAGCTCCACGTTTTAAAACGCCACCGTTCCCGCCACGTGAGCTACATGCGAGTAATGTCCCGAGACCTGCCGTGTGCTGCGGCTCTTTCCCTCTTTGTGCACTGCACCGAGGTTCGTATTAATCCTGCCGCTGTGGCACGGCGAGCAGGTGAACTCAGCCGAAGACTTTCCCACGATCCGCGAGCAAATCCGCTGCCCTGAGCCCTTCCTAGAAGACGGCCATCTGTCCGCTCTGCTTTTCACTCTGGGAGGGCGAGCGTCAGCTGCATGACCAAATTCAACGTTCCGACACTTCCCCCACGGTCACAGTCACAAACCCCCCGAACCTGAAACGCACCCGGTCCACGAGCCAGCAGAAGCCAGGAGCTAAATACGTTCGCTCTTAAACATACGAGATGTGAAGTATGAAAGCTTAAAAAAAAAAAAAGTGTCATGGTGACAAACAACTGGATGGAAATGTGTTAGAACTGGAGCTAAGCTAAACAAGCAACATGCAACAATTAAGGTATTACACGAATCAAGAAAAAGATACCACACTATAAATCACTATCTGATCATTTTTCATTTATCCTTTTAAAAAATATAACTGACGTTCCAAATAACCTGTCATTCAAAACACACAGAAACTCACAGCCATACTTATACTAAAGATAAAAAAATAATAATCTTTCCAGAGTCGAACTAATCTCCCTCCATGGATAAAACCTTCTTCTAAAATAAGAAACTAGTATTGCTGAGATCATGTGATGCTCTCTACCTCTGTACCTCCTCCCTCTTTTTTTTTAACCCCCCCTCCAAAACTGCCATGTGCTATCATTTTTGTTTTGCTCTCAAAAAAAAAAAAAAAAAAAAGCTGCCATGCTGTTTGCGAAGTCTGTCCTGGACCGTCCTCGTCCGCTTAAAATGCGTGACATTGCCTCGGCGGGAGCATGAGAACTAGAGGCTCCTCAATAGCGAGGTCTCCATGCCCTGGCCCGTAACCATGGAAGCAGATGCCTCCTCTTACCTCCCGGTGGCCACGGGGGCTGCACCCCGATTCAACACGCGGGTCCCGCCTCGATTTCTCTTCATCCCCTAGCGAACTTGTCCAGCTCTTCAATGGGGGCAGTCACTGAGCAGGTCATTGGTCTAGACTTGGTTTGCACGGTCCAGGGAGCAGCCTTGATGTAACCCTTGCTCTCCGGCTGCAGGCGTGAGACTGCGGACTGTGGGACGTCAGAGACGGCGATTTGAAAAGGAGCCCTGTCTGATTTCGCCATTGTGCCTTTTCATTCATCGATCGAATGAATATCGAACCTTCTGTCGGTGCATGTGTGAAACAGATAGCTTAGCAAGCATTTTTTTTCCCCTCCCTCCCTCCTCCTCCTCCTTCTCCCCTGGTAAGGACCGGCCAAGTGGCCTGCTCCTGCTCCTATTCCTCATTTAATCGATTTATTTATACAAACATAAGATTAATTATAAAACATAAGTATGCAATTAATTATTGTAGTCATTTTTTGATTCGGCGCTGTTATACGTCAGTCAACTTAAGATATGAGAAAATAAAGGAAGTATAAATATAAGTTTTTAAAAAAAAGTAGTATAGTAGTTTATTTAATAATTTTAATATGTATCATTTTATAATTAATAACTTTAATTTTAAAGGAAGTACTTTTTTATGTGACTTCTGGATTCTTCATGTGTTTTGGAAATGATTTTTAATAATTAAATAACTAAAAGAAAAAAAGAAAAACTCAGTGAAGGCAAAAGATGTGACATCACATCCACTGTGTCCTTAGGGACACTTCCTAGTTTAAATATAAAGAGGTGCATACACACACACACACACACACACACACAAACACACTCCATGTGGTTTTAGATATTAAACCTATTTTACATTTGTAGGTTAATCTGCATCGTTAAAGCTCATAATGTAAAGTTACTCCAAAATTTGATAATTGATTTCAATTATAATGTAGACATTTATTTTATTGTAAATGCAATTGTTTTCTCAACATTCTCCAACAAAATTGTACAATATGGTTCAGGATTTTTTCCAAAATGTTGCCTATAAACAGCACTGCCATTCAGGTGAGGTCAATCTTCAAAATTCATTTAAAAAAAAAATGAACACTGATCGAAACCCATGCACTACATTTAAACCACGTAAGGCGTGTTTTGACGGAGGCGTCGCCGCACTCCATCTGACAGGTTACCATGGAGGTCGGGAGAGAGGGAGAGCGGGAGGAGGACAAAAAAAAAAAAAACCCGGCTGAAAGTGAGCAAATTCAAAGGCGAGGGAAGGAAAAGGAGCAGTGAAGTGAGAAGGCAGTGTTATGGTTCCCAGGAAGCAGAAAATGAGCAGAGCCATGGTCTTTACGCTGGTGGACTTTGATGCATAACAAAGTAAGACTGGGGTCGTAAAAAGATGGAGAGGATTTCAAACCTCATCGGCAGCTCGGAGGAAAGAAAGTACCCTTTTTAAAAAAATTGATGTGTAGATTTTTAGATGTAGTACACATTAAAACTTTCATCGTTATACTGGCTATTAATTAATGTCATAGAAAACCACATCAGAAAAGATTATATCATTGTAAATAATTCTTTGTGTAAAGGCTGATGTGGTAATGAATCTAAATTAGATTTAAAAACTAAGCATGTACACGGTTTATTGAACTAAAATAAGGTTAAATAAAGAAAGCATAAATATACGTGTATATATGATAATTTGCCTAATTTTACACAATGGTCATGTTTTTTATGTCAATCTATTAAATAATATTTTAACCATTGTATATAAAACTATTTAAATATTATTCTTATAATGTAAAGGAAACTTGTTTCAATATAAATACCTAATTGTTCTGGAAATTTATTCAACCAATCAACCAAAGCTAAAATGTTAGTATTTCCTTAGCATTTATTTTAATGACATAACTACATATGAAAAAAAATAATAATAATTAAAAGGTTCCTAATAATAATTAAAAGGTTCCATTACTGTAGCTAACAGACAGAAGCTAGCTTATAAAATACAAAATGAAATGTGATTCCATGATGAGAGCAAAAATAAACACCATAAATAAATAAATACCATGAATGCTTTGCATTGTATGAATATTTTCCTTGTTTTTGTTTCTTTCTATCTATACATATCCATACATATTAATCTCTAAATAAAACGTCCCTTCTCACATTTTTACTAACAAGACAAGAGACTGTGGAGACCATATGGAGAAATTTTTCAGATATTGAAAGGCATATAAAATACATTTCCTTTTTCATTTTGTACAAGATTGTACAATGTATTAACAACAAAGCAAGGAGAAAAAGGAAAAAGAATGCTTTTAATTATAAGCGAGTTTGTGAAGAATAAGAGATGAACAGATGAAGACCGGCAGACATTTCAAGCCGGGGTCGGGAACAAAAGTAGTCAAAGAGCATGAAAGCTCCATGTCTAAGCCGTTCCTGTGTGTCCCGCATGACTGGCGCACTTTAAAAACATGGTGGTTGTCAGCCACGTCTAAACACATTAACTCAAGTTTCCACACATCCATCACATTAGCGCCATTAGAGGAAGGCCTGGATGACCGCAGAATAAATCAAAACTAGTCTGGGCTTTAAATATATTCAAGGCCAACCTGCTGCGTCGCGGTACGCTTGTTATTCCATGCAGGTAAAAGCGTTAAAAATGTAGATTGTAGGTTTTCCTTCAAATCTAAATGAGCTATAATTAATAAATTATAAAACTGGACAGCATCTGTATATTATAAGTAGATTATTATTCTCCCTATTATATTTTACTAATCAACTAAAGCTAAAATGTTAGTATTTCTTTAGCATTTTTTATGACATAACTACATACTGTATGAAAAAAAAAAATCTAAAGTTCCCTGTGCATTTCTGTAGCTAACGGACACAAGCTAGTTTATAAAATCCAAAGTAAAAGAAAATCTATCTGGAAATTAATAAGTCTTTAATTTAATAAGTTTTCACATGGAAAATCTTGCTGTAGTTCAATCAACCTAATATCCACCGAAGGATCCATCACTTCATCAACTGAACAACAGCACAACAAAAATTACTTCCAAGGTAGATCTGATACAGCTTTGTTTTTATTATTCGTTTATCTTTATATTAAGATATATTAGTCTGATCTGGCAGGAATATCAGCATGTGTTGATATAAAAGAATTAAAACCACCAAGATAGTACATTTTATAATGTATAGATATACAGATATACATAGTTATGATTATGCCATAGAATTGTGTTTTATTTGATTTTAAAACAGAACTGACATGAGACAAAAATTTTAAACACAAACAAATTTTAATGTATTGTTTCAAAGCCTACATTAATAATAATAATAATAATAATAATAATAATAATAATAGTGATAAAAATCTATTTGAACAGAAGTAGCTGTGTCGAAGATACTTCGCTTATAAATTAAATGAATGATTACATTAAAATTAATTATGAACATATTTTAAATCAGATACCTCGATATATTAAAAGCCTCACACTATTATGATATTATGACTGTTCCAGTGCTAAAGAGGACACGATCCACAGCATCCTGGCGCATGTCCACAGACTCGAGCAGACAGACAGACATTAAGGAATCCTCAAGGATAAACAGAGCACCTAAGGATGCCATTACTAATAACAGAGGGAAGAAAAAAAACAAAACAAAAAAAAACAAAACAACTATGAGTGCGAGTCCTCCCCTAGGGTTTATAATGTCCAGAGGCACTACTCAAGGTGTCATATTCACTCGGGCTAACGCTGCCCTCCCCTCCAGCGATGGATCGTGGATCCATAATGACGGTGTCACTTGGAATCGTCCCGCCCTCTTTTCCCCCCTGCACGTCCCACATCCCACAGGCATTCATGTGCACGAAGCACCCACAGAGAGACGCAGGCATTACAGCACGAGTCCCGCCGTTACGCGAGCTCTAATGTCAACATTACCTCACTTACCTAGTGCATAGCTGACTAATGGGCTATTGTCATTCGCAACGGTTCAAATGGTAACAAAATAAACAGCTTGAATCAGGCTTGTTTGGAAAGGAACGTTATTACGGATTGAAAGAAGAGCGCGGAATCCTACGGTTCCACTTTCATATGCAAATGTTTCAGTTCATTCAGGATAAATGACGGTGGGCAAGACGTAAACCAAATTAATTACACTCACAAAAAAAAAAAAAAAAAAAGGACATTCACACCCAACGACCAAATTCACTCCATTACACACCAAGAATACGGATGCAGCAGTAGTTTGTTTAAAGACTCAATATTGTTTTGCAATAATAGTGTTTTGGAATGTTGGAATTAGTGTTTGGAATGTGACCACATAATAAAGGTCTTTGATGTTGTCTAATTGTTGTTAATTTATACTAATTTAATGCACCTGATTCACTTATTTAAACCTAAAGAAAGTATAAAGAAATGACAATTAGGTAGAAAAAGATGTTTTACAGTATATGTAAAATGAATCTTGGATTTTGTATTTTACTTTATTATTATTTTTTTATTTCTAATGCACTATTAAATATAAATGTTCTTTAAGCATTCGCTTACCAGTTAATCAAGCCTAAATAATTACAAACAATGTAAGAAATGTTTGTTTTTAATAGAAACTGAATTAAGAATCATTTTATTGAACGTCACTAAACATTTTTAATCATTTCTTTTGCTACACGTTCATTCTAACGTATTCAATCATCTTCACATTCTTTAATGATAATAATTCTTGATTGTTATTCATTCGTACAAATTTAACATGCGTGATTCATTTAACTGTGACTAAAGAAGTATAAATAAGTTGGCTTTCAAACGTCAACTGAACTAAGAATTAGATTCTCAGTTTATAAACTACAGATTTAATTTTATCATTTGCTAAAGATGTATTTTATAAATTTACATTGATCACTATAATTCATAATATGAAGTCACATTATTAAACGCTAATGTTCCTTGATGTTGAACAAGTGTTATTTTGTTTTTCAAAAACATAACAGGTGATTTTGGTAATTGAACCTAATGACGCACCGGAATGTAGAAACAGGTGTCATAAAAGCGTTTCAGGTTGAAGGTTGCAGTAATT
This sequence comes from Leiocassis micropogon, assembly GCA_028565275.1. Classification (NCBI taxonomy): domain Eukaryota; kingdom Metazoa; phylum Chordata; class Actinopteri; order Siluriformes; family Bagridae; genus Leiocassis; species Leiocassis micropogon. The sequence goes on along the minus strand of JAOVVA010000009.1, from coordinate 15,193,898 downwards.
AGAGGACAAGGAGGATTATTGAGGACTATTGAGAACAATGATCTGGTAGGTTTAGTTTTATTTTTTTAGAATTAAAAATTTATCTTTTCTTTTAAATTTTAGTTGTAATGAACATAGTTTTTTTAAACATAACAGTAAGTTTATGAATTAGTCATTTGACCTGTTGAACGTTGATGCTAATGCAATTTTTTACTACATTTGTACTAAAATACTATAATGATAAAAACATAACCTTACAAGATGCAATGATAAGCTAGCTAACTATTTTGAAATTTATATAACGTACTTTTTTTTTTTTTTGGTTAAAGCAAAGACGATGTAAAGGTTAGTTGATTATTTAAACATTTAGTCAGATCAGTTGGTTTGTTTTTAGATACATTATTACCTTTTTACCCTTTGGGTAAATAAAAAGACAAAGAACGCACAAAGACTTTACCGTTTATACAGGAACGAAACATTCCTGAAGACACGCAGGTTCATAAATGAGTGAGTAAACGAGTGTTCCATCTGCCTTTCTGTTGCAATGTTTCTCTTTTAAATGAGGCTAATGGAAAAACAACAGAGTGTCCTCGTTTGAAATGACTGTAAGGCAAAAACCCATTTACCTCATTCTGGCTAATAGACCACAATATTACTGTCACTCATCACATGGTACATTAGGAAGATGTTAAAGAAAGATAAAAGATAAATAAACTCGCAACGTGATGCTGATATCTATTTATTAAAATGTGCTTGCTTATATTTTATTCAGTTACAAACTGGTTATTTAAACATGACTAATACAATTCATCTTTGTTTGGTTTGAGTTTTTTTTAAATAAGCCTCTTTATATTCAAATTTTCTCTCTGTTAAAAAATGACACCGGGTAGACATACTGAGAAATAATTCAGCGAAGACTAGAAGTTTTGGCAAGTTTAAGACAGCATTTTTAAACATAAGGAGCTTCTTCATGAAGGTTATATATTTAGGCTTATTTTGACAATGATTAACACAATCATAAAGTATAATGTAATGTGGCAGGGCATTGATAATACGTCCTCTATATCCAGCAGGACAAATCTTATTTGGTGCTAGCCGTGCAATTGGGCCGGCAGGAGACTAGCACCCTGAGGTGAGATTATGAAGGAGGCATGCAAAGTAAAAAAAAAGAAAAAAAAAGAAGAAGAAAAAAAAAATCCTTGGGACCAAACATGTTTTTTTTTTGTTTTTTTCCTTTTTAAATCCCAGGAGTTGGACTATTCATAAGCTGTCAGAAATTTTTGTTTTAAAGCTTATGGATCTAAACTGCAGATAATATAATTACTATTAGAATCTCACATTTCCTTCCAATGCAGAGATCATTTGTTTCAGGGAGCAGAAAATCAACGGAGAAAAAAACAACAACAACAAAAAAAAGCAGAAATGGAGAGGATAGGAAAAAAAAAATTTCATCATAATGTAGCGTGTTACATTAAACCGACGTAATTACCATTTTTTTGTTTTTCTCTCTTGTTTTGACAAAACAAGCAAGAAAAGCATGGAAATATTATTATTAAAGCACGTTTAAAATGTGCGGAATTAAACACATGGAGAAATATCTGCGTGATCCTTCAGGCCACAAAAAAAAAAAAGCAAACAGATTAAAAACAAAATTAAATGCAAAAACAAAGAAAGGCTAGAAAGGGACGTGAATGTAGTGATGGTTGCGGTTGGTCTGAGAATGTCTTGTTGTCGCTGAGACAGAGAGCGAGAGAGAGACAGAGTGTGTATGTATGCATATGTGTGTGTGTGTTGGAGAGAGAGAGAGAGAGAGAGAGAGAGAGAGAGAAGCCATGGAATGTGCTTGCTTTTCATTTCTCCTCTGCACTCAGGCCCGGGTGGTCAGGGGGTCAGGCCAAGCAGGCTGCTATTCATGGCCAGATCAAGTTTATGTGAGAATCTGCTCCTCCTTTGCCCCCCATTAGCATATCAATGCTTAATAAAATCGCTGCGTGAACGTGTGAGATCCCGTCACCCAGGAAGTCATGCTGGGAGACTTTGGCTTGGGGGAGAAGAAAAAAAAAAATCCCTCTTCGCTTTGTGTTCAGAATAGACCCCCCCCCCACCAACACACACACACACACACACACACACAGCACCACCAACACCCACCCCCCC
>JAOVVA010000009.1:15175971-15187780 GCA_028565275.1 Leiocassis micropogon | reverse complement strand
GAGACACAAATCTTTCCCCCCCCGCCCCCCCCACATCCCAATCCCAGAGAAAGGTCCAGGTCTCTGATTTAATTTCCTCTCTCTGAGACGACGACTTTCGCATCAGTCTACTTCTAATTACGCAGACCTTTTTTCATGTTGTGCTTTTCTTATTTATTTATTTTTTTCCCTTTTCTTTTCAGCATATGATCTGCATCTCAAAAAAAAAACTTTCCAAATATGCCGGCGTGACAAATAGCTTTGTTCCCTGAGACGCTTCTTTTCATAGCCGACGGCGTACCACGTACGTCTTAAAAAGCAATCTCCATTTTTATTTTATCCACAGAGAGGAAAAACATTCATCTGATTAGCAGGTACGCTGAGAGGTAAGAGGCCTCATCTTCTTCCCCCATCTATTCATTGCCACCGTTTAATTTATTTTGGCTGCATAATCCCTTCACTTTCAATAGCAAATTTAATGGGCCCCATGACCGCAGCAACAGACCAGTCAATATAAAAACCAGACAACTCATTACTTCACACGCTGCTATCTCCTGCAGCTGGAGACTTCATGTACACAATAGCAGCAGCAAGCTGTATTAAGTTTCCACTTGCCAGATCCCCCTTTATTGCCTCTAAATCTGTCTCACAAGAGCCCTTTAGCTGCGCGCACACACACACACACACACACACACAAACACACTCCCTTAGGAGGAGACTCCCTAGTGTCTGGTCTGGCGGGGTCACGTGAGACTCGGCCTTCTCCGCTCGCATATGCACGTGAAACTTACTGGGCCACACCTTCGGACTTCCTGCCAGCTTAATCGACTAAAACCGCTTTGTTCCGTTCAAGAGCGCGTAATTATAGATATTTTTTTTTAATATATAAAGACTGTGTCCATATGCTAAACAGAAATTGGATTAGAAGGAGATGAATGTGAGCGTTTAACAAACATGAATTAATAATGATTGGAGTAATAAGGAAAAGCCTTGTCTGCACATTAGAACATTAGTTCCATCGATTAATATAAAACTATATTTTTTTAAATCTCTAAATACTTAATGAGTTTAAAATGAAATGCCTTCATAACCTCGCGAGAACAAATACTGAAATGGAAAACTTTTTTAAAGCGCATAATCCTACACATCACGATCAATATGAACTGATCATGCATCATTATGAATCAACGTTTTAGTATTATTATTTTTATTTCTTTTCTTTTCTTTTGTTGTATTTAAGATAAAGTCTGGTCTCAGGACAAGCGGAGCTGCGGCAGCAATGAATGAATCCAGATAAATGATAAAAGAAACTCGCGGATATGGTTTTGCTGCTTGTCCGTGTGATATCATTTTCCCTCGAATTATCCGGGCCAAATTGAGAGCAACATGATGAGACGCATTTACAGCTCCTCAGAGTCGGCCCGGCTTCTAAAGCCGGGATCGCTAACAGCACCGACCGGTGACTTTCCCCTTGTGCCGCTCCTCCAATTACGGGCAGACAATAGGACAAGTTAACCCCATGCTGCCTTGCCATTGTCTCACACTAAATATTTGCCTTTGCCTTTTGTGTCTGGCGTACTCCCCTTTCCTCATATACTCTTTACACCACCCCACACCCCAACCCCACCTCCCCAGGCTTCCCACCCTCCTGGAAGACGTCCTAATGAAAACTGCCTCCCCGCCCGTCAGCCCGGCCATCAAAGGGACAGCACTGGTCATTTTGAGTGGACTGTGGCTCTGAGACGGGGAAACGTGTCGCGCCCTCGCGATGAGCCCCTGCCGTGGGCTTATTAATGAGGAGGAAGTAATACCACTGTGCTTAGACAGCCAGTCTTCTCCCATCTCTGGGGCTGCCGTCTCCCCGTGACAGCACATGCACACATTTCAAGGTACGACTAAAAAGAAAAAAAAAATTTTTTTTGGCCTAAAAATAAGATCTTGTCTCCTTCTGGGAAGTTATTACTAATTTCTTATATTTTATTCATTTCTTTAACCGTTTTATTTACATTCAACACCTGTCCGGACTGGGAACTGCGCAGATAAAATATACCGTCTGTGCTAAATTTGTTTGGGTTTTTTCTTTTCTCTCTTTCCTTCTCTCAATCCCTTTTGTGCCATTCAAGTGCGAATGAATAAGAAATGGATCACCGCGAACGGCCACAGTCTCCGGCTCAGACATGACATCATCGCTTTTATGGCTCGCCCGGTGAGGGACCGTGTGGGGGAGAAAGCTCCTTAGTGCCATTTCACTGATAACAAAACCTGTGCGTGTGTGTGTGTGTGTGTATAAGAGAGAGAGAGTGTGTGTGTGTGTGTGTGTGTGTGACAGAGGAGGAGAGAAAGAGTGAGAAAGAGAGAATACAGACAGAGCACCTCAACGCTACACAATGTAGGAAATCCGTCATTGAAACAGTGTCATTCCTGAGACGCGGTAATGAGGGGAAAAAAAATAAAATAAAAAATGAAAAGAGCACAAAGGAAAGATTGGTTGTTATCAAAAGTTTAACATTTAAAAGTGTTCTGATTGTTCTTAACGGGGGGGTTTCGGGAAGAGAAACATAATAATAACGAACAATACGTCTGTCCTGACAACAAAATCGGTAATTGAGGCAGAATAATGAAAAAAAAAATCTGCACCGACACAATTAGCGTGTCTAAATCCATCTTAACCGCGATTATTTAATCTTTAACACACTTTTCTTAACAATAACGGCCTGACAGGCGACTAAGTGTGTGACATATGTGTAACCATCGAACACGGACGGTATTTTATGCTAATGGTGGGAGTGCCGAAACTTTTAAAAAGAACTGAATGTCGTTAATATATTTCACAGAACGATTTCTTTAAGTGCTGTAGTTATTGTTAAGACGTTTGGACACATTAAATAAAATTCCAATTAGGTTTAATAAAGGGGTGTTTATTATAGTACATACATGTTTTACACACATACACACACGAGACTATTTAAAAAAGAAAAAAAGGTCACCTTTTTTATGTCTACTTTTTACGTCTCTCAAAGTTCTCACACATAAAACACTTAATTATTTTAAGCCGAGAAACGAGCCCGGTTTTAAAAACGATCAAACTCCCCGGCGGGGAAACGTAATACCTGGGGAAACATGTTCTTAGGTGGGGCTGGGGGTTTCTGTTCCTCGACATGCCACCAGACACCTGGAAGCTAACAGCTCATAAAACACTGTGGCTAATTGTGGTTTTCCTTCTTTTTCACTGCGAATGGCAGCACGACACATTTACGGCCTGAGAGGCAGTTAGGAGCTCTCTGCACCTTGCTCTCGGGGTGGGTGGTGGGGCCTGAAATAAAACCCACATCCACCTGGCTATCGGTTTAGATCGCGCTCGCATGCGCGCGTATGAAAAATAATACTGCCCCTTTTTTTTCCCTCCGAAGGACTGGAAGAACTAGAGCAGTGCTCATTAGGGTCGGTGCGGAGAGCACAGCACATTTCAAAGGAAGGAAGGAAGCTGTGTGAAATGCTTGTGAGAATGTCTGTGTATGTGGTGATGGACGAGGGAAGAGGGGGACGGACGGGGGGGGCAGGGGGACGGTGTGGGGGGGGGGATGTTGGGGGTTAGTAGATAGCCGTGTTTCAGAAAAATCTGGGCAACAACTCCTGCCTGGAGACGCTTTATTAGGGAACGGCAGAGACCTCGGCCAAAAATAAACCTTCGCAACAATGACTTCATGAGCCCTCGATAAGAAGGTGTGTGAATCTGCTACTTCAGAAGATAGTGCCCTACATACCTAAAATAGGGAGCGAGATACACTGGAGTGTACAGAGAGAAAGTGAGAGAGAGAGAGAGAGAGACAGAGAGAAAATGAGAGAGAGAGAGAGAGAGAGAGATCACCGTATTCCACTTCCAGTCCAAAATGGTACATTCTGGAAATCATTTTCGAGTCGACTAAACTAAACGAAAGTTTTTTTCTTTTGTTTGAGAACCACGTTTTCGGAAACGCCACAAGAAATTATAAAGCGATTTGAAGAAGTAAAAGAAAGAAAGAAAGAAAGAAAGAAAGAAAAAAGGCTTGTGTCTTTGATAAACTTTTGTACGTTATTTTTTTCCAGTTTTTTCGATATTAGATATTAGAAGCAGCAGTTGCTAGAATTAGAGTTATTTTACATTAAATAATAATAATAATAATTAAAAAACTCAGTTGAAACTAATTTAGTGACGATGCAAATTTAAAACTTCACTAATCTCATACTGTATGTTGTTTATTAATAAATATAATTATTAAATATACTCCATGACTAGAATAGTGAACTTTAAAATATCACAGTAAAAAAAAAAAAGAGTTTTTTTTTTTTTTTTTTAAACCAATGGGGTTTCAGCTTCACTTCACTTTACTAAAATACTCAATAAAACCTTTAGGTATTATTTCTTAAACAGATTTTAATAACTTCTTCAATTTCAAGTTGTTCAATAAACATGAGTTGAATTATTTATATTTTTTCCTGATGATGAGGATATTCCAGGCCAGCACGCTTCATCCCTGAATGAAATAAAAACTTCCGAAAGCAGGTTATCAGGCCTTTATATCGTCCCTGTTCAATTCCCATTTCTAAAAGACTCACGTTATGGAAACTCATACCTCTTTTTTATTTATTTCAGAAATATTCAAAGCACAAACGTAAGTGATTTAAATTCAGAGCAACACAGCGTACGGTGCGATAAGTACCGCCAAGTCAAACCACATTTCCTATTACAAAGAAAACCTGTGTCCAATTCTCTGCAGGAGCGAGGAAACCACTTAGTTGTGCAACTGCTCAGGCAGTTCAATGCGCACTCGTTTCCGAAAAGTCCCCCTCATCCACTGCCAAGTTCAAATCATGTGCGCAGTTCGAGTCAAGTTGTTAAATGCAGGGAAAATGTAAGTGAAATGTATTACAGCAGGATAAGTACAAAGAAGAAGAAAAAGAGAAGAAAAAAAAAAAGGGCACGTTGTGCAGGCCTCGGGCAGATTTATGTTCAGCCCTTATCTGATTGGATTCTCTATTTCACTAGGTAGAAACACACACACACACACACACACACACACACACACATCCACATCCTTTTAGGGCTATGAGGCGGCTGCACACACGGAATTCAAACACAAAACCCTAGTTTCACCAAGACCCTGCCAAAAATGATAAGGTAGACTAAGAAAGAAACCCTCGGAGAACTCGGTGTTCTACGGGTACGGTTCTGCAAGAAAGAGTAAACAAAAGCATGCACAAATCACTTCTGCATCATTCTCAGGATTTTTCTTTTTCACTTAAAACAAAACAGCCCTTTGTGTGAGTGTGTGTGTGTGTGTGCATGCAAGAGAGAAAGAAAAAAAGGGAGAGAATGAGAGTGAGATAAAGAGTGAAAAAGAGAGAGAGAGAGAGAGAGAGAGAGAAAAAGAGTGTGCGGTGCATCCAGGCAACTTTAGCAGAGCGACGGACCCGAGCGCGAGAGTTGTACTCACTGTAGTGGATAAGAAGTAGCCTGTAACGCGGGAGGAGGGAAAAAGAATCCTCTTTCTCGTCCCGATCCATTCTGTATTTTAGAGCGGTTAAAAAGAAAAGAAAGGAAATCTCTCGCTCTTTCTCTATTTCTCTCTCTTTCTCCTGGACGGAGCTGGCTTAGCGAGAGCGAGGCCCCTCGTTCACTCACTCACTCCCTCGCTCGCTGTCAGGGTTGGAAACCGGCTTCTGTGTGCCGTGCAGCTGTGTGCTTCTCCAGCACCCTCCTCCTCCTCCTCCTCCTCCTCCTCCTTCGCTCCCTCCTTCCTTACTCGGGTCCCAATACAATGCACTTCTGTACCACGGCGCTGCGAAACATGGCCGAAACGCTGCTCGTTCCCTTTTGAGAATGTGGAGATCATCGTGGTGTTTCGGGTTAGAGCTTGAGAGACAGTGAAGAGAAAAGAAAAAAAGAAAAAAAGACCAAAAAAGAAAATAATAAAATGAAATGCAATACAAGAAGCAAAGCGAGTGGGAAAACCTTCGGGCACTGCCTGGTGCAGGTTTAAGTTTGCGGAGCGCCGCTTTCCCCCCTCCTGCTCATTTTGTGGAATCGCTGCTTTTTTCGGCGGTGGGAGGGGACAAGGCCGAAGCTCCCGGGCTGAGGAAACTGCGCATACTCTCTACCGGCAGAAACTTCCTCCTCAGCGCTGGTAATAAGCGCTGCATGGCCCGTCTGAGTGAGCAGGAATGCGAGGGCTGCTCTCAAAGAGGCCCAGTTTGACAAGGCTCAAAGTCACTTCACCGCGACCTCGAGGTCACACACAGCAAGTGTGTGTGTGTGTGTGTGTGTGTGTGTGTGTGCGTGTGTGAGGGGGAATAAGTTACACAGGGGGGAAGGGGCCATGTTTAGCAAGGCAAAATCTCTTGACAAGACTTGCTTCCTGACTTAAACAGAAAACACGGGAACCCTTACAGAACCCCCCCCCCCTCCTTTTCTTTTTTTTTTTTACCCTCCTTCGGGTTTAAATGCTATTTATTCCATTCACATGCAGAGTGATGGAACGATGCTTAAAAAAAAACAAAAAAAAAAAACAAACTGCACCAAAGTGAGTTAAGGAAATAATTTGGTATGATGATGACGTTATCAGAGAACGATTCAGCTGAAACATACGCGGCAAGATTCTCATAGACATTTTAAAAAAAGAGAGAAGAAAACTGGAGCAGACTGTAATTCTGCGTGGCTTGGAGTCCTGGCACTTCCACCGCGGTGACACGCGACGTTCGAGGTCGTCTTATTTGTAAACGTGAAGCGGAAAAAAATAATGTGATGCGCTGAAAAAACTGAAAGGCGGTAGATCACAAATTCATCACGTCACAACTTTTTTTTTTTTTTTTCAAAATACCATCACAGCCCTAAATCTTTCAAAATGATGAATATACTCAGGATGCTTAAAATACTGCTGAACTGCTCAGAGTTCGAAACTAAATGAGAAACACTGATGCTGAAGTCTTTTTTTTTTTTCCTTCTTACTAACACTAACACGTAGCACAACATATTTAAACCATGAGTAAAGTTGTTCTGAGAAGTTGTAAAGCAGTAAAACAGGACCGATATGGAAATGGACATGAATTTCAGTGATCAACTAAATAAAATGAGAAATAAAAAAGATATTTAAAGGGTTGACCTTAATCAAACATGGTATTTTTGAGCCAAAAGCAGCAGGGTCTCTCTGGGTAAAATAAACTAAATAATATTTTAACAATTTTATTAAACCCATCATAAGCTACTAAAACATTTATTGTTCATATATGAAGAAGTTATTGAGCATGAAAAAAGAAAAAAAAAGAAAAAAAAATCTAAAACATGATTTACAAAGACAATTGCACCACTTCAAGGTTGCACTGAAATTCACTTCATTTCACTTATTAATATTATTATTTTATGGCTATTATATTTTATTATTTGTGACTTATAATATTGATTTATATTCTTTTCATGCATTTTGTAGCTTCCTGTTGTTAGCATTGCACTAGTAACTTTTGGTCACTTCTCACATTCCCCTGTGTGTACGGACTGTACAGTATGCAGGATATACAGCATGCAATCACATCCACAAACAAAGTCATTGCTGCGGAATATCTGGAATTTACTTCAATAAATTAATCTATCTATCTATCTATCTATCTATCTATCTATCTATACATCTGTCTACGAATACAAACCTTGGAAATATATTAGTTTGTGGTAGATGGTTTGAAAACAAACAAGCAAAAAAAAAAGGGTAATAACTGGATAAACATGTTATGAACATATTCCTGAAACTATTTAGTTTTAATTCATCATGCCAAAACTTTATGGTTCAGTATCTTTAAAAAAAAAAATAATAATAATGCCATTTTCAATTCCAATTTTTCTAACAATATTTCAGGATTTATAAATATTAACAGATGTGCCTACAGATGTGCATTAACTTCATAAATGTACCTTCATGATATTACAGTATATTAGCATCTAAACACAGGGTTACGTTTTCTATTAAAATGTTTAGGCACAGTCTGATTTCTGGGTCAACACTTTCTGAAATGAGGAAAAATAATCAACACTGGTGAGGAAGGGCAAAGAACAAAAAAACATTTCAAAGAAGAGTTCATTGAGATTTTTCTAAATTCAATAGTAGTAAATTAAACAGCATTAGCCCATAACATATTTATCCAGTTATTACCTTTTTTTTTTTTTTTTGCTTGTTTGTTTTCAAACCATCTACCAGAAACTAATATTTCTAAGGTTTGTATTTGTAGTTAGATAGATTAGTTTTATAGATTAATTTATTGATCCTGAAGGAAATTCCAAATATTCAGCAGCAATGACTTTCTTTGTAGATGTGATTGCATGCTGTACATCTTTATATACACTTTATTTATATACTTTATATATATTTTTAAATGAACATATATAGGGCTCAGGATTGTGCAGTACAGAGTGACGTATCCTTTTCTTTTAGCACAACCTAGGAAATATGATGAACTGAATAGTATTTCATGTTAACCAACTATACAAACATGACTCAGCAAAAAAAAAAAAAAAAGGGTCACATAAACAAAGAAACAGCACGGATACACATGATCATGTGTTTTGTTGTTTCTATGACCATAATAATAATAATAATAATAATAAATATACAGTTTGATGTCTGAAGCCTCCTCGTTAACACACACCAGCAAGGCTTCCATATATATATATTTATATATATATATATAATTTTTTTTTTTCATTGACCTGTGCTGTGTTCGTTGAGTTTCTTAATAGAATAATTTTATTGATAAAATATTTCTTTCAGGCACTTGGTTTCGTAAAGTTTGTTTTTTGTGGCAAAAAATTATATAAAAAAGTTTTATGAAAATATTGGTTAATAGAACAAATATAATGAAGCTTGAAAGTTTGACTTTACTGAATGATCTGTCATCTACAACTTGAAAAGCGCTCTCACGGAAAATATTGTTTTTATTTGTTCAAAAGAGTCAGGATTTATGAATTTTCTTCCCTTTTGTCTGGGATGCGAAACACAGAACTGTATGCAGAAAGATATCTGTGAACAATTTAAAAATTAACAGATACTCTTGTGCAAGCTGTACGGACTCTACAGATGTCAGGGCTTAAGACAGAAAAAGGCTCATCGCAAGGATATACGTGACATATTGGTAAATGAATGATTGTTTTGCCTTTAATCGACAGCCATACCATAAAGATCTAGAGCCAAGAAACGAACGCTGCCGAAGGCCAGAAATAACAGTGTGTGAAAATGCTGATAATTAACACTCTCTCTCTCTCTCTCGGTGGTGGTTTGGCAGGAGGAACCGACTCTTTCTTTGCGAGGACAACTTCTTAAAAACTGTCTCCAAGTTGAAGATTTGTGTCATATATTTCATTCAGTGTGTTGATTTAAAACTAAGAGTTGCCAAAGGACAAATAGCGGACAGATTATATATAAAGCGAAAGTGTGTGAAGAAAACTGGCAACACAAACAATGGGGTTTAAAGATTTAAATGGCAATCGATCAGCGAACGATGTCATTCATGAGGTTTCGAAATGAATATTCCTCCATGAGTTAATTACCTTTTTATTCCTTTTAAACTCGGCCTATTTTGCTAAATAACACACTGGTTAGAGGGTTAGAGCTAGGACAGAGCTCATACTATAACACAGCCTCGGTTTCTCCATCTCTCGAACATTTCTCAAACATTTTCAAGTGCACAAAGCATTCAGTAATTGATTCTCTAAGGCGCTATTGAGAGCGAAATAGATATAGACACACACTTCTTCTGATTGACAATAAACTGCTTTAAAAAATTAATTAGATAAAAATAGTTTTTTCGTACATTCCAGCCGTGCTTTTATGGGCTCACAATTGTAAATCTTGCTTATATAAAACCTATATAAAAAGTTATTCATGATCAAGGTTAGAGAAAAGATTATCAAATGTAGCGTTTCTAATTTCGTCCGTATGACATCCACTGAAAATCGCTCTCACTTTACAGACTTTCTTTACTTTTACCGATGGATAACCTTGAAATTTTTTCCTTCTATATTATTATTATTAAATTAACCTTTTCTAAAAAAAATAAATAAATAAATGTTTTACTTTTGCTGGTTACTGAAACAAACGCTACGCCTGCTATGTCGAATTATCACTGAAGTTAAAGCAAGCTTCTGAAGAAAGAGCTAGCCTGGCGATGTGTATGAAAGAGAAATACGTCCTGTCATCACTTGACAACACCTCATGTGATAGGAGAAGGGTTTTAAGATGGCCTTGGAGATTAATGTAATCACTAATGCTAGAAATAAACTGAGTGAACAAATGAGATTCTTTTTTACAACCGCTTTGAACAAAAGAATGAAAAAACGAGAAGCTACAAACCACAACAGGGAAGGGATGAAAGGACAATATTGGCGTTTTTACTTCACGAATGATGAGAAATTAAATTATATTGGAACAAGGCCTCAATGATCTACTTCTGTCTGTTCAAACAGAATGCAAATCTATTCTCAAATATACATATTTTCTGCTTTTTTTCTATTTTGTTTTCATTTAGTTTTAGGTTAACTATTACCAAAATACAAAATCTGCTTCTATACAACCAACTTAAGTAAACATAACTTAAATATTAGTTTTATTGCACTGCTTAACCAGTCTCAGTGTGTTATACTGCGCATATATTTATTATCACTCATAGCACGGGTGTGTCTTAGTTGAATCAACTTATTTTTTTATGCATTGGCCGCCCTTCTGATTCATATTCTCGTTGTTTAACTCATTCAAGACAAGTCTAGGTTTGTTTGATGGACGATAACAAAACAGTTGCACAATTTCCTCATCTAGTGAATAAAACTGAAGTTTGGTAGTGAAAGCTAAGCAACAAGCACATGGGCAGGGCAGTGGTGGCTCAACAGTTAAGGCTCTCTGCATTACTAACCAGAAGGGTTGGGAGTTCAAATCCCGATACTGCCAAGCTTCCACTAAGTCCCTTAGCTCTATCTGTTCCAGGAAAGCTGTATCGTGGCTAACCCTACATCCTAAAAATCTGGGATGCGTGTAAATTTCAGTGTGTTGTAATAATTGGGAAATTGTGAAATTTGTGCATGTACTCAACACAACAAACAAGTATGTACAGGTGTATCTCATGGGTTGATCAACCAATATGGTATACAAAACATAATGTGAAAGAAATGTGTTAGTTGTAAGGGATAACAGGACAGTATATCATTGTGAATGATCAATATTAAAATGCTATAAAATTAGTTTTAAGTTAACAATTACCAAAATACAAAATTTGTAAATTAAAAGTTATAGGTAAAATATAAAATATAGGTTTCTTTGCATTATTTAACCAGTCTTATTGTGTTATACTTTTACATAGTTATAATTTATTGCACTTGTGTGTTAAAGTTGAATAAATGTACAATTTCACCTTTTTTTTTTTTCATTCATTGGCCGCCCTCCTGATTCATATTCTCATTGATTATCTCGGGCAAGACAAGTCTGGGTTTGTTTAAGGGACGACACCAAAACCAAAAGAAGTTTGGTAGTGAAAGCTAAGCAACAAGCACATGGGCAGGGCAGTGCTGGCTCAACAGTTAAGGCTCTCTGCATTACTAACCAGAAAGGTTGGGGTCCTAATAGTGCCAAGCGTTCACTGAGGCTGTCCCTTAACCCTGTCTGTTCATGGCTTTCTAAAAAACTGTGATATGGGTAAAAAAAAAAAAAAAGATTTTCATTTGGCTAAAAAAACTTACTGTAACTTAGAAATTTGTTCATGTACTCAAGCAATAAAAATTACAGTAAATATAAAAGTGTCATAACTTCAATGATTTACACAA
>JAOVVA010000009.1:15154181-15172162 GCA_028565275.1 Leiocassis micropogon | reverse complement strand
CCTTAATGTGGGAGCCCCCTAGTGACGGGGAGGAATTGGCTACGACTAATATTGGGGAGAAAATTGGGGAAAAAAAACAAAAAATAATCATTATAAAACAATTGTTGCTTCACCAGAATATGTATGGAAGTTACTGAGATGTAAAATGTAGCTTATTGGAATATGAAGAAACTGGAAAGCAGGTGGCAGGAACTCTTGTCTGAAGACTTTCCCTTTTCGCATGTCGTTCCCATTCAGTGAGCATGTCTAGCTAATTATTATCTTTTATCCAAATATTACAAAAAAAAAATGCCTCAGGACCCATACACATGACAGTTTTTTAATGCCAATAGTTCTCGCACAGGTTATATTTGTGCTCATTAAAAGCTCGATTGAGTCACTTTGTCATTTTGTTCCGATTTACTTGTCAGGCTGTTTCCCCTGCTTACATCATCACCACTCTTTTATGTTGCTTCACCATGAAGTAACATTTCGAAAAGGTGAAATGTGACGAGTTGCTTCAAAGAGATTTTATTTCTAGACTCTGGTATACTGTATGTGCCGTCATGTTAACCTTGACTTTAACAGTTACGTTCAGCACAAATATCGTAGCGGGTTGCGTTTCCGCCTCACGTCGTCAGGGTCACGGGTTTGATCCCGACCTTGAGTTACCGTCCGCGTGGAGATTCTCAGGCTCTACATGCAGGTCGCTCTGTGTTCCGCCCAGCTTTAAAAAAAAAATAATGAATGAAAAAAGAAAAAACTTGTGGATCATTTGTATGTAGTTGTGAATTTGTGTGCTTGTATTCCCCACTTCACGGACAATATTCCCAGGATTCACTTCAGTGATTGATGAAGTGCTTAGTGAAAATGAGTGAACAAACCACAACGTGTGCACTGGACTGCATTGAATCTAGTTCTAAACCCAACTGTAATGACATTTTTTTAGTCTTCATAATTCCTTGGAAGGAGATTAGCTAGCAGTTGTAAATATAATATTATCATGGTCAGCATAGTGTTTAGTATCAAAGCATGACTGTGTCACATCCCATGAGGCCCAAATTCTGTGTGGCAGGAAACATGGCCCCTTCTTTCCCTGCAGGAAATGTTTTCAGGAATGCACGAACGCAGCACCTATTCCTGCTCGCTGTAGAGCAAAGCAGCACGTAGCGAACGTCTGGATGGAGAGTACGGCTGTGAAAGCTTATCCGAGCGCAGAACCGAAGCTCTTATAAACAGCCTAATGGATTGCAAAACACAAACACCGTGTTCGTGCGAGAAACGTTCCCACCCAATCCTCTCTGTAAAGAAATGTGTCACTCTTTCATTTGAAGCCCACGCAATTCAAAATAACAAGCTTTAATTGAGCAAAACAGGTATCTGGCTTAAAAGCGCCATAAATAAAACTTTATTCTCTCAATTTATTAACAAGCCGCGGGGCGTGTCCGCGGCCGCCTAGCAAAGCGCTTAAAACTTTTGAGAGTTGCAGTCCTCAGGTCGAAGACCTATACACACATCTCTATACATTGCGAGCCATCTCTGACTCTCCTGGTCTTTACGTTCAGTCCCGTCCTTTAAGAAATAAAAAACAAACAAACAAACAAAATAATATAGCGATAATGCTGTAATAAAGGGGTGGCTGAGCAGCAGGTCTTTCCTTTTTACACCAAAAAGGTTTGACTCGTTGAAATAAAAGTGATCGTTGGAGAAAAAAAAACAAAAAAACAAAACAGCAAATAAAAACAACTTTAAAATAACTGAATACATTTCTTTTGACCTCGCTTGATAAAGCCAGAGCAGCATGCTGCAAATTCTAAGCTGTAAAGTTCATAATCCCAATTTGCTAACGCTCATTTTCCTTCTCCTCTGTGCATTTGTTTATAGCTTAAAAAAAAATATATAGCCAAATATTCCAAATGCTAGTGATAATGATACGGATAATGATGATGATGATGATGATTTTAAAAAAAAAAAAAAAAGTGAACTAAGGAGAACTAACAGCCGAAGCAGCCCTGCTTTGGAGAAAGGCTTTGGGAAGGAAGGAGGAGGAGGAGGAGGTGGGGTTATAAGAGGAGAAGTCCGTGAAGAAGCTCATCTGCCGTCGGCGGGCGTCCGGCTGAGTGTCAGGAAGGCCATGGCGCGGCCGAAGCGCTCGCACAGCTCCAGGGTGGAGTACGGCGGGAGCTTGGGCGGCTCGGAGAAGCTCCTGATCTCTGTAGAGCAGTCGAGCAACTTGGGGAGGAAATCGGTCAGCTTCTCCTGAAGATTGGCTGCGAACACAGGGCGAGAATGTGTGTTTAGATACGGAGCGAGAAATAAACAACAGATAAGTGGTGCAGACTTTTCGCCGTGATCCCTGATGCAAACACTTTGAGAGACGTGAAACAATAAAATGCTGATCTGATCTGACGGCGAAACAAAATAATAAAACTATAAAACTAGCAAATAAAACCCGGATGATAATTTACACGCACGGCAGGACGCTGATTGGATTGTACAGCAGCTCTAGACAACAGCATTACTAATTAATTAGCAGCCTCGCGTTAAACTTTCAAGGACTGAAGAGCGTCTCTGTGTGCGCGTGCGTGTGTGTGTGTGTGTGTGCTTTAAATCTTCAAAATGCTTCGTTAAGTCGTAGCTGGATGTTTTTTTTTTTTGCGGTAAAACTAGGGACTGGATTTAAATCAAATCTGCAGTTACATACAGTATATTTTGTTCATGCATCTCAATTTTCACAAACTTCACAGCTAAATGATTTCCCTCGAACTTCGAGTCTGGTTCGTGCTGCTTGTAAAAACAGGCGTAATGGATTTCCATTAGAGCTGTCAGAACAAATTTCACTGTTTGCATAATAATAGAATCTTTTTAAAAAGAAAAATATTAACGCATGTTTAATATCTCATGCACTGCTTTATGTCACCGAACATAAAGTCTACTGAAATGCACGCGTCCTAGAATTTGCATTATGTAGGAATGTTTCCTGCGAAAACAAACAAAATAACGACGTTACATACATACACGCTGTATAATATATCTAATAAAGGAGCGTTTTTGCTTATTTAAATTTCACTCTTCATATTTCAGTCGGTCATACACGGTCAAAAAACATTATTCCCGTCGTTATTAAATGAAAATGCTGCAGATTCTCAGGCGACTCCGCATTAATTCAGTTCTGTCATGCTATCCTACAACTTATTCGGTGCACAAGTTGAGGATTTAATCTTTTTTCCTCTTATCGCACTTCTTAGCTATTATTCTGTTTGGACAAAAAAAAAAAAAAAAAAAAAAGGACAAAATGATGTCCATGAGCTTAAATACAAAAAAAAAATCATGTAAATGACGTATTACGCAATCAGAAATTTGAAACATAAGACGCCAAGCGTGACTTGTGTCTCTGACTGTATTAAGGATTTACTCTGCCGTCGCATTTCAGCTTCAAGGCGAATTCGAACGATTTAAAAACAGCTAGAAGTGTGACAAAGACTTTCAATACGATAAATATTATTGGCTTCATCAAATCGTATATAATTAAAGAGTAAATCAGAGTCAGAGCTGCATATGCACTTGCGAGTCCACGTCTTTATCTCTAGTAGGAACTAATTACTAAAAGGTTTTCATGTCTCCACTTTTCTACGTGTACGTTATTTACACCAGCCCTTACGCTCCATCTCCTGTCCCAGATATGAGCACCAGCGGTTCCTCATGTCCTCCACGGCCACCATGTCCTTCTCCTCCATCTCGTCGAGGAGCAGCAGAGGGATGCACGGCACCACCAGCTCGTTCATGATGCTCAGGCCGTTGCTCACGTCCGGCTCCTCTCCGCTCTCGAACATGGCCGCCGCGTGCTCGTTCAGCTTCTACGGAAACCATAGGTGTACATGTACGCATTATATACAAAGCTCCCGGCTTGTGCGCGTCTCTCTCTAAAGTATTTCTCATCTGGAAATTTTTTTTGATTATTCCTTTTTTTTTTTTTTTCACGTTACTGACGCAAGAGGCTGATGACGTGCCTTCCGATGCGCTCTCGAGAGCCCTGCGGCACAGGCAACCCTGTTGACCTTGCAGGCCTCTGCGAGTCAACTGCGGAATTAGCGAATAGGCGTGTGTCGCATTAAAGGGAAAAGAAAAGGGAAAAAAAAAAGCTGCACAGTACATTAGCTATGTCAATGTTAGCAGAATTTCCAATTAAAGCAGAGCAGCGGGGGGAAATAGCCAGGGCTTGAGCGTGAGCCAGAGCCCCCGCACGGCTCCAAAATGGTGGAGGTGAAACGAGGACAACGGCACGGTAATGTGTTTACACTCGCAGCAGCGTCTGCTTCCTAGTCGCAGCCCCGATGATTACATTAGAGCACAATAGCCGTTTAGGGTTACTGGGTGCACACGCGCACACACACACACACACACACACACACACACAGGTCCCAAAGTTCTTAGAAGGAGCACACACTGAGAGTAAGCAACCCACACACACACACACACAAACAGAACGTGGCTGAGGATTATTTGATAAAGCTGAAAAAAAAAAACAACAACTCAAACACAAAAACCCCAGCTCGCTTTCAGGTGTCACGCGGTAAACGCGAGCAAAATGATCACGACTCATGAGATCGCTTCAGACACGCGGCACTTTCAAACACAAAAGCGCTACAGCCGTTCGAGCGAAACGCTCTTAATGAGCAGGGAGACGGAGAGACGGGGAAGGCCGGAGGGATCGTCTACGGGTCTGACGTGCGGGTCGACCCCGAATGATGAGAAAAACACAAACTGAAACGATACGTGATGTGTTTTGGGAAACAAGGTGAAGTTTCAAGTCCTTCCTTTTAAGCCTTTGTGGCTCAGAAAGCAAAAACATCATGCATTTCAAATTCAGTTGAAGTGTTCTCCCTTTATCCGCTCTGTCAGAGAAATAAAAAAAAAATATATAAAAAAAAAAAAGAAGTAGGAGAAAAAAATCCTTGACCTTTTAACAATCTTTTCGAGCACGTCTCAAATTCCAGCCAGGTTGCATTACACTCGGAGTTTTGTATTAAAACCAATTGCATCATCCTTCAATTATTTGGGGTAATATAAACTAGGGCAGTGGGTGTGTTAGGTCTGTAAGCGTGTGTGTGTGTTTGTGTGTGTGTGTGTGTGTGTGTGTGTTGGTACTGATTAATGGTGATGGCAGGATTTCAACGATGTCTTTGCAGCAATAAAACTGGATGATTAATGTATTCGTAAATTCCATGATTCTTTATAATGGTGACACAGTAAAGTCTAAACAGTTCTTTAAACACGGTCCAAGTTTCGGCACAAAAAAAACCTGAACTTGAGCATCACTTACACGTCTTAGTTAAAACATCGAAGTACTCTGTGACGCGGTTTGATATCTTATTTGCTTCGTTCCAAATTAAGAGTCGGATTAATGACTCTGTATCCTACGATGAGCGTGTGCTTCTTATAGATTAATCTCTTAATCCTTTTTTTGAATTTCTGATGATGAACTTTGCTTCAGACAGCGGAAGGAGATTCACACACACACACACACACACCACACACATATGGGAGGGGTGACCCCAAGGGCAAAAGGTTGTCCTGGAGCTGACGCACTCACTCATGCACACACACACACACTCACCAGCAGGCACTCCCTGCGAAAATGTCCTATGAGCTCCTCGTCATGTCCCCGGTACGGCCCTTTGGACAGCAGCTCTTTGTTGTACTGATACGCGTACACCAGGTACATCAGCGACTCCACGTAACTGGAATAGGAAGAAAAGAAGAGCGGAGCACCGCTATGATCAGCATTTACGCGGGAAACAGACCCTGAGCACAACGTCCTGAGTGAGCGTGACGTGCCGGTGTTATTATTAATATTATTATTAATATTAAAGCGGTTCTGCTTCACTGCGACTCGTCAGTGCGACTGTCTACGAATGAACCGTAATTAAATGTACTAATTAAAAGATTTGCATTTCTCGCAAGGATTTAATCCTGCCTTCGATAAGGGAGGCTCACAAAAGGATAGCAAATGGTAACGCTGCCCCCTGGTGGACATATATATAAAAAAAAGAGAGAAAAAAAAAACGTATCTTTTCAGGGAAGGTCACAGTTTTCTCAGGTGTGTTTTTACCTTTTCTTCTGAAACAGCTCGAGGCCGATCATTAGGAAGATTGTGGTCTCGCGGAAATTCCTGTAGTCCTGATGCCATATCTGTTCAGATGAAAACAAGAAGTCAGAAACAAGGTACAACGGAAAAGTTAAAGAAAAGGAATATGCCGGCGTCTTATCGATGGAAATCAGACGCTATATTCATTTAATATCCATATACAAGTTATTCAAGACCTGAACATGACGTAATAATAAAAAAAAAAAGCGTAACAATCATTTGGGAACACTGTGATGGTGAAGCTGCTGACCTCGTACTCCTCCATGTTGACTTCATCTGGCTTGATGAGCTCCAGCTTGGCTCGCGCCACCTTCATGACGCTCTTGCATCTAAGAGAGAAAGCGTACGGCCGTTAGAGCTGCGGCGCCGGGGGGTTGGGGCGGGTTTGGTGACTCACGAGCTAATCTGAGAGACGAGACGGCAAGACGGCGGGCCGTGTCCCGAGGCCTTGTGCCTGAGGCTATGAATCATTCTTTATTTCTGCGAGCAAAAATGGGAAAAAAAAAAAAAAAAAAGCTAAACAAAACAACAACTCCACACAGCTCCGGAGGCGGCGTGTTTGGGCTGCGCTCGCGTAAAATCTAATTACGCTCCTCAAAATAGAGGAGGAGGAGGAAATCAATTCGCTCATAAATACGGCTCGTGTGGCACACTTGGCATGGTACAAGCCCACATGGGGTGGAGGGGGAGGGGGAAGGGAGCGGGTATTCGGGAACAGGAACACGGCACGGCCGTATTTTTTTTGTTTTTTGAGCAGATAAAAAGGAGACTGGATCTGAACTTTCAGATTTTTATTAAGTGGTTGAGAAGGAAAGTGGACGTTCTGTCTCGCTACCAGACCACAGAGTAACAGTGCCAGTCGATCGTATGAATTAAATAATTTCACATAGAATTAAAAACTTTACGTGAAGTAATACACACTGCTTTTATTCATCTTATATCCTGCTGAAATGGGTAATTGTTTTAAGCATTGAACAATAAAGACAGAAATAATTAAGAAATAAACGCAAACAGGTGTACAGCTTTCCTATTAGTTGAACATAGATTAGCTTCTAACCAATATTTTAATTTGTACATTTTAAAATGTAATAAAGGAAAAGTTTGCATTTTCACACTCAAACTGTTACGATAAGGTTTTGTGACTCGAAAACGACCATTGCAAGATCAAAGGTTATTTAACATTAAACATTATTACAATGGTGCATTATTAGGAATTCGCTCTGTCATCCTGGAAAAAGAGACGACGTCATCCTGGAAAAAGAGACGACGTAAGAAGACGAATTAAGCGCTGCGTTTTACCTCTCGTCGAAGCCGAGGTTCCTGTCGGCGAACTGCATGAGCAGGGTTCTCTCCAGGATCTTCTTAGGCGCCTGGTTCTGGATGAAGTAAACGATGATGTGCTGCAGCCGATGGTCGTTCTGAGGCGCCGTGTCTTCCTGCGCTAACCGCACCAAACGAGTGTACTCGACTTTAAGCGCCTGGTGGACGTACAGGAAGAAGAAAAGAAAAAACAAACAAAAAAAAAAAAACAGGAATTTAACTGCATGGGAAGGATAAAATACGGTCAGGGAAAAAAAAAAAAATGCCAACAACTATCTGGTTAGATATGTGTGTGGGCGTGTCCTCACACAGTGATTGACACTGGCAATGTAAAGATACATGCTTTAATCTTGGACAATCTCGGACTGATTTTCTGTAAGAGCTTGTTAACAAAACCAGCAAAGTTATACGCTGGTGTACACATCGCCCGATTGATGTCTTGTCAATTGAGGAGAGACGGGTATAAAAAAAAAAAAATGCGCATCAGTCATTAGACATCTTTCTTGACAGACTGAAAAACAGATGGCGGCTCTCGCTGGGACTCAAAGACGATCCAGATCACAGCAGCGAGAGTTATGAGAGTTGCGAGAGTTTGACCGCCGCTGATGATTTATCCGTCAACCGCTATTCCGGCACAGGCACCGTCACAGCCCGCTGGAACAGACGATTAGTGTCTTAAGAGCTGTCAGTCATCTGACTCGCAGTCAAGGTGGCACTGCCAATCAACAAAACACGTCAAGGCGGGACAGATGTAGCGGAATCGAAAGCGGAATTAAAGAGGGTGAAAATGCAGGCAGCCAAAAGGCAATTAAAACCAGGGCTTTAAGACAAAATGTCAAAAAACAAACCAAATGGAAATTGTTTTTTTTTTGTAAACGCGAATGCACTGATGGTATACAACTGTGCTGTGCAACAAGCTTGACTTAGGAAGATTTCAGAAAAAAAAAAGGAACAAAAAAAAAAAAAGCAGCTTGTTTTTGTTTACACAACTAAGCAACAGTTCACAGTTTAACTAGATATACAGCTTCAGGCAGCGATTATTGGGGTCCAAGCACTCAGTCATAACTAGCTGAACCATTGCTGCCAATTGCCCATATCGGCATGTTTTTGGGTTTGTTTTTTTTTAGAGAGAAACTGGAGGAAACTGGAAAACAGCTCAGGAATCCCACATGGACACATGGCGAACATGTCAACCTCAATTCAATTCAACGTATATAGACATTTTTACAATGAACATCCAGCTCACATCCAGCTTTACAGAAACCACAATTCTGGATATAAATTAAAAAACTCTGAGATGACGTGAGGAAGAAACATTTAGACGAACTAAACTCAAAACGATCCTCATTTGGGTGATAACACGACCCTAAATTAACCCAGTTCTTTAACTGTGTGGTCTGAGGTTGAAAGTGTAACCGTATAACAGGAAAGGTGTTTTAGGTTGATATAAATTTCACTTTGCTGAGATCACCAACTGTTCACTGACGCAGACTTTGGTATAAAAAGTATTCGTGGCAATTTCACACCTTAAACTATTCGAGTGATGCCGCTTTCATTAACCTTCTTGGTGAAACTATTTGGATCGATGGAATCTTCGTTGTTCTGTCTTAGTTTCCATCCAAGTAGTTGCTTGTTTAATAAAAAAAATAAAATAAAAATTTTGCAGCATTTACATACATTGAAACTGCTAATGCTGACACAATTTAGATACATGTGTAAAATGGGTTCGTTATCTGTACTGTCAATGTCTTATCAAATTAGTTGTAAAGGAGAAGAAGCACAGAGATTCACTTCCACTTCTTTTTTTTTTTCCGCGACTTTGGGGTTAGCACAGAACTAACTTCTGACTAGACTTGAGACTATTTGGGACTATTGGCATGGCTAACAAACTTGAGTTTATTTATTGTCCTGACATGATTTCTGCAGCATTCCTGTCCTGCTTAATGAGAAAAACTAGCTTCAGCTGACTGGTAACCAGATTCTGGTGTTTTTCCTGCTACAATTACATGTCAAGAGTTAAGTGTACAAGATCTTCTCTTTAACAGTTTGGCGTGAAACAGATTAGCTTGTAAGCAAATGAAGATCGTTTTGCACCTTGCTGAGTCGCTGCTCTTTTGGACAAATCGCACCTTCTAGTGTTGTGTATCTGAGGTATTTTCATGACACTATGACTTGCGGCCTGCGTTTATCCTTTTATGGTGAAGAAACACAAGAAGAAAAAGAAGAAAAGGAAACAAAAGAATCCCCACAAAATGAACAGTGTTCTTCCGTCGTATTATTGGACTCCTATAAGATCTTAACAAAAACAATAAGATTGCAGCATAAAGTGCTTGGACCCCTGATTACATTATCAAACTTTTATTGCAAAATGATACCAAACCAAGTCGTGAGGAAGACCCTGACCCCTGTCGTTTCGTCTGTACTCATTTTTGTCCATACTTTGTACACTTGGATGAAATCGCTCCTCGGTTTTCGTTAAAAGTTCACAACACAATGAATACACACACAACACACACACACACACACACACACACACACACACACACAGAGGGTTATCACAGCCACCAGGGCTGCGGTCTTCCATGCTAAAGAAGTACCTTGAAGAAGGCCGCTTCAGGACCAGACTTGTCATACACGTTCCTGGCTTTGCCAATGGCCATTATAATACCCTGCATGTTTGGAGTCATCATTGTCTGCCCAAGGAAGGAAACCATGTTAATACGGTATGGACCTGCAATCGAGCCTTGGTATTTCACACAGGGGAGGGATGCTGATCACACGAGTCAGGTGCAGACATACACACCAAAGCAAACATGCGGCTCTGAGAGTGTGCAAAACGTCATGCAGAAGCCTAATGAACAAACAAGTTCTGCTCGAACAAGTGCGGTCTAGAAGTTTCTACAAGTCTGAGAACTTGATAAATGTGGCAGGTGAGATCTACAAAAATCTTCATCTCTATAGGATGTCTCAATCATTACTCAACTCAAGGGACGATGCAGTTATTAGAGATTTAGGGAAAAAATGCAATACAGGTAGTCCCCGACTTACAAACATTTGCGTTACGAATTTCCGCAGATACGACCGGACCGCAGTTGTACTTCTAGATCAAGATACCAATATTTACAATTATATACAATATTTTCAGTGTGTTTGTGACTGTATAAAATGTCCAAAGTCCGGCATGTTGTATGTGTGTGCGTGCAAAAGAAATGAGTCGGCCTCACCGGTTTCAATGAATTAGTCCGGGAGCACGGTGATAGAAAATGTCGGTCCTGTAAAGCTGTCCTGATAATCCTAATTTCAAAGAATCCTCAACAAGTTCACAGTCCAATACAGTGGAAAACAGCTCTGAGACAAAATGTCTCGTCTGAGATTCCTCTCGCGACTTAAATGCGCAGAGACAACACTGTTACATTTGTGTAAGATTAATTTCCTTAGGTGCGATTATAGTTTTTGGCCACGTGATGGCAGTGTTGGGAAAGGGGACAGAGATTTAGTCAAGTCGATTGGTATGCTTTACATTGTAGATTCGTATCAAAGGCGTATAAAACTCACTTTGTCGGACCTGAAAACAAATCCGACTTTTGAACATGCTACCGGAACGGAACTCGTTCGTAAGTCGGGGACTTCTGGTACATGAATCCAAGAATTTGTTAATTTATACATATTTTTTAGGATTTGAAGTGGTAAGATGGTGCTGTTACATTATAATCCTGCAGGTGGCATGCTCTAAACTATTTACACATCAGCAGGCAGCACAGTGTCCTCTAGGGTAGGAGCGAATGATTTGTGAAGTTTGTTCAGAATTGTAATGAAATCTAAAAATTATATCGCGATACAAACCGGCACCTTGGTATCGCGATAATATCGTATCGGCTAGTCCCTGGTAATTCCTGTCCCTATCTGTTATAGGAAAATAATTAACAAAAAGTGGTGTGTGTTGAAGTCAATAAGTGAAAAGACAAAGCGAAGACCAATGTCCTTCACCCTTAAACCTTCCAGTGGTAACAAAAGTCACTGCTTTACTGGATACTGGAGACTCCTTCCGTATATACTACACAAGCAACAATCAGAATCGACACTGGGTTTGAAAAAAAAAAAAAAAAAGTGTGTTTAAGACATATAAACTCATGTCAGGTCCAAACCACATGTCCGTTTACATGCTGAACGCAGAAACCCCCGTCAGAGAAACTGAGCATGTGTCTGCTATTTCAGCGCACTAACGAGCACAAGTGCTCAGGAAATTCAAACAGGCTGTTAATGATGCGTCTAGAAAAAACCCAGGTCAGAATCACACACAGGCTGCAGCAGGAACGGGCGCTACCTCGTCGTCGTACCCCCCCTCTCGTGCTTGAATGACGAAGGTTCCTACGTGAGGGATGGCCACCTCCACCACCCGATGGGGTGCGCCTGCGGTGGAGGAGGAGCCATCCTGGGCGGGGGTGGGGTCAGGGGGAGGGGTCTGGGAGGGGGATGCATGGGACTCAGGCTTGCAGGTCATGGAGGTGAGGACAACAGCGAGGGACAGAACAGAGACAGAAACAAACAGTGAACATAATGAGGAATTAATATATACATACACACTATATTGCCAAAAGTATTTACTCATCTGCCTTTACATGCGTATGAACTTGAGTACCATCCAATTCTTAACCTGTAGGGTTTAGATGCACCAGTGCACCACCATCCATAAAGACATGGATGAGCGAGTTTTGTGTGAAAGAACCTCAAAGAAGAGTCCTGACCTCAACCTGATAGAACGCCTTTGTGATGAATTAGAGGCGAGACTGCGAGCCAGAGTTGAAGCCGTTATAGCTGTAAAAGGGGGCGGGGCCAACATCATATTAAACTCTACGGATTAGGAATGGGAAGTTACTCAAGTTCATATGCATGTGAAGGCAGGCGAGCGAATACTTTTGGCAAAATAGAGCGTGTATACACACATATATAAACATCCACTAGGATCAAGGTCATGATGGTAACACAAAGATCAACACAAGGCACAAGCAGGAAGAAGAACATAAATAGAGTAAATTAACTGTTCTTTCCAGATTGAACAACTAAACACAAAGAGAGACCAATAATTGTCAAACAACATCAGCGATTACAAATCCTGTTCTGAAAGTACGACACACTTCTTCTACTCCCCAAGGACCAGCTGAAAGACTCGATATTCTGAAGAGACACGTGTTCAGCGGTACAACATGACTCATGATGTAGGAGGAAAATAAAAACCCAAGACGGTTTACAATTCGAGCATTATGATTCGGGGTTTTTTTTTTTTTCTTTATGAAGGGATTGCTCCTTGATCTCGTGTGAGGGGTGAGCGTCAAGTACCGTTTGTGTTATTTAATAAAGAAACATGGCCTTATGAATTCATTCAGTTTGAAGCACAAATCCACAGAAAGGAAATGCTATCCAGGTTTAACTGCTTGTGAAAAAAAAAAGTGAATGCTTCGAGTATTTGGTGAGAACCGTGCTGAAGCGTTTTTCTCAGAGCAGACATGATAATCGCGGCACAAGGCCATCAAACCAAACCAAACCAAACGTACTCGAGGTACAAAAACCAAAGTAACCAAACATTATTGGACACAAAAACAGATTAGTTAATGCCGGAAAAGAATCATGTGATCTAAATAAATACGATATAGTACGTACCTTCAGTAGTATGTGCCTTTAAAACCCTTACACTCATCTGCGATTAAACTAATCTAACAGCGTCTCCCAGTAGGTCCTCCGAGTTCATTAGGAAAAAAAGAGAGAAAAAGAGCTAAACGCCCCCAGAGGAACTGACCCAGACACCACTCGTCTGGCTTCTCAGCGTGCATGTGTGTGTGTGTGTGTGTGTGTGTGCGCGCGTTTAGTTTCTTACAGCGTAAAGCAGGGCCTCGGGATTCTTCTCATCCTGTTCAGCTGCGGCTTTGTTGATGGCTCTCTCCGTGTCCTCCTGCAGGTGCTTGGAGTCGTCCGTGGGCGACGGCTGCTCCATGTAGTCCAGGTCCTGCTGGCAAGCTGAGAGTCCACACACACACACACACATATATACACACTCAGAGCGAGTCAGCAACTCATTAGGACCACTCCAACTCTCTCAGCCATATGTGAAGAGTCTCTGGAGGGGTTTCCATCCACCTGTTTTTAAACCGCTATTGAAATGCATTACATTTTGAATTGCATGACCAAAAAAAAAAAAAGAAAAGAAAAAAAAAAAGGGAAAGAAAATCCTAAAAACCTAGCACATCACATTTTTCACTCCTAGTTCATCTGCCACGCTGCAGAGATTTAAAGTGCATTACAGATTACAATCCACACACGATTATATTCACAATGAATCAGTTTCATTGCACCTCGCAGGGACGATTCTTTCAATATGATGTGCTTCGATGTTAAAGATGCGATTCTGAACGACTGATGATGATTTTGGTGTTGAATTAATCTACCATCAGTAAAACACCACAGGACCTGTATGATCCTGATGAGCAGATAATCAATGATGATGTTTTCCTGCGCAACACCTATAAAGTGTCCGAATTAAAGCGGCAAAAACTTTAACTAACGACAGAAAGTTTGTAGACTTCGTGCTCACCCAAATACGGAGCTATGTCTTATTTTTCTGTTTATGTGTATGACGTGTCTGGTATAAAGTCTGACCGGTGCTTTCTGCAGGACTTGTCTCGGTGCTTATGGGACGAGGAGAAGCTGCGGTGGCGGCGGCGGCGGCGGCTGCCGCGGCCGCTGCTGCCAGGGCCATCTTCTCCTGCTGGGCTTTCCTGGCCTGCATGGCGTCCCACTCCTCCAGCTCACGCTCGAACTGCTGGTTGTCCTCCTTCACGTACTCCTTCAGGTCCGGAGGCAGCTTATCTAGGCCGCTCAGCACCTGGCCTGTCTCCTTATCAAACTCCTCTGAGAGAGACACACATACACACACACAGAGGCTTTTGTTTACACACTCAGCCAATGTTGATATCTTACGGCACCTGCTTTCCAGACGTACAAACACAAAACCTCGAGGATACGGGGTGTAATCTCAGAAAACGTCACTGTTTTTTTGTTTTTTTTTGTTTTTTTAAATAGAGCTTCATTGTGCATGTATTTGGAATGGGAATGACTAGTCGATCCCCCAATACGATACGATACGATATGATATCATGATACCACTGTGCCGATTTGATTAAAATTTTAATTCTAAAAAGATCATGATTTTATAAAATATTACAATTCGATATTACTTCCTTCCCCAGATGTTATTACAACTGTAAACCTTTATAAAAACTTAATTAAATGTAGCCCGTCCCTTATAACATTTTTTTCCCTCACTTAAAAAAAAAAACAAGCAAAGCATTTAAACAATAACTTTAAATACAAGAGTTTAACTTTAAATGAAATTAAACAAAAAAACGCTACATTTTACCTAAGCAGCACGTATCTCTTATGTTATGCGCCATAATTATTATTTCTAAACAAACAGAGTGCGCCACCTGTAGGATTATAAATTGCCAGCGATGTTTTACCTCCTCAAACGCCTCCAAAGTCTCAAAACTTAACTCGACAGAGCATGTGCAGGTTGAGTGGCTGCGACTTTCCAGAGTAATTAGCGCTCGCAATGTTTTGATTTTGGAGAAAAAAGGCAATCGGAGGTTTTAATAGACATCTGTGATTGTTGATAATGTAACTTCATAAAAATGCGTTTCTGTTGCGCCAATCGGGACAACACACAAAAGAATCGTGATTCATAACCGAATAGATTTTTCTCCATCTCTAGGATGTCTTAGATTTCCTTTTTTTGGATTTTTTTTTCATACTTTCTCTTGATTAAATTATTAATGAATATTTTCATTTATAGCAAATAACAGAACAAGTATTGAGCATCCATTATCCAAAACTGATCTCTTTAGTTTTTTCCACTGGAGTAAGTGAACATGTGATAGACATCTATCTCAGCAAAATCTTTACCAAACATCAGCGAGAGTGTATGTGTGTGTGTCTTCACACAGTGTGAGGAAAGAAGCAAAGATATTTATAGAGTGAGACAGACACTTATGAGCTACGCAATCTCAAAGCTGCAGCACAAAATAAATGATGTTAACCGGAACGACACGCTGTGAGCACGAATATGAAACGCAAAATGAACAAGAAGGTTCCTATAAAAAGCTCTTCGCATTTTGAGGAAAAAAACAAAACAAGGATCGTTAGATCATCATTAGAAGTGGTGCACGCTTCCGTGTAATTACCCTGGACCAGGAAGGGCTTCTTGTCGTTGACGTACATGAGGCAGTACGCGCTTGCGTTGCGGTAGCCGCCAAACGAGTCTCTCACCAGCTCCTCCCACGACGACTTGGTCACCGAGATGTCATTGTATTTCATCCAGCAGCGGTGCTGTGGGTCGTAGATGTACGCCCAGTAGTGGCCCGCGTTGGCCTGGCCCTCGTGCACCAGGACTGCATGCAGCCGGTACGGCACCTGAAAAGATCGGGACCGGGTTGAGTGACTGAATCGTGCTTGTGGAAGGGATAGTTTAGCATTTTTTTTTCCTTTCTGTCATTCACTATGTAAGAAATACCGGTAGTCCCCGACTTATGAACATTCGAGTTACGAATTTCCGCAGATAAAAACAAACTGCGGTTCAATCATGGAAGTAGCTCATCTGTATTGTACAAAAAAATACACACTGCAGTGCACCAGATACCAATATTTAGAATTAAATACAATATTTTCAGTGTGTAACTGAATGTATAAAAAGTCCGGTATATTTTATGTGTGAGTCGGCCTCACCGGTTTCAATGAAACCATCCGGGACCACGATGACAGAAAATGTCTGTCCTGTTCGGAAAATCCTCAACGAGTCAGAGTTCACAGTCAAATACAGTGGAAAACGGCTCTGAGACAAAATGTCTCGTCTAAGATTCGCCTCGCGATTTAAAGACGCAGAGACAACCCGCTTACATTTGTGTAAGATTAATTTCCTTAGGTGCTATTATGGTTTTTGGGGGAAAGGGGACAGAGGTTTAGTAAAGTTGATTGGTATGCTTTACATAGTATTTTCGTGCCAAAGGCGTATAAGACTTACTTTGTCCGACTTAGGAACAAATCAGACTTACGAACATGCTCTCGGAAAGGAACTCGTTCGTAAGTCGGGGACTACCTGTTATGTGAAAACGATCAAATAGCACTGACACCGGAGACTCCTTCCATAAATACATATACACATCTTGACATTTTTTGTTAAATAACAGAACATTTAATTCTACTCTGCACCATACAGGTTGTTACTATAGAAATAACGCACAGAATTTCTATTAAATTATTGAATCATTTTGCACAGAAAAAATAAACAAATCTGACCTGCACCATGGTCTTGTCTGAGTACATGAGCTCGATGGTTCTGTGAATCCTGGATATACTCCCCTGAAGATCTGGCATGACAAG
This sequence comes from Leiocassis micropogon, assembly GCA_028565275.1. Lineage (NCBI taxonomy): Eukaryota > Metazoa > Chordata > Actinopteri > Siluriformes > Bagridae > Leiocassis > Leiocassis micropogon. Next base: position 15,155,289 of record JAOVVA010000009.1, on the reverse strand, counting down.
CACATGGTAAGCGTGTGAAAACGTACATGAAAGCATGTGTGTGTGCTGTTTATCATCACTGTACCTCTGGTATCGTTCTCCACCTCGCTCCTCCAGCGGTGCAGGCAGCCCTCGAGCACGTGCAGCTCTTCCTCTGTGATGTGCCGTGGTGCGGGGTGCATGGGTAGGTCGGGGGGCACGCGGGACTGGGTGAAGGGCTTGTGGATGGGTATGCGCTGCTGCTGCTGCTGCTGCTGCTGCTGAGGCTGCTGCTGCTGCTGCTGAGGCTGCTGCTGCTGTTGAGGCTGCTGAGGCTGAGGCTGAGGAGACGCCCCGGGGCCGTCTGGAGGAGCCGAAGGGCCCTGCTCTGCCACGCTGCAGAGATTTAAAGTGCATTACAGATTACAATCCACACACGATTATATTCACTAAAAGTGTGCAGTAAACACACTGAAAGACAATCAGAACGATGTCTCCATTAATAGAAAAGGGCAACAAATTAGATCGAGTGATGGAGACGGAACGAATCGGACGACTGTAAACAGATGTATCGACCAGGCTCGTGACTCACCTCGGTGTAGGAGGCACAAGTGATGTTGTACCACCAGGGGGCGCTGATGTGTCAAAGTCCTCAATGGGTGAAGTGCACACGGGCTTGCTGGAGGCGAACTCCATGGCGTACTGTAGAACATCCGCGAGAGGGAACCTCTTAGGACCGGAGCCGTAACTGAGATACCTGAGACACAGAGAGAGAGAGAGAGAGAAAGAGAGAGAGAGAGACAGAATGTTCTGGTTAATACTGAGAGAGACAGTGAGAGACAGACATGTGGGACAGAGTGAAAGATCAAATACATACTGATCACTGTTATAATAATAATAATTAATAATTACTATTGTCATTATAATGTACAGTTCCCTCCACAATTATTGGCACCCCTGGTTAAGATGTGTTCTTAAGCTTCCAATAAATTAAGTGTTAATTGCAGAAGCATAACCTCACACATATTATATATATATAAATTACCTTTTCCACAATTAGAAGCCTAATTATAAATATAAATATTTGTCATGCCAATAAAGCACCTTTGAATCTTAAATCTTAAGAGAGTGAAAGAGAGAGAGATGTGGA
>JAOVVA010000009.1:15106728-15149949 GCA_028565275.1 Leiocassis micropogon | reverse complement strand
GCTATCAGTGTGTGAAGAGTGGGAGAAGAGGGTTGCATTGACAATCCAACACAATGGGCAGCACATTGAACACATTTGTGAAAAGTTTTCCCCCTCACATATACTAATGTGCCACAAACAGGAAGTCAATATCACCAACCATTCCCATTTTATTAAGGTGTATCCATATAAATGGCTCACCCTGTAGAGCTATTGTACTTTGACTAATGGTGGAAAAGGAAAAAAATAAATAAACACAACGCAAATATAGAAATGTGTGTAGAATTACGAATATCAAACATGACCCAAGGATGTTCTCATTTCGAACTTAAAGAAATATTAGCATGATGTTTTTCTGACAGCTTGGGAAAATGGTGAGATTTATGCTTTTCAATTATATTTGTTGTTTTTTTTATCTGGGAAATAATACATTTTTAATACTATTCATTAAGCAACACAGTTCATCTCAATCTCTCGTGTCCTGACATGCCAGGAGTACGGATGAATAAAGTCGTACTTTTTTCAACCTTTTACTCTGCCGCTCTGAGACAAACAAAGGGTGTCAAAGACGTGGGTTACTTTCTGCTTAACGTGGATAAATATTCGGAATGTGCCGACTTTTTTTATAATCAAAAATCTCTAGTCATAGTAATTAAACATGTCCTGAATTCCGAGTGATATTTGTCATGCTAAGAGATTACAGTCTAAACCCTTCCTGTGCTTTTCCACCATCCTTCAAAAGGAAGCGAGTAATCGAGTGCAGGACTGAATCCTACGAGGCTCGGCGGTCCGGTGGCCCTAGAAGCCGCTTAGCGCAGATTAGACGTAGTGTTAAAGCCAAATAACAGATACAGCTTGAAAACATGGCTTTCTTCAGTTCACTCCTCCTGCACGGTGGCTAAAGGGGGAACTGGGCTGAAACCGGGGAACTGCAGGACTTCACCAAAGGTCACTGGGATGAAATATAATCTGGTGTGTGCATGTGTGTGTGTGGAAATAATACAGTCAGGTTGCTGTGTGAGTGAGTGTGCTAGAGTTGAGTAGTGGATGATCTACCTTCTGGTTTCGGGGTAAATCCTGCACCCGGGTAGGAGGAGAGTAGTTCAACACCAGTCTCTGGAACTCCAGAAGGTTAAACAAGGACTGGAAAAAAAAAAAAAAAAAAAACGCAAATATGTCAAGATTCATGAAAATAGCAAGTTTTTACATTTTTTTGTTTTTATTTCAGAAAGGATCAAATGTGAAGAACATGAAAGTCTGTTTATGGTTCTGATCATATCACTGTTTTTCAGGTCAAATAAATAAATTATAAAAATATTACATTTTGCATCTCTTCTACTTCATGTAATTTTTTATTTTTTATTTTCAAAGCAATGAGAAAAAGTTTGGGGCATCTATATCTGTATCTACATCTATCTTCAGTCACAGGCGTGTCGTTTACACGACATCGACCTTCACATCAGACTGTGTACGCGGCTGTCACAGGCGCTCCACGCTGAACATAACGGCTTCGACGTCCCGGGCTCATACCGTAGCTACTGAAACCCCGGATCAGACTGCGACCCGTCATGGTGACAGTGCGTACAACAGGGAGACGTGCAGGCTGATGTGAGAGATTAATGAATCCAAATTCAAACGAAAATTAATGAATCCAAATTCCAAAATATACAATAATCTCCTTTGAACAGTTGATATTGAGATGCATATCTGCTACTTCTGCTCGGTAAATCTTCACAACGGCTCTAATCTGAGGTATTGTTTGAGGTTAATTGTTGATTCCTGAAGCTGGTGAAGTTTTGGTCTTGCTCTCCTTGGATGGTCTTCATGAGAGCCACTTTCATCATGGTGCTTGATGGGTTTTGCAAACGCACTTAACAATACTGTGCTTGCAAGAACTGTTCCAGAACAACTAATAACAACTGACTGTTATTATTGTAACATAACTAATTCCATATGTGTTATTTTATGGTTTTGAAATCTCCAGTATTGTTGTAGAATGTAGAAATCACAAAACAAAAACAAAGAAGATTTGCAAGTGATCCCACTTTGCAAGTTTGAGTGCATATAAAATCGGGCTCTAGTACGAGTCCGGTGTGATTTTTAGCACCGCAAAATGAGAATCTATCGGCTTGACCTGGCAACCCAGTCCTGCACTAAGCATGTGGGAGAGAGTTTAAGTCCCCAGATCTAATTTCGATAATCTTATTGCCAAGACCTACTTGACAGAAAGCAATCTAAAACAAAAAGTAAACAACCATTTCATTATAACAAAATTAATGGCACCCTGCAAAAGGAGAAAGCGCTTGTGTAGGTGTTTTTTGTTCATTTTATATTTTTCACTCTAGCCGAAGACGTCTGAACTTTTTAATCGCTGAAAGATTTTAGGAGGCAGACTCAGGAGTTGTGCAACACAAAAAAGTATTTGCGCTATGGAAGGTTCACACTGGGGGGGTGGCAGCCATATCAATCATGGCGACAACAGCCAATCACAGGCGGCGGCGGTCTGAGTGTGTGTAACGTGCGCCGTAATGTTGTGTGAGCAGCAGGTTGAAAAGATTTAGTCAGCTGGCTTCGCATGTCTCAGAGGAAGAATGTGATACCCTTCGCCCTCTCTGGTTTCTTGGCTGTGGTCTGTCGGAGCGAGAGCCGCCAGCCAGATGGGCGGGAACTGGCCATGACTAAATTAGGGGGGGGAAAAAATCTGTAGGAAAATCTTTGTACTATTATTATTATTATTATTATGACGTATGAAAAAAAAAAACGATCGTTTTGGTCACCATTTTGTCATTATCGGTGTTTTAACCATTAAAGATGTGGCGCGCTGTAATTTTGAGGAAGTTTTCCCATGTTTATTTGGCATTTAATTACATTTTCACACGTCCTAAGTGCTTCCTGTGTAACTGCTGCGCGACAGCGCGTTAGAGGTGCCATACATTAGCTGGCTGCTCAGTTTAATTAAATAAAGCGTGTTTTGTTTTTTTTCTTGTGCAAGCGTTACTCCTGGCTGTATTATTAATGTACAAGCCTCTGCACAGCTCAGAATGTCAACAGCACTCCCCGTAGCCCTCTGAATGATTCTGCTTTGGCAGAGTCCGGTTACACACGGCGAGGAAAACAGCATGTGACCGTGTGTATCCGGTGACCCAAACACACATCACTCCACATCATGGCTCATGTTTTACTGTGGGCCGGCGGAGAGCAACACGCAGCGCAGCAACACGAGTGGAGATTTATTTGGCAGGATCGGGGAGAATTAACGTTCCTATTCCCTTAGAGAGAGACGCGTTTGATATCTGTTTACTACGTGAAACGAGTTTACAGCGATATAGAGAGCTTTATAAACAAGCAGGGTAATTTTACACATAATATAATGATATCTTGTTTTCCCATCTCTAACTGGTTTTTATTTATAGAAAATAATTGTGTAATATCCCATATTTAGTATCCGCTGAAGCAACTGTAGAGCACAGGGTCATCAGAAGAGCAACTGTTGTTTTGACCAAAATTGGGGATTTAACGAGCTGCATCTTTGATCTTATCAACAAAAGAGGGAAAAAAAAAAAGAGTTCATATCTGTTGAGTTTATATCTGTTTATATCTGATAAAACAGGAACTAAATTGCTCTGCAACCTGAACGGAAAGTTAAATGTAACTACCCTCTAGGGTCGCAGATTTCTTTAAACTTAATTGTTAATTATTAATGGTAACGACGCACATTTAAGTGTTATTTTAAAATATTCTAGAGCCACATTCTTAACAAATTAATTATCAATATTATTTATATTAATCACTACCTGAACTGCAAGTGCACCCCCTTGTGGTGGACAAGTTAACAGATAAGTAAGCTACAAAGAAACATTACGCAAAACAAACATTGCACTGGCGACTGGGACAATTTTCGGATTAAAAAAAAAACAAAAAAGAAAAAAACTCAACCTTCTGGACAACACTACAATATAAAGTGATCCTGTTCTACATGTGATGTGTCAACAAGCCTCGGGCACTTTCGTGACTCGATGTCAGACCGATTGAGAGATCAGTGAGCCGTGCTGAACAGTGAGACCTGGGCACAACGGAGCTCACTTGTATGACGGCGCTGAACCAGCAGGTGTTTCCCACGTTCTTTAAGCCCACGGGGCAGTTACCCAGCCGCTTCCTGTCGTGAGGGTTGGGCGAGTCGCTCCACACCTCGGTGTGGGTGCGCTTCAGGCTGGCTTTGTTCTCGGCTATACTCGCCTCCAACACCCTGAGAAAGAAAACACCACGCTAGAATAATAATAATAAAGACAATAAAAAGTCTGAGGTTTTTAACGGTGTGTGTGTGTGTGTGATGTATAACACCTGCTGATCGCCTGCTCCTCGTCCGTGATGCCGGTCTCCCTGAAGGCCCGGTTGGACTCCTCCAGGCTGAGCGCGATGGCTCTCTGCAGGTCATCTTTATCGTCTCCAGTCAGATCGATCACATCTGGAGCACCACCCAAACATTGTGTTATTTTGTTAATTTACCATGAAAGTCCCGAAATGAAGTGAAAGAAACAGACTACGCTAAACTACACAGCCAGCTTTAACTTTAAAAACTTTTTAGCATTATATTTTAATAAACACATCATATACAGTGGAACCTCGGATTACGAGCATAATTAGTTTCGGAAGTGGGCTCGTATTCCAAAACACTCGTAAACCAGATAAAATTTTCCCATAAGAAACAATGGAAACTCAAATTATTCGTTCGATTTGTTAAATTATTAGTCAAAATTTGTTAAAATTTGGAAAATATAATGTCCGATTTTTTTTTAAAACAAGTCACAAGTTGGTGCATGACCAAAAAAAAAAAAAGACAAAAGCATAATTAAAATACGAGTATTTTGTAACTTTTTATTTTGCAACCTTTATTCCTGTAGAGGTCAAATGTATGTGTTTTAGTTAATTTTTATTTAACAGTAATGTAAATAAAAATAAATAAAAACAGTATTTTATTTTATATTTTATTTTAATTTTAACAGTAATGATTGATGTTTGGTTCTACCGGACACAACAGAAATGCCAAAATACACATTTTGATGTCTGAACAGCCCCCAAAACCCCCCCCCCCCCCCCCCCCCGGCCCTTGTGTATACGCGGTTGTTTTTTTTAAATCACTCATTGACCGATGCTGTGTTTCCAGGCACATTTCTGTGCTGCTTGTGTTTTAAGGGTTAAAAAAAAAAGCACTGAAAATAATTATCAGGGCCGGCTCTTACACGCCGAGAGCTTAGGTATACTTACTCACGTATTCATGAGTCATGTTTAAGGGAGGCGACACTGTTAAATACTTTTCAGTCAACATACGCAGCATAAAAAGTTAACCATCCGTCATCTGGACTGAGGCCGACACGAACAGTAGCTACATGATTAAAATAATATGACCAACAAAAATAAAGTTTTAAAAAGTTTTCAGTGCACTTTTAAGCCAGTAGCAGGTGTATATACGTACTCGTGTCAGCCTGGCTGCCCACGCTGATGTATCTGTCGTTGCCGACCTGTGTGGTTTGGTAGTAGGTGGCTTCATCCTGTTGAGGGACTTTGGCATTCTTCTCTGTAAGAAAGGCGACTGCCTCGGCTAGGTCACCGCTGCTGACCTGGAAACATAACGCAGTCCTGAGATATTGGTGTGCTAACGTGTTACGGTAAATCCTGTCGGATGTTACACGCGGCTGAATACAGAAATACAGTTTAAACTGGAAAATAATTTGAAAAGCCTGTCGATATATAGCTTTTTGTTTTTGTCCTCATCCAAATACAAAGCTACGGACAACATGATGTCTGATATTGAGCACCGCCTGAACTGCAAGCTACCAAGAAATGTTAGGCAAAACAAATACTATCGGTTAAAAACCCTTAATGGTTAATTGTTAACATCCTTACCATAAACAGCTGTTTAAAAATATAATGTATTGTTTTATAATGAACTAAATTGTATGATTGGCGAACCGCTGAGGTATAAGTGAAACGAAACACTTCGTCATTTAGCTCTGGCTTGGTTACAGTAAGCATGCTTAGAAAAGCTTCGGGATAAATAAAGTCTTATCTATCTATCTATCTATCTATCTATCTATCATTTTCCAATAACGATGTAGCGCTAAGAGAGCATCTCTACCTGTAGTGCCTGCTGTAAGAGCTGAACATCTGTAGTTCCAGTAACTTCCCTCAGCTGATTCAGTAACGTCTGTTGGTGCTGTGAAAAGAGACACACAAATCAATATTTGTATTACTATTTAGGAAAGTCCCGTATAAACATCACCACTCAGGCAGCGTGATTGTGCTACAAGTGAAATGTGAACCAGTTGATTGTCGCTCAATGCAGCGTTGCAGGCATCCTTTCTGGAGACATTACGGCCCACACATCAATAACTCAACTATAATCACAACTATAATAACGTATACAACTATAAATACATAACGGAACTAGATTTTATATATATAAAAAATTTTAATTTGCAGTGTCATTTTTGATAAACCATAACAAAAAATTTTTTTTTTAAATCACCCATCAGTGACCCCACTTTTAAACTCTGACACAAGCCTTCCACAAGGCCCAAAGAAGGAACTGTGTGAAGCAATGAGCAATTAGAAGTGACGAGCCAAAACCACATCTGTGAAATGTCGGGTATGTGACTCCGATGTAACTCAAAACGGGTCCGAGAGATTTCTCACAGATCATGCACTCGGGCTCTCAAATCGTCTTTCCCGAAAAAACAGCAATAAATAATGCAGACACCGTTTTATCCTTAAAAAAGTAGACAAAACATGAAGGATTAATGGGGAAAAACAAACAAACAAAACAAAAAACACTCCTAACACCAGTTTAAATTCAGAACTGAGTCACGGGTCGCTTCTCAAACCAGCTGTTTTTGGGTCTAATTTTAATTAAATGTCGTAGGATGACGAGTGAAGAAACTGTCTGGCAAGTGTCGGGGGAAATTTTGACCATGGCTCACACACTCACATGCGTAGTTTATGTTCATCTGAAGGATTAAGTAACATCTATCCTTCTATCTAACCATCTACCAAACTCCAGACAATCTTTAGGAACTTTTGACTTGTAAAAACTAAATATTTTGAGGTAAAATAACATATTTAGGAGGCAATTTTTTTCCCCATTTCATAACGTAACTCTTGGATTTTTAATTTGACTCATGGCTTCAAGAAACCTGGTTAGCTGTGCTTTGCTAACATTATCTGATACCGATGACTGAGTACAGACCGAATCCAGCTGGGTTGAGAACTTTCACACTTTGACTCGGTCTCAATCTCAGTTGCATCTGATGTACAGGATGCAGGGTTTGGATGGACATGGAGTGTCCAAGTGAGTGTCCTAAACTACCTCGCAGAAAATATAGTTTAAACTGAAAAATAATTCAAAAATGCTGTAGAAAATGCTGTAGCTTTTCGTCCTCCTTCAAAAACTAATCCACAAGGAATATAACGTCCGATATTGAGCGCTGCAAGCTGAACTGCAAGCTACCGAGGAATACGCCATGCTAAGTCATGCTTGTTAGAAGGTACTCGCAAATTTATCTCGCCAGATTAATCTCTTCTGATGTCTTAGAGTTTATGTGTGCGTGCGTTCACTGTGGACGCAACACGAGAGTACAGGAGCGCCCGTGATAGTACAGCAGGGCTGCGCTCAATAACGAGAGCACGCCCTAAACCTTCGCAAGTGTATGAGGGTTAAACGGTCTGATTAACATCATGAGTACTATGTACCATAACATAACCTATGTGCTGGACAGGAAGACGCAAGCGAGGATTAAAGATTGCTGCATTCTTTTGTGGGTGACTAGTCGCAAAAGTAAAACATTTTGCGCACTGGGGAACGTCTCAGTCATCATCTGGAGCCCTGTATCTGTATATATATATATATATAAAATTAAAGCTCCTGTGTTCTCCGCAACCTGCATAGAAAACCCAAACACTGATCAAATACTAATATCCTTAATATTCTTAGCAACCGATCCAAGCTAACAAATCGCTTTAAATGTTCACCTCTTTCTTTTCTCACACTCACACACTCTCACATGATTGACCTGTGTGTGCAATACGGATCGATTTCTGAAAAACACCGAACCGTCAGCATTGCTGTTTTAACTCGTTCTGCTTTCCCCTCGCATGGCACTTTCCCAACACGGAGGACACGCAGGGATTTCACAACCGTTATTTGATGACCAGCAGCAATGCCAAAAAAAAAAAGAAAAAAAAGAGAGAGAGGAGACCTCAAATGACAAAGTGCAATAACAAAAACATGTGTTTTAAAGTTTTAAAGGGACAACAGGCTGGTGCATGTGTAATGGGTGGTTTTCAATTAAACTCATTACATTTACTTGTGAAGGTTATGCTTATGAGCATTAAAGGAGGGAGTCAGTGATTCTCGTCCAATATAATTTATGTCAAATATTGCCTGATGTAGATCTCCTGGTAGCCGTCTGTTCGCTTTTCCCCATTTTCTACACCCGCAGTGGGACCGCCGGTGCACATTCACACACTACAGGGAATTTGGGAACGAAATTAACCTAATCTGGATGTCTTTGGACTGTGGGAGGAAACCGGAGAACCCGGAGGAAACCCATCAAGCACGGGGAGAATGCAGAAACTCCATACACACACAGAGCCCCGGGTGGACATCGAACCATCGACCCTGGATGTGCGAGGCCACAGCGCTAACCACTAAATCACCGTGCCGACGATATTATTGATATTTCGGGAAAAAAGCCTCATGTTCTTTCTGACGGACGTGAAGGCGGGGCTTCTGAAGAAAGGGGTGATGTATTACTTTGGCTGTTGACTTGGTATTACTCCTACAATACTGTTGGAAATAATGTGTCTACGATGTGACGTAACCGCTATCCGGATCGGATTAATGTGAGACGCAGCGTATCGTACGTGATAAAAACGTGACACCCAGGACGGAATGTCTTGCGGGTCGGTTTTTAACGAAACCGCATAGATGCTGGCGTCACTTTGCGCTATGATGAGCGTCAAAAGACGAGAGATTTAAGGAAAGCTAGCATCTTCTGTGCAACAAACCACGCCCATTTCGTAAACGGGGCGGGGCTTAACCCATTTACCGCTTCTTTAATTGTGATTGAACGAGATTGTTTTTTTTTTGTGTGTATACTATAGCACAGCAACACACACACACACAATATTAAACACTGACATGCACGTGCATCAGTGGCAAGAGTGTAATAAAGGCGTTATAAACACATTATACGCGTAGATGTTGATCGAAATATGTTCACCATGATCAAATACTAAAACGCAAGGTATGTTGAAGCGGTAACGTTATGCTAAACGACGCGTTGCACGGCTAGCAACTCGTTTCTAGGCGTGTCACGCGCAGCATGTCAACATTAGCCTCATTAGCTAGCTCACTGGCTGACATTTCACACCGGCGTTAACGCGACGCAATTCCAATCCCAAAAGAGAAATAATCAGCAAGCAAACAAACTAACGCCAATGTGGAGATTTTGAGACAGGCTAGCTGGGTGGTTAGCTGATTGCTAACGCTAAAGCTAATGCTAACTTTTCCCCCAGAACTGGCGCATAGCAGAAAACGGTCAGCGCACGAGCGTGTTTACCTTCTGGGAGTGCTGCTGGAGGACGTTCTGCTCCACGGTCATGGCCGCAACAAGAAATTCACTCAGGAGTTTTAAAAATATCTATATATAAATAAACGCGTGTAAGATAAACTGCTGAGTAGTTAAAACGTCCCCCCGCTTAGCAGCGCAGCAGCGGGCGCCATGGGAAGCACAGCCATGGGATAGTGTTGTGTTTGATTTTTTTTCCCTATCCGCATTCGAGATGTCCCGCCTCCGTTCAATCGGATTGGCTGACAACGCGAGTTTCTCCAAACGAACCAATGGGAGCTTAGATCAGCCAACAGGGCTGGCCAATCACAGCGCAGGATGTCAGATTTGTAGGAATACGAGTGGGGAAAACAGAAAGACAAGAAGAACAACAAGAGCCTTGGTGTATACTGGAGTTTCTGTTAGTTTGGTCTGCTTTATATAGTTTCGCGTTATAACGCTATACTCAGCTCTTTTGCGCAGGCTGGTGATTAAAGACGATCAGGATGGTGATGGGGTGTGATTAATGAAACGAAACGCTTTGTTTTCGACGAAAATAAAGAGGAACTGAAACTGAAACTCTGGAGGTTTATTAAAGGATAGGTCTTTATTTATTTATTTATTTTAAGAAAAAAAAAAAAAAAAGAGGAAGAAATGAAACTCCAGCTGCTAAGGATTACTCATGGCCCTGCCCTTCCTGTCTGACAAGCCTGACTAAATAAACTGTAATAAACTCAAATTAAAGGTTTCATCTTGACCGAACAAGACACAAACACAAATTAATTGAGAACAACAACAAACAAAAAAAGGAAATTGATAATAACCGAGAAAGAAATTTCGGTTTAGTATAGCTAATATTTGTTATTAATAAATGCAGACAGAGAAATGAGCCGGAGTATACAGATGAGCTAAAGTGGTGAGCGTTGTCATGGTTACAGGCATGATAGACAACGTTTTGGAAAGTTGTCAAAGTTCATTCATCATCCATCCATACCGATTTATCCTGTGTACAAGGTCGCGGGGGGCCTAAAGCCTATCCCAGGAGACTTCGGGCACAAGGCGGGGTACATCCTGGACAGGGTGCAGGTCCATCACAGGGCCCCTCACACACACACTATGGTAATTTTGGAACACTAATTAGCCTAACCTGCATGTCATTGGGAGGAAACCTGAGTACCCAGAGGAAACCCACCAAGCACAGGGAGAACATGCACACTCCATGCACACAGACCCAAATCAGGAATAACCATGCATATAACCATAAATGGATAAAAAGTACGACATGTTGTACTTTAATAAATACAAATTATTACGTTTGGCAAATAAGAGCCTAAGGCTATGTTCACATGACAGGTAAAAAGTGGCTCAAATCAGGGCTTCTTGCTTATATGTGACTCAGATATGTTTGTTTCATGACATTGTGAACAGCACAAAACACAATCTGATCTTTTTAATTCTGATTATGATATACGTGCATGTCCCTGAATCAGGTATACCTCAGATTTGTTGCATCCCATCCTCAGTCAGAACAGGCAAATGAGAATTCAAGAAAGAGAATTAGTATGGTGAAGGATTTTTGTGGCAGGATAGTGAGAAAACAAGTAGGGGATTTGGGAATCACCAGGGATCCGATACGATATTATCACGATACCTAGATGTCGATTCAATATACATTGCTATCCTGTAAATATCATGATTTTACAACTATCCCAGGTCGAAATATATATATTTTTTAGATCTAGTTATAAGTCTAAACAAACTTAGCAAATAGTTTGCTCCTACCACACAGGGTGCCGAGAAACTGCAACATTTTACATTACATTAAAAAAAGGATGAGAAAAAACAAGGTGGCACGGTGACTTAGTGGTTTGCACTGTTGCCTTGCACCTCCAGGTTCCAGGTTTGATTCCCACCTCGGGGTCTATGTGCCTGGAGCTTGCATGTTCTGTTCGTACTTAGGGTTTCTTCCATGTACTCCGGTTTCCTCCTATAGTCCAAAGACATGTAGGTTAGGTTAGGCTAATTCGCGCTCCCAAATTACCCCATAGTGTGTGTGTGTGTGTGATGACTTGGCACCAAGATTAGGGTGTACCCCACCTTGTGCCCTAATCTCCTATCTCCTAGGATAGCCTTCATGCCCTCCGAGAACCTGTATACAGGATACCATGATATAGAAAATGAGTGAGAGTCAATTTTGGAGTCACTGTACATGAATACATGAATTGCCAGACAAAAGAATCACGGATACATCACTGAATCGATTTCTCCCACCTATCTATAGTAACAAACCTCGTAAAACATTTTTTCGACGATGTCACTCTACGGGCAAAATCAGAAGATGTGTATCGCAAGTGCTCGGGGTTTCAAGAAATCGCTAAAGGAAAGGTTGAACACAGCCTAAAGGGAAACTTACTGGATTGTAAAATGACAGTTTAAGAAATAACAGCAAAAGTTTAAAGAAGCTAAGGATTCCAACCTAAGAACTGGGAGAACATTGTGCCCTTGTGGGTCGGCTTAGGAGCATCATCTGTTCACAGTAAAGTCAGATTTACTGTACAAGAGGAGGACTGAAATCATAGGATGAACAATCTCACAGCAAACACAAACAAAGCAAAAAATGTATTTGGTTGGTAAATGAGATATAGAACACTTTTACCAGCATAACTGTAGCCTTACACGCTTTAAATGAAGAAACTGATTATTAAACAATTCCCAGGGGTAACATTGGCGATGCTTCATCACAGCACATCACTGATTACTTTCCTATAACAGCACACCTCTAAGTATTTTATTCCTTACTCATGTCATAGCACCAAACGTTGTTGTTTTTGTAGGTTTAATTTGTACATTTTTATTTATTTATTTATTTTTTCGTCCGAATGTGAGCTGTGTCTTTAAGCCGACAGAATATGACGTGAACACAATTTTCTGAAAAGCGCTCTGGAGATGGAGTGGGCTGCGTTGAGGAGAGGTAAGCCGCCTCCACGAGGTTGTGCTGTGACCTATCGAGTGGGCTGAAGGCCCTTTCCTGTATGCTGCGCGAAAAACCGAGCGAGAGGTAGAGGATATAGTGAGCACATAACTGTCTAATAAACTGTGTTGCATTGTGTGTGTGTGTGTGTGTGTGTGAGTGTGTGTGTGTGTGTGTGTGCTAAATCCTGTTTTGCTTCTTAAATTCATACATCTTAATTACGCCAAACCACATGAGTGAATTCTTTTCCTACAACTATTTTCCTTTACACACACACACACACACACACACACACACACACACACATACACACAATACAGTACACTGCTGTTGTTTAGATTTAATAGCTAATAGATTTCATGTCCTGCAGTATCTCGGTTCCTCTGGGCACCATGGCAACGTTCGATTCATTCTTGTGTCTTTATTTGCAGACGTAACTCAGTAATTAAATCACGTTTAAATTATTCATCATTTTTTAAATATTTTTTTCCCTTTAGTGTTGTCAGATCTCGCAACACTGGTGGGTAGATCATTAAAAAGCTACTTCAGTAACTCTAACAAATAATATACATGCATATATAACATAAACTCTATAGACGAGGGGCGTTCGAGTCAAACCGGGACTTGTGATGACATTTCTGGTGAGTGAGGACGTAAAAGCGATTGACGCTTACAGCACAGTACCGTGATGAGACTCTTAGTTGCAGAAAAACATTTAAACGGTGCAAACATTTTAAAGAAGGGCGTACGTCCGTGAGGGGCGATCCCGATCGAGGTGTCTCGAAGCCCACTGAAGGCGTTCACGTGAACATTCAGCGCCTGATCCTTGAAAATCGACGGATAAGAAGATAATAAGTGACGCATCTGTCTGTGGGAAATGTACACAAGATCATGCACATTACAGGAACTCGGCTGGGAGTCCCATTCCCTGTACAGTCCTGACCTCGCTCCAAGATATTTCCACATGCTTGGGTCATTAAAGGAGTTCCTGGGAGGCCAGAGTTTCAGATGTGAAGCAGGCAGTACTGAGAAAAACCTCTACCTTGATGGTGTCCAAGCAGCAGTGAAACACACTGTGATAAAAGTGCATTAGTGTAGCAGGGGATTATATAGAGAAATAAAGGGAGGTTTTACTCTCATAACTGTGTTCTGTTATCAAAAGTCCCGGTTTGACTTCAACACCGTTTGATTTCTATATGATCTTTTATTTTATCAGTCATTTCAAAGATTATATAATATGGAAGAATAAGAAACGAAACACTCAGGGCAGTGAGTGAATGAAACTGTTATGACCTGAAATGTAATTATTTTTCCATAACATCACACCCTGATGTGTTTTATTCCCCTTATACCACAGCAATAAAAAAGTGACATTACAGTATACTGTACATTACTAGACCAGCATCTTCTTCTTTTTTTTTTTTTTTATCTCAATCTGCCTCACAAGTTAAAGCAGATTGTTCTTTTGTAGCTGTCGTGACTGTTTCCAGTCATGTTCAATTAACTTCTGCTTCCAGAAAACTTCACAATATCAGCAATTACACACATTCCTAATTAATTTATTTGGAGCTGCTATAAATTGCAAAAACATGGTAGAGGTGATAAAAAGTGTCTCCCCTAGGTGAAAAAGTGAATTTTCAGATAGAATTATATAACACCAATTTTCATCATATTTGATTAAATGAATTTTTATCAGATAAAAAAAAATAAAAAAATTGCCAAATGCAATTTTATACCCTTTTATGTAGTGTCTGTAACTTATCAAATTCAAATGTCTCAATGATCTTTAACTCTCATTTAGATGAAACTTGGCCAATGGTGTAGTGGTTAGCACTGTCGCCTTGCACCTTCAGGGTCCAGGTTCGATTCCCGGCCAGGCTCGAAACCAGTCACTGTGTGCATGGAGTTTGCATGTCCTCCCTGTGCTTGGTGGGTTTCCTCCGGGTACTCCGGTTTCCTCCCACAGTCCAAAGATATGCAGGGTAGGCTAATTGACGTTCCCAAATTGCCCGTAGTGTGTGTATGTGTGTGTGCCCTGCTATGGATTGGCACCCTGTCCAGGGTGTACCCCGACTCGTGCCCTAAGTCTCCTGGGATAGGCTCCAGGTCCCCGCGACCCTGAATACAGGATAAAGCTTTATAGAAGATGAGTGAGTGAGTGAGTGAACTCGGTTACGGTACCCGACAGTTTTTTTGCATTTTAAGCTTTTACCAAAAAACATCTCTTTTTAATTTAAGCAACAGTTTTTACAGGTCATATACTTCTTGCTTAGACCGATTTTAGTATCAATACTTTGCATTTGCATTTTAAATTATTATTGTTTGAAGCAAGACACATATAAAATCATCTCTCCAAAACCGCTGAGGTTAGCAACTTGAGATTTTTAGGGAAGCGAGATCGGTCACTTCCATGTTGCATAAACTTCAACAGTAGCTTTTTTCAGCACACACACATTTTCTGTATTATATGTATAATATAAAAAAATTCAATAAAATCAGCTCCAATACTGGTGTTTGGCCGATAGTAATGCTAACTTGTACATATTATGACATGCACATCAATAATTCACCTTAAGCCCAGAAATCTTTTTTGTTGGTTTAATTTGTTTGTTTGAATTGCCTGCAACGAGAATAAAATTCCAGCAGAGGACACTGTTGCACCATCATTGCCCAGCCTAAACAGTTGCATAACTCTGCTCCATGTGAGCCACCATATAGGGGAAACGTAAGCGTGCACTGTTTCTACATAAGGTCCTGTCCTGCAAGACAACGCAGGAGCTCTCATTTATTCACTGACCTGGTTCTCTCTCGTACGTGAAGCATAAAGACGCTCAGTATTTCTATTTAAAGGTGCACGTCAGACTGTTGTTTCCTACGTTTGTTCCATCCCTGCTGTACGACTGCCTCAAATAAAGAAATAAATAAATAAATAAAAACACAACAAGGTCACCTTTGAGCTCAGATAATCTCAGACTTCGGTGAATGTTTACTTTTGATTACAGCATGACACTGACTGAGCAGCGTCTCTATATGGCCTTGTTCATGACTTGTTTTGAAGGCCATACATTTTTATTATTATTATTATAACACCAAGCAAAAAAAAAAAAAATAAATAAATAAATCCTGCATGTGGAAGGTTTACAAAAGAAAATCGTCATTACAATAAAAGTCACCTAGACTTTGTCCTTCATCATGAACTCAAGATTAGATGAGTACACAGGGTTACATGTCCTTCTCATCCCGGGGGGCGGCGGGGGCCGGGGGGGGGGGCATCCTTATATGGCCTGTATTTGCATACTGGAAGCTGATTGGCTCTTGCATTCTATGACATCGTAACACTTGCCAGCCAGAAGGTCGGTGTAATGATTTATAAAACGAAAAAAAAACCAAAAAACATGTAATTATAAAAATGATTAAACTGATGAAAACATTCAAATCCATGAACAGGTTGTAATTACTGAATGTTAGTATGCACAAAGTATTGGCATCATATACTGTATATGTTAAATTAGATCAGTGAATACTGAATTTGATCAGTGTGACTTACATGTGCATCCTGGATGGATGTAAGACAAAGCTAGAATTTTTACAGGTACTCTTCATTTAATTCACAAAATCAACCAATCCTGTCATGTTCAGCCATAAAAAACGAAATATACCTCACTAATATAGTATGGCATAATAATATCACTAACATACTGTAATGGCAGTAAATAGTATTTCACTTTATAAAACATTATATACCTGTCTTGTCCTCTTGCTACACTTTATTCGCTGTCACCTAAGTATACTTAAAGCTACCAATAGCTAGCTGCCAAGTCGCGTTTAACCAGGAATGGACCATCTTGATTGGCTAATCCTGTTTCGGTATTCATCTCATCATCCGATTAAATGTGTTTAAACAAACGAATATGCATTGGTTCACTCTGAGGGATCTCTGAGACATTAGTCTTTTGACTGTACACTTTACAGATCAGAACAGAAGTGTGTAATAAATGTTTAAAGTTTATTTTTATTGTATATTAAGCTCAATGTGCTCAATGTCAGTGGCTCCAAAAACAAAATTAAACAAAGGTTACATTCACGTCCTGGATCGCCCTTGTTGATTACGGAAACTCTAAAAAAAAAAAAAAAAAAGAGAGATGTTGATGTGCAGCTTGTGTATTTCAGTGTTATGTAACATTTCCCAAAGCTTTCAAAGTTTTAGCGCCCCTGTCCCATGACAATTTCAGTTATGCTTGATTGTACAGCTGCATGTTAATATACTGATCCGCCACAACGATAAAGCACTGACAGGCGAAGTGAATAACATTGATTATCTCCTTATATTGAGATATTCAGTGATCTGTCAAGGAGTGAGATATATTAGGGAACAAATGAACAGTCGGTTCTCGATGTTGATGTCCTAGATGCAACGCAGGAAAAATGGGCAACCCAAAGGATCTGAGAGAATTCAATAAGTGATGGATTGGAGCATCCCCCCAAACAGCAGGTCTTCTAAGGTGTTCCTGGTGACTGAGTCATGAGAAGCCAACTCCAACACCTTGTAATTTTCAAGACTCAGTTGGTCTGCGGCTAACACCCTGGTGCCAGATACTGCAGTAGACCTCCAGAGGTCCTGTGGAATCTGTGCCTTGATGGTGCAGTTGTTGAGTTGTTTTATTGACATGAAAGGGACCTACAAAACACTATGCAGTAAATTTCATTTTCACAGCTACAACATTGTGTGTGTGTGTGTGTGTGTGTGTGGCTTTCTGAAAGAACCCCACAGACATTCAGGTAAAGGTGAGAATTCTATTCGTACCCCTGACTGAACTTCTTGTGGTGAGTTATCATAAAGCATTATGTTTTAAAATATGATCAAAATTTGCAACTAACTCATTTTGAAAAAAAAAAGAAAAAAAAAAAAAGACTAGCATATGGATTGTTCAAAGGGGCACTTGTGGCTCATTGGTAGGTGTTTCGCCTGCCATGCGGAAGGCCCGGGTTCGATTCCCAGCCAGTGCCCAAATGAAAGACCAACAACATATGGATTGTTTGAAGCTCTTGAGACCTGAACGTCCTCATTTAAGGACATGAAATCTTCTCTCAACAACATCGTCTATAAAACACATCCTCATGCGATCCTCATATAAGGACTGTTAGGTATAACTCTTTTGGCAAACCTTTTTTCTGTTTGCATACACTGATTTAGCTCATAACAAAGTTAGAGTGGTTTGGACATGCTTTGGACATAGGTGGTTTGGACATGTGCAGGGGAGGGATGATGAGGGGTATACCGGGAGGAGAACGTTAGAGATGGAGCTGTCAGGCAGGAAACGAAGAGGAAGACCCAAGAGGAGGTTTATGGATGTGGTGAGGGAGGAAATGCAGGAGGTTGGAGTGACAAAGGAAGACATGGTAGACAGAGTGAGATGGAGACGAATGGTCCGCTGTGGCGACCCCTAACAGGACCAGCCGAAAGACGAAGAAGACACTGATTGAGCTCATAGCGATCAGGTGCGAATAAAGAGAAGCAATGAGAAGAAAATGCAATGGTCACAACTGTAGAGGATAAAAACCGGAAGGTTGTGAGTTTAAATCCCAGGGTTGCCAGAACTGTAAAATCTAAAGCTAAAAAAAAAAAAAACTATCTGTATTGTTTATTTTTGCTTTTCTTTTTCCATTCTAATAGACCGAACACCCTGTGCAACATGAATTCCCAAATTATTACCTTTTCTTTGGGTTCTTAAGTACGTGTAAGCCTCTTTCGAAAAAAAAAAAAAAATTCTTATATAAATTCTTACTTACAGAAAAAAAACCTGGATTCTATTTCAAAAAACAAAATCGCTCTTACAAGAGGAACGAATTTAATATCTTTTTTTCATCTCAGAGGAAACAGCTGACATCCTCTATGATCAATAAATCACAGAAGATCTAATTTATGCATCTAACAGACGTGTCTATTGTAATCGAATAACCTCGTTCATTTATTTAGTGAACGCTTTGACTATGCAGGAAAAGACTCCTTCTAACGAGACTGTGAGTGCAGAATAAATGAGATGGATTTTGGGATAGAGGACGCGTTTGTTTATTTATTTATTTATCTTTCATATCCCGCAGGATAAACCAGTTCGCCTCCTGCATGTGGGTTTTTCTTACCGAGATGACCCGGGCATGTCAATGACCAAAGTCAGTGTCTTTGGTAAAACGAGCCGGCGCTGTCAAAACAACTGAATCATTGCAGCCATTTCTCTGCAAAGAGAGAAAAGTGTCCACCAGAAAAGTATCCGAGGCTCTAAACTACCCCGAGCGAGTCGCCCCATAATGCCTCCTCCGGTCGTCATGGCATCTATCTTAACTGCTCTGCGAAGGTTAGGTAAGGGTCACTCTGATGTATTGGATCGTGTGGAGAGTTTCTTACCTTTGGGAAAAGGAATGAATCTTTGAGAGCACACAGCACAAATGTGCTCGCTTTGCCCTCGCCGTGACCTTTCCCGCAGACTTCTAATCTCAATCTGGTCTCTCTGTGAGATTGGTCGACGCTGAGCCGCCTTTTCACCAGGTTCGCACGGTTTGAGGGGGAAATGTTTGCTCTGGAAGTGCACGACCTACGAAGTCGGCTCAGGGTGGTGGTGGTGGTGCAGAGGAAGGACGCGTCCGCAAAGTACAAAAGATCACAGTGTCGATACGATCAGGGACAAGTCGCAATCTTTAGTCTGATACACGAGAGCGTTGCTACAGCCGGTGACTGAAACGTTAGGGGTTTATATTATGCGTATTGTTTTTTCGCTGCAGAAAGATAACGGGCTCTGAGTGACGCTTTCCAAGGTGTTTGTGCTGCGACCTTATGCGTAGGATGAAGGTCGCATTATGTGAAAGAGAGAGAGAGAGAGAGAGAGAGAGAGAGGAGGGGGAGGCAGACAGAGAGACAAAAAAAAGAAACAAAATAGTAGACAGACAGATGTAGAGAGAGAGAGAGAGAGAGAGATTAAGAGGAGGAGCGGGAGAAGGCAGGAGAAGAGAGAGGATCAGAAAGGGACAGAGAGACAGACAGAAGAAGAGGGAGGGAGATAAAGAGACGGAGACAGACAGCAAAACAAATATAGACATATATAGAGAGAGAAAGTGATGTAGAGCAGGAGAAAGCTATGAGCGAGACAGAGAGGGAGAAAGAGGGAAGAAGAAAAGAAAAGACAAACAGCGAAGGACAGGTTAAAAAAAGGGAGAGAGAGAGAGAGAGAGAGAGAGAAGACATGTAGAGCAAGAGAAGCCAGGGAGGGAGAGAGTGAGGGAGAGAAACAGAAAGAGACAGAGTCAGAGAAAGAGAGAAAGGTGAGAGACAGGGAGGGATAGAGAGAGAGAGAGAGACAGAGAGAGAGAGAGAGAGAGAGAGAGATAAAAAGACATAAAAGGGAGAGAGGGAGACAGGCAACAAGAGAAACAGAAACAAAGTTAACAAAACAGATAGAAAGATGTAGTGCAAAAGAAGGAGAGAGAGAGAGAGAGAGAACAAAAGGAAAACTAACCGATGAACAAAAGAAATGAGGGAGATAAACATGGATATAGAGACGTCAAGATAGAAATAATAATAATAAATAAACCTTTCCAGTTGTTAGTAAACTTTTAAAATGTAACTGTTAGTTAAATTGTAGGGGGTGTGGCTTAGAGAACAGGAGGCGGGGTTATTCCAGACTGCACAAATCATCTGAACACTGGGTTGGGGGTGTGGTCTCACAGAAAACTCTACCTCAAGTGTTCTTTTGTTTAAAGAAAGGTTCTATGTAGCACGACCATGAGCGGAAGGTCAGCGGTTCGAGCCCCACGTCCACCAAGTTGGGCCCTTGAGCATGGCCCTTAACCCCGTCTGCTCCAGGGGCGCCGTATAATGACTGGCTGACCCTGCACTCCGACCCCAGCCTCTTAACAAAGCCGAGATATGTGAAGAAGAAGGAATTTCATCGTGCAGTATCGTACATGTGCCGAATAAAGACCTAACATAAAACTGGGTGTTCTCCTTTTAGAAATGTGTTATTTAATCTATATAAATAAAAGAAAGGTTTTGTCTGAACTTGCTCTTTCAATGATATCTTTACGTTTCATACACTGGAGGACCTGAAACCGTCTCAGAGAAATTTTCAGATTTCGGATTTAATTTAACTTTAAAAAGTTTTCGTCTGGGGTTTAACCTGCGCCATAAATGAAATAAACATTATAATAATATAATATTATAATTATTATATATTATTATAATATAATAATAATCTATTTTAAAATAAGCTACTAATGCGCTACTTGCACAATGTAAACAAACACCTGCTCCAATAGATATTAATTAGAAAAGATAAAGTGAATATTTTTACTGGGATTAGGTCATATTTTCACTCTTGCTGAAATAACAGCGCTGAAGTGGTATAAGTGAATTTTAACACGCGGGAGTCGTTTAAAAAATCTTTATCTGATCTACTTTTTTCTCTCCGATTTGCCTTTTAACTATTTCTGTAAACCCTTTAACCATCAACAGCGTGTACTTACTTACGCTAGTTAGAAAATGAAGCACTCATGACTATGACAAGAACCCACGAGGAGCCCCGACAGCAACAGTTATTGAACTCTACTCTTATTGAGACTACTGCTGTCATGTTGATGGTGGATGTCAGAGTAAAGCCTGCTGGGAAATATGGGGCATTCAACTGGAGAGCAACTGGAGAGACAAAGGTCATGACTGCTGAGGCTCAGGAGCCCTTAAAGAAGGGAAGTGCTGGAATGTCAGTGAGAGAGAGGGAAATAATAATCATAAGAATAGAAACGTGGTTGTGCTTTGAAACGTAAAAACCATGAAATCCATTTTCACTTTTCTACTTAAAGTCGCATTACTTGGATGTGTTGTTGTTGTTGTTGTTTTGAGAATCCTTCCCATTCTTCGGTTTGTTTTGGCTCGAAGTGTGTAATTCCTGACGCCTGCTCGTGACAGCCGTCACGCCGAACTGGCCATAAAATGCAATTACACACCTTGCTGTGAATGTTTTCTGAAACAACATCTGGGTATTGGGATGAGGAAAAGTTAAACAGTGAACTGGCTAACACATACACACACATACATACACACACACACACACACACACTAACATTTAAACACACTCTGAGTGCCCCGGAGTTTTCACTCTTCAGTAGCTTTAACTTGAGCTCAGAGTAAAGAAGTAAAGCTCTGTTGTCTGTCCAAAGCCGCTCCAGATTTCAAAGCGACAGAAGGACAAACAGCCGATTGTGGGATCTTAGACGCTGACCCCCGGCTCCTGACTCGCGGCCCTGACTCGTTCTTCTCTGTTTTTCAGCCAAAGGAAATAAGAGGTTACTTGAAGTTCATGCATGATAAGAATCTGAGGATGGAGAAGTTCACGGAGAGGGGAGAAAAAAGGAAGGGTTATTTAAAGATGAAGGAAAGGGAACTTGTTTAGAAAAGGGGGAAGTCAGGGCCTGGGGAGCAAATCTGAAAGGACAGGCAAAGTCATGAAAAGTGCATGGTCATGTAATAAAACACAACTAACTATGAATTAGGACTAAAATAAAATAAAAAAATTCTGACCTTTTTATTTTTAAGGCTGAATTCTGAGATGAAAGTTGGAAAGTTTGGATGAGTTTAAAAACACATTTACGAATTTAAAAGTCAGACTTCTGAAAAAAAGTCATAATTTTGAGTTTATAGACAAAGTTCTGAGTTTAAAAGTCAGAATTCTGAGATAAAAAGTCAGAATTTTGAGTTTTAAAACAAATTCCTGAATTTGAATGTCAGAATTCTGAGGGAAAAAAAAGAATTCTTACAAAAAAACTCAATTCAAGATTCTGAGTTGAAAAGACAGAATTCTGAGAAAAAAAGTTATAATTTTGAGTTTATAGACAAAATTCTTAGTGTAAAAGTTATAATTTTGTGTTTTAAAACAAATTCCTGAATTTAAAAGTCATTGTAAGAAAAGTCATAATTTTGAGTTTATAGTCAAAATTCTGTGAAAAAAGACTGAATGTTTAGTTTAAAGTCAGACTTCAAATTTCAAATTCTGAGGAAACAAAATCAGAATTCTGAGAACAAAGTAACGACTCAATTTGCTTTTTTTATTTCTTGTTTCTTTTATGGTGGACTTAATCCTCTTCTGCATTTATTCCATGTGTGTTTTTTAAAATGAAAGATTTTAGGAGACGATTTAGAAAAGTGCATGTCCTTTTTTTGCAGATGATAAATTAAAGTGAAGCAAAAGCAAGAACATTTGAACCAATTTATTATAGGAAGTTTGTTGCTATTTAACGTGGAAGTAAACACACCAGGACGTGCTGTTATCTGGAAACGAGTTTTGAGATTACACCTGATCATCGATGATTATTTCCGGAAACAGCACAACGTCGGATGTTTTTGTTAACTTAATACACCCACTTGTTTGATCGACAGAACAAGCACATGTGGGCAATTAAAATCTGTTACTCATTAACAAAATCACTGGATTTCACACACACACACACGCACACACACACCAGATTATTGTTTCTTTTGAACTACAAATTGCATGTCAACAGTTTCCCCAGAAACGCTTCATGCCATCTGTTTTCTGCAAAAGTCTTTGAGTTTAAAGAGCATCTCCAGAAGCCATGAAGGTAAACGTGATTATTTGCACCAATTATAAACCTGTGTGTTTTGTCTGCCTCTGTTTTACACGAAGCACTCTCCCACAAACACACACACATACACATTTTCCGTGCAATACTGGATTATTTACGTATTCAGGACGTGCACATGTCTTTTTTTAAGACAGTTCATCATACGAGACGTCATACTCAAATCTTAGAAATTATAAAATGTAGACAAATTAAGACGTAAGGTTAAGGCTCCGTGCTCGTGCTCAATAACTCTCGGATTCAAATCTCAAGCTGGTGTGTAGCTGTGTATCCGCACCGGATTCTTCCTCGCTTGATGATTGCTCCGCATAAAGATTTCTGTAAAACGAGCGACTGTAATTTAAAGTAATCTGAAGACGTGAGCCCGACGTCGTTACAGACACGCTCGTGCAGCTCAAGGACACCGAGTTCGCTTTACATAATTAAAGAAGGAACTGAAAAAAGTTTAAACTTTCGCTGACTCCCAAATCAAAACACATTTTTTTTAAAAATTAAATAAATATCTTTAAAAGATTCGCCTTTTAAAATCCCCCATTTTTTTTTTTTTTTGTCAGTTCAAGAGATCAAGTCGTGCGGTGTGAACAGGAGTCAGATGATAATTTCCCTCGGCGTGCAGCGTTTGAGTTTCTCTACACGCTGACACACCCAGATGGTGCTGCCTGTAACGCTTTACGGAGCGATGCAGCTCAGCTCTGCACAATTACATTCCTGCTGCTGTGCGTCGTGTGTATTGTTTGGTGCTGCACTTGAGATGTTTAAACAAAGTAGTTCTGTCATGCAGTTTTTGAATTAAGATGTTTATGTGTGTGTGTGTGTGTGTATCATCACGATCCTGATGTGCTGCTATAGGAAAATAATGAACAACATGATAGTGCGCTGAAGCGGGGTGACTCTTACCGCCTGAAGATGATTATTTTCCTAAACTCGCACATCTTCGAATGTTTAATTCCCTTTATGTGTCAATGATTTCCTAATAATTGTAATTTCTTACTTTTTTATATATATTTAAAGGTTTAACATCTGGGAAACACAGTTCTTGTTAGCATTAATGTTAGAACAGTCGTAAAGACTCTTCCTTGTAGTTAATTTGACAAAACCGCAGCTTACTACTAAAAAGCTGGAAAATTGTGAATTGAAAAACTGTGAATCATCTACACTGTCGATTCAGATAGATTTTTGGCAATTTATGATTCGATCCGATCCTTTATTTCAGGCAGCTACTGTATATTTCTTAAAGGTTTTAAAGTATTAAAACCAGCTTAAAGTATCTAATAAACATGATGTGTTGCTGGTTGTTTAAATGTCATGTTTTATGTCATAAGACAATGATTTTTTTATTCTCACCTGTCAATATTCTGATCCACTCCAGTCCAGTAGGTGGCGGTATTTCATTAATGGCACACAAACTAGATAATGAGACGGACAAGCAATACTATCGCAAAAGCGAGTATTTACAGATGATGATAAAAGTTGTTTGTATTTCCTGCAAAAAGATTTTTTTTTTCAAGAAATGTGTTCATTTTTGAGCAATTCTTTTATGTTCCTAAGTTTACTTAAATAATTTATAAAACGTGAATCGATTCTGAATCAAAAACTGACCATTTGATTCAACTAATCGAACCAACCTTTGAAAGACTGATTAAATCGCAAAGTCCTGACACTGGAGACTCATTCCACAAAAAACTGAACCATAACAACAATTGTTAAGCTGGTACTATAGAAACGAGTCAATATTAGAGCTTAAATAGAAAATGTATCAATATTTGACCAATCAGAATCAAGATACTACGTCCCTCTGTATATCATTATCGTTGTATTTATGAATGTGTAAAGAAAATAATATATATATATATACAAGTTTGTGGTCTTGTGCATTTCAATATTTATTCATATCAGTGCAAATAAACACCAGAAAGTAATAATAATAATAATAATAATAATAATAATAAAAAAAAGTAAAACATCATGGGTGTCACAAGTTGTATCATAAATGAAACGGATTTTTTTTGTTGCTACAGATGCATTTCATGACGTTAATCCAACTTAGAGAAACGTTATAACGAGTAACAGAACAGGAATCCACACGAAGAAAAACTAAAAATACAAACCGATAATGTTATTAACTTCACCTCGTCAAATTCGAGACTTTGAATCGCCATCTATTAGTGATTAGGAAAAGGAAAAAATATATATAATAAAAAAATCATTTAAGACTTGACATTTCCCATTCCAGGTAGTGATACGCAAGTGCTTCCCCATGCATGTGCATGCAACAGGCAGCAGGGTAGAGATCAGACGTGACACGACGGCTTGCAGGACAAAGCTCCAAAGATTATCGCTAGCTCACAACATAGAGACATGCAAAAAAATTCATAAAACAAGAAAAAAAACAACAAGAAAAAAAAATCTAATTTATCGGTAATCGTATGTACATTATTAGACAGATATCGTATTTACAATCCGTGACGATAAAAACTAGGGCTTTTTCAACAATACAAAATAGTAATATTTCATCATGAAAGAACTATTTACACAAATTTATCAAATCTGAATGTATCTACACACAGAGCAAGGAATAAAATAGTTTGTATTTAGTACATTTTTTTTGTTGTTGTCGCTGATCATATTTAATTAGACAATGGATTTTTTTTTCACAGTAGACTCTCAGCTTCACGTGCTGTCCTTCTTGAGTCGAACGATGACAGGAATCTTTCAGTTCATAAACATGTACTCACATCTTTGGGGGCAAAATTTATATACTTGACACTGCTACATGTTGGTGTATATAAAGTACAAAACAAGAAACGATACAAAACTGCAAAAAGGTTGTTTTTTTTTTTTTTCTTTAAGACAGCTAAAAATTATTTAGAGTTTTATTTATTCATGCCAAACACCCAACAACACCTATAATGTAAATATTAAATTAATTCAGTGTGTGTGATGATGATATCACTGTCATTCTTACTGAAATAGAGTTTGTGGCACAATCTTTCAGGTAGGATAACGAGACGTACCTGATCGTTCGATTATTTCCGTTATCCTTTAGTGTAAAAATTTGACGCTCTTATGGCACGTGTGCGCTTTAATAACGGTTGTGCTTTCAAAAAAAAATATGCGGGAACCAAATATAAAATTAAATGTAGCGGTAACTTTTTCCCCAGAGTATCTAGGAACAAGGATGATTGTTTATATAAGACTTTGAAGAACTTCGGAAAAAACGATGTACTTTAAAAGAAACGTGACACATCGATTTGCGTAAACGTAACACACTCAGTCTGTGATGTGTAATGTCACAGTTGTTACAGAAACAAATGAAAAAAAGAAGTAGTCAGGTTTACATAGTTTGCTCTTTTTTCAAACCAAAAATCTAACTTGCATTCATTCAAGGTGTGATTTGAAATGTTTCAGTCTCGTTCTTTGGCAGTTCGGATCTACGGTTTTTCTAAGAGTCCGCTAAGACGTTCGCGTCCGTTGCCTTGCCTGTGTATCTGAATCGGAGAAATCATAGTCAGTCTGGCGTCGCGGTAACGATCTTCGTCACGCGGCTCTACCTTCACCCTGACCCCGCAGTGCGTCCTCTGCGCATGATCTTCCACCTCTTTTCTCAGCTCACTGTTCCTCTTCTGGAGCATATAGTACAATATAGGATTAGACCTCATGAGAGGTGGGGAATCAGCGCTTGAGTCACATTTGTCCTCCCCAGCAAGCGTCCACCTTGGTGAGCTTTCTGATTCCTTTTTCACAGATTTGGGACTAGGTCTTGGCGAGGAGCCCTTATCCCAAGAGAAAGCCTGGATGTTGTTCCCTGGTAAGGGGGAGACTGGGTTAAATCGACCAGGCCCTGAGTTAAGAGTCTGGGGGAACCATGGAAAGTTCACAAGTTCGTGATTGTAACCAGACAGACTGAAGTTCCCGTTGGCTTTGCCGTTTGCCTGAGGGAGTAAAGGACTAGGGATCCCCTGGGGCTGAGATATCTCCTTCAGACAGTTGTCTGACAAAAGGAGCTGCTTCAAAACATTGAAGCTTTGACTGTCTCTCGAGGGAGTTTTCCTTGCAGGACTCTTGCCGAACAAATCATCTTCTTTCGGACTTGGCAGCATTCTGCTCTTGTGGGCCTCAGTTGTTCCAGACACTGCACGCTCACCCACAGTATCCACCGGTCTCTGGCAAAGTTCTTTACTGAGGTGTTCAGCTAACTCCAAGCAAAGTTTTCTCTTTTTAGGAAGAGGCACATGATAATCCTGTTGCTCCTCTTTTACTGTGCTCACGATCTGCTCTGTGCGTGGACTCGAATGATAGGTAGTTGTTTTCTGTTTCAAGAGCTGGCTGAGAAGTCCGTATTTTGTTTCGTCTTTAACGTTGCTGTGTGCTTCAATGACAGGGCTGTGACTTTCCCGCATCATTCTCCAGTGGCGCCCAGTATCGTCAGAGCTATCTGAGAGAAGACCCTCATCTCTTGGCTCTGATTTGACCACAACGTTCAGTGAAGGCCTGTTTGAGCTGTCAGATAAAAGATAAGTCCCTGGAGGCTTTTCGTGGACTCCCATATCCACCTCTGTGCTTCTCCTCCCTGTGGATTTCTCTTTGTGAGAAGCAGTGCCAAGCAGCAGCTGCAGTACAGTCCGTCTCTCCAGGAGGTTTTCAATTTGTGTTGATGCGGGAGGTGAGAGCTCACGTCCAGAAAAGGGTGAGAAAGAAGCAGGGGTTGGTTCAAATAAAGGGGTTTGGTTTCTTTTTATTGGAGCAGCAACTCTGTCCAGGAGAGTCTGAGATCTGTCTAGCTCAGGCTCCGGGCTTTGCTCTTTGCTCAGTGGCCTACAGGCTTGCAAAGGGGGTGAGGGGGAAACATCCTGCATACCACACTGAGCCAGATTTTGTAATAGCTTACTGGCTGTGAATGCAGGTTCCATTATCTTTTCACTAATGTGCTGTTTAGATTTACACAGGTCCAGAGGATTGGACTGAACAAGGGGTGAAGAATAAGAGTAAGGAGAAGGAGTGTTGCTTGCATCTCCACTAAAAGAGGATACGGACAGTCCTCTTTCCATTAGCCGGTCAAAATGGTTCGGTGTTCTGCTCTCCTCTAGCCGTTTCAGTGGGCTTCCGGTCATACTCTGAAGGGTGGCGTCATCCTGTAAATCGTTATGAGGCGCAATTTTGTTTACCATCTCATTATTTCTGCGATCTAATAGCAACTGCATGAGGGTAACCCTATGATGATGGGATGTCATGTCTGGGCTCATTTCCAACTCCTTGGCTTCAGGGACCTTTGCCCCTAGGGTCTCCGACTTCCACTTGCTTATGAGCGTCTCTGTGAGTTTGTCTAAAGATGAAGCTGTAGAGGGGGGCTCTGACTTTTGGCTGAAAACTCTGCTCCTCATGGAGAGGTCAATAGGGGAGCAGCTGGAGTAGCAGCTCTCTGCGTCACTACTGTCTTTGGTCAAGCTGTTTTCCGGGTTGGAGTACTCGCTGTCGGACTGATGAGAGGAAGCTTGGCTAGGAGGCGCGGTGAAGTCATCTTCCAGGTGGCCGTTCTTTGTAAGATGCTTTTGAGAGTTGTGGTTATTGAGGAGGAGCAGAAGCAAGCTGCTGCAATTCTGTGGGGGGCGGCTGCTCTGTCTGTCAAACGGACGCTTTTCTTTAGGGATGTTAGGAGAGGGTCGAGGGGAGATGGTGGGTGCGCTTTGGCCTAGACTCAAAGAGGGACTGGAATTCAATGTCGGTGAGGGGAGTGTTCCGTTTTGGGTATTAAAAGGGCTTAACATGTCTGGAGCAAACACAGACTCTCCCATGCTGGGTGGTCTGCTGTCTATAGTACGCTGTGTAGCCATGGCTGCCAGTCTTTCGCTGGCTGATCGGCCACACAGTTGTGCTTTTAAGGCCTGTTCTTGGGAGTATTGCTGCAGATGAGCTTCACTGGAGAGCAGCAATGCTAACTGACTGCAGGCCACGCTAGGTTTAGGAGAAGGAGCAGGACTGGACCTGCTTTTCACTAGACTGGCTACAGCCTTCAATCTCTCTGCACAGGATACCCTGTCAGGCACTGAGCTCTGTGACGAACGAGGAGACTCCGAGCGCCGGTCTTGGCTGCTGCGCCGACTGTAAGGCACAGTGTTGTGGCTCTGCTGCTTGTTTTTCCTTATCAGGCCTTTGAGGCGGCTTGAAGCTGTACAGTAGCCCTGTAAGGTGTCCTTGTCAGTGGGTGATGCATCACCGCTCTCTCCATCTAGCTGTTTTTGGCTCTGAGTGATAGTCTGTGACATGGCCACCGTCTGCAGGCGTGAGCTGAAGGACTGGAGTAGAGAAGCCAGCAGTGTGCTCTCTCCCTGTGCGGAACTGTCCAGATTTATTTTATGGTGCTCACTGCCTTGTCCGTTCACCTGCACAGGAGCAATGTCTTTTTTCTGGTTGTCTATCTCACTCCAGGTTCCTGAACGCAACAATCTGGCCTTTTTAAGATGCTGGGAGGCCGCCCCTGGAGGGCTTCCTTTTTCTGGCGGGCTAGAGCCGTGATTAGGTAGCTGAATGCCCCTGGTCCCTTGGTTTCCTGCCTCGCCATTGTTGCTGCCAGCCTCCGGTCTCCTTGTTGCCGTGGCACCAGGCCCAGATGCAACCGGATGCATTAGTAAACCTTCCAGATACGTTAAAACAGCAGAATCCTGGTGTGTCTCAGGGCCAGGTTCCTCCCCATGAGTCATGTTCAATAGTAGGCAGCCCTTGTGTGGTAGTTGACGACTACTGAAAATGTCTTATCGATTGTTGTGCCATAGATGAAAAGGCCTAATTCCTAAAGACGGAGCCGACGCTTCTCTTTTTTTTCTTTCTTTTTTTTTAAGTTTTACAAACCGAAGCGCTGGATGTTACAATTTCCATCACACAGAGATCCAGATGGAATTCCTTTCTGTGTTCCTGAGACAAGCTGACAAGCACAGACGCACAACCGGGAGGAGTCAGCAAATCCTCTTCGCTACCCCGGTGAAATGTTCCATGCCAGTGAATACTTTGAATGTCTGTCACAAGGTCCCGGGGGCTCCGTGTCGTCGTTGTCGTTCTGCTCTCGTGCTCTCAGACTGGGCCGCACAAGAACCTGCAGCAGAGGGAGCAAACAGAGCAGAGTGTGAGAGGAAGTTCTACATGACAGCACATGACTGAGAGTATGTTACGTATTGTAGCATGCATTCAGGCTAAGCTCATAAACAGCGTCCTAACAATGTTTATTTCTGAAAGTGAAAAAAAACCTACACTATTTAATAAATTATATTTCATACATGTACATGTTAAGTGTTGTTAAGAATTTGTCAGAGAGAGAGAGGAAAAAAAGGAGCAAAATAGACTATTCCATACAGGCAGGAGACAAAATCAACTCCAGAAAAACAGCAGGGAGCTATAGATTATATGAAATATGTCAGTAATTCCAAGCAAAGCCCGCTGTATGCGTTGTCACGTCCTGCTATGACACTTCCAGCAAACCTCTCGAGAAATGTGTCTCTGCTTGCTCTCATGCGTGAAGGGCTTTCGAGCGCCGCGCCGCTCATCAGTTGGAGAATTTCGGCGGATTATCCCCGCGCACGCACTCAAGGCACGGCTCGCATGATTCTCTCCTGCATGGTGATGGAGGCGGGCAATAGGCAAAGAGCTGCCCTTACCGCAGGAGCGGTGCGAGCGGGGTGGATCTAGACCAGTGCAAAAAGGGTCACACTGACCTGTAGCTATTTAAATGCTTGAAAAGGTTTCTCCGGGAAGGAGCTAAAAACTCACCGGGACCATGATGGTCACGGAATTTGCTGAGTGTTAAAGACTAAACTTTCACTGCTGTTCTGAGATTCAGCATGACACTGTGAAGTGATGCAGCTCCACAGGGTGTGTTAACTGCTTTTGGCCTGGAATGAATCCCAGCAGTGTGTAACACGATCTCACCTGCAACTATCTTCCTATCTAGGCCTGTGGCTGTATCGTAGTCCCCGAGTGTCCAGGAGATTCACAGGGGTCATTCCCCTCTGCCGTACTTCCCTCTTTACAGTCGCTTCCCTCTAAAGCCGGTGTCACACCAAATCGGTGCACACATCACATACAAAAGCTAGTAAATGCCATGAGGTTCCCCCCTCACACACATTTTGTCAACTCAATCGGGTAAAAGCGTCTTGACATCATCCTTTGAACAAGCAGCAGGTGAAATTTAACAAAAAAAATTTTTTTTAAAAAGAAAGAAAGATGCATCCTATTTCTGACACGTACAGAATGCTAATGAGTTCAAGCGCGCCATTTCCAGACTCTGTAGGTGTGAAAGCTTATTCAGATTGAAGCTGCCCGTCATCGCTCGCTAACACTTGGCGAAAGCTGGCAGGTGTAAAAGAGCAGGAGTGGGAGGAGATATAGAGAGAGAGAAAGACAGAGAGAGAGAGAGAGAGAGAGAGAGAGACCTGGTGCACCTGTCAGGATGTGGCTCCACAAAGCTAGAGCATCAGACCTCACGCTCTGTCAAATAGCATGACACTGCCGGTGCGCCGCGTGCTCGGAGACCCTGGACGTGAACCCTGTCAGCTCTGGTTCCACAAACAGACCTCGCTTCCCTACTGTCAGAGCCACAGCCACAAAGGTTAATTAATACAGAACACTCCACCTTTCCCTGCAAGCCATTCAGTTGTCTTATCCTTCAAATCTTCCTGCCCGTGGCACTCGTGAGAAAGATGTAACCCGTGGTGAAAATAAAAGCTGGACAAGAAGAGGAGTGGAGAGAAGAAAAGAAAACGCCAGCGCACTTATTTCCCTTTTCTTTGCAAAACTGGGTTTAGCCTGGTCAG
Organism: Leiocassis micropogon; assembly: GCA_028565275.1. Lineage (NCBI taxonomy): Eukaryota > Metazoa > Chordata > Actinopteri > Siluriformes > Bagridae > Leiocassis > Leiocassis micropogon. The sequence goes on along the minus strand of JAOVVA010000009.1, from coordinate 15,117,949 downwards.
TCACGGCTAACCTTGGCAGACTCGTGTTATAGGACCACACATTTAAATCTCATGCAAATTACATTGAATTTGAAAGGTTAGTCAACAAGTTCAAGGCTGAAAAACAACAAGCACGGCAGAGAGGAAACCTGTTTAATGAATTATTTCAGACGAGGCTGAACCGGTCTCGGTTACGGCGCTATCCTAAGCCAGGTGACCCGGATTTGACAGCAACAAAAGACACTGGACCATCTGACATCTCGGACTAATCTTAATGGCCAGGATTAACTCTATTTCCTTGCCACTGGCTTATCTCTGTTATAAAAAAAAAAAAAAGATACCACCGTAACAACGAAGGCCAATAAACAAGCTTGATTTTTTTCTTTTTTATAACTCAGGTTAGCTGGGTATTTATATTATCCAAATAAAAAAAATAATTGGAAGGAAAGGAAATTGGACTTGAACCAAGTGGAGCAAAACATTCAGAAAAGCAAAATAGATTAAAGAAGGAAAATAAATGAAGTTAAGCCCTTTCCAGAGAAGGATTAAACCAGATTAAATCACAGCTGACATATGTTTTACCAGAAAGGATGGGGGAATGTTTTAGAAAATACTGTGTGAAGACTAAATTCGTGTCATGTACTGTACTGTACTGTACGCCAGCGTGTGGATATTCCTGCATGCCTCAATGAGACAAAGCCTCATTATTAAAGAATGAAACTAGACATGATCTGGTGTTTGACTAAGGATAGGGTAATGGGTGTAATACCTGAAATACATCCTAACTAACCTCGACCTCTCGCACAGTGCCGTGGCTTTCCACGCCCCGCAATTTTGGACATAAAAACAGCAACAGTGTCTCTTTCTCTCTCTCTCTCCCCCTGTCTTGTCTCGCCTTGTCTGTCTCTGCCTCCTTACCAGCCTCCAAGTAATTATCCTTTATCTCTGACAATGTCAACCAATAACACCCAACAGCATTTTAAGTGATTTCAACTCGCCGGTGGCAAGAGGGAAGCAGCGGCAGGCGCGAACGCTTTATCGTCGCGGGGTGCCTTTCCTCACTTTTCCGAGACACCGAGAACAGGAAGGTCACAACATTATCAGTGGCAGAGAGGCAATTTCCAGCTCGGGAGTTGGGGAGAAAATGGTCTGCGCTGCCAAAGCTGGACCTGATGCAAATGTCAGAGGTTGGCTATCTAAAAGCCGAGCTCCATCGCTCAACGTACGGGGTACAAGATTAATCATGATGTTCTCCCTCTCTCTCTCTCTTTCCTTCTCCGTCCAAAAACCAAAAATCATAATAAATTACTTTAGTTTTCAAAAACTGTTATGTATATTTACCTTATTTAAAACACAAACTTTACATAAAAATAAAGAAGAAAACGAAAAGGAAGGGAGAAAATAAAAAAGGCACATGATTCGTGGTGGAAGTCAAGGTCATTTCGAGACACTCGCGTTGATGCAACAGCTGGTGCCCATGCAAAGCGCTCAGTGTTAATAAAAAGTGACAACGCGGCCCTGGCTGTGTATATCACTAATATCGGACATGGGGCTGGCAGACGAGTGTGCCGCATTAAACGGTAAGTCAAGGTTAAAAGAATCTAAAGGAGGCACCCGAGGCTAAACACTTTTTCGATGATGTTATCTGAGGCCGGGTGTTGCGCCAGAAACTCGACAGGCCTCCTTCGCTTAGGCGTTTGTAAATTTAATAATGATTCGCCCAGATAAGATCAAACAGCAGGCTACCGAGCTGACCACAGAAATTTGCCCAAGTTTAATACGACGGCCAAAATCAGCTGATTGATAAACTACCTTTTTTCCCTTCAATGAGGCTTTGCATTTAATCGTAGAAATAAAAGAATTTCAGGGACAATCGAATCGATCAAAAATCCAATCAAAGCAAGATGACACAATGATGTGACTGACGAAGTGCCAAAATGGAAGGTTGAGGATTGTCTTTTGTGCTTGTGATCTGCTTTGATTAACAGAACACAGACGAAGACGCTCCTTGACACTGCCCGAACAAAAAAAGTCTGTTTATAGGGTGGAGTCAAACCTGTTGCGGCTCCTCCTTCTTAGATGGAGTGGAACAATAAGTTCAACCTTGGGTATCTCAAGCTTTGTCTTTAATGTGTTGTTTTATGTTGAGTTTCCTTTTTTTTTCGTTTCAGAATGAGGACGTCACAAATAAAAATCAACTTGTGATCACAAGGTCGCTTTTCCATCTTGTAAATCTTACTTTGGACAAAAAAAAATCAACAAAAAGTCACTACTTGTGTCTAACAATCTGCAGAACTGGAAACGAAAGCTAATTTGGTTACTACAATCCATGATCTGTGCGCAAGAGTGCTTGTAAAAGGTTCTTCAATCTTGACCTGTTTCCAAGCAGGCTAACTCGCCCATACACACAAAAACGCACTTTTCTTTTACCCTTTTACTCTATCATTAACCGCTCTGAACTTATGTTGCTCATCATTCTCCTAACCATAAATGTAAAAACACAGCAATCTAAGAAAAGAAAGAAACAAAAATAAAACAGCAAATGTGAATCTCTGGAGGTTTTTAAATTGGCATTTCATTGACCAAAAAAAAACAAACCCCGCATTGCATGTTCCTACTCAAGATATCGAAAACAGTTCTCAAACTGGATGAATTCTGTCCGAAAAGGCCATCGTCGCAGCGCAATAAATCTCCGTCCGTCTAGATTAAATATTCATTCCACGAGGTGCTCTTAAGGGACGGATACGTACGGGATGATGAATTGCCTACAATTTTATCCGGAAAGTCTGAGAAAAGTCAAAGCCGATCGCCTGAGCCGCGTACGCCTGTCTGCGCTACTACGCGACATAAAATGAATGTTGCTGATACGACTCGATCTTAGATTTACGGTATAATGGATGCGCTGCGGACGAGCCCGGGACGTTTCTGGAATACGCCGAGGCGGTTCGGATGACGGAACGGGGGAGGACTGTTCCTGTGGTTAGATGTATACGAGCGTGAGCTACGTCTCTAATACAGTTAAGTGCACTTAACCTATAAAAAAAAAAACAAAAAAAAAAAACCACACACACAAAAAACGGTTGTGTGAGACCTCCTCGAGCCAGCTGGCAAGCGTGAGCAAGCGTGAGAGGCAGCCAATGAAATGCCAGACCACCGGAATGTGATTAGCCACTTCTCCCACACGCCTCTTCAGCTCTAATCACTGGAGTTTAGACTCCTCCAGACTTCATTTCAAACCACTCTCTGTCTCTCTCTCTGTCTCACACACACACATACACACACATGGTCCTAGTCTAATCACTGAAGCTCTGACTCCTGCAGACTCCATTACTTTATCTAGGACTGATCACACACACTCTCACACTTACACATGCACACCTATTCCTCAAATTCTGCCAAATCTGCATCCATCCATCCATCACCTTTGTTCCTATAACACCTCAGTTATCCAAACTGATCCTCAACCCGGGCACGCTCCCCCAAAAAAACATGCCTAGACTCGCCAACATGGCACACCGCGCCGCTTTCCTGTTTACCACCTGACCTCGGAGATCGCATTTAGTACGACGACATCAATGGAGTGCCAAAACTTTGGGAAAAAAAATAAAAAGGACTTTAAATATTCACACCTGGGGTTCATTTAGATCCGCTACATCCACCACTTACTGCTTTGAAAAGTGGGATGAAACCGGAGAACCTGGAGGAAACCTGTACAGGCAAAGAGTAACATGCGCTCGAGATCTGACTTTTATTTACTGAAAACATTTACAACGTTGAGCGCACGATCGCGTGATGACGTAGTTCTTCTGGGTTTATACTTGAAAACTTGAAAAAAAAAAATCTACAACACTTTGCCTATGCTGGCATTGTGCAAGACTTGCATTATCCGACTAAAAGTACCACCTCATCTATATCTTACATTTTTTCTTTTTTTTTTTGCCTTTTGATTTTTCGTCCCCAACAATTCCAACAAATAAAATTCACTCTGACAGCGCTCATATCTTGTGATCTAATTAAACAAGAAGTAGCAGCGCTGCCTTTCCCCGAGCTGTGAATGCAGATACAGGTAAAGTGTGCTGATCAATTTTCCCTACTGACAAGAACGCTTTGGCTGAATGCTAATGATTTCCCACTCTCTCTCTCTCTCTCTCTGGCATCCTCATATCTCCATTCATCCTCCCCCTTTTCCTCTCTGACATATTTATACATTTCGATCAGTGCCGGTACTAAAGGAGGGTTCTGTACGCTGTGCTGTTTGTGCTGCTGCTGCTAATCAAGGCCAGAGTACTGGATTAGAGGTCTCGCAAAGCTACACCACATGGTTACGGTTAAATCTGCGCTGACCCTCACCGTGTCCTTATATTCCTCCCTTTTCCTTTTCTCTGCGTCTCAGGTGTGATAGATATTACCGGACAAACTTTGACTCTGTGAGTGTCTCGCAGCTGCACGGAGCTGTCTTCGCTGCTGTGAGACATTAAAATGACGTTCATTAGGCATGCAGCACACACACACACCTCAGGCGAGAAATCGGAGAGGCGAGCTGGAGCCTGACAGTAACGTCTGTCACACGCAGTACAACTGAACATCTGCGATTCTTACTTCTTCCCACCCACTAGCTAGATCTTCTCCTGTGTCCTAAGNNNTGTGTCCTAAGATATATATGTGTATATTATATATATATATATATATATATATATATATATATATATATATTCCAGTATGGTTAGAGAACCGCTAACATGTGACTCATTGTTTTCAGGGCACTGTCGAGACCACATTGTGCTTTTTATCCGTTTATCGTTGCAGATTATCCGGCTATAGGAACCTCCCAGATGCCACACCCACACCCTCGTCTCGCTTTATTCCACTTTTCAAGTCTGTGGCTTGTCGTGTTAGACGGCACCGGGCTTGAAGTGTGAAAGAAACACCTTTACCTCTGACACAGGAGATTCCTTCCAAAACAAAATGTGGAAAAGAGACAAAACATCACCGGTTGTGCACCATGCACGTTTAACACGTTTGGTGGCTTCTTTCTGATGTCCACCAAAGTTGGAGATATAAGATTCACAGATTCAAAACGCTCGTATCGATAACGCTAAGAAAGCTTGTGTAATATCGTCTGGCTCAGCGATACAGGAGGCGGAACGGTCTGCGTTTGCATCAGCAGGAATATTTCATTATGTACATAACGAGTGCCATTAATCGCTCCTAACAAGAGGACGCAACCTCACCTTGGCAGTCTCGCAGAGGTACAGCTGAGGGGAGGAGTTACCGGAGGGGAGAAGTTTTAAAGCGAGAGCGAGAAAAAGAGAGAGTGTGTGTGAGTGAGCGAGAGAGAGAGAGAGAGAGAGGGCAGCAGGAACTCCACATCACCACACTCAGGAAACTGACTTCTTGGTGCTGATGTGTGAAGACAGCCAGCGGCAGTGAAGGCAGGACGAACGAAAGACTACGGGATGGTGAGGGTGACAGAAAATGAGCTGAGAGGAAGGAGAGAGAGAGAGAGAGACTGCAATGACAGAAGCGCCCTTGACACACTGACATCATGTGACACTGTCATCTGCCACCTGGCAAAGAACCTCCACCTTCTCACGACCTCATCCTCTGGTGAATCCCTCCCACTTCGCCCTAGAGCCCCCCCCCCTACTCCTCTAGAGCTGGCGGTGAAGGTCGTGCAGGTCTCTGTGCCCTCATCTGTAATCCTCCTCTATTCGTCAGCGGCCGTGCTGCGAGGAGAGAATGCCCAATTAGGCAGCTGTCACACAAACTGACGGCAGCACAAAACCGTCCCTCTGTCAGGCGCCTGCGCAGCTGCGGGTGGCAATTACAGCACTGCTCTCCTGGTACTACCCCAGGACCTGGCCTGCCTGTTTCTCTTCGCCTTACCGCCAAGCCAAAATGAGAAGAAGAAGAAGAATAACATGCTGTTTGCTTTGGCACGAGACCAATACTGAGGATTTCTTCCCAAGGATGGGGGGAGTGTTTATGCCGTAAAGCATATCTGCCTCTCTGATGCGATGAATAATTTAGGAAACCCTTCTTTTCTGAAACATTAAAGGAAGAACAAGTCTGACCTGGACACTCTGTAAGTCATAAGTATAATCGATTTATCCTAGTCAGAGTTGCGGTGGAGCTCGGGAACTTCAAGGTACTTCAAGGTAAGTTTGGTGTGGTGTAGAAAGCGCGTCTACCACGAGCATGCGAGTGCCCGAAAACAAAAAAAACTTGCTGGTAAAGTTGGTCAAAATAGTGCGTGCCTGGGAAATCTTAAGAAGAAACACTACCTCACCGGTGCATCCAAGGATGCGGCGTATATCAATTGCTGACAAATTTGTTGCGACTGGACAATCCATCATCTCCAAACACATCTGTTTTGAGTAATGGGAAAGCTAATCTATAAAAATGAAAGGGAACGAGTTGGAGGGCAGCCTGAGGGAGATTTACGGTCCGGAGGATCGGGACCGGTAGCGGCGTTTATCGATCTTTAAACGTCCGCTTCTCCGTTTAATCAAGCGGCTGGGAGGAAGGGAAAAAAGAAGAAGAAAAAGAAGAAGAAGAAGAAGGCAAGATTCAGACACCAAAATGATTTACAGCACTGCTGATGGTGCTGGTCAAGCACATGGTCTCAAGTCGAGCGCAGAATAAGTTCTAGAGTTTGTACGGACCGCTAGAATCTCGGAACGGATGCTCTGTCAGATCAGAAGATGTTCTGTTACTCGCGCCTCGGAGATGATGCATGTTCTCACCAAACAGTTCAATCTAAATCGTTTTATTCCCAGCGGGGTCGCACACACGTCTTCACGGGGTGATGGTGTTGCTGCTGCTTTCTGACAGGCTGATTTAGGCTTTTGTCTGCAAACTTCTGTCATAATCAGAGCGATGAAAAAAAAAAAAAAAAAAAAAACAGCATTACACCGTTACCGTAGGTGCTGACGACGACCTTGATGAAAATCTCTGCCGAGTTGTGAGAAGCTGTGTGAAGGATCAACGTGAGGAGGATTTAAGGAGAAACGACGAGGGGGGGGGGGGCGGCTGTTTAGACAGTCGTGTAGTCGAGCTGTGTGTGTGTGTGTGTGTGTTTGTGTGTGTGTGTGTGTGTGTGTGTGTGTGTGAGTGAATATACCGTGGCGAGCAAATCTGAATGGTTGTCTCTTTAAATAACTTTAAGATCTCTTCTTGTGCTCATGTCTATTTCATCCAAGTTAACACCCACCCACCCACACACACACACTCACACACACATGCACACACACGCACTCTGGCACTTCAAAGCCGCCTTGGCTTCTTTCAGATTTGCCAGACAGAGAGTGGGAGGCAGTCTTTTATCACAGAAACAAAGGTTACCGTGCCGCACAGAACAGCAAATCTGGACCTGGAGCCCCGCGCCACCGAGGGGGTTAAATCCCCTTTTCCCTTCCGCGCAGGGGGAAAAAAGTGTGTGTGTGAGGGGGATGATGGATTTTACAGTGCCCCTCTTATCCTCCCCTCCCCCCATTTCCTGTTGTTCCTGAATGTCACGGGCAACTGAGTGTGTGAGTGTGTGTGTTTGTGTCTGTGTGTGTGTGACCTTGAGCGGCATCGCTGGCACGACACGGGCTGTCTTGCCTGCAGGCGTCCTTGAACTGGATCTGCAAGACAAAAACCTTTCACGCCGTCTGATAGACATCTCGAATCTCCTTCGGCGTCTCGCTCTTCCGAATCTGCTCTCGCCCCCCATACCCCCCCTCCCCCCGGCTCCGGTGGGAACGCCGTTATCTGAAACACGGGATCTCTTTAACCTTACGGTGATACCAGCGGAATTTCAAAAGACTCGGACTGGTTTATTTTTAACCTCCTGCGCGAATTCCCGCCAATTCAGTATGGGTGGATGGATGGATGGATGGATGGATGGATGGATAAATGGTGAGGGTGGGGGTGGTAAGGGTGAACAGGGAGTGTGATCCGGGATGACGCCGAACCACCACCACCACCACCAGGGTGTGGGTTCTGATTTTGTCCCGAGTCTGATTGTAAATTGAATTCAAGAATATCCCATTCTTTACCGAATAAAAAGCGTTGTGAAGCAGAAACTCTCTTGCTCGGAGTGGAACAGCTTGTCCTATCTCAAAATAATAATAATAGCAATAATAACAGTAATAATAATAGGTGCACGGTCGGGGGCGTGATGCAACCTTAGAACATGGTAGGCCTGGAAATGAGCTTTAACACGATTTGCTGAACCAGCTATAGTTGCTGACAAGAAGGAGGAGACGAACGATAACGCTGTTTCGTGACGAACCAAGCCTCAGATCGGTGGTGGGATGCCTCACGCTTTTTAAGGAGCTGATGAAAAAAAAACCCCAAAAAAACCCAAAACAAACAAACAACAAAAAAAAACCTTTACTGCGGCAAGTGGGTTCTGCAGAAGAGGGATGAGAATGTTATCACTATGCAAATACGGTGCCCTTGGAAGCACCAGCACGCCGAGCCAAGGTTCAGAGTATTAAACAAATATTTGGACTGCCCTCCATGTCTCTGCTGCTGAAGCATGAAAGGAGAAACGAGGCGTCTCATCATAACCGCGGGTAGGATGCTCGTTCTTTGCGGGAGACCTCGCCGGGTCGGGGTCTGTTCTGGCCGGCTACGTCGGTGCGACCTTTTCCCGTCTGTAAAGCTGTCGCCTGGGTTCTGCGATCCTGCTGGAAACCATCTGCTCCGCTCTCGTTCTCTGCGACGGATTCCGAAATGGCGCGTTCTCCGAGCTAATGGAAAAACCGATCTTTGCTCTCGCGTGTAAGACCAGATCTCTATTTTTTTTTCAGCTCCGGAAGCAAACAAGATGCTAATCCTTAGCACATAACCTTACGTGTGTCATGTGTGGTGTGTGATTTCGTTCGAGGGCCTTGCGCACCTGTGTAAATATAGCACGCTTTTAAAACGAGCGACTCGAGGTTCCATTAGCTGGAGTGCTCGTGGGTGCTCCTGCACTGCATGTCACACTTCAGTGTAATAACTCAAGCACTAAAACACACACACACACACACACACACGATGGGTCAAAGTCCTTTGGACTTATGCTATACTGCTTGGTCAATGTGGCGAAATGAGACGTGCACACCGTCAATAAGAGTCACGGTGCCTCGGATAAGGCTAAAAAAATTCCAAAGTCCATTTTGAAGTCTTGGTCCTTTGTATATTTTGAAAAGCCTCCGTCCGGTCGTGTTAATAGGATTGAGTGTTCATAGGCTACAACCTATGAAAAAGCCTGCATGAATGGACCATCAGGTATTCTGTAAAACTATTTAACTTGGACTTAAACCGTAAAAACGTCCAACATCACGATACAAACCTGCAAACTTCGGAAGTTATTATTTCTGGTCTGGTTTTCTTTTTTTCCCCTTTTCATATAAAAATGCTCTATGATTGGAATGAAAAAAAAATAAAGAAAGTTAAGGGAAGCATTATATCTTTTTTTACAATGAGCATTTCTGCAGGGCTTTGGTGCGCTCGCGTATAATGGACTTGAGAGAGAGAGAGAGAAAAAAAAAGCAAAGAAAAAAATGCACAACTCGGGGCATATAATCTACGGTTCATTTGAAGCTTCCTCCACGATACGACAAGTCGTTTACAAGATGTAGCCTTTGCCGCTGACCCACTTCCATGTAGTAGCGTCTGGAGACGAGGCCCTGCTCCCCGTCTGACTGACGACAGCTCTGCCACCCTCTGCCTTCGTGAACTGTGAGAAAAATAGGTCGCCATGACCCACTTTTCCCTCTGTGTGTGCGATTGTGTGTGTGTGTGTGTGTGTGTGTGCGATTGTGTGTCTTTTTCTATGACAGCATGTGAGGAGAGCTGCAGAGTCTCGATCAGGCACCTCGAAGAGAGCTGGAGAGAGGGGGGAGAAAAACAGAGAGAGAGAGAGAGAGAGAGAGAGAGAGAGGAGAACATCGGAGGGAAAAAAAAGAAGAAAAAAAAACGGAGAGACAGCAAGACAGAAAAGTCTACCATCATTAACCCCGGTGCGGCGAGAACAAGCTCACAGAAATACGAAGCTCTTATCGGGCTTCGTAATTAATTAAACGGGATTCGGGCAGCGCAATCACTTCATCCCTTTCTCCGTATCCATATCCTGTTCGTTTCCTCCTGCTTGCAAGCAGCAAGAGCGAGGAACGCATCAGCGCCTGATCCTGGGCGTATACAGAAATGCCTGTCCTAACGGACTGACAGGTTTACTCATTAACTTCCAGTGTACACAAACACAGCTTTCCGGATCCCTGGAGCTTTACAGAGGATCGACGGCTTGTCTCTCAGTCTGCTGAGACACAGAGAGAGAGAGAGAGAGAGAGACAGAGAGAGACAGAGAGAGATGTTCGCCGATAATGCCGGCGCGAGCTTTCTCGCCCCCTGCGATGATCCTCTGTGTGATCCCCGTAATGTGAGAACATGTTTCCAGGCAACACAAACTGACAAATGGTCAGATATCGATCTGCATCGGCACGACGACGACCCATGTTCATTCTTCCTCATCCGTGCATAATGCATTACCCGCGTGCATACGAAACGCCTTGGCGTAAACAAACATCACGTGTGTGAGTATTTAAAGTGTTTAAAAAAGCATTAACCTTCCTGACTGTTTTTAATCCAAGGACAAATACGTTGTAGGACCAAAAGTTTGCAGACACCTCACCATCACACTTTTTTTTTTTTAAATAAACATATATATAGGGCACAGGATTGTGCAGTATGGACAAAAAGACATATCCTTTTTTTCCAGCACAAAATATGATTGCAATATGATAGACTGGATTATAGTTTATTTTAACCAACTATACTAACATGACTGAGCAAAAAATAAATAAAAAAATGTGTCACATAGGCAAAGATATAGTACAGATACGCATGAGCAGGTGTTTTTATCGCTGTTTATGAGTTGTTGTTTTTTTTTTTACGACCAACTCATTTTGAGAGTTTGCCATTTTCGTATTGTTATTCATGGTAAAATATACACGTTATAAAAGTAATGATAACTTTCATCTGAAAACCCAAATACAGTGAAACCGAGTAACGCGGTTTGCGAGTGTTTCGCAAGACGAGCAAAGATTTTTAATAAATTTTGACTTGGAAAACGAGCAAGTCTTGGTTTTCGAGTACCGAGTATCATATATCACACATGCGCTTCTTGTTTTCAACGGTTTTTCTCTCTCTTGCGCTGTGGAATTGTGGGTAATCGTCTCCCCTGCTGGGTCTTAGTGCGCGTCTCTTA
>JAOVVA010000009.1:15076067-15101497 GCA_028565275.1 Leiocassis micropogon | reverse complement strand
ATATATATATATATATATATATATATATGTATGTAAAATTTTTAGAAAAAATGTCAATTATACTGTATATATATATATATACACACACAGTATAATTAGCAAGCAGGAAAGTCATTTCTATGAGCTGTACACAAAAAAAACCCCAGAAATTAATTAAGATTATTCATTTTTAGATCTCAAACATTAAAGTGGTTTCGACATTTGATAAAACACAAAGCTCCGCCCCCAGAATCTTACTTGGGTCATATCTCTCTCTTTTTTTTTTAATCAAACAGACATGAAATGATATCGATGATAAGGAAGAGGTGATGGATCGACAATCTTTTTTTTTTTTTTTCAATTAGTTCCTGTTAAACATTATCCAATATCATTTCACTCTAACAAATAAATGCTCCAGTCTCCTCTTAATCTTAATGAAATGTTTGTTTGTTTTTCGCAATACATCTCCATTGTCATGTCAAAATAGATTTTATTTTTGGTTTATAAACAGCGTCTAAAAAAGAAAAAAAAAAAAAAAAAAGGAAATAAAAAACGACATAACCAAAAAACGTAACCAAACATAAACACGTGTTCCAAACGCATTATCTCAGCAACTTAACCGCAACATTTTTGCTTAAAAACACGTTTTTACATAACTGTGTGTTTATCTGTAACTTTACAAGTGAAACAAAGAACGTTTCATATTTAATAATAAACGAGGGCGATAATTATGAATCAACTACGCATCGAAATAGAAAAAGCAGGATTACATAGAAAATGACACAATGTCGTTAAAAAAAGGAAACATTTAAAACAATTTGTTCCGACCTGACGTCACCAACGTTAGCCTGAAAGCTAACCATCCCAGAATGAAGCTTTCTCGGTTGCCATGGCAATCGACCACTGCCTGTGGCTCCGTCCCAATCCGCGCAGTTCAACTCAAAAAAATAGTGCGTCCCACATTAACTGTAATTAACGGTGTATTATTTATTTAAAGACGGTGTACACACACTAAACCACACGGCCATCGACTGTTACAACGAAGGAGGGAAAAAAAAACGCCCAAATTCACTTGGCACAATAATAACAACACCTGGCACCGTCTCTTACACCAGCTGCTCAGCTCAGCTCAGCTCGGCTCGGTTCGGTTCGGTTCGGTTACCTGCGTATGGAATCCGCGCTTCGTGTCTCCGAGGCGTCAGGTGTGAAAGCCGTCCGCTCCGGCGGTGTGTCAGTCCATAAGCAGTCCTTACTCTGTTCAAGTCAGCGCTGAAGTGCTCCTGCTCGGAATCCCCGCCTGCCTCTCTCTCTCTCTCTCTCTCTCTCTCTCTGTCTGTGTGTGTGTGTGTGTGTGTGTTCGACTCCGCAATGTGCCCTCTAGTGATGAGCGATTCATGAGGGAGTCGATTCTTTTGTTATTTGAGCGACTCGTGCGATTCGAACGCTTTGTGACGTCAGCGCCTTAATTCTATTTACCAAGTTACCAACGATCAAAGGGGAGAAAGAAAAAGTTACATAGGACCAAAGGGATTATTGGAGACCCTATATTCAATATAGTAACTGGCATAAGCTCTGGCTTATTCCTAATTAATACCGCATTTCCAACAAAACTAAAGACGTTTATTTTGTGGCCTTGCACCTCCAGGGTCCGGGTTCGATACCCGACCAGCTTCGGATCCCGCCTCTGTGTGCATGGAGTTCGCATGCTCTCCACGTGCTTGGTGGGTTTCCTCCGGGTACTCCGGTTTCCTCCACAGTCCAAAGACATGCTGATTAGGCTAATAGTTGCCGTTCCCAAATTTTTCTCTGTAGTGTGAATGAACATGTGAGTGTGTGTGTGTGTGTGTGTGTGTTTGTGTGCTGGATTGGCAGGGTGGATTCCAGGGTGTACCCCACCTCGTGAAATTCCACCTCTTTAACCATGTTGATGTATCTCACTCCTTTAGTATTGATAACATCAATATTTTATTATGAATATTCTGAAAATAGACCTCTTGGAAATTTAAAATAATTATTTTGTTTTGAACGCAAAATTCTTCATTCATAAAACTTAGATTTGTAAAGGCAAATCTGTCTTCCCACCTATTTATAACAGAAATGAACTCACTTCTTAAATCTCTTAAACTAATAGAAAAAAAATTATAAAAAGAACAAAAGACTTCTACAATTCTATGACATTTCTTTAAATTGAAGAAAATGTGTCTCTTGGTAATATCTCTCCCACTGTTTATATATCATAATAGTGTCATTTTTGTTTTTTCTTTATTTTGTACTTACAGTATTTTGTATTATTAATAATTTATAGTCCTTGTTTTTTATTTTACTGTAATTAATGTGTATTTTATTGTAATGAATGTGCATTGTATTCTATTTTGGACTGTTTCAAACTATTGGAAAAAAAAAACACGACGAAAAGAATAAACCATGTATAACAATTAGTTGGTGTAATATCATCACTGTTCTGTAGGAGCAATCTATAAACTGTTTTTTTTTCTATTACACCACAGCATCCTTTTTATATTAAGTAAAAATTTATTTATAAGTACATTACCAACCTCATTTCATAGATATGTCAATTTCTAGAAAATAAATAACAAAAATCCTCTGGTCTTCTGATCATAAGGAAATGTTTGTTTTTTGTAACGCATCTCTTTTGCCTTTCAAGATTCCTCTCATTCTAATAAAAGTGCTGATGGAGTACTGATAAGAAGATTACATGATTATTGTTCTGTATGAGGACACCCTGAAGTTTTTACTTCCCTTACACCACAGCAGACTTTTTAAAAACCCATTTATACATACATATATACTGTACATGCATGGATTTAACCTTATGGAAGATCTACAACACAATTTCCTGCTATTTCATCACCACCCACTTGTGCTTTCTCTCTCTTAAAGTAAATAAGACACACACACACACACACTCCAAAGAAGAAAGTCTCAGCTTGTCCTGTTACCAAGAAACTGGATCATGCTATAGACTTTTATGTAGTGAAAAACTATATAAAAAAAATTATTACTAAGAGGCACAGGTTGGAAAATAATCAACGATTAGATGGTGTGATATGATTATTTTCCTGTATGAGATTATTAGAATTAAAAATGCTTTCTTTGCTAGGAATCCAAATCTATTATCTTTAAAACAGTGTTAAGGTGGATGTGAGATCCTGGGATGTAAATGGGATTTTAGACACGCCACTCTGCGCGGTGAATCAAACGATTCAAACTGCTCACAGTTCAAAGGAATCGATTCAGTAGAGGCATGGCAAAAATGTTTCGTCTTTAGGCTCTGCCCACTTCTGGCGCGCCCACACAGCAGCCTTAAAGGTGCAGGCGCGCGCTGTAGTGACTGAGGCTGGGCCACACCACTGACCCCAAACATAATAATAATAATAATAATAATAATAGTAATAATAATAATAATAGTAATAAAATTAATCAAATCTTACTGTGAATCCAAAAATTGATTTATTTTTTATGTCTATGGTGAGAATTTCCAAGCAAAAATGTTAACAATCTTATTAATTCAAATTGTTCTTGTGGTTTTGTCTTGTTTATTTACAGTAATAATTTCTCTCTCTCTCTGATTGTTTAGTGTGTGTGTGTGTGTGTTGGGGAGGGGGTGTTGGTGGCATGTTTTTCCAGTTTTCTCCCTCTGTCATTCAGGTAGGCAGATTGGCGATGTGAATTTGCCCCCAGGGTGTGAATGACTGTGTAAATATGTGTGTGAATGTGTGTGTGAATGGTTCCCTGAGATGCACTGGACCGTTTACTGAAAATAAATAAATCTCAATGGGGCCAAATGTCCTTACAAGGATCAAAGTACTTAAAAAGTTTGTGTTCATTTATGTTCAAATATATATAGACTATATGGACAAAAATATTTGGCCAAACATGTTCATTATTGAATTCAGGTGTTTTAATCAGGCCCCTTCTCCCCAGTAAAGGGCATTTTTAATGCTTTAGCCAAGACATACCAAGACATCTTGGACAATGCTATGATTTTTCGCCTTAAGAATTACAATTTAGCATGAGATTCGCATCGCCATATGAAGCATTTTCAGCATATAATTGAACATAACCTAACTCCGGTTAAATTGTGCATATGCCCAGGACCTATTCAAAACATGTTTGCATCAGTGGAAAGCCAAACAATACAAGTTTATAGAATTTTGTAAAATGTATCAGTCATAGAAAGCTGTTTCAAAAGAGTCAACCAACGCTACCAATGTTGTCTTCAGCATGCGTTTAAAAGCTATGTAATTTTTCACACATTTTTTTTGTAATATTGGTAATATTTTCTTCATCAATATTACTCTTGAAGGGGAAATATGTATTGCAATAGGAAGTTTGTTGCCTTAACAAGGAAAGGTTCTGCTCTCTCTCTTTCTTTATATATATATACTATATATACTATATATATATATATAGTATATCTTGTATTACTAATTCATTTATTCATTAGTCATACATGATTAATACACATAATTAATCTCATGTTAACTAATTTATATAAAATTATTTGCTAGTAGGCTAACAGTGAGCTATAAACTAGCTTAAATTTGTGACATGTCGACACTATATAAGTCTCAGCAGTTTATTTAACAGGCTAACTCACTGAAATATATCATACTACAAAAAAATAAAAACAAAATGATTTTTGCAGGCTGAAGTTCTCAGGAATCACGTCTTCCTCGACACAAACCGAATGAATTGTGACACGACTAACCGAGCGTAAATGTGGACAAAAATCAATAAGAACTTTTCTATTCTCAGTTTTGCTCCTTTCCAGTATTGCACTCTATTTGCTATTAAACTTCAGTGTAAAAAAAAAAACAAAAAAAAACTTAAAAGCATAAAAAAAAATGCATGCATGGTTCTTGCTGAGCAAAGTAATTTGCGCCGGTACATAGCTGATGATCACATGATCATAACAGGGTCATGAGGAGGCACCGATGCAGCAATCTCGCCAAGTTGACTCTGGAACCTCAGCGACCTTTCAGCTTTAAACTTTGACCTCGGACGCCACGTGAATGGAGATACAATATCCTCCCTTTCGTTCCTCCTCCCCCGCAACCCCAACCCCGTCGACCTCTGCCCCCGAAGATTTTCACCAAAACGTGGTTCATGGAACTTCAAACTTTGACCCCTGAGCAGAAGTGCGTGTGTGCTTTCTTTTGGTCTTGGCCAGTTCACGTACGTTGAACACAGCAGCTCAACGTTTTTTTCTTCTTTTTTTCCCCCTAAGAACTATAATGAGGCAATTCTGCATTTAAACAAATGTCGTCTCGTGCTGTTTAAGTTGGGGGTCAGAGTTTCCACTCCATTTAAACCTCTTTACAAGTTTTAGTCATTATCCCAGCCTTAACACACTCGTCCTTCTGACACAAGCAAAAGGTTCTTTTATGCTTTTTAATTGAAGTGCTCAGAGATTATATCATGCAAACGTCATGCAAACGCCTTTTCAACTGATGCTTTTTTTGTGTCAAGGTCTCTAAGATTTAAGATAAGTTCATGAGTCATTTGAATGTAAATAGGAGCACTGGTGTAAAGTGGGGGAATTTGATTCGGGGATTGGATTTGTATTAAAAAAAATGCTGGCTAGCACAGTCAAAGTTATCATTTGGGGGATCGTGTATAAGAATTTCTGATCACCGCATTGGCATGTAAATATCAGCAAATTAACTGCACTTTGAGCTCATAGACACTATTTAATTAGACAGCTAAAATAGCAAAGCATTTGTCAATTTCTATTAGACACGAGAATCACCAGGGACCATCAGATACAATATTATCACGATACCCAGGTACCGATCCGATCTGTATCGCGATCCTGTTATTATCACGATTTTATAAATATCCCGCTTCTGTATGATTATTCATTTTATATTATGTTACAATTCTAAACAGACAGCAAACCAATGTGCGAATAGTTTAGAGTGCGCCACCTGTAGGATTATAAAGGAATGGTAACGTTTTATAAACTCAAATTTAAACACATATAAATATAAAATAAAAACAATTGAAATTAAAAGAAACTAAAAAATAAATTGATTTTAGAGTCAGTGTGGTGGTACATGAATTGCCACACAAAAGAACTGCGATACATCAATGAAGCGATTTTCTTTCCTGCATCTCTAATATCTATATGTACGTACTGTATGTATGGATGGATGGATATGAGTGTATATATTTAGAGCTGATATAACACAAATGTCAATGTTTCATGAATGTTCCAAAATTAAAAAGTTTGACTTTAACAAAAATGTAAAAAAAATAATAAAATTCTTAGCATTATCATAGCAAATTGCTGCAATCTAAAAGAAATAAAATACATGTTATACCTATAGAATGTTGTTATAAGAAAACAAGATCTGTCTGTAACAATTATTTACTTATAGCTGAACGTTCTTAAAGAAAATCTTAGCAGTCTGCATATTAATATAGTTTTTTTTTTTTTACATATTATATAGTTATTGTAATGTAATAGGTAATGTAAATGTTTCTCATAATTTATTTGATCAATAATTAAACATTAACAAATGAACCTTGCTTTTATATATCAACAGTATATATATGAAGAAATGAACCTTGCTTATGAAGCATGGTTAATTTCCTAAGGTTTAATTATATCTCAAATAAAAAAATTAAAAAAACATTATAGTGCATAACATATACCTGGATCTATATTAAAATTCATAGGATAATGCTCCTGTCCCGTGCAGACTATTAGAATTTTCTTTTAGAACGATTATAAAAGACATAAAGACATAAATGCTGTTTCCAATACCCATGCTGGGAGAAGCAGTAGGCTGGAATTCCATCACATCCTACGTAACCACACCTCTGAGTACTGAGTACAAGATAAGCGTAAGAAATTTCCCCTTTACAGTGTACCTAATTCGATAGCTGTCTTTATTTTTGGGTTATGTCATTTCGAAATATCAGCTCACGCTGAAAACTGAGCCGTGTAAATATAAGTAAATTAGAGATAGCGTGTGTAATTAAATCAGCACACAGGCATGTGTTTGACTTCGGCACCAGGAGTTCACACAGAGGTTAGCAAGGTAGATTAAGATCCGACGGATTCGCCTTATACACGAAGCCACGCGTTGATCCATGCGCTGATGCAGACAGAGCAGACCTTTATGAGGTTTTATTCGTCCTTTAACCCATTGCGTCAGACTGCCTGGTCCGAGAGGACACGCGGGGGCAGCGGGTCTGGATTCCGACGCCTCGCTGTCTCGAGGCCTCGGGGCCAGGAGGCGTTAACCTTTGACCTTTTAACCTCTCAGTGGTATAAGCCACCACCATGTTGCTGGTGGTCAGAGGAGAGAAAAGAAACTGCAGACAGGTGCAAACAAGCATATTACACACATACACACACACACACACACACAAACATGTTGCGTACGCAATTTCAGCCTTGTGAACTTGGCTCCAGGACCGTCACAGCATTAAGTTACACATTAACTTCCCAAATAAATTATTTCTGGACCACTAATGATAAGTGTCTCCAGAAAAGGAGCGACAGGTCTGGAGGAATTTAGCACTGAGAACCAGGTCATCACTCAACCGCGGAACTTTGACCGTAAACTTTATGTGGTGAGGTCCAGAGATTAAAACGTGGTGTGTGTGGAACGGAGAAGAGGATAAAGTGCAGTCCAGTGGTGTGAAAGGGAAGGAAAAAAAACAACCTTTGGCTCAGTAACTCAATTTGTACACAAACAGTGGCTGATGAACAGCATTAATTAAGTCCGGAACTAGGTGTGGTGTCTGAAAGTCGGAACGAGTGACTAGGTTAGAAGTTATTCAGATGACGATTAATGGGGTTTCGTTCTAGAAAAATAATCAATTCGTACATGAGCTGATATTAAGCATTGAGTACCTGGTACCTGAGTACTAACGCTGATTAATTTCAAATACAGTTTATAGTTCACATTCCTGGAACAAATTAGGTCCCTGGTGTATGTCATAGCAGATATAAATAGTCCTTTCCAACATTAACACCTTTCGACCAATCAGAATTTTCTTTTATTAATTAACCTGTTTATGTTTAAATGGTACAGATTAGTACTTTTAACAGCTATGGCCATTGTTGTAATCATCATGTAAGGTAGGACTTGCAGACGTTTCCTTTTTGGTCTACTCAAATCCAGAGGACTGCAAACACAAAGCTTAATGTTAGTGTCACTCGTACGAGGTGACCGTCTATACTTTGTGACACAAGCCTTCCTCGAGTGGTTATTCTGCACGAAGCGAACACCGAAGCGAATCCAAACACTTCAGTTTAAACGACACGGCATCAACGCCAGCGGCGTGTGCTGCCAAATACAACATGACCTAAATAAAATCCCTGACGGATGATCAGATTCGCTCAATGCCAGCTCATGTTAATTTCCACTTCTGCAAGAGACCCAGAAACGTCTCGGTGAAAGAATGTGACATCTAGAAACCAAATCTCCCAAGCAGGCAGGTATGAACGTTACACCCTCCAGCTTGCTGATGTGTCTCATCACGAACCCCGGTGTCTGGTTTCACCTGCATGTACAGTATGTTGTTTCACGTGGTGTATTTATGTTTCTTATATGCGCACGTACCGGCATGGAGGAAGAAATCTTGAGGAGCTTGACTGTGCAGATATCTGACACTGGAGCATTTTTATAGAAGCTGGCATCGTGACTGAAGGAACACAATCTCTCTGCCTCTCCCTCTCTCTCTTCCTCTCCTATGCGTAAGCAAGGCTTCTGACACGGCATTCCCTGCGTTAATCAAAAGTGACGAGCGGTTTGAATGTCATCTCATGAATAAATTAAACAAGTTTAAAACCTCCCTGGTGAACGATGGCGCAGGGAATACGCTTCCTCGTGTCTTCAGGATCTTGAGACACTTCGGCATCTGTGCTCAGAAAGGAAACGCACTGCGAGTTGGAGTTGATCCTTCTATTATTATTTTTTTTAATGTTTGAAGGCGATTGTTGGCGTACAATGCCGTCTATTCAAATTCCACTTGAACTTTATTAATCGCATACATTACATGCAATTATATCCGATTTACATACCTGATTATGCCATGCTTATTCAAAGAAAAGTGCATTTTTATTCTCTTTATATAGAAGTTATAATAAAATGAAAATTTGGGCGGCACGGTGGCGTAGTGGTTAGCGCTGTCGTTTTGCACCTCTAAGGTTGAGGGTCCGATTACCACCTCAGAATTTGTGTGCATGGAGTTTGCATGTTCTCTCCGTGCTTGGTGGGTTTCCTCCAGGTCCACCGGTTTCCTCCCACAGTCCAAAGCATGCTAATTGGCATTTTCAAATTTCCCTAATCGCTCCTCTGGACTGTGAATGAGCGTGCAAGTGGGTGTATCTGTGTGGCACACCTTCCAGGGTGTACCACATCTCATGCCCTAAGTCTCCTATGAGCCCTGGTAACCCTGTATCCAGGATAAAGTGGTATATATGATGAGTGAGTGAGTGAACTAAAATTTGACATGATTGTGCTGACCAATTCTTGCACATCCACTCGCATATGACTTAACATCAAGCAGCACTTGGGCGGAAAAACACTCAGCTTTGGGTCAAGAGGAGAGAAAACAGAACGAGGATTCAGTTAATTCAGGCTAAATTTCATCCTGAGCCAAGTTAATCTAGATAAACCTTCGAAGAATTCGCAAAGCTTCAGGTTTGTAAGCAGAAAGTAGACAAAAAGCCAAAAAGAGAGAGAGAGCCCGGTCTCGTTTATTAAAGAAAAACAATTATTTAACATTTCTACACCTTTCCCAGGATAAATTAGCGATCCCTGAATTTACTCAAAGGTCACTCGTTCTTGGCCAAACACCATCGAAGTGAAGCCAGTGTTATAGTCTCGCCGCCCACACGTTGCGGCTGTTTCGGGTCATCCGGTGCATTTTGCCGCTGTGCCTCGTTGACCTACTTCATGTGCTCGAACTAATCCCCGCGAGTTCAGCGAGTGGTCGGAGAGGAAGCCGCGCTCTCACTCCCTCCTTCATTTGAATATCAGCTAGCAAGGGCAGAGCCACTTGAAAAAACACCTCTCCACCCTGCTGAGGGATTTGAATGCCCAGTCACAACATTCCATGCTGCTGTTTTTCTTTCTCCTTCGGACGTTGCTCACAAACACATGACTCGCAAACACATGGAAAATGCTAAAAACCTGAATCGGCCATCTCCTGTACCAAGCTCACTCACAACTTCACACATCCATCGTACATAAAATTTTTTTTTATGTACGTCAGCTTTTTGTAAAAGCAGTACACGCTTCCTTGTCAACCCTTAGATCACAATCTAGATAAACCGGCTATGAAATATACAGGCTCAGCTTACAAGAACAATAGGGTTTTCTAATTGACACAGTCGAGAAAGTGTCTCGGGTGAGATTTTATTACCGACGTCGAAGCGATCCCATTACTCTCTCTCTCTCTCTCTCTCTCTTTCGTTCGTGCGCACATACTCTCCTGCTGTGTGTTTTACAGCTTTTGAACCTAGTCATCCTTGTCAAATTGCTACTGTTATGGCCAACACATAAGTCATTCATCTATAATACAGAGTGCATTACACAACTCTACAGCAGGGCGCTCGGGAAATCAAAATATGCACGATGCACGGAGGAGTGCGGCGAATCGGTGTGCAAATAAGGCAAATTAAAGCCATGGGAGAGACGGAGGCGGCGCTCGATTCCGCGTGGTCTGATCGAGGCCTGTGCTTGTCACAGACGTCCCCTCTTCTCGGCGATTAGAGGACGAAGAGACAGTTTCGCAAGGTTACACACTCTTCTCTGTCACTTTTTGCAGGGGCTGCTATGTGTATACTTGTGTGTATATGTGGGTGTAAGGGTGGTGGGGGTTGAGAAGGCGTCCCTGTCCCTGTCCCTGAGGCACGCTCTGCCAGTTCCCACGGGGCCATTGACATTCAATCGCCCCTGTTTACTCATTATCAGATCAGCATGAGGCATTTTAACAGACTGTCCGCTGATAACCGACGACATCCCCATTCCACACACACACACACACACTTTCGAAGAAGGAAAGAAATCAGCGACTGAAACATCAGAACTGTTTAATACAGATTCTCCCGGAGATTTTGCAAGCACCGGGGTCGATCCATAAAGCCCTAAAGATGATCCATAATCCTGGTGGATATTATACAGTGACAGGGGTGACATTATACCATAATACCCCCCCTACCCCCCCAAACCCCACCCCTACTCACACACATATACACTCAATCCTGAAGAAGGCCAAGGTAGTGTGTGTGTGTGTGTGTATACCATAAATACTGCTGATCGATAAGTGCTGACTGGAGGAAGTAAGAAATTTCCATGTAATACCGGTGTTTTGCGTTTGGGGATGTGTGCATAAAACGTACAAGGATGACACGTGTCGGTTATAAAATTAGCAAAGCCGTCAGATAACATGCGGAGCCAGGCGGAGTGACATTACAGATACAAATAGAGTTTAAATTGGAGACATCGGCCTTGCGCGGCAGTCGATAGCAGTCCTGACCTGCATTACGCCAGACCGAGATGCCCTTGGATCTCCGGTGTGCTGCATTCTTATCACCATCCTGAAGGCAGATTTAGCATATTTAGCCCTAACACCGGTTCCAGAGTTTAATATGTTTAATGTGCGGCGGTGTTGAATACAACAGCTTCGAAATCTTATCCTCACATGCGGCCCAGGGAGAACACTTTCAGCTCTGAATTGCATTATTCGTGATGCCTCTGGTCTTTCTTAGTCCATCCTGGATATCTAAACATCCCTCTAACTGGCCTGTAATTCCTGACAGAAAGCACATTATGGAAGGCAGAAAGGTAAAATAAGTGGCCTGACCTTGGGATGGAGCTGAAATACAATCCTCCGTTACCGCTGCGGGTCGGTAACTTTGTCCTTCATGCAATTAAAGTCTATCTCCTCTAACCACCCACCCGTGCTCTGACATTTTCATTTGCACGCACATAACCAGACACATTTTTTCAACAAGCTTCCCCTGCCCGCTCTTATTCAGCAAAGCCAGACGGAATTCGGATATCTTGTGCTTTTCTCAGCGTAAGACAATCACGCTTGTTCCGAGCCTCGAGGTAGAAATCTTTAGGGTGGCCTTTCTGCTCTGTCCAGCAGTTTGTTCCAGTCGCGAAGAGAAAGAGAGCGGGAGAGAGCGACCTCTCCTCTATGAAGCTGCAAAACATTTTATGCAAAACAACATACAGTGTCTTGTCAGATGAGCCAAAACGTTGACGTACGGGACGCCTCAAGACTTGCTGCCTTGGCTGAAAAATAGTAGAGCGTCAGCAACTTGGAGGATGTCAGTTACGTGATGGCTAATTATGCGATCCATCTAAAAAAAAAAAAAAAGAGGGACAGAGAGAGAGATCAGTGTTTGTGAGGAACAGAAAGCTTATCATGTCTGATGGCTGCTTGGGGTAAGATGAACAAGTTGCTCTGGAAGATCATGTTTGAGAAAACTCTCTAGTTTAACAAATGCTTGTCTTTGTAAAAATCATTAACCTGCTGTGTGTAAACAGTAGGGGATGGGAATCGCCAGGAACCATCTGATACGATATAATCACGATACCTAGGTGCCGATTCAATCTGTATTGCGATTCTATAAAATATATAGATTCAATATAATTAAAAAATATATATTTTGTTAAAATTCTAAACAAACTTAGGATGAACAGCAGCATATTACCAACTCTAATGCACTCACACACTCATCGTGTATCGACTATACCACTTTATCCTGTGTACACGGTCGTGGAGGGCCTGGAGCCTACCCCAGGAGACTCAGGGTACGAGGCGGGGTACACCCTGGACCGGGTCACACACATACTGTACACAAATTTACATGCTCATTCATACACTAAGAGCAACCTTGGAACGCCACTTAGTCTAATCTGCATGCTTTTGGACTGTAGGAGGAAACCGGAGTACCCAGAGGAAACCCACCAAGCACGGGAAGAACATGCAAAGTCCATGCACACAGGCCCTGAAGCGGGAATCAAACCCGTAACCTGGAGGTGCAAGACGACGATGCTAACCACCAAGCCCCTGTGCCGCCTAACTCAAAGGCATGAATATATAAATGAAAAAATAATTTTAAGAATCACAATACATCACTGAATTGATTTCTAGAATCATCCCCTTTTCTAGTAAACAGTATGTTTAGGGTTAGGGTTAGTATTAGCATAACATAGAAGTCAATTAAACAAGTCAATTAACTGAAGTCAATTATCCCGACCTGCATCTTATGTTTCATTTTTGGTTTAGGCAATCCCATGATTCTGTTCACCAGACCCGAGGTCTATGAAAACCTTAACAAACATGTTCCTGTAGCTCCACCACATGCTCTTCTACTCACATCTGCATCTTCTTGTTCTTGTATATTAGCTTACGACTGTATACATTTGCAAAAGTCTTTTTATACCCAGAATGAAGTCCTAGCTTTCTACATTATGTTTAATTCATTGGCTTGGAAATTGTATTATTCATCCACTGGTGTAAGTCACACCTTATGTCAATGCTGAGACATGATCCACTGGTGGTTTTTGATGTTTTTTTTTGTTATTAAGACCGCTGCAGCTAGTAAAGCTGGTTTTTCGAGAATAATTATATAACTAGTTTATCTCCTTTAGCTCAAGGCCAGGTTCACCTGCTGTGGGTCAGCCGGTGTCATTATTGTATGCGTCTGTGTGTGTGTGTGTGTGTGTGTGTGTGCGTTTCACAGAAGTTGTGAACAAAAGTGCCATTGAGTCGTTTTGGGGATTATCAAGGTTATATACATAAATCAATAGTTACAGAATGGCTCCACTTTCCACCCATGACAGAAAAGACTGCGGAGTGAAACAGTCTCTAATCGCTCGCCAAGAATAACACGCATTACGCAGATAAACTGTCCGTAGTCACGCCCTTGAATGTAGATTTCGCCGAATACGAACACTTCCACCAGGAACGATTAACCACACAGACACAACTATGTCTTACTCATGCACTTCATTTGTCTTTGCCTTTTTCTCCCCCCAACTTACTTCCACTTACACAACAGTGCTTTCAAGAACAACTCGAAAAAATATTGACTTGCTTTCGCTCTCCTGTCGGTGTTGATGTTCCTTCGCACAAACATGACCTTTCAGCGCAGTCTGATGAGCCTACCTCATGCGGGCAGGATTAGCGCGCGGCCTGAAAATTGTGCCTGCTTAGGTATGTATGCGCGTCATTAATATTCAAATTTATTCCAGAGTGGCAGATTTTTCATTACGGCCCACACATATAGTCGGTGTCATTGAGTAATTGTCATGCGCTTCAGTAATTATAAGCTTAGCGGGTTTTGGAGGGCTATATGGAGTAGATACGGTGCACGGACAGACCCACAGCGAGGTTCTGTCTTATCTATATCTTGAGTCAACAAGAACGGAGGTTAGATAATTAGATAACAGATCGAATACAATGCTGTAGTGTTATTTGCCAACAATTTTTTTATCCATAATAGAATTACACGTTTTTTTTTTCTTTTTGCAGTTGCGCTTTGCCAAACAGGTCAGTTCGTGTTATGACTTGCGTTAGAGTTGTAAATTCTTGTGCGTGAAAAAAACCCTCCTTTTTTAACTGTTAAATATGAGTCTTCTTACTGAAAGAATTACTACCCTGTCTGGCTAAAAAAAAAGTCAACTTAATGGCTTGCAACAACTACAGAGATTTGAAATGACTCAAATTGGGTTAAGAGCTGTCTGACACATTAGAACACCTGTAAGGATAGTGCTGAACCATGAACTTTGCTAAAGAAATGTGGTCAGGAAAACAAATCGTGAATGGAGATCACTTAAGTTGCATCGTAAAATATCCTCGGTAGAAATCGGAGTTTAATAGTGAAATCTGTTTAATCGTGAAAGTGAGGGCATTTCCACATATGCACACATATTTCATGTGTTATAATCTGGGGTTGCTTCAGTTGCTCAAGTCTAGACTCAGCAACGTTATGTGGCAATAAAATAAAGTCAGCTGATGATCTAAATGTACTGAATCACCAGGGTATCACATCTATGGAGTGTTTGTTTTAATATTACAGGACTTAAATAGCAAAAAAGTGGTTCTGAGGGAGTGAGGAATCGTTTTTACACATGAACTAGTGTGCTATAATCAAAGCTAATGTCAATCACTCACTCACTCATCTTCTATACCGCTTTATCCTGTATTCAGGGTCGCAGGGGGGCCTGGAGCCTATCCCAGGAGACTTAGGGCACAGGATGGGGTACACCCTGGACAGGGTGCCAATCCATCGCAGGGTACACACACATACACAAAGGAAAATTTTATCGACTTCAATTAGCCTAATCTGCATGTTTTTGGACTGTGGGAGGAAACTGGAGTACTCGGAGGAAACCCACCAAGCACGGGGAGAACTTGCAAACTCCATGCGTACAGAGACGGGAATCAAACCTGGCCGAGAATCGAACCCGGACCCTGGAAGTGCAAGGCGACAGTGCTAACCACTACAACCCCGTGCCGCCTAATGTCGATCAAATGAATATTAATTACATTTTATTACATTTTATTTATATAGCTCTTTTAACAAAGGTCATTGTCGAAAAACAGCTTTACAGAATCCCCCCGAAAATAGTGAAATGAGTTTGTGAGAAAATGTGTATGAATGAAAATGATCAGATTGTCCATGATGAGCAAGCCGAGGGCGACGGTGCTGAGGGAAAAAAACTCCCTGAGAAGAAACCTTGAGAGGAACCAGACTCCACAGGGAACCCATCCTCATTTGGGTGATAAGAGATAGCAGGGATTGATCTGTAGTCATACATTTTGTTAGGCAGCTGAAAGTACTTAGTATTAGAGTTTGGCCAGGTCGTATATATCAATGATGATGACACATAAAAAAATAAATAAAACAACCAGTTTGCTTGAAGAATGCTAGAAATTTGCTAACATACCGAGATGAAACATGTGAGACCATCATCACCAGCCTTTAGTCTCACCACATCTTCAGCTAGACATTTTAATTCAGTATCCTTTAGTTATTTTACTATTAGACATGATGTATAACCTCATGTTCGGCAACTTCCTGTATTGAACTTGGCTACTCATTTGAATGACGTAATCCAACATTTATCCTAATCTTATCCTTCTGATCTAATAAAAAAACCACCGCAGTCTGGTTATTGTTACAGTATAAAGACCAAAATACTTCATCTAACTTGAGTCTTTTTATGATTTACCTGCTAGATCTTGTTAAGGTATGATCTTGGCCATTTATTACACCTAACTCAATCTCTGTAGTTTAAGTAAACACGCTAGCTGTAGCTTATCCGCTGTTGTTAGCCCAGTGCTGTGTTTAGGAACCAGGAAAGATTAGCTAGTTTTAACAAAGAAGCGAATCCCAGCGTAGTGACGATGTCAAGTTCACAGAGTCGTCTGCTTAGGAGTGAAAGATTTGCCCTGTGTGTATTTATGTGTATCTCATGTCTCCTGCTTTTTAAAAAATTTTTAAATTTCTTTTAGCAGATTTCAGCACAAACCGGATGACCTTTGTGAATTATTTAGTTTATTGACCTCTGCAGGGATTTAATATGAAGGTCGTTTCCTGCTGGCGGAGCGTGTGCCAGCGGGTCCTCAGGTGACATGGGCAAGGTCGCACGTCTCGCTGCGGTTAATAATATATTTGTCAGCCGCTGTGTATTAGCGTGGCGCGCACCTCTCTCTTCCACTTGATTAGCAGCGACCAATAAGCGCTGCCAAAGATGATAAAGTAGACACTGGCTTAAAGAGATGTGTCAAATGTCCCTCGCTATCTCTCTCTCTCTCTCTGTCTCTCTCACACACACATACACACATTCTTCTTGTTTTATTGTTCCGAGATGAAGGTTAAAGCGTCCGCTAAACAAACAGATCGGCGCAGGCCAGGATCGGGCATCAGCCTGGGCACGGCTTAGTGCGGAGGTGTCAGAGAGGTGGCACGGGCCGCTTGGCGTGTCACAGCGGGGTTAAATCCTAACCAAGCTGTCACAGATAATCACCGAGCTTTATTAAAACTGCTGTTTTAGCACAAAAAAAAGAAGACCCCTGGATAAGAGCTGGAGGTAAAAAACAAACAACAACAACAAAATAAAACCCTTGGCAAACTGGGTGGTGTAATTAGGTTGGTTGCAACGAGAGAGGATATGAGTTGGCGTAAATCTTTAAGCCCATTCGGGAGCAAAGTGCTACATTATTGATTTCATTTTATTAAACACATCGATGATGGAAAATCCATGCAGGGCGTGTTGAGAGGCTCTCTGGCAGCAGGTGACTTTCAGTTCATTTTCAGACGCTTTGCATGCCGAGGTCACGGCAAAATGATATTTAACAGCCCATGAGACACCAAGGCACAGTGTGTCTCTCTCTCTCTCTCTCTCACACACACACACACTCACACACACACTCACACACACATACATACACTTTGTATGACAACGTCACACTGGAGATTTCCCCAGGCAAACTTAAGCACGGGAATCAATCCGAACTACATTTTTCACCGTCTCTTTTCTTTGCCTAGACGAAGAAGAAAAAGAAGAAGAAGAAAAAAAAAAAACCAACCGAAAGGAAAAGATGTAGCGTCTGGAGTTCATTTTCACGGTCAACATGTGGGATAAACATCTGATAAATCGGGCCATTGTTCGACAACAAACGAGATCAAACGCTTTTAAAAATAGATTCTCGCTCAAAAATATTTGGGATAGAAAGTGCACCGACGTCACGCTTGGCCTTGTAGACAGGGTGCAGCTGGAGAGAAGATGGCCTCCAGGGTCAGGGCTTGTTTTGTCTTTTACAAGACGCGAGGCTTTGATACACACACACACACACACACACACACACATTGGCACTGTTGAATCTTTTGACAGACCTCACAGCTCGGCAGTGTGTAAAGACCTCTGTGGAGGTGATTGATCCGGTCTCAGGGAAGCCTGAATGGAAAAGGTCACAAGCCCCATGTGCGTGTGTGTGTGTGCACGCATGTGTGTGTGTGTGTGTGTGTGTGAGACTTGTGTGGAGTGCAGGACCATTTTCCTGCTGACTTTCCAGTCTGCCGTCTATAAGCTGATGGACAAACAAACACTTTGTTCTTTGTTCATTTTTGTTAAAATGAAGAATTATTACTTAACCAGAGACAAAATTTTTTTAGTTTACTGACAAGTAAAAAAGTTGCATAAAGAGCAAATCTGTACTCATAGTTAAAAAAAAACAAAGCAAACAACAAACTACAACAAAGCAAAAATAAATAAATAAATATATATATATATATATGTATATATATATATATATATATCGGCATTAAAGTTTATATCTAATTATATCTATACTTTAATACTGATGTATTTAATAATGCATAATATAATATATAATTCCGTCTCAGTTGTTAATGCACTGTAATAATTTCTTTCAATTATAATTTTACACACCCAAACACACACACACACACACGCGCACACACACACACACACACACACTGCTTTTGTGCTTAAAAATTATTAACAAAAAAAATGTCTTTCAGTCATCCCCAAATAAAACAAATAAGAACGCATTTATATATAAATTAAAGTCTACTGAAAATAAGATCAGGTGGTGTAGTGGTTAGCACTGTCGTCTCGCACCTCCAGGGTCCGGGGTCGATTCCCGCGGTCTGTGTGCATGGAGTTTGAATGTTCTCCTTGGTGGGTTCCCTCTGGGTACTTCGGTTTCCTCCCACAGTCCAAAGACATGCAGATTCAACTAATAGGGATTCCAGAGTGTGTGAACGAATGTGTGTGTGTGTGTGTGTGTGTATCCTGTGATGAACTGGCACCCCGTCCAGAGTGTACCCCGTCTCGTGCCATAAACCTCCTGTGACAGCCTCCCTGTAAAGCGGTACAGACGATGAGTGAAACAAGAAAATAAGATCATCTCTGGGTAAAGACAACAGATCTGGCAACCTTAGGCACCTAAAAACCTGCTTGTGTAGTAATTTACATAAGTGTAGTAAAGAACAAGATATATTACAAGACACATTTGAACAGATCGTTTAAAAACTAAACGATTAGCTAAAGTATGCTTTAAAAAAAATAATTTAAAAAAATTGTTTTTAATTACAATGTAACTTTTATCATTAGCATAGAATTTTGTATATCAGTAGGAGCCGTAGTGTTTACAGTACTTTAGTATACAGTACAGTATAATATCATAAAGTCGTTGTGTAATGTACTGTAAGGTTAGAGCAAAAGAGTAGTCGTATAAAAACCAAAAAGTTTTAAGTTTTAGTAATATATGAGTTAGATATTATAAATATATGTTATATAATATACAGTGACTCAAAAAAAGATACAAATAAAAGCAAACAATCGACACTTGGAACCACATTTAAGTGAAATTTGGGTGAAAAATTATGCCTTTTTTGTAGGATCGACGTTTTTAAAGTATGAATCGGAATTCTTTTCATAAAACCTTGAAAGAAACCATTATCCCTATGCTTTGAAGTTAAATGTATGTAATTATATAATTATAATAGTTATGATTATAATTCTCTGTTTGTAATTATCTCTTCGATCTTCGATGAAATCATTCTTCTATACTATATATATTTTTTTTTGCAAGTACGGATAAGGATAAGGATACAAAATAATTTTAAAAGCTTTTACGTGTCACAAGACACAACTCTTTGTCTAGCTACAATAGCAGCAGCGCAAATCTAAAGACGCAAACAATAAGCATGTCTTTACGCCGAGAAGAAGTCAGGTGTGCATTTGCTTTGTTTTTTTGTTTTTTTTTTAAACAAAGGAAAAAAAAAAACATGGGCGTGTTTGTAAGCCGCGTTTACTGTCCAAATCTGCGCGTCCTCTTGCCCTGGAGGCATCCAAAGCAGGCAGCAAAATCACACCAGATAAACAAAGGTGCAAGGAGCTTTAATCTCCTTGAGGTGTAGGCGTAGTCAAAGCATGGCAAACATATGCATATAGGCAAAGTGCACAAACAAGGTCAAAAAACAAGGAGACGCTACGGACAGTAATGAGGTAAACAGGGGGGAAAAGTTGCAGTGTTAAAAAACAGGAAATAAATAAAAATCTGGCGTTCCTGAAAGATAAGGGCACACACAGGTTGGCAGCCGCGGACCCCGTGATTAAATCTGACTCCAGGCGATCCACAGAGGTACGACTTCCAAAAGGAACTCGGCTGCCGGACTCATTTGCAACGAGACACCCCCTGTTCGTATTAGCAAATAAAACAATATTGATTTTGCCACTAACAGTTTCGCCAGTAACACCATCGATCACGCTCGGGCATCGATCACTTCCAAAGCTTCGGCTGCTAGGTCTTACTTATTAGAGGCACTTTTATGGTGCTCGTGCCCCGATAACGCCCTCTCGGATGGAGGAGGGAGGTGAGAGAACAACAACGCCCAGGGTGCTTGTGCTTCATAAAACAAACAAAAAAAAAAACAGCATGGAAATGAAGTGGCCTCGACACATTGTTGTTCGTAAAGAGCGTAACGAGAGCTGCAGGTTTGCCAAAGGTGATGGTCTGGATCTGCTTTGTGGCAACAATGGAAGAAGATAAAGATGTGATCTTTTTACAGAGTGTTTCTGAAATGCACCAAGTATCAGGATTTTTTTAAATTTAATTTAATTTTTTTTATATTCATGCGTGATTAATCATGAGTGATTTGACCAGAGAATGAATTTGAAAAAGGGTGTAGCACACGTTGAGTTTGCACTGCGTTCGTATGTTTTTATGAATTTTAGAAAATCGTCATTTCACGCTAAATGATTTCTTTCAAATTTTATTTAGATTAGAGATGGAAAAAAGTGATCGTATGAGCCACAAGCACAATACCCATCTGTTCAATAACCATCTAAGCTTTTACATTTTTAGTTCTGGTGCTTCTTCAATTCATTTCACACTTTGAGACTCGCCTCCATCGTTCCCTTCATGTTTCCTTGTCTGTTTCTCAGATCTCAAACTTGCGTGTAGTGTTTCCTGGTTCAGACTACGGCTGAATGATTTTTATATTTGCTTGTGACATTCTCTTCTCGTGTTCTGCTTCGCCGTGAGCGATGGATCATGACGTTGTGTTTTAGAAACGGGTAAATAAAAAGACTTCCTATTTACATCCAGCTGCTTGTGCTGCCTCGCACCGGCCGGCTCATACCGGAGCGAAGCGAAACGTGGTGTCGGATTTGGTCTAAGTTTTGCTGTGAGCCACAAGTTCCTGAGCAGCAGGTCAATCAACTGATCCTCCATGCGTGCACATGTGTGTGTGTGTGTGTGTGTGTGAGAGAGAGAGAGAGTGGGGAGAGAAGTGAAGAGAGGAATGAAATCGATGTGGTAATCACTGGATGGAAGACGTGGGAGAGCCTCAGGCCAGCGCTTTTACCTGAGTTCTATTTCATGCATCAGCAGACGCAACACAAACAACGCGTGCTTACACACACACACACACACACACACACACACATATGCAAACACATACTGACGAGCCCACGAATCGTGTGTGCATCTAGACGACTCTTGCAATGTTTGCTGCTCCCGTGACCTATGCTTTCCCCCTGAGGAATCTCCCACTACATTCCATTCTGCAGCAGTATGAAGCTACACTGACCTGCTGTAAACTGCCACACACACACACACACACACACAAGTCTCTCAATCTGAATGACCAGACATGTCCTCACTTCACCAACCCCCTCCCCCGACTTATGGTGCAACAAGACAGCAACCTTCTCTATGATGATGATGAGGATGATGATGATGACATCATGGACAATCCATACATCACATTTACTGTGTCGAGTGCAAAGACAAGACAGGAATTGAAGGAGACGACTGCGATAAACTCGACGAAATTATAAGAGCTTGAATCGAGACGAGCGTGGTGAGATTATCCCCTCAAACGCACCCCGACTTCCTCCCCATGGACATACCGTACATATAACCTCTGTATCAAAAGCATCGGTTTTCTTGTTACGCGTGCATGGAGTTTGCATGTTCTCCCCGTGCTTGGTGGGTTTCCTCCGGGTACTCCGGTTTCCTCCTACAGTCCAAAGACATGCAGATTAGACTAATCAGCTTTCCCAAATTGCCTGGAGTGTGTGAATAAGCGAATAAGCATAATCTCACAAAACAAGCTAGAATTTGTTTATTCTGATAGCAATTCATGTATAGATTAAGTTTTATGTCATTTTTGCATTTTTGATAAATCATAATAAACCTTGACCACTGGACATATGAAATGTTGTATACGTTGTAATCATTTATGTTGTAATAAATGATACGTTGGCACGGTGGCTTAGTGGTTAGCACTGTCGCCTTGCACCTCCAGGGTCCGGTTTCGATTCATGCCTCGGGGTCTGTGCATGGAGTTTGCATGTTCTTCCTGTGTTTGGTTGGTTTCCTCCGGGTTCTCAGGTTTCCTCCCATAGTCCAAAGACATTAAAATTAGATTAATTGGCCTTCCCAAATTGCCCGTAGAGTGTAAATGTGTGTGTGTGTGCCCTGCGATGGATTGGCACCCTGTCCAGGGGTTGCACCTCGCCTCATGCCCAAAGTCTCCTGGGATAGGCTCCAGGCTTTCCATGACCTTGTACAGGATAAGCGCTACAGAAAAAAGATTGCTCATTTAAATTTAATTCTCTCGTTTTTTTTGCTTTCACATTCCCACATTGAGCCTGGCTTCAGAAAAAAAAAGCTACGCCTCTCAAATAAGTTTTTAACCCATAAGCCTACTGTAGCTTGAACTTATAGGTTCACTTATAAACTTGAAACATCTGAGAGTTTTCTGCTGAAGAAAAAAGACAAAAATAAACTGAGAAAGCTCAAGCAGTGCATGGAAAGTCATGCGAATCCTAGTTCAGAATCTTCCGTCGTTAGTCTTTAAATCAGATAAGAGCAGCACTGATTATGATAATTGATAGATTTTCCTCGTCATAGATCGCTCTTACGCGAGACTGAGTGCCCTTCCAGTAGATTTGTACTCACGCCAGCTCCGAGCTTTGCCTACTATTTTCATTCAACCATGTCGATGGTCGACTTTACATAAACAGCTCATTATTCAAATCATCTGATTCTCCATGTACGAGTGACCCTGGCTGACAGTAGCTAGAGTGTGTCTCCAGCATATGAGAGTTAATCCCCCTCGGTGAGCCTCACGGGACGTGAAGGAGGAGCACCCCGGTGGGTGGGGATGGTTCTCTGTGGGTGGCTATTTGTTAAACAATTGTAAAATGCAAATGCGTCCGGCGCTGTTCTAACAAAAGTCCTCAGAGGTCAAGTGTCCTCACGGAAGCTAGTGGAGGCTGCTCAGATATTGGAAAAAAGAAAAAAAGAAAAAAAAAAGGGCAGAAATAATATTTTGCTCTGTATCTTCATCTGACAAGATCTCTGAGAGTTTTAAGTCCCTGTACACGCACTGAGTACAGGGATTGTGGTTTGCGACCTTGTTAACAATGCATACCGGACGAGTGTTTGGAAACGCTTCGAAATGGCCAAACTAGATGACTCTCACCGAGGTCTTGCTTTGCTTCCGTTGTCTGAGTCTCCATTAGACTGGCCTTGGATATCAGTGGTTTAGGACTGGCGGCGCTCGAAAAGCAGCAAAAGTGCTACAGCGAGTGTGTGGTGAATCAATCACGTCAATGACACAGACCAGGATTTAAAGGAAAAAGAAAAAAAGAGAGAAAACAGTGTGTTTTGAAAGCACGGGATGTTCTCCAAAAGCCATTAGAGACTCTCTTACAGCCATTTCGGAGGAAGTGCATGTTTGTGGGTTGACAAACATCACGATTTGATTAAAATCCCTCCCGTTCAATCTTTCTTCCATTAGAGGTCTGACGGCCCATCGTAACGTTTATGTTGGACGAGAAGGCCTGGCTCACAATCTTTGTTCCAGTTCACCCCAAAGGTGCTCGGTGGGGTTGAGGTCAGGGTTCCTTTTTAGGGCCACAGAAACCTGTCTAATTGGTAAACTATAAATAACGCATTAGAACAAGTCAGATTTGAGGTAGAAATGGTTATATACAATTAATAACCTTCTGACCAATCAGAATCAAGGATTCAATACCACTGTGATATACACTGTATAGACAAAAGTGTTTGGCCAAACCTTCAAGGACATTGTAACCAAACACATATACTTCAATATGGATTATTCCCCTTTTTGCAGAAATAACAGCTTCCACTCTTCTTGGAAGACCATCAGCAAGATTTTGTGGGACTGTATTTCTGTGGGAATTTGTGCCCGAATTATAGCGTTTATGAGGCAGGCACTGATGTTGGACGAGAAGACTTGGCTCGCAATCTCCGTTTCAGTTCATCCCAAAGGTGCTCGAAGTGGTTGAGGTCAGGGCTCGGTGTTTGGGACAGTCAAGTTCTTCCACACTAAACCATGTCTTTATAGTCCTTGCTGTGTTCACTGGGGTCATGTTGGAATAGAGAAGGGCCTTCCACAAACTGTTGCCACAAAGTTGGAAGCATAGAACTGTCCAAGATGTCTTGGTATGCTGAAGCATAAAGATTGCTCTTCACTGGGGATAAGGGCCCTGACTAATTGAAACACCTGAATTCAGTAATTAAAAGGTTCGACCAAATGTCCAAACTTTTCCATATAGCGTATATCCATACAGTGCTCTAAATACCAAGCCTTAGTGATGTGAGCTCAACCTGTGAACACTGATCCTACCAAGCTTCTTTAAAGATTAGATAGATCAGTGAGCTGTAGTTAATGCTTCCTGTTAACCTTAGCAGGTGTTCTTAGCTCTAGCACAGGGTCACCCCAACCTGTGGCAACTCGCTCTTCATCCTCCTGTTCCTCTTGTCGCTTCCTCTCAGAGCGTTCGCCCTGTTTATGTTGTATTATCTTATCTCATCTCCCCGCCGCTCCCTGAAGCGCTGAACGCTGCCATTGTTTTGTTCTCGCAACAACACCAGAAAAGAGAAGAGTAGAAGTGGATCGCAAAAAAAAAGGCCTGTAGCGGAAAGTAGGACGGCGGTAAACTCATCTTGTTTACGCTGCTAATCATTTTGCCAATCATGCACCTTGTTATTATTATTATTATTATTATTATTATCATTTCCTTGTGAGAGAGATGGTGAAATGATCCAATCTGTTCAAAATGATCCTTATTCTTACTTGCTAATGGCAGAAACTTCAAAGCACCTTTGTAAGTCGCTCTGGATAACTTGGCGTCTGCCAAATGCCTAAATGTAAAAATGTATAAATCTTAGTGCAAAGATTAATGAAAAGTTTCTGGTGTACGGTGGCAGGAGCAAAGGCTTGTCAGGCATTTATAAAAGTCGAGCGCTAGAACTTGTTCTGCTGCAGAGTTCACACGGACACACAAATCAACGTTCTGTGAAACAACAAAAGTCAGCTCTCGACAGGAGGCAAGGTGATCAGGGGGGGCTTGTGGGGACTCTGGGGG
>JAOVVA010000009.1:15047529-15074380 GCA_028565275.1 Leiocassis micropogon | reverse complement strand
AATTTTTACTCAATTATTATTATTTTTAATACAAAGCAGGATGTTTAAATGAAGCATTAATAAGAAAGCCAGCTAATAAAATATTTCTTCCCTTTGCAATTCATTCTCTAGCACAATTCATTGTCATGTGTGCTTAATTAAAGCAAAAAAAAAAGCTTGTGCAGCTTTAACGATTGCTATGCATTATGTAAAAAAGGAACGCTTTAGATTTATTAGAGTTCCTCCTAAAGTGTTTTTTTTTTTACCGTAATTATGATTATATGTCGTAGCATTACCATTTACCTCCATGTTACTCCAACTTAAACCTAGAGCCTGTCTGAGGTTCCAGTGTGTGTGTGTGTGTGTGTGTGTGTGTGTGTTCTTCGTCTTCTTTTTTATCTTCTCCACATTGCATATGTTTTTGGGACTGAAAGCGAAAAGACTATCGCTATCACTCTAAACACTCTGGTGGATTTGGAGTTCAGTTTACATGAATCTCTACTTGTTAATCCACAATGTGGTTCAATTTTTTTAATTTTTTATTTTTTTTCTGACTCCTTGGTGAATTTTTTTCTCCCTTAATCTATCCATCGAGCATCATAACGATGACTCATTTCCCCCTAACCTAGCTAACAGAGCTGTTATTGAGACTGCGAGGCAGTCACGAGGCACGGCCGCTAGAGCATGCTGATCATGGGGTCATTTTAGTAGAAGATTTGATTATAAGTAAATCATGTCTATTAATCTAATGCATGCAAAGCGTCAAACTCCTAACCTGCAATCAAAAAAAAAGAAGGAGGTCAAAAGTTGTCGCAGATTCCTGTGTATTTGCAGTGGGCTCTTTTTTTTTTTTTTTTGCAAACATGCAGAAGTGCTACTTGTATAGGTCAAAGGTCGATGCTCTGTGCTGCCTCGTCCTTTAAGTAATGAACTGAAATGACAGCATGGACAAACAGAGGCTCTTGTTATTCTACTACGCCTTTACAGAACACACATACCAAATCTCATTCTCACATGCAGCAGGTTTTGTGAGAAAAAAAAAAAAAACAGAGTGTGTGTGTGTGTGCGTGTGTGTGTGTGAACTTGGCTTCTCTTGTCTGTGAGTCATACACATCTGCGAACAAGCTTCGCTCACGTTAGGGGATTCGTCAGCTACAGAGCCAAGGCCACGAGCGTCAGAGGATTAAGAACGAGCATAACTCTTCATTTCCCTGATGTTTTTTTTTTTTTCTTCGTCTGCAGAAGAATACCGTAATAACTGACCAGAAAACAGGTTTACAGCGCTATCCTGTTAACGTATACATGGTGACAATTTGGACGACGCAGTCAGGGGACGGCCTGTTGAAGAATAACAAGGAGCGGCATTACATCGTGTGCAAACAGGCCAGGGTGGGAATTAGAGTGGAAGATTGCCTTGGGGAAAAACAAATGCAGCTTAGTTTTGCTGAGGAATCGAATGTCCTATTGAATAGTCCCACCGGTAACCGGTGCTTAGAGGTGAATGGAGCTTTAAAGATATTTACGTCCCTGGGGAAATTTCCTCTCTGTTTTTTAACGTTTCTACACAATGGAACTCCTGCTGAGCCCGAAGTAGGTCGTGAAAGGATTTTCCTTACAAGAATACGTTCTCCATTTCAGCTATTTTAAGCGCTTACTCTACAGCGTTGGTGAAAATGTAAAACTCTTTAAAAGGAAACTCATCAGTGTGTTTTTAATCATATATCAATCATATCATATCATATCATATCATATCATATCATATCATATCATTTCAACTCCCAGTGTTTAAACAGTGGTTTGACATGTAGGAAATGGTCTAGGTCACTGGTTCTCAACTCCACTTTTAAAGTATTTTTTCCTGCTCTACCACAGACACACACTTCAATTAAGGAAAAGGCTGATTAGTTAAATTAGGTGTGCTGAGAGCTGAGAAAATACTAAAATGTATTTTTCCGGGCCGGTGGTCCTCCAGGACTGGATTCGAGACCCACTGTTCTAGGTTATAATAGTCGATTAACATTAAAATGCGATTCACAAGCCTGATCAGGTTCACGCAATTCAACGTTATTAAAAATGAGACGCAGTACAGCACCATTTCTTGTGGTGAAACCACAAACCAGTCGTTTAATGGCACAGAATAACAAAACACACGGTTATGAGAATAAAAACACCCTTTAATGCACTTATCCCAGAGTTTCACTAGTGCTTGGACCACGATCAAGGTAGAAAGATTTCTCAGTTCGCCAGATCCATGATCAGACTTCCTGCTTCACGTCTAAAACGCTGGCCTCCCAGGAACTCCTATAATGACCCAAACGTGTGGAAATGGCTTGGAGCGAGGTCAGGACTGGACAGGGATGTCCAGCTGAGTTCCTGGAACATGCAAGAGGTGTTGGTGAATATATTGTGTGTACGGTTCTCACAGACAGACGCATCTCTGTCCGTTGTCCGTCAATTTCAAGGATCAGGCATTCCAGTCGCTGAATGTTCATGGGCCACCTCGGCTTAGGATCGCACGGCCTTCTTCAAAAACGTTTGAACCGTTCAAATGTTTTACTGCGGCTAAGAGTCTCATCACCGTACTGTGCTTAAAGTCTTGTGTAAACGTCAATCAGTTTTGCACCTTCATTCACCAGAAAGCTCATCACAAGTCCCGGTTTGGCTTGAACGCCCCTCATGTATAAAACATTGCTGGGTTTAGCAAGCCTGCTTAACCTTGTTAGCTATATTAGTTTTGTAACTCCAGTTCTTGTGAACAGTATTCACCCAGAGGTGTTTACAGAAGTGTTAAATCAGCACGTTCGGTACACTCCACTAAACTCTGCTCAAAAACCAAGACTCGACTCGGAACAGCGAGAAGCCGATTGCAGTAAGAGCCCGGAGGCAGTCGCACCGCTGCCGTCTTGTAAAAAGAGCAAGAACACGCAAAAGCCGGCCCAATTAAAAGGTAACAAGCACCACAAGTGCTTTGTCATCATTAAGCATGAACGGTTTTACAGCGCCTGCTCACGCCCGGTGTGTAATTATGCCCACTGTCTCCCGCCTACCGGCAATGAAAGGCCGGCTCGTGATGTAAGGTCATCAGGGGTCAGAGATCACGGAGGGGGCAGTGGGAAAAAGCTGGTGGGTGTGTATGTGTGTGCATGCATGATCACCAACACACACACACACACATGAATAAACCTGAGCAAACAAACCAGCACTTAGGTTTAAACAAGCAGCAAATATGTACTTTAGACAAGACTTTACATTTACATTTTCGTGTTAACTTCTTGTTATGGTTAGAATAAAATTAAGAATGAAAATCTTGAAATAGGTTTTTCTATGTAACAATTTAGTAAATCTTTATCTCTGGTCCACAAATGCTGAGCAAACCTACTCCCCAATAGAATTCCAACTAGCAATTACTAGAATTGCAAATAGCAATTATTATTATTTCATCACAAATCGACTTATTCATTTGGATTTTGCAAACAGTATATATATCTGCTTATTAATGCAGTCGCTCAATCAGCCAATGGTGTGGCAGCTCAACAAACCATAAAGACACGCAGATCGACGGCAAGCGTACTGGGTGACATTCACAATACACATCAGAATGAGGACAATAAAATCCTGATCTTTGACCATGACTTGATTGTTGATGCCAGACGAGCTGGTTTAATCTAATGGGATTTTCACACACAACCGTCTGTAGAGTTTCAGTCCTGTGGGATTTTATAAATGAGAAAGGTCAGAACAGATGACCAGACTGGTTCGAGCTGACAGGAAGTCAAATAAGCACTTTCTACAGCAGCGGTGATCAGAAAAGCATGTCCGAATGCATCGCATGTCGAATCTTGTTGTGCATCGGCTACGACAATCGAGTTCATTTCAGCCGAAAACAGCAGTGTGAAGTTACCGTGAAGACAAACGAAGACGAAGTCCAGACGGTCCATCTTCCAGGCTTTAAATGTCCAGTTTTGTTAAATGTTCATCCAGGTTAAGTACAAATCCCACCTGCGACGATACATTACTGTACATAACTGAATCAGCTGAAGGTGGCGACTCACTTTGGCGACTCACACCTCCCTGTTAGACCAGATTGTTATTCCACGAACGTAAGAAACACAACAAGGGCATAAAAACAAATACCAAAAAACCTTGAAAAAGGCATAAATGAAATGGAGCGTACAAGTTGCAGGTGACCATCTTAAACCTGGCCTCTGCTTTATGTCCACGCCGTGCTTTTGTTGTATCGTGTGACGTACCTGTAGGGCTCGTTTGGCCTAGAGGTGGTCGGGTGTGTCTGATGTGTGTATGGCTCGACATGCTACACAAATCACACAACATGCCAGCTTGTACACTTATAAGCTACATCATCTGCATTACAATTTATATAATATATAATAATAAATATTATATATATATATATTATTCATTAGTCATGTTATTGCTTGAAATTATAATCATTTATTAGATCTAATAGTTTTTTACCATTTTAAAATGACTTTAAAACTGGGTTAAAATTATTGAAGCTATTTCCAAACTTTCAAGGTTTAGTGTGTCAGCTGTGCTCAAGTTACAAACTATAGCCAAATTTGGCTGCCTTTTTTTTTTTTTTTTTACTAATTCACATAAAAATCCATTTTAAACTCATTTTAAAATTAGCTAATTTTAATAATTTCTTTTTACAAATAAATATGCTAGTAGAATAACAAAAATTTAAGTTTGTATTTAATAGAAATACCTATATATACACTTTTTAACTGATTTTTAATTCTTTCTACACTGTAAAACAATACTGAACAAAATACACAATAATCTCCTTTGAACAGTTGATATTGAGATGTAGCAGAGGTAAGTTTTGGTCTTGCTTTCCTGGGAAGGTCTTCATGAGAGACGGGTTCCTCATGGAGCTTGATGGGTTTGGCAAACAATACTGTTGACACAATACTGTTCTTACAAGAACTGTTCCAGAAAGACTGACTGTTATCGTTGTTGTTGTTGTTGTTGTTACATAATTACTTAATACCATATGTGTCATTTCATAGTTTTCTCCATAGTTTCTCAATTTCCCTCTTAGAAATCTCCAGTATTGTTTTAGAATGTAGAAAAAAAAAATCACAAAAACCAAAATAAGGAAATTTGCAAGCGATCCCAAACTTTTGAGCAGTAGTGTAAATATATATATATATATATATATATACACATAATAAAAATTTAGTTTTTCATTGTAGGCAATGATTGGGGTGGCGCCTTGCACCCGTCCTGAGTCGAGTGTTTGATTCCTGCCTCTGTGTGCATGGAGTTTGCATGTTCTCCCTGTTTCTTGTTGGGTTTCTTCCGGGTCCTTCGGTCTCCTCCCACAGTCCAAAGACATGCAGATTAGATTAATTGCTGTTCCCAAATTGCCCACAATGTGTGAATAAGTATGTGTGTGTGTGTGTGTGTGTGTGTGCTGGCCTGTGATAGATTGGCACCCCATCCAGGTGTATCCTGCCTCTTGCCCTAGGGATAGGCTTCAGGCCCCTCCTTGAACCTGTATCCAGGATAAAGCGGTATAGATGATGAGTGAGTGAGAGTGAGTGGTAATGATCGGTAAATAATTTTTGCTTCTCTTAAATACAAATGCTTTAAAGAAGTTTAAACATCAAATGTTTAGAAATAGGCTTCATAGTCTTATACACTGTACTACTATATAACATTAACACCACCACAAGGTGAATAGGATCTCATTAATTATCAATTATAAACCAGTAAACTGGTGGCAGGATCAGGGCACCCATGGCTCACCCATGCATCTGGAAACCAAAGGCCGACCTGTAGATCCCACGGAAACAGCCATGCTTCGTGTTCAAGGTTATTGTTCCAGCCTCCAAATTCCTGAAATCCCAATCGGACCAAGTGTCCACAGAATGTCCTGGACAAACAATTCTGGTCCATGGAGGCCTGCTTTTTTTTTTTTTGTTACAGTAGAGCACCCAAAGGACCCGCTGAACCACAGCACACCTCCAAAGGTCCTGTGGAGTCCGCTGTCTGTGGCACAAGGGGAAACTACATCATGGTTTAATGTTCTGGGTTTTAATGTTATGGCTGATCAGTGTATTTGTTTTATAATAAATTTATAATTGGAAACATTCCATACAGTCACCTAAATTTGAGATATTTTCAGTTGCAGCTGTTTTTAAAAAAATTCTATTTATTTGAATTCAAATTAAAACCTTAATCATGAAGGGATTTAGTTTTTTTGATAAGGAAGAACAAAAAACAACAAGCAAGCAAACAAAGAAATAAATAAAACAGGCAATTATAGGTAAACTTCAATAAAATCATCGGCTAAATAAATGAAAATAAATCTTATGCACGTAGTTACCGACAGTTAAAAAAAGTTTATACTTGCTCTTGAATATTTTCACTTTAGAACATGTTTTAAAAAAAACACAGAGTTTCCGGTGTTTGATAAACACCGAGGATAAGCGACAAAACCACAAAAGTCTGAAGTATAGCAGGAGTGTGTTTGCTCAAACCCACATCTCTCCCTCTCTCCCTCTCTCTTCCTGTCTGTGATGTGCTGACGAGGCAGCTGGGTGCAGGAGGCACGGCGATAAAAGGAAGAGCTAATGAAAGGTCGCGTGGGGTCAGCGCGCTCGCATACCTTTGCTGGAACGGGCCAACAAGAGGTCGCCCGAACTGTTTCACTTTTTGACTGAAGGGCATCTGGGGTTCAGGAGGTCGCCCCAGAAGTCACCGGGTCACGACCCTCCAGGTTCAGATTCCGAGCACACCCAGGGGTCAGAGGTCAACCCCGGCATGTGAGCAGCCTGGGGTGGAGGGGTAGACCGGGGATGGAGCCGAAGGAGAGAAAAATATCACTCAATCCTTTTTGTGTCTTA
This sequence comes from Leiocassis micropogon, assembly GCA_028565275.1. Classification (NCBI taxonomy): domain Eukaryota; kingdom Metazoa; phylum Chordata; class Actinopteri; order Siluriformes; family Bagridae; genus Leiocassis; species Leiocassis micropogon. The sequence goes on along the minus strand of JAOVVA010000009.1, from coordinate 15,067,526 downwards.
AGGTTATCAGGTTCCTGGCCTTCTTCACACTCCTGTGAAAGAAACGGCACTTCCCGATTGCTCCGAGTTATGATATATGATGTTGTTTCTCTGAGATATCGGTGATGTATTGATGTTTTTGCTTTGTCCCCGGTAGCCTGGCACATAAACGACAGCCCAAATCATGTCCGGTTGTTCATCTTTTCATGACACTGGGGCAGATCAAAAGCCAGGCGCTGTCCGTGTGTGAAACCTGAACCTGCTTAGTCATAACCCGCATAAACATGAAACAGATCAGATGCTCTGAGGCAGGGATTCGATTGGAACTGTTAACCCTTAATGTTTGTTGTTTAATGTTTGTTTTACCAGCAGTTCTTTTTCCGGAAGATTTGCCAGCATTTCTTTTCCAATCACATGTGCAATATACTTATTTTTACTGGTGGTTGGGATACGTGATATAAATGTGCTAGTAGGTCAATCTGCCTTTTAGTATTTGGATTTTAGGGAAACTGAATGCAACAGCACCACCGAATGACGAAACTGGAAAGAAAGCATGGAGCTGATTCTGTTTTAGCGCAGACCGGAGACTCATGCAGACTATCAGTGAGAGTCGTATCGAGCAATCGCACAACGCGATGCGTCTCTGAGGTCTGATCCCTATCATCGCCAGCTATTGAGAGAGCTCATGTGAAATAACATGCATGTGAACATAAATTGCGTTACAACATTCACTTTGTCATCCTTTTATTCTGATAAATATCAGACAGAGTTACAAGTTTTACGTTTTGTTTATTTTGAAGGAAATACGCAACGCACCCAGTAGCGCATGATAGAATCAAAATGAAATAAAATAATATGAACGAAATAAAAACAGAAATCACAAACACAGGTCTGGATCTGGATCGTTCCTGTTAGGGCTCATGCTATGTTGCATTTCTCAACCATTATACTTTTAAAGTACAACTGGTATATATTAAACTAGCGTACCTGTCGCTGACGGGAAAAGAGTTTGTAGAAATAGTTTAAAGGTTAAAGCTAAAAATAATTTGATGATCTTTAATGTAATCAGTAATATTATTATTATTTTAGGTTGCAACTCTCTGTCTAACTTATTAATACAAAGAAATCTATTTTTTTTTAAAGGTTGAGTGTCTTACACCTTGTTTACGCTAAGTTGTACTTCTTTCATCGTCAGCCAAATACACTCCCTGTTCGGTAATCAGAGAGTGAATTACTGTACAGATGAGAAACCAGAAACGTAGATCGGATAAAGTTTTCTCTTAAAACGACTCCAGCGCGTTAAAATTCACTTACACCACTTCAGCGCTGTTATTTCAGCCAAAGTAAAAATATTCAGTTTATCTTTTCCAATTAATATCTATTGGTGCAGGTGTTTGTTTACATTGAGCAAATAGCGCATTAGTAGCTGTTCATAAATTCTGTCCAGCGGTCGATTTAAGACGCGCCCACGGTTTGTCGCATGCGCAGTACGCTGTGATTTAATGTGATTTGTAATCTGGTATAAAACTGCTCATAAGTTCACTTCTACTCAACATTTTGCTTTGAATTTATGGTGCAGGTTTAACTTTCATTAAATTTTGTTCAGACAGTTTTGCGTGATGCTGTGACTAATTCTGGCTGGACAGACAGACAGACAGACAGATTTTTTTTTCTGAGACTGGTTTCTGGTCCTCCAGTGTATGAAACATAAAGATATCGTGAAAGAGTGAGTTCTGATCAATGTACAATTTCTTTTATTGATATAGATCTTACCCTTTGCACATGGTTAAATGATAGCTATTTTTTGGCAAATGGAAATCTAATCCAAGATTAATCAAACAATTAGTCTATTCACTTAATCTATATTATCTATTATTATATCTATGTATAATCTATTCATTCATCACATTCGTTAATACATCCAGTATATCCATGTGGGGGGGAAAAAGCGACGATATATCACCAACGATCCCTAAATGCCGTCACTTTTGGGCCACATCACTTTACCCGGCTGTGTTCCAACTCAAGGCTGTGCTCTGATGTGAAAAGCGAAGGCCAGCAGCTCCCAACAATTTACGAATAACTGAACAAGGGCACAGAAAAATCAATGACGCCCAGCCCATCCACATCACCGGTGGATTTGGAGCTTTATTGCAGCTCACATAGATCATCCTCAGGGTCTTTCTTCTTCCTCTACTACTTCTTCCTCCTCTCTCGTTCTTCTCTTCCCCCTCCCCTGCTCTCTTTGACCTCTCCGGACACTTTGCACCTGTGGTAATTTTTCTCCTCCTTGCACCATCGTTAACTGTGTTAGAAATCAGCAGGAAGTCTACTTTAAATCTCACTCCATGCAAATATCTTATGATTTGCATTTGAAAAGGGGCGAAGATGAGAAAAAAAGTGTTTATGAATAGGAAATGACTGAATGAGGGGAAACATTGTGATCTAGATCATCATCATCATCATCATCATCATCATCATCAGGAGTCGGTGGCTGAGTTGTGCTACAGTATTCTGAGTATAGTACAGTAGTATTATTTTAAGCCACATGGGCACTGGGAGACCTGGGCAGTGACAGCAGCGCCATCATGTGGACAGAATATAGATCCAGTAGCATGGATGAAAAAGTCATTATAGCTACTTGATGTGATTAGAAGGTGTCCATTAGTAAGAGACCGTCGAAGACAGTCTAATCAAATAAGAGAGTGGAAAATGGAGAGAAATTTCCAGAATAAGTGATCATGACTTCAAAGAGAGAGGAATTTGATTTAAAATGATAAATTAAATTCTACATTATATTTAAAGAGGACGCTCAGGCTGAGAGAGAGAGAGAAAAAAGTTTTTTTTTTTAAAGGTTTCCTCAAGAATAACTGAAAGTACTACCCTGCATAGAAGGATAACAAAAAGTAAAACCTCTGTATATGTAGGTTTCAGTTCTGTATCAATTGCTTTCTCTTTTTTTTTTATTTGACCTTTATGGAAGGAGTCTCCAGTGTTCGGTAAGCGGTAAAGCTTTCATTAATGTTGTTTGATACAGTATCTTCAGGATGGATGAGGTGATACTGCAGTGTCTCAGTAACTGGACAAGCTGCAGGTTTGTTTCAAAAGAAGGAGAAGATTGTTTATAGCTGCTATAACATCAGTGAAAAGAGGAAATAACATCTTGGGTGGAAGTCAAAGTTACTTTGAATAGATATAAATATATATAAATATATATATATATGACATGTTGTTCTGTAACTAATATAAGTGCTGTAGTAGCTTTATGAGGAATATACACTCACCGGCCACTTTACACCATTAGGTAAACCTTGGACTGGGTTTTTTGCCTTCAGAACGGCTTTGATTCTTCATGGCATAGATTCTACAAGGTGCTGGAAACATCCCAAAATTTTGGTCCATGATAGCATCAGGCAATTTCTGCAGATTTGTCAGATGCACATCCATCAGGCGAGTCTCCCGTCCCACCCTATAACAGCCTGATACGAGGCCAGATGGATCCATGCTTTCATGTTGTTTACGCCAAATTCTAACCCAACCCTCTGCATGGCAATGTTTTGCCTTTTTTGTGTTGTCCAGCCCATGTGAAGTGTACAGGAGCGGCACCTGGTGTGGTCTTCTGCTGCTGTAGTCCATCTGTTTCAAGGTTTGACGTGTCATGAATTCAGAGATGCTCTTCAACACACCTCTACTGATTACTTTCTCTCAGCTCGAACCTGTCTGGCCATACTTCTGGCATCAAGACATTGTCACCCAATGCACTCCCCCTCACAGGATATTTTCCCGTACATTCCTTGTAAATCCTAGACATGACTGAAAATTTCAGTAGTTCAGCAGTTTGAGAAATACTCAGACCAGCCCATCTGGCAGCAACAACCATACAACCTTTCTTCCCCATTCTGATGCTCGGTTTGAATTTCAGCAGATCGTCTTGACTATGTTGTTGTTGTTTTTTGGCTGCCTCCATCGAGGTAACGCCGTAGTGAACCATCAGATCCACACAACAACATGACGCAGGCTTTACGCCAGATGCCCTTTCTTGCACAACCCTCTCATTTTATTCGGGCTTGGGACCAGAAAGGCATCCAGTGGCTGGGGATGGGGAGAACATGCAAACTTCATGCGCACAGACCTGACGCGGGAATCGAATCCAGGGCCTGGATGTGCAAGACAACAGTGGGAAATATATTTATATAATAAGTGCCTCAAACTCACAACCTTCAGCCTACAAAACTTGTTTTGGTTTGTGCATGAATTGTGAAGTGCACTGATTTTTCACAACTCTCTCTTTCTCTCTCTCTCTCTCTCTGTGGATTTGCATCTACCGCCACAGGCTTACACTAACGAAATTATTATTCAAATCTACCTCAATAATCCTGACAGACACAGAAAGGGAAAGAGAGAGCCAGACAGAGAAAAAAATTGAGAGATTATTTTCACCGTCCATCAGGACAATTGCTAGGTGCTGTTTATTCTCTTTCTGAGTGACAGAAGAGCAGAGCGAGGCTGAAACCGTGCAGGGGCTGATACGCAGATCGATACAGAAACCACGAAGATATGAATATACAGCTGTTCTTCTTTCTGTTCTAAAAACAGAACCAGAAAAAGGAGGTGTCCGAAAACATGAAGAGAGTCTCATAGCCTGCGTACGGCAAATCGAAAACAAAGCTGGCCGGGCAAAATCGACAATTAGAGCTAAACAGTAAAGAGACAGTAAAAAGAATCATCAGGTTGTTGTTTGTCACTTGGTTCTCTCATCACAATCACACACCACATTCTAAATCGCTAACAAGAGCACGTCGTTCAGAGCTCTGCTTAGCGACACAACAATCTATTAATGATTGCAGTTTTTATTTACTAATGCAATACTTTCTTATCCATTTACATAATTACATAGATTAATAATTGCATTAAAGCAGCTAGAAAACGTTAATTTTTCACTTTCACTTGGTGTTAAGTAGAGCCAAGTCATCTCTCATGTTGTGTTCCCAGGAAAGTGTAAACTCCTCTGTACTAAAGTTACATGGCTTTGCAAAAGTATTCATACCGCTTGAAGTTTTTCTACATTTTAACGTTCCTTCAGTCACGTTACACCCACAAACATAAATGTATTCTTGCAACAAGCCATGTGGAACTGAAAATGAGACAGTTGTGCCGTACTCATTTCATTTCTGGATGATGGAATGAACAGTGATCTGTAAGATGTTCAAAGCTTGGAATATTTCTTTAAACTTCTCTACAACTTTATTCCTTACATTTAGGCATTTGGCAGACACCCTTATCCAGAGCAACTTACATTTTTTTCCCTCTCATTACTCATCTGAACGGTTTTAGGGCCTTGCTCAAGGACTTGGTGGTTGTGGGGTTTGAACTTAGGACCTTCTGAACCATAGTCCAATGCCTCAACCACTGGGCTATCTCTGACTAGTATTTATACTAAGATTAAATTCCACACAGGTGGATACTAGTTACTAATCAGGTGACTTCTGAAGGTGATTGGTTCCACTGGATTTTAGTTTGGGGTATCAGAGTAAAGGAGGCTAAAAAGAAATGCACTCCACACTTTTCAGATTATTATTTGTATTAAATCACTGACAATATAATGATAAATGAGCCAAAAACTTTACAATTAAGACCAAGTGCCTGTTACAATAATTCAGCACAGATCTCCTGTCACCACTTTCCAACCAGTCATGAGGTCACCTACTGTATTCACTTGTTTCATACAGATACTGACCCCCCAAACGCACACACACAACCCAAAAAACAACTTTTTTATAGCCTGAGTTTAATCCAGGATGAGCAAATGGTTTAAGTGTTTGCTGTGCCTTAGATGACGAAATTAGTAGAGAGAGAGAGAGAGAGAGATTAAAGAAAGAGCGTTCTACGTCACCCATGTTGCACTGAAGCCATCGAAAATATAGGTCAAGAGGCCTGAGATCAGTCTTAAAGCTCAAACTTGTAGCATTGCCCTCCCATACACTGTTGAAATGATCAATGGAAAGAGAGCACTGGTGTTACAGTACCAGTCAAAGCTGAAGACTTCTCTCATGAAGACCTTCCCAGGAAAGCAAGACCAAAACTTACGTTTGCTGCAGAGGAGACGTTCATTTAGAGTCACCAGCCTCAGAAATCACCAATTAACAACCAGCACCTCAGATTAGAGGCGTTATAAAGACACATCCCAATATAAACTGTTCAAAGGAGATTATTGCATATTTTGGACGCCTTTAACATTGTTTTATTTGAGTTTGACCATGGAGTTAGAATTAGAAGGTGTCCAAACTTTTAACTGGAACTGTAGCTAACATTGTTTGGGATATTCTGTGGTTCATTCTTAGTATAGTACGGTGCTGACTCTTTCCATTTTCGGATGATAGATTGAACAGTGCTCCGTGAAATGCACTCACTGATTTGTGACTCAGCCGATGTGAGCGTCTCAGGTTGGGCGTTCTATCAGGGTTTTCGTCACTTTATAACACACACTTACCGGGTGATCACATTGTGTACAGTTGGAGACGAGAGCGTGTGTTTTGTCGATGCACAGACAAGAGATAGTCCATAGCTTCAGCAAAGTTAAGGTTAAGATTCAATTATTTGTCACATGTAACTTACAGCATGATTTTTTTTCGTATAGCTGGGGTCAGATCGCAGGGGAAAGCCAGGATAGAGCGCCCCCTGGAGGGGATAGGGTTAAGGGCCATGCTCAAGAGCTGAAAAGTGAAGCGTGGCAGTGCTGGGGGCTTAAACCCCTGACCTTCTCATTGGAAAAGTGAAGCTAGGATGCATTTAAAGATGATTGGACAGTTTAGAGTATTATTAGTTATTTTTAAAAGTTGTAAAAAGCTGAACCGCTTTGAATAGTCTTGTGTCTAGCTATGAAAGAATCACTAATAGGTAAGAAAAAGGAACTCCGTTCTGCCATGTTTGTCTCTTATCCAGAACTTAACGTAACTAATGTTTTAATTTTTCATCAATGTCAACTTATCATCATTTCGGATCATTTGCCGGGAGATTAAGATGCCCTCAGTAATTAAAAATGTAAATATATGCATCTCTAGTAGAGGGTGCCATTATTGTGAATCTTTCTCCCTTCAGCACAAAAGGTTGCTACCTCGTATATTGGATTATAGAAGGGATTTTCAGCTTGCTGTTAAGCCGCGGAGCCTCGGACAGCCTCTCTCTGAGAGCTCGCGTGTACGCTGCTCTTCTCTCCCGGGTCGAGGTAGAAAAGAAGGGACGACCTGTTTCGAAATGAACCTGTTCTGCTTCAGTCTGGTAAGAACATTTAACTTAACTGAAATGGCTCTTCTTATGCAGCTTGAGGGGAATGTCATGTCTTGTTCTGGTTCAGTTCTCTACACAGTAATGTATGTACAGATTCTCCAGGTCATCAAAATCATGTTTTAAAATGATCTAGCGGGTTCTATACAGTTAATCTTCACACCACGTGTTTAGAATCAAGGACGATGCCACAAAATGATAACGTGCACGATAACTTTCTCACCCGCAGACATGTGAAACACACTGCACAGAGGTGTGAAAAATTGAAGAAGAAGAAGGTGAAAAAAAAAACGGAAACAGGGCACAGTAAACAGTGTCTGAGAGATGACGGATACTGACAATACTTAGGAGGATTAGGAGGCGGCTGGAGCTTCACTGCGATCATCGGTCTCTCGAGTCGAAATGCTGATACGGTTCCTGACGCAGTGTGACATGTCGTTATTTAGCAAAAAAGATGAAAAGATGTCACAGAGGAAAGCTGAAAGCTGAGTCACTTTCTTCCTGAGAACATAGTTTGGCGTTACATTGCATAAACATCAGAAGCAGACCAAAGAGGTGTGACAAGCACTAAAAGTCATTCTGCTTTTTGAAGCGATCAAAAAAACAAACAGAAAAAAACAAAAGAAAAAGTCTTTAGACATGCAGTTTGAAAAAAATGCTAGAACCAGTGAAAGGAGGCTATTGTAGGCTAGCCCCAAAGCTCTTAAGAAACTAAATATCTCATTCATTATCTAGCAAACTTTATAAACACTATGTAAGAGCTAGATACAGAGAAAAAAATATATAATACTAAAAACGCCTTAGATGGTTAAGTTAAAAAAAAATGACATTAAAGAAAGCAAAAGCATATATCATTTATACACACTCATCGTCTATAGCACTTTATCCTGTATACGGAGTCACGGAGTCACGGAGGCCTGGAGCTTATCCCAGGAGACTTGGGGTACACCCTGGATGGAGTGCCAATCCATCACGGGGCACTCGCACATATACTGTATGTTCATTCACACACTACGGCTAGTTTAGCATGATCTATGTCTTTGGAATGTAAAAGGAACCTGGAGGAAGCCCCCAAATTACGGAGAGAACGTGCAAACTCCATGCACACAGACCCGAGGCGGGAATCGAACCTGGAACATGGAAGTGCAGGGCGACAGTGATTAACCACTAAGCCACTATATGCTACCATATAGTTTACACAAATGTCCACTTCTTATGCCATCTTTTAATGAACTGTCCCTTTTTTATTAAGGAGGGATCTACAGACAGCCTGTACGAGGCTCCTCAGACGAGCCCTGCTCCAGCACTCTATTGCAGTTCCAAGTGGAGTGACTCAGATCCCTGCATCTCTCCGGTGAGCTCTTCCCATCTTTAAAAACAAACACAAAATAGATTAATCATCTCAGTCCACATGTGCATTCCTGAGCATGGTTTTGTGCGTGACTGAGTCACGTTCGAGCGGTCCTTGTTTGGATGAGAGGACATTAATCAGAATAAGTGTCCACCATCTGGACAACGCATCATTAATCTGTCACACATTCATCAGGAAAATGACCAAATCCTGGAATAATTTGCTCGGTTTATCACCTCAACAATTTGTGAATTAGGAATGAAATGTAAAATGGAACTAGGACAGAGTAGACGTGCATCCTGTGTTCTGTCAGAACGTGCTACCTACACTTAAAACATGCTACCTAAAACATTTTGCCTTCAAAATTGCATTTCATCTCTGCGTATTGACTTTTAAACTCATAAATATTTGCATGCACACACTCGCTTTTTGACTTGTACGTGTAACACTATTGGTTTTCACTATGGTAGCATATTTCGATAAGACAGCACAACTCGTCTGGACGCTGGGAATATCGGCGGCGAGGCTGGAATAATACAGCCCTTCACAGGATGTCATGCATATATCATAAAAAAAAACAACAACGATGTAACATTTTAACATTTTACAATTTTTACAGGTAAGTTATTCACAAGTAAGTTAACCAACAATTTACTAATTTAATAATGACTTGATGGGGATCAGAAAATTCCATTAAATTTAAGTCTGAATCTTTAAAAAAAAAAAAAGTTAATTAAAAATTAATTACAGAATTTTAAAAACTCCTGCTTTTCAGTGCTAAATGAATTTTGTCAACATTAAATAATTTATTGAAAATGTATACAATGTAATCTTGGATTGCGAGTAACTCGGTCTGAGAGTGTTTTGTAAAACGAGCAAAACTTTGTAAGAAATTTTAACTTGATAAACGAGCGAAGTCTTGAAATACGAGTACTATACGTACATGCTTTGTCTGCCAAGCGTCACGTGATCACAACTGAGCCGATCAGTCTCAATGAGCATGCGTAACTCATATAGTCAACATTTGTGCACCTGTGTACTGTTTATTAGAACATTGTGACCACGTGTGTGTGTGTGTTCGTAAAGCATTTTTTAATTTTGTGTCCAAGTGTAGTGACTGTTCTTTAGTAACTGTACTGCAACAACGGCCTCCGTGAAAAAAAAAAGGTTAAAAATGCTGTAGCAGTGCATTCTGTTTAATGACAATGCAACATTCCATGAAGTCCTCAAAAGAAGGCACAAACAAGTGTCATTAACGAGATTCGTTCCCAGTTTTCCAACAGAGATTCTCTGTCAGAGAGCAGAGATTCGTCTCTCGCGTCTCACACCAGCCACAAATCTTTTCCAAGCTAAAGTACAGATTGATTTATTTTATTTTTACTTTCTATTCTATTAATTATTTTTATATGAATATTTTTGGGTTGTGTAAAGAATCCTTTATTTCTTATGGGGGAAATTCGCTTTGATATACAAGTGTTTTGGATTACAAGCATGCTTCCGGAACGAATTATGCAATCCAAGGTTTAACTGTATAAGAATGAATAAGTTAGTCTTGACGTTTGATTACCTCTCCAGGAGCTTTTCCAGACTCCCACCACACAGCGAAAGACAGATTTAAAGAAAGCAAAGAGAAAGTAAGTGATTGTGTCTTATTCTGTGACAAGGAGTGAGACCAATTTAAGCTAATTGTTTAAGTAGTGTGTGTGTTTAGGTGTGTAACCTAAGTAAGATTACTGTACATCATTATTTCCCAGTATTCGCCTCAAAACACTTTCCTGGAGCCATAATAGAGCCTGATTTTTTTTCCCCACATTCATTATTTTGTAAAGGAGAGAATGAAAGCACTGGATTAACGGTTGAGATTAAATCTCGTAATCTGCCAGAACAAGGTCAAAGTCAACTGTGTGAGACACTGACAGAACTGTAGAGATATTCTGGGGCTTTTTCAGCGCAAACGGCCTTGCCAGGAGAATCACTTTGAACACTCTCTCTCTCTCTCTCTCTCTCTCTGCATTACAATATGGTTTTTTACCAGGACCTCGTTAAGTTCCACATATGAATCTATATTTATGATTTATATTTTGAAACCCGTGACTGTATTATAAAAGTATAGTACATTTTGTTCATATAATATCTATGTTCCATGTTGACACATTATACAATTTCAAAGTTACCTTAAAAACTGCTGTACAATGGATGTCAATGGCTTATTCATGTCCAGCTGCATCCTTTCCTGAAAAAGCAATAAATACAATACATGCTCTGATGAAATTTACCAAGCTCCACCCACAAGCTAGCTTTCTTTTATCACACGACAGAGGGTCATTGTTATCTGCAACAATCTCTTTTCTCTCTATCTCTATTTCCTTCCACATGCATGAGCTCAAAGATGCCTGTGATTGGCTAGAGTTGCTGTGATTGACATGGGAGCACGCCCCTCCCAACCAGAAAGCACAGCAAATTTTGCTCTCTCAGACTCCCAGGAATAAAACTTCGTAGGAATAAGAATAGTGCTTTACTGCTGCGTCATATTTTTTTTTTTATCCCATTCCACTTGGCTGCTTGTAATGATAATATAATTAACTTTCTTGTGCTCTTTTGTTATTTCAAATAAGCTGTAACAATAGACCTTTATTGTGTCTAACACATCTTTTGTGTTTTATGGGACAGATCGCGCACATCAGAGTTAACACGCATGACTGGTATGTCAGATTCGCCTTTTAATCACTCTGCACTCTGCCATTTTTAATTAAAAGTTGAAAGCGCATTCTCTGAAGCCTTGACTTTAGTTACATGAGTTTCCCCCTGATCCATCGGTCCTTTATCACTCTAATTTTGTCCTTCCAAATTAAGCCCACTCTCCCAAATGGCACAAATGGCTGTCCTCGTCGTACCCCACTTGGCTGCCTCAGTTCCTGGCGCTTGATTTATTTCACACATTATGGCTTTTACCAACATAATGGCTATTTTGGTCTCTCTTCTTATTTAAAGACAGAACAGCATCCGGTAATGTCTACTGTCCATGCCCTGGGAAGAGAGATGATCTAATTCAGCACCTAGCTCAGGGTAAGTGATACAGCAGGATGTTTGTGGGTACGTGTATTAGCCATGAACCTTAATTTCTCATTATGATAACGCAGAATTGATGACACTAATGCCATGGCGTTCAAATGGAAAAGTACTAAATAACTGCCAGGTTCAATATGGAGCCAAGAGTCCATCTGATACCACTATTCTTGCAATTAACTATAAGACCATGCTGTAATGTTTGCACATTTATTTTGCATGCATGGTAGCTTGTGATCTTTCTCTAACTGATTATGTATGATCTCTTCATTCCGAGCAGATCCAAGTGAAGATCCTTACCTGATGAACACCTTGGCTCGAGGAGAAAGAACTGAGAGAACTGACAGGGATTATGATGTTCAGGTATATCAGCAAATCTCAGTGTCAGCTAATTCATCTCTGTATCTTTATCTGCCTGATTGGTGTACGTTAAAAAAAAAAAAAAGGTTTTAAATAGAAATGAAACACTGTTTTCAGAGACACATTGACGTTTATGAGAAAACCACAAGCCCACCTCTTCCCGCACATGGTCTACGTCAGTCGTAAAAAGACCTCCATGTAAATCACTTCATCGAATTGTGGACACACTTTATGAGTCATGTTAACAATAGCATTCTGTCAAAAATGAGACAAATGAGAGGGTTGATTAGCAGACGTGTCATACAGTGGTGATTAAAATCTTAAAATGCTTAATGTCTCTGATTGTCTCGAGTGTGATTCCTCTGTCCAGGTGATTCTTCAGTGTCAGACAAGTCACCTCTGCTTTCCATTAGGCAAACCTATTCCACAAAACTAAATCCATTCACTAAATTCATAGAGATTCATTGACAAGAAATTTAAATACATGTATTCATGTCACAGCATTACAAATTGACTTTTTTTTCTTAGTTATTTTACATATGGGATGGAATCGTAATTGTTTCATTGACCTTTGCACAATTACTGAAAAAAACAAAACATTATTTAAATTTCATACGATCGTTGTGTGTCCTATACTGATCATCCATTAAAAAGCATTTTGTAAAACATTTTAAGGAGGTTCAAACCTATAATCCCTGCCTAGCTATGTCTCTGGGGTGCCCTGATGCAGTACAATCTCTTAGCACAACTGATTATTATTAGTAATGCAGAACAGATTGCCGTGAATGGCCTGTTTAATCTTTCCGACACGTGCCAGGCATGGTTATGAAGCCAGGAGCTGGAAGGCAGCCCACTACCCACTCAAACATGCCCACTGAAGTCCATTACAAATACTGTTGGTTGTTATGTGGCACAAGGGGCCAATCAGTTCCCATTTGCATTTGCAGATTACCGCAAATGGGCAGGGATTTGGGTGCCAAGATTTTTACTGCTTCTTTAAAATGCAGAGTAAAATCAGAAACAAATACAAAGCATCCAAACTGGCTATCCGTGTCTATAGTAATTAGCTTAGCCAGTAGCTATAAACTCACAGTCAATATGATAGCAAAACTATTTACATATTTCCTGTCAGTTAATTTTAAGCCGTTAATGATGACAGTATCTGAGGACTTTTTGATGAGTAACTTAGCCATTCAAGTTTAAGCATGAATATAAACCAATTCATCTCATAAGTTCTACTTTAAACAAGCACCGAAAATCAAAATCAGAAGCCTCAAAACCACACGGTAAGCAGCAATTTCAAAATAGTTATTGAGGGTCTGTTTCATCTTTCTCTGATTAGGAAACAGCGAAACGCCACAGCACAAGTGGTACCAAAATTTTTTTAGGGGAAAGCACATAATCAAAAAGTTATCAGTTACCAGTTATCAGCCAAAGACTAATTTGAATATTTGAGGGACAGTGGTGATTAGTGATTAGTTGTGGGGTACACTGGTGACCCGTCATTGGTTGTAGTTAACAGTGGTGAACTGTGATTGATTGTTGGGAACATCGGCGATCAGTTATTGGCTTTTAGGAGCAATGATGATCAGTAATTGGTGGTGGAAAACAATGGTGATTAGTGATTGGTTTTTGGAAACAATAGTGGTCAGTTATTGGTGGCAGCGAACAATGGTCATTAGTGATTGGTTGTGGAGAACAATAGTGATTAGTGATTGGTTTTGGGAAACAATGGTGATTAGTGATTAGTAGTAGGGCACAATTGTGATAGGTGATTGGTTTTGGGAAACAATGGTGATTAGTGATTGGTGGTGGGGGACAGTGGTCATTAGTAAATTATTGGTGAGAAACAATGTTGATTAGTGAATGGTGGTAAGGAACAATGATGATCAGTAATTTGGGTGTGGGGAACAACTGTGATTAGGTGTTGGTTGTGCGAAATAACAGTGATTAGTGATTGGTGACAATGGTGATCAGTGATTGGTTGTACAGATTAGTGATTGATTGTCAGGAATACCGGTGATCAATGATTAATGGTGGGAAAGAATGCTAATCAGTCATCACCAGTGGTCCTTGAGAACATTAGCCCATGCAAAAGCAACTCAGTTATACTTCACACACTGATGGTGAGTAAACTGGACCTGCTAGATCAACCTGTATAAGCCAGAAATCAATAAATTGGCAGCATTGCTACAATATCTTCAATACATCCCTGATGCCTTAATTTAATTTGTTCAGAAAAACATTATGCTTTGTCTAACTATCCTTAATCCAACACCAGCTTAATTTGATGGACAACTAAGCACATTCTACTCTTCTTAAACACCATCATTCCTTTAAATTTTCAGTCATTTAGTTTATGCACAACTGATTATCAACTAATGAGATTCCTGGATCTCATCAAACTGTTAAAGTGGCAACCAAGAATTAAACAAGCCTTTCATGTCTATATAAACTAATAAACGTTTGTCTGAGTGAACTGAGTTAAATACTTACTGATAGTACTGCAGTACTGACCTTCCCTCTGGCCTGCAGGTTGGTGAGGACAAGGCACATGGAAGTCTTCAGAAGCTCCACCAGCTGGTGAAGAGCAGTGTCGAGGAGAGCAGAAATCATCCAGACATCAGTGGTAAGGCCTATTATTATGTCAAATGTCTAGTATAGTATATGGCATGAAATCAGACCTTATGTTGTTGAAAATCTGGCATACAAAATTTCATCTGTCTCTGTGAAAAGAAGATCAGGTTACAGTAATAACCTGCATAGGACTCTCTAAAAAGTCTGAAAAGAAGCTCAAGAAACAGTCTAACCAGCAGTCTGAACCAGATAATGAGAAGGATATAACAGAAGTGGAAAGACTGTGGAGCCCTGGACATTTCCACCACCACCACTGGGGCTCCATGGACACCTGTTCAGTCTGGGAATCCTCCGAACACACCTGCCACAGACCCACAGCCGATCCATGGCTATGCAGAGTTAACTTCACTCTGCCCCGAGGAAGCGATCGGCACCACTACGAGGAACTGTTCCATGATTCGGACTGCCTCACAACGGAGTACCCACCCCTGAGGGTCATCCGCTCATTCACTCACCTGGACATGACCAACACCATGGTGAGTCGTCTAGCCATGCTAACATGACCAATTCTAAAATTTCATGACCACGATCATATGGAATAGTTCCCAATTAGTTCCCAAAAATAAATAAATAAATAAATAAAGCAACAACCAGTTTTTACATTTTCTTTAATGTCAATCAGACCTGATCAGTTTTCACTTGCTAACAGCTGTACTTTAATCGTGCCCTCTGTGCAAAACCATGAGAGATATCAAGATATGAACCTGGTTGTAAAACAGCATCAAAACAGTGATTCTCCAGAAGATAAGGTCGCTAGTGCAGTGAATGTGTTTAGATTAAATGTAGACTAAAGGTAGACTTTGATGCTATTGATTAAAGTGATGCAACAAAACAGATGTACTTTTCGTCAACCTTTTTCCTGTGCATGACCTGTGTAAAAAAAAAAAGGTTCCTGAAACACATTTGCAGTAACCAACACATTTACATAGCAATCATCTTGCATGTCTCTTACTCTCTATACTGCGGCTTTTCTCCTGAAGCTGAGCTCTATGACCAGATGTAAGTGCCACATAACAACACATCCTGTGTACAGACAAGGAAGTGCGGGCTCGGCCCTGTGTGTGTGTGTGTGTGTGTGTGTGTGTGTGTGTTTGTGTGTGTGTACAGAGAGTGCTAGAGAAGTGTGAGTGTGTATGGTGTGGTGTGCGTTTGGTCATGCATAGGAAATTTTGCTTCTAAAGACAAATAACACATCTTTGAAAGTCATGCTTCAGAGGAGACCTTCAAATGCCTCAGAGAAACCAAGGAGTAAGCCAAAGGTAAAAACAAAGATTCATATTATAAATAATAGTGTGTCAGAGGTAATAAAATGCATACGTTATAATGTTGTAAGACCGTTGCGAATGGAATTGTGCAAAAGTTCTGTTGCAATATTGTTCCAAATGTGAGGCGGATGGTTAATGATTTGAAGTGACTTTTTAAAAATCTACAACATAAATTGCAAATAATGAAAACTGTAAGACTGAGTACTAAGGATTGTAGAGGTAAAAAAAAAATAATTTATTAATTTATTTTTCCAAAAACAGAACAGGTTAGAGAAAAAAAGACCAAAAATCTAAAAGTATATATCTACTCTATCTCTCTCTATCTTTCTCTCTGTTATTTTTAACAAGGCTCCCCTCCACCCAAAAAATTTTAATAAATAAATAAATAAAATAAAATAAGTAAAGAAAACGTAACCATCATTCATTTTCATTAGTCATCCTCAGTCCTAACCTAATTAAAAATAAATTAAAATACAAATAAAAGAAGGATGTAACACACTTTGCTACCTTCGCTGTTCATGGTTTCTGGATTAGCACAGAAGAATTACGACACAATTTTATTTCACAAATTCTGCTGCAGTCGTGCGATCGTCTTACGATACCCTTCTGTCTTTATCAGCGCTCTTACAGCTTTGGCAGGTTCGACACGTCCAAAAACCAGCCCAAGCCGGAGGAACATGAAACCTCTTTGGTAAATACTTCTATCTCCATTGCTGCTTATAGATATGAAGATGTAAAGAAATAATAATAATAATAATAATAATAATAATAATACGTGCAGGACTGTAGTTTCATCTCACATGTGGTCTTGTAACTTTAACCCTTTTTTTTCTCTTTTTTTTTAAATGACAGGGACATCAGGGTGCTGATGGTGAATCAGCTGAAGGGGACCATATCAAAGGGGGGTTAGGGAAGAAGATGAAAGCCATCTCGATGACCATGCGCAAGAAGATGGGGAAGAAATACGCCAGAGTTCTGTCAGAGGAAACGGTGAGCACTGAAGATGAAAGCAAATGGGTGTTTTTTTTTCTTTTCCGCAGAGTCTGCTTTTTTGGCACGTTTCGTGTAAACCTATCATTGGAAAGCATCGCAACTTTCTAACCACTGAAGTGAGAAAACATGTGTAAATGTTACCCATTAGGATGTGCATGCTAGACTTTTTATTTTATTAATAAAAAAAAAAAAAACACATGAATTTAGAAATAAAAAAGTGTGGTTTTTAAATAGACTGAACAATGATGTACTATAAAAAGCAACTCTGGGGCAAAGAATAAAACACTTGGGATTGTGCTGTTATAGGAGGAGAAAAAAAATCAATAACAGGGTGATTTGCCACAGTTTTGTTGATTATAAACTCAGAAGTGTTTATTTCCCCTTATAACACAGGATTTAGCTATCAATTAGTTTTACTTATTAAAGAATGACACATATGTTTATCTATTTATCTAAGCATGAAGTTTTCCGTTCACCATCTTGTCTTTAACCTGAAGGCTTTCTGGTGTATCTCTGACTGTTATCTCCTCGCCTTGTCATATTTCACTATAGAAAACATCGTAAACAGAGTATTAGAACAAGTGCATTTATACACCTCATGCAAAATTTTCATCTTTACTATAAACATTAGAAAATTAGGCTGACCAATCAGATTTGGGAACACAACAGCACCGACAACAACATCAATGTACTCTGATTTACACACGGTGAGGCAGCATCACTTCCTCAATTCTAACCAAATTGGACACGTTGGTCTATAATTAGTGTAAATAGAGTACAGTAAAAAGGCCCCAAAAAGAGTGTGTCTCTTGTAAGAGCAGTTTGAAAAGTGTGTGGTGTGTTTTGGACAGGGAGAAGGTGGAGATGGAGAGCAGGAAGGTGCAGAAGTGCCTAATGCCAGTGAAGCTCCAGCTAAAGCCTGCATAAAATCCAGCAACAACTCCGTGGAAAGTCTCTTCAGTCTCCACAGCGGCCAAAGCTCCTCCAGCAGTAAGCTTTACACACGAACAGACAGACCCATATACACAGATATCCACCTCATTCGTCCTAAATAGTGCTGTTTTCTCAATAATGTGGGATTTGTTTGCCTCATTTATCACACTGCGGTACAGAGTGAAACAGGTGAATGTCACAGAACTAGGCTGTTTTAACATGAAGGCCAGTTTTACTTAGGAACCTTAAATACAGAACATGAGCGTACACAACAGAGGCTTAAAATCATACAGTATAGGAGTACAATTCCATTTGAACGCTCAATTATTTTTAGACTTTAAAGTCTGACAAGTACAGAGAATCTACAAATTCCCGATATAGAAAGTGCAAATGTTTATATGACTTTAGGACAAAATCAAATAGATACTAATTTCCCATCACAAAATAGTTCACAAATATAGCTAACTAATGATGGCTAAGGCATTATTAGTGAGAAAAAAAACACCAAAATGCAAAGTAAAAACATAAATGATGGCATTTTCATTTCCGAATATGATATTAATAATCTCTAAAAGTTTGCACTTCCACATTTAGTCTTTAAAACGCCCTCCAGCCTCTTTCATACCCTCTGAACATCTATTAGTTTCTCATAGTCATACTATCTGATATTAGATGTCCTTACACTATTTTGCGTGCTATAGAATACACCCAAATGTCTGTCTGTCTGTCTAATTATAAATAAAAGTCTTGTAAGGTTACCAAATGGGCCTAGTAAGTTGAAACGCTAAAGTCAAAGTCTTTAGGTCTCGATTGCTCAGTCTTAGTTGAGAACATTATTATGGAATGTGTGCTGGTTCTTAGGTGGTATCACCAGTGGCTCTGAGGGCTCGTGTAACAGAGACAGTCTGAGGCTGGAGGAGGAAGTTCATGACAACATTCAGTTCTGTGGCAAAGCGAAAGTTCACACTGATTTTCTCCCGAGTCCGTACGACACAGAATCTCTAAAACTCAAGGTAAGCATCTCATTAATTTATTCTAATAGCCCTGAAGTGGATTTCCACCTCATTAGTGATTCTAGCGATATCATGCTAACATTTATTTTAAAATTTCATATATATGATGGAAATCCTGTATATCTGCATAATACTCTGAGATTTGATAGCTGTAAAAAATCCATCTAGACCAGAACATAACCCTTAACTACTGAAGAAAGTTCAGGATCATGTCAAAGTCTTTATAACTTCTACTGTAAATATTTTCTTGTCTCAGGTTGGGGACATGATCGACATCATCAGTAAGCCCCCCATGGGCATATGGACAGGCATGCTGAACGGTAAAATAGGCAGCTTTAAGTTCATCTACGTTGACGTCCTGGCTGAAGAGCGTGCTCCACTGCACAGGATGGGAAACCACAGGAGAAGCAGACGACCTCGACCCAAAACGCTCCAAGAGTTCCTTGAGAGACTGAACCTAGAGGTGCTGATTTTTTTTTTTTCAACTGCATGCCACATGCAAATGTTTGATCCAAGGAATTTAGGAGAGCACATCAACAGCTTATTAGAAAACAAGCACAGAAAATTTGTGAAATATTTAGAGAAACCTGGATATTCGTTTAGGATCCATAATAATCAGGAGAGAAATCCAGACTCAAATGGGAACCTAAAGGGAACTTCACAGAGACTGGTGGTATTAGAAATTATAACAGTTACTAATCAGAATACAGGTGTAGAAGACTGAAGACAAAAAGTAGTGTATGTTTTGAACGTATGTACAGATTATTAATGTGAATTCTGGGTTTAGCAACAGTGTTTACGATTACAGCAGCAGTTCTTATGTGCAAACATCTTGTATTAAAATAAGTCTTACCATTCCTTCATTTGGAAGGTAACAGCTCCAGTCCTGGCAGGTAAAGACTCACTCTTGTTCTCTTCCAATTCAGCCAGAGTTCAATGGTGCCATTATTTACCAACACATTGAACCAGTCTTTTGTCCGTGACTTCTATTTGTCTTTTTTTTCTGCCCCTGTTTTTGCACAACACTTCCTCCATCAATTCTGCCCCTCGACTGTTCTGTACATACATCAGAGTATAAACTACGTCTATGCTTAGTTACGGCAAGGTGCTGCTCAA
>JAOVVA010000009.1:15028094-15046269 GCA_028565275.1 Leiocassis micropogon | reverse complement strand
AGCCTAAAACACAATAATTACCCCTCAGTTAGCCTAAAACACAATAACAACCTC
The DNA here is from genome assembly GCA_028565275.1 of Leiocassis micropogon. Lineage (NCBI taxonomy): Eukaryota > Metazoa > Chordata > Actinopteri > Siluriformes > Bagridae > Leiocassis > Leiocassis micropogon. Next base: position 15,046,215 of record JAOVVA010000009.1, on the reverse strand, counting down.
TCAGTTAGTCTAAAAGACAATAATTACCCCTCAGTTAGCCTAAAACACAATAATTACCCCTCAGTTAGCCTAAAACACAATAATTACCCCTCTGTTAGCCTAAAACACAATAATTACCCCTCAGTTAGCCTAAAATACTATAACTAACATTCATTTAGCCTAAAACACAATAACAACCCCTCAGTTAGCCTAAAACACAATAATTACCCCTCAGTTAGCCTAAAACACAATAATTACCCCTCAGTTAGCCTAAAACACAATAATTACCCCTCTGTTAGCCTAAAACACAATAATTACCCCTCAGTTAGCCTAAAATACTATAACTAACATTCATTTAGCCTAAAACACAATAACAATTCCTAGGTTAGCCTAAAAGACAATAACTACCCCTCATTTAAACTCAATAACAACCCTCCAGTTAGCCTAAAACACAACAACAACCCCTCAGTTAGCCTAAAACACAACAACAACCCCTCAGTTAGCCTAAAAGACAACAACAACCCCTCAGTTAGCCTAAAATACTATAACTAACATTCATTTAGCCTAAAACACAATAACAATTCCTCAGTTAGCCTAAAAGACAATACAGTAATTACTCCTCAGTTAGCCCAAAACACAATATCTACCCCTGGTAGGCCCCCACCCAATAATTACCCTCCAGTTAGTCTAAAACACAATAACTACCCCACATTTAGAAAAAAAAAAAAAGTTCAATATTTAACCTCAGTTAGTACAAACACAATAGTTACCTCTCAGCTAGCTTAAAAATAACTATACTTCACTAAATGTAAAAAAAAAACCACACAATTACCCCTCAGTACACCACCACTGTACGTATATCTCAGTTAGCGTTAGCCTATGCTATAATTACTACACAACAAAGTAGCTTATCCTGATACAATATGTGACGAGTTTAGTGTACATCCTGTGCACATTAATATCTCTTTTTAAATTGAAGAAATTATTCAAACAGTTGTAAGTCTGTGCTTAGATTCAATTCCTACTCATGTGTAAATCACCTTGGATAATAAATAAAGAACATGAATTCACTGGATCCTTGCCAAAGGACATTTTCTGAAGGACATAAGCAGACCTAAACCCATGGGTCAGCAAGCTAATTCAGCACAATAATTTTTAACGGTTGAAATGTAGCTTTCATGGACTTCCGGAAATTAGTATTCTAACCAGAAATCCCCCTTTCTTAAATATTTTACACTTGGGTTCTAGAGAAGCAAACAAAAACAGTGTGGAGTTAATGAGAACAAGCAAGCCGTGAAGCAAGAGCTCAGCTACTGACAGGAAATGAGTGTGAGTTTTCTGTGGTTTAGCGTTTGAACCAGCCCAACCCTAAACACGTTGCAAAACTAGCTTATTTTTTTTCCAAAACATGTGTGCGGACAAAAAAGTCTGTCGTCTACTGAAAATCTTTTCAGAACAAATGGGTACTAAACTGTACCTTTCTCTTTTGTACCTTTAACGTGTCATGTCACCTTGCAATATCTTACCTTAACCCTATATTTTCTTAATTTTTTTGTAAAACATGCCAATTAAATATTCCATCTGTTGTGACCTCACAGAAGAAGAGCCAAAGAGGCATGGATCAGCAGTAGCTCATTTACATAGACACTGAAATGGCACATTTGGAAAAGAAGTGGAAATAAAGGGAGTTTGTAATATGAAATAAATGCATTATTTGAGATGCATTTTAGTTAAAGCATTAACACACACTTTGAACTTCTTGGGAGCTGTGAGACCTGTGTTAATATATTATGGAAATAGTAACATATGGGGCTGTTAATAAATGAACCTACACTAAATGGGTCACTCTTAAAAAAAAATCATGTTATATGAAGGTGAAATTTCAAAGCCCTGTTGTTTTTCTGTTTTAGCCAACAATCAGAAAGAAGGTGAAGGTGAAGGTGAAGAAGCGCCCAAATCTCCGAGTGCGATGGAGAAACCTGAGCCGAACAATTGCCCCAGAGACTCAGGCTGCTACATCACCTCGGACTGCTCCGACAACAGCAAAGAGGACACAGAGAGTCACCTTCCTGCATCTCAGTCCCCATCACCCGCAGAGGTTTAACCACAGAGTGTTGTTGCACCTACAGAATCTGACCTACATCTCATAAACAACATGGCACTGGTGCAAGCTGGTCAAGACCAAACTTTAGTTGTTTTTAGAGTGCCTTAACAGGCTTCATTTCATTCATTGCCACGATACATAGGAATCTAATTAATCATATTTACAATTTTGTGTACATATATTTGTGAAATCATTCATAGAGATCACTGTTTTTAAACTTTTAGCTGTGACTGTAAATCAGCAAGAAGAAGAAAAAAAAGCACTGTAAATATTGTGTAAATAATATATAAATAAAATATATTATGCATTCAACGGAAGAATAAAAACTTAGCAAATAAACCAGGTGTATTTTCTGCTCTGGAAGCACACATGCTCTTTTCAATCACGCAGCTAATTTCATTTCCAACAAATTACACACTGTAGCTTTCAATCTTATTTACTCCAATCCACAGTAAATGGTGTGTGTACTGTACGTGTGTGTGTATATGTGGGCTTGCTGCAAATTCACTTTCATAAAGTGAGCACACGTCCTTTGATGTATTGTGCATTAATTGGGTTTAGGATTAAAACGGCAGCATGTTACTATTTTTTCTTGGAACCATAATATAACTTCTTTTATTGTGAAACATGAAATTAGCATGGTGATGTAAAAACTAACAAACATTTTATAACAGCCGAACCTTTAATCACGACTCTAATCAGCACACAAGACTAAGATAAATATAGTTGCAAGCAACAATGAGTGGGCCCAAGCACCCTGCGCCACTTTCTACACCTGAAAGTCAGTGGGCACATTGAGTATATGCATTTAAAGGGGACATACCAATACTATTATGACATAATTTTAAGAAAAGGGGAAATATTATGTTTAGACCTCCAAAAAGCCTCATATGCTGAAAAAAAGCATCAAACTATGATGTCACTTAATGTGCCATCACTCAATATAATGTAACACAGAAAGTTATTACCCGCTTTTCGGCATAAGTTTAATGCATCGTCATCGCGGCTGACCTGTTTGGGATATCAAAAATTCCTCCACAATTTTACATCCTCAGTGTATTGAGATCACATGGGACCAGTTTGGTGGCGATCGTATAAATCCCCTAGGTGGAGTATACTGTATCTAAATGCACAGAGTGCATTTTGCAAACGACCCAAAATAACTGACTTCCTGTTGAGTAGAGGCCATGACATGCAATGCGAAAGATGTTCAGCTCAATGAGCTCTAAAGGTGTACCGTGTTTCATGTGCACACGTGCAAGTTTGTATGAGCTATGCAGAAAAATCTCATGTGAGGGCGAGACTCTTAGGCATCCTAATGGCAGGAGATATTTTATCTATTTTTTTTTTTTTCCATGACTGTTTGAGCATGTTTAGACTCCCAAAAGCCCCTGATGCTTGAGAAAATTCCTTAGAAGTGGGCCCACACACACTATGATGACACAGGGCTGATGTCATCAAGCTTGGGCCATAATTAAGAATATCATGTTGCTTAAATCTCTGCGCCATTAGTTCTGTGTACTCTTTAGGTGTAAATACTTAATTAGAACTATGTTATGGGAATTTTAAACCCAACTGCAAAATTGAAAATAACTTAAAAAAAAAAAAAATTGTTATAAATGATATCTTGCAGCCCACCTGCAGTACAACTATGGCACACTAGTGGGCACTGCGGTGCACACTTTAGTAAACACTACTCTTCCAGTAATAGTTCACCTAAAAATATTCATGATGGATTTTCCCCAGTAACCCTTTACATTTAAATAATTTGAACAGTCAAAACCTACAGATTAAAGATGCAGTCAGTGATATTTGAATCAAGACATTTTTTCTTTAAAAAAAAAAAAAAAAAAAATTAGGACAAAGAAGCCTGTTACTCGTGTCCTTAATCATGTTGCCTGTTATGTATTGTGGTAACCTTAAGACGCGATCTAACTAAGCAATTTTGGAGGAGTGGGCCTCAGAAGGACCGCTGAAGGGCGATTACTAAATACTACCCCTAAATACAAAGAAATGTATGACATGAGCTCGGAATGAGTGCGAGTCGTTATCACGTCTCAGTTTCAGTGAACCTCCTACGCCTCATTTCATCACGGTTTAATCAGAGCTTTTGATCGGACCTCGCATTCATCCGGCAAGAGCAGGAAATTGTAGACGACGCCTCGGTTTACCATTCTTTATTGTTTCTTCAGTGGCATTTTATGTTTTGAGATTTTTTGGGAAATTCACTTTCTACAAACGAAACCTGTTCAGAGCTGCACGTCGTCGTGGCGTTTCATTTAAAACAGTCTTTCGACCACTGCAGCGTTAGATGGCACAAAATACAAGAAATAATTACCCACTCATGGTACAGACCTACTTTAAATACAAATAATCCTCCAAAGATCACAGATCATGGACTCGACCAATTTGAAGAAACTGGTGAACGCTAATAATAATAATAATAATAATAATAATAATAATAATAATAATGTCACTTGCAGTAATTTGTTCAATAAACGATACACTCCATAAGAAGAAACTATACACACTACTGCTGCAGCAACATTTTATCTTATATACACTTTAATACAGATCATAAGGCATCAGAGTGAAGGTCCTTTATATAAATAAGCAATACTAATCCGAACACACACACCCACACACACACACACAGAAGTGTGTGATTCAGAGCTCCGCTTGCACGAAGAGCAAAATTCACAGAGTCTCTCCGTCGGCGGTGGTGGAGCAGTCCGGTTCAGGCGTAACGTTTAAATAAGGCGGGGACAGAAGCTTTCCAAGCGAGATCCGGCTCAGCGGGAAATGGTGTCGCGTGTGTATCCTTCATATCCGTGCTCCGTGTAGAGAGGCAGCTCGTCTGTGCTACTGACTCCGTTTTTTATTTCTGGAAGAAAAACAAAGTTAGAATTAGCGTGGAAGAAAACATGGGGTCGGTAGCATCTTAAGATCATCATAATCATTTTGGATGGATGTTTGGAGATATAGAGTCCCTATAATACACTATGTTACTGGGTTGTAGAATTGACACATAGATTAGAAAAGCAGGTATACTGATTGCCTAATGGTTCTACTTCAGCTAAAACCAACACCTGTTTTCTTATTCTGAGTTTTAAACACTAATTTGACCTCCAACCAGAATCTCATTCCCAAATTCACCGTATTCCTCAGTTATGTGGTGTTCGTGTTCTTCACCTGAGAAGATGAGTTTCTCCTTCATGATGCTGACGTCTCGGCTGGGTCTGCGCACCACGGCGCTCAGCATGATCTGCTCCGGGTTGTAGCTGCGCATCCCGCTCATCCTCCACCTGCAAAATAATACACGGAGGTCAGAACGCAACACTGCACGAATATTGAGTTCTTTTGTTTCGGTGTTGTCTTTCTTAAAACGAAATAAACTGTCTGGGCAAGAAGAAACTAATTCAACCTTTTGAGCTTTGATTACTGCTTTAATAATCATAAAACAACCAAAGAAAAAATCATTATGCTTGCAGAAGCACTCTTTCACAATCTGAGTCCTGGATTAATAATATTTATGCATGCATTTATTTATGACTGAGGATGCTATTTATTTATTTATTTATTTTTCATTTACACATTGGAGAAAATTCTTAGGCAACCTGTGTGTGTGTGTTTTTTATACATGTTTATTTTATAAATATATTATTAAAAAACATTTCTGATTTCCAAACATTAATATTCCAGCAACAAAAAAAAAATTATCTTACAGGAAAATATCTGTAGACCAAAAAAAGAAAGCAGCATATTATGTAAAAGAGCACTTTTCAGACAAAAAAGAAAAAAGGTTTTGCAGAATGAAAAAGTGCTAGACTGTGGCTGGTTCTGCAAAATGTTTCCTTTTAAAACTGCACAAATTGCACAGTACAGTACAGTTATTTGCGTGTGCCTAAGACCCTGTGTCTCATTATTACACTGTGTGTTATGGATGTGTTATTAAGTTATTCATAATAATAATAATAATAATAATAATAATAATAACAAATCAGAATCATTTCTTTAAGACCATGCATTCCACTTTAACTTACTAGTCCTAAACTTTACTCCCTTTTATCCAACCCGACTCCGATTTAAACCCGTTCTTCCCTGGACAAACTATTAGTTAACTATTAGACACTAACTATTGATAAATGACACGATAAAAGAGCTTCAGGTTAGAGAACGTGTTGAACATCAGGCCCTGACACAGATATGACACCAAAGTAGAGGAGAAAACCCACAAAGTGAACTTCGGGATGAGAAACGGAAAATAAAGAAGCTACAGTTTGATGCAAAGCATTTCCGGCTGCTGGTTCGATCGCGCTTTACCTGATGAGGTGACAGCTGAGAGATTTGCAGAAAGCGGCGAGCGAAGAGGCATGCAGCGGAGAGCGCGGACGAGAATGATAAAAGAGAGGAAAAAGAGAGAAAGAACGAAAAAAGAAGAGTGGCATCAGTTCAGAAGCGTCGAGCGAACAGACAAACGTGTGTCAGTGTGTGTGTGTGATTTCAGAAGAATACTCACCTCTGGAATATGAATATTCCTATGACGACTGCTGCGGATATTAGATCAGCCATGATCCATATTAAACAGTATTCGTCTGGACTCTGAAGAGGGGGAAAGAAAAAAGAGCTGGGGGTTTTGGTTGTGTTTCTCCACTAGATGGCGACATAACTGTAAAAAAAAATAATAATAAATCGCCCTCGCTTATTGTCTATACCGCTTTATCCTGTGTACCAGGAGGGTATGAGGTGGGGTACACACACACACACATACATACACTCACTCACACTCTGGGCAATTTGGGAACGCCAATCAGTCTAATCTGCAGGTCTTTGGACTGTGGGAGGAAACCGGAGTGCATGGAGGAAACCCACAAAGCACGGGGGGAACCGTGTGTGGAACATGCAGACAGACCCTGAGGTGGGAATCGAACCCGGACCCTGGGGGTGCAAGGCGACGGTGCTGACCACTACGCCTTGATATATATACACAAATCTAAATATATAAATAAATATATAGTAGTTGACGTTAACTCCCGGTGTTTATTAAACTCCTGTGACACTTATCAGAAGTGTCTTTGATTGGTCAGGATGAACAGCTCGTTTGCATCAGTAAATGTTGATTTATAAATCGGTCCATCGCTCACCATTAGCCAGATGGGTTGAGCCATGTTGCGGAGGATGTGAGGAGCGTCGGACGAGACAGACTGAACGCCGCTGCACCACAGCACCGAGTAAAGCCACGGCTCGTTCACCGGGTGCACGTTCACGCTCACGTTGCTGCTCCTGAAGCGTCTGTTTGTACACAAGGACACACACACACACAACTTTCAATCAATCAATTAACAAATATCTATCTTTTAAGAAGTTGATTTTGATGTTCGATTGACTACTGCTGGTGTTCATGAAGCTCCAGACGACCCCATACACTGTCTATAAAATGACCAACAGGAGGCGCTATTTAAACACAAACGAGCAATACAGACCGTAAGCCAGGTTCCCAATCTGGTTTTCTCTACCACTAAAACTTTCTCTATATCACTGCAGCTCAAAACACTGTCCTTTATTTTGTTCTACATATGATCCAGGTTGTTGCTGTTGATCTTCCGGCTGCTCCCGTCGGGAGCGTCGCCACAGCAGACCATCCGATCCGCACACAACGCTGGCACAGGTTTTTACACCGGATGCCCTTCCTGACACAACCCCGCCATTTTATCCTGGCTTGGGACCGGCACTGCATCCAGTGGCTGTGGTTTGGGGACTGAGTGGGAATCAAACCCAGGACTTCCGCATGGCCGGCGAGAAACCCACCACTGAGCCACCAGCGCCCCACTACATATCATCCAGGTTATTTCTGCAAAAACAACTATTGCACTTTTAGGAGTCAAAGTTTTAACTGTTAAAAAAAAAAAAAAATCAACAGGTCCATATTTGAAACAATCAAATTATGAACTATTTAAATATTAATCTGATGATTTGCGTGTTCATAAAAGAAATATTCAAGCTGTTTTATAGAGGTTGGAGATTTCACTTGACAGAGCTGAAGGGAATTAGATTGAATTATTGAGATATACATTTTTTAAAAATTAAAATCATTCAAGTCACGTGACCAGCGTGGCAAAATAATTTTCAGAAATCACAGAAACTTTGCGGGTTCCCACTGTAAGAACGATGAGACGACGGTATACAAGTCAGGATTCATTGGGAAATCTAAGCGATGAAATGTAATATTATGGAACGATCGATACACTGAAACGCAATCTAACGCCAATGTCAAGGTCACGCAAATGTCAACTTGTAAGGTTATGCGTTTGTAATAACAATACCACTGAATTGCAATGTCACGTCAATGTCAGCGCTATGCCATGCGATGTCGCGTCATACTGATACCAATGCACAAGAATGCGATGATTCGTTATGCCATAATATCAGGCCAGGGTTGTTCAGTGGAGCGCGTCGAGTCATAACGATATCAGGCCTTCTCTGATGTTGTTATACTTGTGCTATATTTCGTAAGAGAGAGCTTTCTTGTCTTACTGCACGATCGGTGAAAACGTTGCTATACCATCAATGTGTGCATGCAACCATGTTAAACGTTGCCATGGTAACTGCATCATTTTTACACAACTGTAAATGGATGAAGATCAAAGAATAACATGGCCGAAAAAACTAATCAAGCAGCTTTACTTCAAATTTTTATTAATCGTTACGATCAAGACATTTTCAATATTCATATGTACACATATCAGATCGATAACGGTCAGAATAATACTTTGCTATAACTTTCTCATTAAATGGTACGATTTTATTAGAAATAGTATCACCTGAAATTTAAGCGCAAGCCCTACAACCTGTTTAACGAAAAAACATAACATCTAGATTATTTCACATCATGATGGTAAAAGTTGAGAATTGATTAGGTTGGCTGATAGGTAGGTAGCTTAGGCTGGGTTGGTTGGTAGTGGTTAGGTTAAGTAAGGTTGGCTTGTATGTAGGTGGGTAGGATAGATTAGGTGAGGTGGATAGGGAGGGTAGGTGGGTTAGGTTTGCTTAAGTTGGGTTGGTTGGTAGGTTGGTACTTTATTGATCCCGAAAGACATTTCAGAGGACTGAAACAAATCAATCCACCTCATTGAGGAACTCTGTAGATCTTGCTCTGAGAATTTTTTTGGACGTCTTACATGCTGCATTCACTTTTCACAAACTCTTCAGTCTTGTCAGCAGATTGTGTTTATCTACAGTACTCATGTCTTTTTGCACTGACATACTGATTTCAATCAGTATAAGTGTGTGTGTGTGTGTGTGTATGTGTGTGTGTGTGTGTGTGTGTATACCTGATTTCCGCTTCTGTTGCTTGGCTGTAGTGTATGCTTACAGTCCGGATTCCCTTTTCTTTATACTCTTCTGCAGAAACCTTCTCCTCCTCTGACTCCTCCGGCTTCCTGTACCCGTCAGTCATCCACATCACCTACACACACACACACACACACACACACACAAATAAACACCTGACCACTGAGTCACTCTCGTAGACTCCACTAACACACCAACATCCTGCCCGTGCCCCGAACTCGTTATCTGCGTTCTGAACGCGTGTGTCAGCAACATGTCCAAAACAAGCACCGGTATTATTATCTCCACATGACGCTACGCAGCAGGTGCCTCCAGCCAGAAACGGAAAGAGACCGTGACTTCACGTCCTGCTGGATGAAATCAGCCGGGCGTTTACAGTAAACCTTTCCATCGTGGTGGTACAACAAAACAGGGGCACCAACAGGTTAACTTTTTCTACACGGTTATGAAATAATAATGGACGGCCTCAGGCCTCCTGAGCTGCTTGGGAGACTTTTCGACAATGACGCATGCTTACATACACAGGTGTGGGGCTGAAAAATACTGGATCCATACCGCAGGGGGAAAAAAGTCAGAATTTGACCCGTATCAGTGAAAAAGTGATGAGTTTTCAAATGAATTGATTACTCATTACCAATATTTTACGATGTTTGTTTCTGGTGCATGATTTCAATTATAGATTATGTCTGGTTATCTATTAACAATAAATAACTATATTATTATATCATAAATATGCTGTAAATTGGGGATGGGAATCACCGTATTCGAGATACTTCGATAATTCTGAACAAACTCAGCAAATAATTCACTCCTGCTACACTGGATAGCTGCACTGCCTGCCAACAGTTCAAAGTGCACCACCTGTAGGATTATAGAGGAACTGCAACATTTTACCACCTCAAACACAAAAACAAATAAAAATTTAAAAAATGTATTTAAAAAAAATTTAATTATAATAATTTAAATATGATCACTGCAGAATGTATATATGCTCTAAATTGTATGTATTACTAAAATAGATTAATGTATAATTATGAAATAAAATGTATTATTACTGTGTATATATAATGTACTATTTATAATAATAATGTATAATACATTTATCATTAGTTAATCAACTGAAATTTTGTTGTTATTATTACTATTATTATTATTATTACAGTGAAACCTCGGATTGCGAGTAAACACTCTCTCCCTCTCACCTTTACTATGAGTGTGTTTGTGTGTGTGTGAAGCACCCCCTCTCTGGTTCGAACAGAAACACTTATCTGTCGGGATTTATTTTTACTTTTTTTTTTTTAAGGTAAAGTGCAGGTTAATGTGTGTTAATTATTTTTATGTATTCATTTTTTTGGGCTGTGGAACGAATAATTTTACTTTCCATTATTTCCTATGGGAAAACTTGCTTTGGTTTATGAGTGTTTTGGAATACGAGCCAGCTTCCAGAACGAATTATGCTCGTAATCCAAGGTTCCACTGTATTATTATGCGCTCATGTGTGACCTGTTCAGACTGGATGCCTGAGCGCTGCACGGCCTTTAGGGCGTCGCTGATCCAGAGCTCGTGTCGTGGGTGCTGAGGTGGAGGTCTGCGCAGGCTGAACATCACCGAGCGGTTCGTCTTCGCCGCCAGACGCAGCAGATCAACCAGACTACACACCGTCTGATTGGCTGCTCGGCCTCGTTCCTTCACCGACATGAACTGAACCGTCCAGTACGGGTCATCCTGAGGGACATAAGACGATGCTGATTATTGTTTATAAGCTCTTTTCTACAGTGGGTATTGTAAGCGTAGCCTGTGTGTGAGTGTGTGTGTGTGTGTGTGTTTGTGTGTACCCCGAGAAACCACCGGCCAGCATTTAAAGAGCGTATCTCGGGCCAGGTGAAGAGCGAGGCATCTTCGTGTTGCCGCAGAGGGAAGACCCGGGCCACGTCTGTGGTGCGGCGCAGCGTCTGGTCACGCATCAGGAAGGCCACTCCGTCTGCACTAAAGAGGGTAAATAAAAACACAAACACATCTGTTTTAGTGGTAAAATTAATAACAAGACTCACTTGAAGCACTCCATCTGCCGTACGTGCGTGTGTGTGTGTGTGTGTGTGAGAAGTGGTTTAAAGTGATGCAATAAAACATCATAAAGTAACATTCTAAGAAATATGTCCTGATGTAACCTTTAAGAAACATACAAAACAAAATTGGTGTTTCCAATACACAACCTTTTTCAGGAACTCAGGAACCCACAGCGTGCAGTTCAAGTTCCTGTTGCGGGTTGATATTTTTTCAACAACTAATGTATACTGTTGACTTCAACTGTTGGTTTCGCTCTAGACCTTTAGATACAGTACATTCTGAGCTTTTCAGGCGTGTATGAACCTCAATCATGTTTCCACCTACAGAGTCACCTACCTGTACATGTAGTTCCACCATCCTGTGCAGTTCCTGATCCCTAGTAAATACTGCACACTACTAGAGCTTACGGAACGCCAAGCAAAGTGTTTCTGATGCTGCAGTGATTTTTGTTCAGGATTTTTTCTTTTGTGGGTTTGAAGGACATGTGTCACGCTACAGGAAACGCCTGGTTCACTGCAGTCCCTCGTTAATCCAGAGAGCGATTCAGAGAGTGTGTGATAGTGATTATGATAATCGCGCCTGCACTTCATCAGCCGAGTCGATAACGAGACTCTTGAGAGCGCCATATCAGCAACCACGTGGAGACGGCGATCCAAAATGCACATCCTGAACCGAATCAACTGCCGCAGTCAAGCTGATCGATCAAGATCGTTTTTTTAAGATGATTCAAGCTATTTTTCTTTGTCCGTTTCAGGCGTAAAGGTAAGGACGATGAAGTAAAATGTACCTGATGGTGACGTCAGCCTCGAAGCCACTGACTTTTTGCTGGAAGGCTTTGTTGAAGGACATGATGGTGTTTTCTGGAGCGAGCTAAAAAAAAAAAAAAAAGAAAAAAGAGCAGAGGACAAATCAGCATCGACGTATAGACATATAATAACTGGTGCTGATAATCGATTAAAATTTGTCATAGTCTGTAATTACACAATCACAAATTTTAAATACTCAGATTTACGTGTATTATAATCGTGCAATGCTAGGATAAAGAAATGCATGACAAACCGGTTAAAGGAAACAGATTATGAAGTTTTATAATATTTCAAACTTAGGTTTTATCCAAACTTCCATCTAGAAGCTTTTTAGAATGAAACTTGCCATTCAGTAACCGCGTTGCAATTATGGGAAGCCATTAGGGTCAAACTTGGTCATATGATTAATTTGAGTAAAAAAAAAAAAAAATAGTAATGCGTTGAAATTTCTAGATTAATCACATTAGTTAATATCGACAGCCCTAACAATAACCTAAATCTTTTATGTAAACCTAACAGACATGCGTTTTGACCGTAGATGTGTTTTACAGAAAGCCTCACCATGGGAGCTCCTCGGCGGCCGATGATGGCGGGCCGCGGCTTCAGGTACGATCGATCCATGATGCAGGGGGAGGAGATGGTGAGGGGAGTCAGATAGAGAGCCACGAGGACACACACATACAGCAGGAGTATCAGCACCTGTAATCCTGCACACACACATATTAATTATTATATTTTACACACACACAGATATTAATCAGGTGGATCGGGTGTATGAGTGTATCCAGTGCAGCATGCGTGTAATGGTAGTGTTAATTAGCAATCAGACACTCACTCCTCCTTTCTCCACGCACGACCTGGCCGGCGACGATCCACCCCAACGCCGTCATGGCAGCCACGGCCCCGATGTGCAGGAACGGCCCTGTTGACTGGGTGCGACCACATGGAACATTGGACGTGAGGCGGCCAGCAGAGAAATGCCAAGTAGAAGTAGCAGTACAACGTGAGTGATAGACGTCTAGAGCATGATATCTGTAATCTGCTGAATTAGTGATGTTTTACTCAGGGGGTGAACGTGTTCTGACCCGCAGCGAGATGAGAATGATGTCCCATTCGTCCCTCCATATGTCGTCGACGGAGACTACGCCTGTGATGGTAGTGAGCAGGACGGCCAGCACGCCAATCTGTAAATATAAAGGAATGGGAAACAACGGTTAGATTTTCACAAATTAGTCTAGACGGGTCGCCACAGTGGACCAACTGATCCGCACAACAACTGGGCACAGGTTTTACACCGGATGCCCTTCCTGACACAACCATACCATTTTATCCACCACGTTCGAGTCGCGGCCAATGCCCAAACCCCAGCCACTGGTCCCAAGCCAAGTCCCACGGTCCCAAGCCTGGTTAAAATGGGATGGTTGCATCAGGAAGGGCATCCAGCATAGAAAGAAACCTGTGCCAAGCTCGCGTGCAGATCCGCTGTGGCGACCCCTTGCCGGGAGCAGCCGAAAGACCAACAACAACAACACATTTTTACAAATGAACAGAGCGACTGCTAGACTTTCCCTACTGGTTTAACTTTATGTCATTCTTAAGGATGTACTTAGATCTATACATGTGGAATCTTAGTACAGTATCTTGCGATGTGAATGCAAGAAGTGCGAGGAAGCAAACTCGTCTGGTGTTTACCTTATGAATCCAGTACAGGTTGAGCTGCTGGCCCAGTGCGACATGGCAAAGACCTAATATCTGAAAGTGGATCAGACAAAATTTTTAAAAAAAATCTGCACCGGGTAGATGGCATTACAAAAGTATTATATATCATAAGACCTAAAGAAATCTCTACAGTACACAATGTGCTATGTAAGGTTTTTGCTGAGAACAGTCATAAAAACACTGAGTTTAAGAGTCTTTTCATGTCATGTCTACACAATTAATTTTTTAACCGATACGATACCTGTGATACCTCTTAAAAGTGACAGATGTGAAATGATTCATTTGATTTATAATAACATGGCATCATCATATTACTCAGCCCTAATCAGTACAGTGTGATCCTGATTTAAACGAGAGTTTCAGGATGCAAGTGTTTATAATAAACAACAGACAGTGAAACTAGTACACAAGTAAGTGTGTGTGTTTGTGTTAAATGCTCACCATTAAAAATGCAGTGTAAGAGAATCCCACGAGCGTGGTGGCGAGAATGGGGACGGTGCCATCGCTCCAGTCCCCTGACCGGTTATATAACAACCTGTGGCAGAGACGTGACTCAGTGACAGCCTCACAGACACCACCACCCGAGACTAACCGCCAGCATCACTTTTTACACGCTTGCTTTGCTTTAATTGACCTTTACGGCTCTAGCTTTACAGCGCTTCTCGTATTTGAGCAGTGTGTGTTGTGCTAGGAATACATGACAGGATCACAGAACCACCAACAATTCTGACGAAATTTTGTTAAAAGCATGAAATGGGTTCAGAATGTACCAGTTAAACTCGTTGTAGTCGTTCTGAGCCTCCCACCAAAAGTAAGACCAGACTAGGAGGAGGAGGAACGTCGAGCACAGGATGAGGAACCAGGAGCACTCCCACTGGAAAAGAGAAAGAAAGATCGAATCGAGGTGAAGATCTTTAGGAGTGGTTTTGCGCCAGTGATTGGGAGTGCCATTTGTGTAGCTGTCATTATTTTCCCATTATATTGGAACAGAAACTATATATCTGATAAACAGAGTTATTTAGGAAGCCTCTTAGGGCTTACCTTGATAGAAATATGAACTACAACATGCCTTGCCTCTGCTGCAACAATATGGATCTCAATGTACTGCATTGGATCACTGGTGGAGACGTTCTGGTCTGTGGATTCCATCCAAGTACATCACTGTATGATCAAATTCACATAGGTACGCCTCAACCCCCTAAAAACTATTAAAAAAACTATTCCAGATATTAGTCTTTGTTCTGGCCTTGGCCTGGTTTGTATGTTCTATATACACTATATTGCCTCGCCTGCATTCACATGCATATGAACTTGAGTATTAATTAATTAATTAATTAATTAATTAATTCTTAATCCGTAGGGTTTACTATGATGTTGGCCCTGCCCCTTTACAGCTATAACAGCTTCAACTCTTCCGAGAAGGCTTTCCACAAGGTTTAGGAGTGTGTTTATGGGAATCTTTGACCGTTCTTCTAGAAGCGAGTTTGTGAGGTCAGACACTGATGTTGGACGAGAAGACCTGGCTCGCCGTCTCGCCTCTAATTCATCACAAAGGTGTTCTATCGGGTTGAGGTCAGGACTCAGGTCAAGTTCTTCCACACCGAACTGGCTCACCCATGCCTTGATTTGTGCACTGGTGCGCAGTCATGTCGGAACTGGTGTAGGGTTGCTTTTCAAGAGTTGGGCTCGGCCCCTTTCTTCCAGTTCCTTCAAGAAGGAACTCTTAATGCTTCAGGATACCAAAACAATTTCATGCTCCCAACTTAGTACGAACAGTTTCTGTTTTTGTTCCAACATGACTGCGCACCAGTGCACAAAGGGTTCACGCTGTTATAGCTGCAAGCGGGGCGGGGCGGGGCGGGGCCAACATCTTATTAAACTCCTTATGGATTAAGAATTGGATGTTACTTGAGTTCATACGCATGTGAAGGCAGGTGAGCGAATACTTTTGGCAGTATAGTGTATGTATGCCGCAACACTGCACTAGAATCAAGCGGTAACCTCTGGTTATAAAAAAGTAAATGAATGCGGAAGTGCCAAAACATTCCACTGGGGGAGCTAACTCCAAAAGAAACCCAATCCTAATAGACTGCCAAGTTAAAATACTTACGAAATAAACATTTACCACCTGAGGAAAAAAAACAAACAAACAGGTTTTGGTCTCAAAAGCAAGATTTCCCGTACATGACAACTGTATGGGTGAATTTTTATGCAACTCGTATGATAAAATTATATCAAGCCATAAAGCTATGCATAATTAGGGGTGTGGTCAATTTGAGTGACAGCTAGAATGCAGGCTTTAAATTGCTATTTGTCTGCTATGCATCACTTTTACTGACCAGCCAAATCGAATTGTTGTATTTTAACAAGAAATCTAGGAGTTGAGATGGGACGACGTGTAGGGTACGAATGACGGAGTTCAATCAAATACATTAGCATATAAATGTAAAACGTTAACTAACACAGCATTTTGGCTAAGCCTAAGCTAAGCTCGCTAGCATGTGGGTGGTAGGCAAGTTAGGGAAGTAGGTGAGTTCCAACGCACAGCCAGGTCCCGTTCGCTCCACCCATTTGCCCATTTATGGATAAAACCAGGGTGTAGGCGGCGTCAGCTCCTGCCAAGGTGGTGAGGACCAGAGCACTCGCGTTTCAGCTTCAAAACTGCACTTCAGATAACCTGGGTTGACCTCACAGAGGGGTTGTCTACAATCTATGGCTAGAATTTAAATATACAGCACTGTATATACAGTAGTTTGCAATCAGATATGGTTGTAGTCGGGGGTGTGGCCTGTTACCCTGGAGACCATATTGATAGATCTGTTCAATAGATGATCTGATGATTTTTTTTTTTACCTTTGATTTTGTCTCTAACGAACAAGAAAAACATGCATCTTAAATTGTGTGAAACATCAAGGAACCTGTGATAAGTGAGACAAAAATCAGGAACTTTCCCAAAAAAAGATGGAAAGAGACAGGTGGAAAATAAGGACGTGTAACCCAGGATCTTAAAGACGTCCTCAAAGTGGAGAGAAAATAACAAACGACAGGCCGACGTTTAATTAAATTCCTTCTCCGTGGAAACCTCAGCGGCCGGCAGGAGAGAGAGCAAACGACTTGTGAAATACCGAGCAGCAGGTGGTAACCTTCAAGTGATTGAGGACAGAGTCACTCTAGATCGCCGTGGGAGATGGATGGGGCGGGGCTTCGGCGTGTCGGCCGACCTGGCGGGGAAACCACGGCTACGGATCAGCGGATGTAACGTAATCGTCACACAGGAGACGAGAGACGACGATTTATCTGCGCGACACCGCGTCTGGTCACCTGGCTCGCTGCGGAGAACCTGCAAGGACTGTTAAGACCTAATGACGATGTCCAGAACTCTGGAATCATAAGCAAACACTTAATATCTCTTTAATACAGAGTTTATGGCTCAGCCGTATGCAGGTTACTCAGAGTCACTATACGACTTTAAACACGGCAGAAAATCTTGTTGAGGAAGGAACAATGTTTGCACGTTTTTGTTGTGTTCCTTTGTGACCAATATGGTGGAGAAAGAAAAAAAAACTGCAGACGTCATGGAGCTCAACTGATCACTGAAAAATTCCAGACGTTTTCATGGATTTTTCCATTGGATGGAGGCCTGCTGTGTGAGGTTCATTAAAACGCATCATAAAATACAAAATCTGATGTGCATTAGTGAGGCTGTGTTTGTGCCGAGAATAAGCGACTGTTTAAACGATATCATATACAGTATGAAATGTCTCTCGGGTCCTCTGTATAAACATTTACACTGGAAATAATCGCCTTACTTCATCCTCTTTACTTTCCTCTATATGGAAAATACTGTATGTGAAATAGATAAAAATAAAGAAATTCATGAAATCATGCTGCACTACTTTTTTGATGTGACGAGTAATCTAACGCGTTAGGTCCGCCATTTAAGTTCTCAGTTATTTAGTTGTATTTTCAAAAATGTAATCTGTTATTTAGACAATTTATGTAATCCGTGAGTCAGGCAGCAGTCATTTCCAATCCATTAATGTGTGTGTGTGTGTGTGTGTGTGTGAAAGTCGTCCTACAAGCCCCGCCCCCCCAT
>JAOVVA010000009.1:15008076-15021376 GCA_028565275.1 Leiocassis micropogon | reverse complement strand
TGGGATGGCCTTCATGAGAGCCAGTTTCATTATGGTGCTTGACGGATTTTGCAAATGCACTTGACAATACTGTTCTTTCTACTTTCTACTGTTATAGAAATGAACTCTTCGGTTCATTTCTATAACTTCTATAAATTCTGTACTTATTGCACATATTCACTGCACAGTCTTGGTTATATAATGTTTACTGCATTGACTTTACCTGCACTTTTAAATTGCACAATGCCAATAACTGCACTCATGTACAGTACATACAGTAGTATTTGAGGTTTTTTAAACCTCTACTAGACAAAGACAATAATTAGTTTGTTTGTATTAAGGTTTATTGACATATAAGCTTCACAGGCTATTTCATGGCAGATACATATTAAACAATCAACTAATTTATACGAACCAATATGATATAATGTTATATATGTAATGTAAGAGATTTAAAGAGTGGTGGGAAAAAAAATAATAATAAATAAATAAACAAACAAACATGGGCTTGACAAACAATGTTCTTTAGGTGCACTTTTGCTAAATTCTTTTTTAAAAGTTCTTCTGGTTTTGTCTTGCAGAATAAATTCTTAAAATTTTGTTCTGGTACAAATTGTTTTGCAAAGACAATAAAGTTTGATCTATCTATCGAGATCATGTTTTTATAGCTAGTTCAAATCACACAAGACTATAAGATGCTCAAAGTTTTTTCCAACACTGATGTATATCCAGGACCTGAGTGTACGACGAGCTCAGGACCAAACACGGTTCTCTCTAGAAATCATCTGAGGAACAAGCATGTGGACGCGTGTGATAAGAAAGGTCATGACAAAAACACCCACGAAAAAAAAAAAGAAAAGAAGATGTGCAAAACAGAGGCTTATCATATCCCGGTCAAATGCTAATGCGGCTAGTTCATTTGCCTGCACGCGTCCTTAAATCACCTTTTAACCCAGGGACACGCCCATACACACTGGGTTTCCCTTGGGTTAAACATGGCTTGGTTATTGTGCGCGTCCAGACGTAGCTTCTGAGCTCTTTAGGCGTTTCGTGTAACACAATATTTACTTTTCTTATTTAAAAGGGCTGTGAAAAGTGAGCGATGTTTAGAAAGCACTCCTATCTCTCACCTCATTATCTCTCAGAGCCGCTTAGTGAAACGTATACGCTGCGTGTCTGTGTGTCATCATCTTCACGGCTGAACAAAAGAAGCCCCCCTTTTCTGCTCCTATCGCTCCAGGACACGGCTTCCTGTCCTGTCCCCCACACCTTGAGAACAAATGGCCCTGTCTGGGTAAGATAACGTGGACCATCTGCCCCAAACAAACCCACAGCCTGATTTGTTAGTTAGATGCAAGCGATTTGCATTAGGCGAGAACATTCAGGTGTCGTACCAGGTCATTAATCTTCTTCCTTACGACATTCAGACGGAGACAAGTGGGGGCTCTGCGTAGAGACTAGACTACTACAGAAGGGGGAGGGGGAGGGGTTAAAAGGGTTAGGTGCTTCCTTAACCATCCACTGACCCCTTGGGGAACCCTTTGAAGTGTAAATATTTGCCTGATTAACCCCCGGCAGCAAACCCCCGGGTGAGAAAGACCTAAGACGACTAAAACACCTACCTGGAGAATCCACCACCACCACCACCACCACCACCACCACCACCAACAACAACAACAACAAGAACGCAAGAGATGGGGGAAGTGACATCAATTCAACATGGCTGCTGAATGAAATTTTGTTTTATACATCATCTTCACAGTTAGCCTTAGCAGGTTCTTGCTAACACTAGACGAACATAAAGGCGTAAAGAAACTGATGTCATTATAATTTTAGAATTCATAATAAAACATTGCGATCAGGATTTGAACTATTAACGTTGTTGAATTTTGAAATCCTCTCCGTCTGGTCAAACAGGGAAGGAAGGAGTCTCCAGTGTGACCCTTTAAAGTGATCATCTTGATGGGAAATAATATAATAATATAATAATACTGATTATTATAATGTAACAGCTTAAATATTTGCATGATTTAATTATGATGTAAGAATTTTATTAATAAATAAAAAAGTGGAAATCTCAAAACCAGAGCTGGTGATTCGTCTCGAAACTTCCCCTTCATAACAGCCCTGGGGTTCTGTGTGTGTGTCTGTGTGTGTGTGTGTGTGTGTGTGTATACGCTCAGCAGCTGGGTGCTCTCTCTCTCTCTGCGCTTGTGTACGGTCGGCTGTTCCAGCTCGTTTCCATGACGCCGGCCTCTCGTCGAGCTCTCACAAATTCACAAAAGCAGCAGCATTTCAGCCGCCGTTTCAGGCGGATCTGTTTCCAGGGCCTCTTTATGCTTGCGTTTTCAGACAGGTCAGCTACGCTCCTGTTCCGTAATTCTCTCTCTCCCTCTCTCTCTCTCTCTCTGGGCAGAGTGTAGGTTTACGCTCCTTCATCGCGCATAAGTCATAAGTCAAGCCGAATCCAATCCAGGTGTCGAGACGGATCGCTGTCGCTTTTTTAACAAGCGCTAGAAGGTTGAGTTTCTGCCAGCTGAGGGACTGAGACAAATACCCGTTTTTTTTTTTTGTTTTTTTTGCCGTAGTCCTGTTGGATGAAGTCCTGGGCTTAGACTTACCGAGAAAGAAGAAAGAAAACTAAAGTTGACAATTTTAAATTGTAAAAAAACTACAGATATAAAAAAATAATCGAAGAAAGCATCATAAAATTACATTTTATGATGCGTGTAACAAGGAGTTCAAAGCATGGAAAACATTTTTATTTATTATTTTTCATCTCCACAAAAAGGCAAGAAGAAACTAACAAGGCTAAACTTTGGAGAGATTAGAGCTGTGTGATTGAACTAATTATACATTTAAGCGATCGAATTTCGTAGGTTCGGAGATCGCAAGCTCGAATCCCAGGCGGGGGCCTTGAGAGACCTGATTGGCTGAGGTCTTTCAGAGGGGAGGGATGAGAGGCACTTAGCATTCTTACATCAATCACGGCTTTACAGCCAATCAGGGGCGTCTGTGAGCTCACGCAAGCGGACAGAGTGGATAGCGCTGTCCTCCGAGTGCGTTACGCCGCTCTCAACAGTGCGTCAGCAAGCAGTTCAAAAAGATGCGGTTGGTGGCGTCGCGTGACTCAGAGGAAACACGTGATAGTCTCCGCCCTCCCTTCCTGACTGAATGGTAGTAGCCTTAATGTGGGAGTGTTCTTATAACGGGTGGGACTTGGATACGACTAAATTAGCAAGAAAATCTATTTAAAAAACATTATTTGGGTAAATATACAAACAGAAGGGCAAATTTGCTCTTAATTTTCTTTCGAGCTTATGGCCAGCTGGTGCCACACCGCCACCTACTGGACCGGAGTGTGGAGCAGAATGTTGTAAAAGTACGATAAAAAGATCATGGCTGCGTACGAGAAAAGATGTTTAAACCAAACGAAAAACAACAAAAGTTACACAGCACTGATAGTTTTAGTAGCTTTAATACTTCAAAACTTTAAGGAAATTAAGCTACTCGCCATCCTGAAACAAACTGAATTGAAAATTGCCCAAACACTGAATCGCATTGATGGTTTGTTTATGATTCAAATGTCAAAATTTTCTGTATCCTAAAAGATAAAAATATTAATCTAACTGAAAGTTGGTTAAACTGCTTCATGCTTTGGGATCTTGACCTTGTTGAACCGTTCATGCACAAGATCTGCATGTCTAATTGATGACCTGCTCCAGCAAACAGTCTTATTGTTCAGTCCTGACAGGAAGCGGCGAGCCCTTGGGACAGATCTTGACAATCTGGCTGACGACCGAGAGGCTAGAGAGGCTAATCAGGGTTTCTGCAGGACACAACGAAGATCTTCAGGGGTCAAGAGCCATCACAGGGATGACGACAGGCGCAGGACCACCAGCGTCTCACCAGGAAATAGGATCTGCCTGGAAACGGAGACTGAAACGCGACTCTTGTTGTTAGTCCAGGAAGGGACGCCTTTGTCCTTCCCGTTTAAAAGAAGGCAGGTTTCTATAGGACTCGCAGGTCAAGAAGAAGAAACGCAGGAACGGTTGCTGATTGCATCCAGGGATTAAAAAAAGAACGACTCACAATGGAGGCAGATATTCTTTCTCTTTACTTTATACTCAAACAGAGGAAACAGTATACCTTCAGCCAGATGTTTTATAATGAAAGTACAAGTGCTTATTTTTTTGTTGGGGAGGGATCTTACTATTTCGGATCTTTTGAGGGACTCTTGAAGACAAGAAGGCATTGTTCTGGGTTTTACCAACCTTGGCTAGCATTAACATTAGCGTACGTTGTTTACCCAGTAGTTTAATACAAATGTTGTTGTTTTTTTACATTGCTCATCATAGTGACATTCATTTGTATTTTTTCCCCAATAAAACTTTCAAAAAGTCACTCGCTCACATCCTGTATTCAGGATCGCGGGGGGGCCTGGAGCCTCTTAGGAGACTTAGGGCACGAGGCGGGGTAGACCTTGGACAGGGTCCCAATCCATCGCATGGCACACACATACACTCTCACACACTATGGGCAATTTGGGAAAGCCAATTACCCTAACCTGCATGTCTTTGGACTGCGAGAGGAAACCAGAGAACCTGGAGGAAACCCGCCAAGCACGGGGAGAACATGCAAACTCCATGCACACAGAGGCGGGAAATCAAACCTGGACCTTGGAGGTGCAAGGCGACAGCGCTAACCACTAAGCCAAAACTTTACCATCTTTTGATTTAGACAACAACAAAAAAAAAAGTTTGTGAAACAATGAGACCATTGACCATACATTTTATACTTGTATACATTCTATAATATTATATCATCATTCAATAAAACTCCTCATGTTGACGAAGCGGTATACACAATCATATGTTCCCAGCTATCTGGGAAATATTTTACTTGCCTGAAGGAAGCTGAGACAAAAAAAGAAAAAAAAAATCCATCAGCTGAAAAAGATGAGTCTAATAGGGAATTTATTAATATCAGCCTTACAACTTTAAATAATGGATGTACTTTCTATTTCTGTGCTCATGAACGATTATAGGCAGCCAGAAATAACCCACTTGACTAATAACACCTTATATAACCAACACACACACACACACACACACACACACACACACACACACACACACACTGCACTATAAAATTCTTGATTCTGATTACTTGGCAGGTTCACACCACTTCATCAGCATTGATTAGTTTCCTACACCAACATAATAAGTAACCAGTAGAGTTATTAGTCTCTTTTCCTTTTAGTTTAGAAGTTCAGGAATGGACTGACTTACAGGGAGGAAGTGATCGTGTTACGTTGCAGCGGTTATAAAGGACAAAAGACACATCGACGGAACAAACGGCTTCGTGATGGAGTGCTTACGAGGCATGAGAAGCTGCGGGGAAGCCGAGCAAATTTGCTGGGGTCACCGATCGAATTCTTTGTGTTTGAATGCAGGAGGTATATTTTGACAGACGCAGCTTGACGCGATGTTGCTCAGAGCTAGTTAACGAGGGTGTATCCGATGGCATGCGCTGTGGTGGTCTGTTCCCAAGGCAAATGATGTATCGTAAACACTGGTATACTGTGCACCGAATCCTTTGTTGTGACACTCAGCAAACCCACCTGCTCGGCATGGGAAAGGGATAAAAGACCTCCCACACTGTCAGACGCTTTCGGAGCTCGTAATTCAACTATCTCGGCCTGTTCATCACCACTAAAGGAGGGGAATATGCTTAGAGCATAATGTCTGCTCTAGGATCTACTCAGTCATGAGAGGACTTTCTTACCTGTGGAGATGAATCTTAAGATCAATCCATACCAGTAGTGATGTGTAAATGTGTCAAGGTGTACACACAGTGCATGATTTTCAACTGGTGTCCCTGCTCAAGTCAATGTAAAAAAAGTAAATGTATTAATAATAATAATAAAAAAAAAAATCATCCCAACGAGCATTAAAATGAAATGCTTACTAGAGATTTGGGATCGATTTAGTTACATATTGTGTGGCAATTCATGTATCGACTCCAAAACATATATATATTTTTTTATTTGTATATGTTTGCATTTCAGATGGTAAAATGTTGCAGTTCCTCTATAATCCTACAGGGGGTGTGCTCTAACCTGTTCCCACATAAGAAGGCGTGGTAGGAGTGTGTGCAACTGATTTTCTGAGTTGGTGTAGAATTTTAATCGTCTGAAATAAAGGAATAAATATTCTATATTTATAAAATCGTGATATGAATAGAACCGGGACCTGGGTATCGTGGTAAGATCGATCGGCCCGTTCCATGTGATTCCCATCCCTATTACTTACACAAACGTTTGGGGTCTGTTTATTGAAAATGTAACATTTTATTTTATTTCTGATCAAAAGAACAAAATTTACTTAATGACAAAAAAAAAGATTTGTTCATTTCGATGAACGAGATTCAAAGAAGTCACTAAAATGATCCAAACTTCCCATCACTAGTACGCAAACCTCCCATGAACTGATTATTCAAACAGATGTCTGCGTCCTAGCATGGAGACACGGCTGATAAAAGCGTCTCACATCCTTCCACCTGAGAATCCCGTCTCCTGCACGACACTTCCTGCTCGATGGGAAGCTTCCTGTGGCGGCTCCACGGCATTTCCCACAACAACCGTCTCGTCTGCGGGTCAGACTTTTTTCTTCTTATAAAACCCTGCTGAATATGACTCCGAGTTCCATAAGATATATTCCGCAGCTAATGCATGATACTGAAAATTTATGGTCACGTGATTTATTCATGATCATAAAGCCTTCTAGTAAACAGCAGACACTGCATTAAATTAATGATTATTTCTCACACATAGAGTTTTGTACTGGTTACTTTGATATAATTAGCAAATTATAACAATTTAAAATCTTCCTTTAAAAAAGGAGAAAAAAAAACCAATTAGTTTAATTTCATGTAGTAATTTACATAGTGTGCATATCGGGAAGTTGGGTCACGTCAACTGGACTTCTGCTTTACAAAATGTTGTCATCCATTTCTCTGGATCTTCTCACTTCTTCATATTTAGATGTGATTATCATTTGAATAATTATGGCCCATGTTCACAAAGCTCCGCCCCCTGTTCTTATCCTGCCTTTGTAGTTGGTAATTTGAAAGTTTTAATAATGGTCTTTCCATCCTTGGCCTGTTTGACTTATGGAATGCGATGAAAAAAATACATGAACGTCTCATACACGAAGGTGTGTGTATTTTTGTTTGTGCTGTCGGAGCATGTCGAAAATGTTTACAGTTACAGTGTCCATTGCTTTTGTTCTGCTATAGTGGACGGCAAACATTCATGCAACTGCACTGCAGACGATAACAACAGACGTTCGAGCCGCGCTAGCTGCCTAAGATTAGCGATGACGCTCATGTTCATGTTTCTCCCAAAACAGTGATTATTATGGCGAGTTTTACAGATTTAACCGAAAACTGTTTTTGCGTATGAAGTAATCCAAAGCCAATAAGGCTAGTATAAAAGATGGACCTTACGCTTCACAGTGTGAGCAGCTGTGTTGGTTTGACATCACCTTATACACACTGGCAAAACATGTGTATGAGAAGGATGAGTTTAAGTTGATTTATGTGGTAATAACCAGTTTTAGGCAGTTTCAGAGCCAATCGTACGTACACGACGTCGTCGGTGCCGCCTGTCTCCTCCGAAATCTCAAGCTCTGACCTACACAGCCTTAGTTGATAAAGTAGGAAGGCACACGAAAGCGGTGCTCGTGACATTTTTTCCAAAATATCAATATCAGACATGGCGGAAAAACGTCTCACTTTTAATGGCGGCTCACACACAAAGTGAGTACATACGGGCACCTGCTGTATCGGAGAGTGTAAATACGCAAGCATACCAGTGAACAGAGAGCATAAACAATGGGAACGCTGGCCAGCAAGGGAGTCGGGGGAGGGGGGAGGATTGTTGAGGCGAGCAATCGTTCCTGGACACGGTACAAAATCAATCGTGTTATTGTTACATGGTTTTACACCGCAACCCATCCCTTTCTCTAGGCTTTGGAATTAGCACTGAAGATGCCTTGCATCTCTAGTAATTGGGCATTCTTTGTGAACACAGGGTTATGACCTTGCGCCCAAGGACCCAACTGTGGCAATCTGGCAGTGGCAGGGCTCGAACTCCTGAACCCCCGCTCAGCAACTTAGATCTTTAACCGCATGATCCACCACTTCCCTCTATTTACCCAGAAAGAAGTTTAGCAAGTGTTTGCAATAACTTCAGTGGGATTCTATATGGATCACACCATGGCTGTATATCACCTGACCTAACACCTGACCCAACCCTGAATCCGACCCCCAGCGCCAAACTACTGCCACATCCCAATCCGAGCTGCTGTTCTTACCTTTGATGTCGAACTGAAAAAAAAAAAAATCCCTGGACTGGATTGTGATCAATCAAAGAAGCAAATATATAAATTCCTGTTACAAAACTTGTCCAATCAAATAAACCTAGAGTGTTTATATAATAACTGACATTAGCAGCAATCAAACAATGTCAATGAATTTATAAATTTGTCTTTAATATATTAACTAGAGAGGTACACTTCCTGAAGAAAATGTGGGTGGTGCTTGCTGTGGCATCATAGTCATAGTTATGATGTCACAGTTGATGTTGGTCTCAATGTTAAGTCTATGGGACTTTTGGGGGGCCCACCCCTTAGAAAAAAAGTCATAGCACCCCATTCCCGAATAAGCAGCACAATTTGACACCTCATTCATGGGTCTACGACAAACGGTGCCAAACTTTCGTACGGAAGAAGAAGAAGAAGAAGAAGAAGAAGAAGAAAAAGAAAAATAATAAGAAGCCTGTGAGATAACAATAGTAGTGCGTCGCTTCGCAAGCACCACTAATAATAATAATAAGAAGAAGAAGAAGAATGTTGCATATTAAATACTTTCCAGAGTTTATATATATATTAAGAAATAACCTTTAAGTGACCTATGTGAGAAACAAGCTGACAAAACATCAGATTTGTTGCATGTGGGTAAATGATAAGGATTTAAAAAAAAAAAAAACAATGATAGAGATAAAGAAACTTTATTGTCATTGTAGTGATACAACACAATAAAGAAAAGAAACAAAAAGATAACTGCACTGAAATATAAATCTAACAATACAGACAACGGAATATACTGTATGTGCACCGGGGCTTTGATCCTGGTGCAAACAGAGCGCGAACAAATGGAACAAATGTAGCAAAATGTAATTAGAACAAACAAACGAAAAATCAAAACAGAGTAAAAGAGGAAAGGTGGGGAGGGGGGGGGGATAAGGAGTTAATCCGAGAGTAAACACTCACCTCTACAGCTGGGGTAAATCCTCCTCCTCTCTGAAGGTGAACAGCGCAGGTAAGTTTGCTTTTCCAGTTCACACTCCTCCCGTAACGGCGCTCATCTTCACCCTGAGCTCACTGTCACTTCGCTTTGATCTCGGCTAAAATCGTGCAGAAGAACACTTTGTATCCGCGCTCGACTGCTTTAATCTCTCTCTCTCTCTCTCTCAGACGAATGATCTCTCTGGAAACACGTAGGCGTGGCGTCCTGGCGACATGGGCGGTGCGTATACCGATGTGGGCGTGGTCTGTGCCACCTGAAAGCCAGCTCAGGGGGGCGGGGTTCGTAACCTTACAGAAGTCTCGTTATACAATTCTAGAATTTTCTCCCAATCTTAAATCCTCCAGTCACTTAGCAAGCACCATACTACAGCTCTGAGGAATTAATTAAAGGGGTTGATTCACTCTAAAACAGCTGCTCTGAAAGTTAGGCTTCATTTATATGCGTCTTATATATCTTCTAGTTGTTTTTGTTTGTTTGTTTGTTCTTTGTTTTTTTGTCCCTAGCATTGCACTAGTACCTTCTGGTCAGTCCTCACACTCACATTCAGTGTTTACTGACTGAACAGTATTTAAGATAGACAGGGTGCGATCACATCTACAAACATGTCTTTGTATTACTGTCTCAAATTCAATTTTTTTTATTTTCACATACACAGTCAAACACAGTATGATATGAATTGAAATGTTTATACGACCGCAGATGACCTAAACATTTAAAATAGGAAAAATAACAGAATTTTCAATAAGAATATACAGTGTGAAATTATTTTGTTCAA
The DNA here is from genome assembly GCA_028565275.1 of Leiocassis micropogon. Lineage (NCBI taxonomy): Eukaryota > Metazoa > Chordata > Actinopteri > Siluriformes > Bagridae > Leiocassis > Leiocassis micropogon. The sequence goes on along the minus strand of JAOVVA010000009.1, from coordinate 15,011,250 downwards.
ATAAGAAATATAGAAAGACATTTAGCGGTAAAAAAAAATTACATTATGTACAAATAATAAAATAAAATAGAATTCAAGTGGATCCAGACATGAACAAGACAATGTGCAGATGTGCAGAATAATGAGCAAAGTGACAGTTCAAAGTTCCCTGATGTGCAAAATGTGCAAATGTGCCATATGTAATGTGTGATGTGCATCGTGATGGGTTGCGAAATTGTTTTGTGTGTGAAGTCGGAGCAGTCGCCAGCGACATCTTGGACACTTTTTTGCTAACCTACTGTTGCTGGAATTTCCTTCAGGATCAATAAAGTATCTATCTATCTATCTATCTATCCATCCATCCATCCATCCATCCATCCATCCACAATATATTAATGTGCTTGTTCTAACCTCTTATCGTTCTATACTAACAACTTGTTTGCACCTCATAATTTTAGACCAGTACAAAAGGCGTTCAAGTCAAACTTCTATTATTTCAACGTCTATGACATTTACAGACGATTTCGAGCACAGTACCGTAACGAGACTCTTAGCCACAGTAAAACAACCAAATATCGCAAACGTTTTAAAGAAGCCATGAATGACGATCCCGGCCGTGGTGGCTTGGAGCCCACTGCAGTCATCTCGTCAACATTCAACAGATGGGACTGTACACACAGTCATTCGTCAACACCACTTGCACATTACAGGAATTCGGCTGGGAGTTATTGCCACATACCCCGTACAGTCCTGATCTCGCTTTTCCACATGTTTGGGCCAGTAAAGGAGATTCAGACAGGAAGCAGGCAGTCCGATCATGGCTCCAGCGTAGTGAGAAAACTTTCTACCTTGATGGTGTCCAAGCACTAATGAAACACTGGGATAAGTGCAGTAGTGTAGGGAAATAAAAGGAGTTTTTACTCTTGGTCCTGTCCTGTTTGACTTGAATGCCCCTTGTGTTAAACCCAAATTTGACATTTCTCTTGGGAGGAGTCTCCAGCGTCAATGCTCAAGAAAAAATACAGTATATTCATGAGAGTGAAAATAGAGTCTGGTCAGCGAACAGCTGTTTATAGCTGCCATAACATAAATGATAACAGGGACATGCTTGTCTCACAACATGATAAAAGTAAATTAATGGGACTGTGTAATAAAATGAGCAAACATTTATGCTGGTGTTGTAAAATAATCAGCTTTGGGGTGGTAACAGGGACACTTTACATTGTGCCACATCATGCGACATCATTAATGATTTCTCCTTCACTGCACACCTTCAAAATGTTTCATATCTAACTTAACTGATAATATCCAAAAAGTGTATTGTATTAAGCTTAAAAAGTAATAATGTACAGTATTAAAATCTCAGAAGGCTGGTTTCTTCATCACGGTTGTGTAATCTGTTCTCGGATAGCGGTAAGAGATTAACCCCTGACCTGGAAGACCATTAGACTTACGTCATTTCGTCCTTCTAATCTGTCATGAAACTAAAAGCGCAGCAACACATTCTGTCCATTTACAGACATGGCAGCAGAGAGGCTGAGACAACGTCTGAGTGTAAGTGTGTAGAACGGTTACCAGCGGGTCATTTGCAAGTAATGGTTCAAGTCCTTGACGTGAACAATGGGAGCTGATTCACCTCATTACATTAAGAGTTCATTCTTGCTAAAGTGGGTAGGTAATGCTTCATACCAAAAATAGAAACTCTTAGGTGTGTGAGTCAAAGAGCAAAATTATAGCACAGAGGTAAATACAGAGCTTAAATGTTCCACAACTTGGAGAACATTAACAGATGGGGAACCAACTCAAATAGAAAAAAAAAATTGAAGCAAAGCTTGGGAAATATACATCCCTATAGTGTCACGGTTGTGATGTATATGTGATGTTTTTTTTTTTTAATTGCTCACCTTATTTACATTATCTAGTAGGCTAAAAAATGTATAAAAATTTGAAGAACTTTACTTTAACCACTGCATGCGCAAAAAAGCAGCAGTCTTTAGTCCTTTTTGTGGACATATTAACTTAAGGTGGTTTATTGTGTAACAGTAATAATAAAAAATTCAACCAGTGTAAAAAATAGTTCACCTATTCTAAGGATGAGAATTGAGTGCAGTTTGCTGTTAGCTATCACCATCTGGTGGCCAGTCCTGGAACAGCAAGTCAACAACTCAAGACATGCTACAGTATAAACTCACAAAACAAGCTAGAATTAGTGTATTCCACTTTCCACAATTGTTTATCACAATTCATTAATAGATGAAGTTTTATGTCAGTTATGTCATAAATGATATGGCGGCACGGTGGCTTGTGGTTACCGCTGTCGTCTTGCACCTCCAGGGTCCGGGTTCTATTAGTTTCCCCTGGGTACTCCGGTTTCCTCCGACAGTCCAAAGACATGCAGATTAGATTGATTAGCTTTGCCAAATTGCCCACAGTGTTTGAATGTTGTCCGGAGGTCCTAAAATGGGAATAAATAGAATGGTAATCATCATTGGCCTCCATGGTCCCCAGTTGGACTATAGAGGTTTCTAGATGGATGGATGGAATAAATGATATATTGTGTCCACTAGAGGTTATATACACTGTTATTTAAGTCAGGGAGTTTTTGATAAGATTTTGATCATCTAAATTGGAAAACAAAAAGACTGTACTGTAATGAATTGTAAATTTACATTAGTTTTGAATAAGTGGAACAGAGACGGGTAAATGTTATAATTCTGTTAATAAGAGCTTTGTGACTGTAGTGTGATATGTGCTAAAGTTATGCAGCTTTATGTTTCATCTGTAAGTGGGTTTATATTTTAAATAATGTGCTAAATTATTAAATGTGATACAAAATGAAATCATGCTCGTTAAATAAGGTAAGAAGTGGACCAATGCTAAGGATGTAAGATAATATTGTTCTTCTTGGAGGAGGGCACCAGGGCCTAGGGTGTTAGCACAGTTGCCTCACACCACCAGGTCTGAAGGGTTCGAATTGCTCCTCAGGTTTGAGACCATGGAGTTTGGACATTCTCCAAATAATTTGTGAGATTCCTCCAGGTACACTGGTTTCCTCCCACATTCCAAAGCTGACTTTTTCCAGAGTAGAATCCTGAAGCCAATATACAGTAACACCCTTTTAGTGGAAATCCAGTGATCACTTAGGAGATATGGAACTCAATCATGTGGAATATGACAGAATTTAAAGGAAGACTG
>JAOVVA010000009.1:14988522-15007976 GCA_028565275.1 Leiocassis micropogon | reverse complement strand
GAATATAATGATGTCTAACCTTTTACCCTTGATAGTTAACTATGCAATATATACATACACTACCACTCTAAAGGTTGGGATCACTTGCAAATTTCTTTATTTTTGTTTAGTGATTTATTTTCTACATTCTAGAACAATACTGAAGATTTCAAAACTATGAGAAGACACATATGGAATTAGGTAATTATGTAACAACAACAACAACAACAACAACAACAACAACAAGTCAGTTGTTATTTTAAGACACGGAGGTCAGCCTTACTAGAACAGTTCTTGCAAGAACGGTATTGTTGAGTACATTTGCAAAAACCATCAAGCACCATTAAAACTGGCTCTCATGAAGGTCTTCAGAGAAAAGCAAGATTAAAACGTTACATGTACATCTGCTGCCGAGGAGAAGTTCATTTAGAGTCACCAGCCTCAGAAATCACCAATTAACAACCAGCACCACAGATTATTCATGAATAGCAGATACATCTCAATATCAACTGTTCAAAGGAGATTACTGTGTATTTTAGACGCCTTCAGCATTAATTTACAGTGTAGAAAGAAATAAAAATCAGGAACGACCATGGAGTTAGAAAGTGATCACAAACCTTTGAGCGGTAGTGAATAAGATCAGAACTCGTTGTCACATAATCAGTTTAAGAGCACAAAATGTCATGTTCGTTAGTAGACTTCGTTATCATTTACTCACTCATCGTCTATACCACCTATAGGCTAACTCCATGCACACCGACCCCAAAGTGGCAATCAAATCCAGAACCTGGAGGTGCAAGACGAAAGTGCTAACCACTAAACCACCGTATAGCATAAAAGGCACACCACAGGCCAATAAAAGGGAAATCAGACACCTACTTGTAAAAGTACTTATACATTGTGGAAGAAGGTTAGAAGAATGATTGAAGTGACATGAAGTGATCTGATGGAATGTCACAGAGAATCTGGTCAAAAAGAGGAAGATATCAAATCACCCATCGGAAAACAAGAAATTAAGTGGGCCTTAGCAAAAGACAAGAAGACAGCCCACATGTGAAGAACTATGAGATTGAAAGAAGAAGGTGGGAATAAAGTGGGCTTGTATATAATATAAAAATTAGGGAGCTGAATAAATTATATAACAACTAATGAACAGTTAATAAAAAGTAGATCAGACAAAAAAAGCAGGAGGAGGAGCAACACAGTGGTTTTTGTGTCTAGACCCCCATGCTGGAAAAGTGAACTAGCTTTTTTTTTTTTTGCTTTTGGACTTCTTGGGACATCGACACGTGACTGCTTCCCAACCAGATCAGATACAATTTTAATCCTGGCTGGTGCAGTTCAATAAATTTTCTCTATTCAACATGTGCCTAGGGATTTTATTTTAAAAATTGTTGGAGTCCTTGAAATTTGCCACGACAATGTGTGTGTGTGTGTGTGTGTTTGTGTGTGGGCGGTGTTGGTGGTGGGGCTGTCCCGCTGTGGAAGATAGTGTTTATTCGACCGCCGGATGTTCGTTCATTTAGCATCAACACTGACAAATATTTATCGCCTCGATCCAGTGACATGGATGACACACAGGACATCTGTCACTTCTTGGATCTTTTATTACTTTATTATACACTCCTATCTTTTTTTCCGCCATTGAATTGTGTCTCAGTCATCCTCTAATCCTTCATCTGGCTCTGTGGGCCTGTACATTGTCCATCCTCAGTCTTACTTACGGATATGTAATTCAAGCCTGTGGTTAAAAGGATATAGAGGATATGATGCAATCTCAGGGTCCGTCCTTTATCCACAGGCACATTGTTTCCATGCACTGGCTCAGAAATACTGTAAGTGCACCCAGGGACACATTCGGAACGAAGTGGCACAGTTGTTAGCTTTATGAGGTCGATTGCTCAAAAGGCATTTAACAGAAATGAATAGAGGATACATGAATAAAGAGAAGGGAAATAGATTCGGAATGGACGTCAGGTACAACAGTCAGGATTTAATAGACTTGAAAGGGTTCCACGTTTGTTTGTGTCTGATTAGCTCACATGTTGATCATCATACAGTACGTATTATTAAATAACCCTCATCCATGGATATGCAAATTAGACATTGTCTTGTATTTGTACTGTATTTAGCTGAACAGTTTAGCTTAGCCAGTTTACTTAGCCAACAATACACAAAGGTTCTGTGTATAAAAGTTTTCTCCTGATACTTCACCTACACTTTCACCTCACTCCACTCCTTTGGGACGACTCTGTACAAAACAGCGCTTTGTGAGTGTAATGTGCTGCAGTTTTCACGCAAGATGACACAGATTTGTGTGTGTGTGTGTGTGTGTGTGTGAACACTGTCCTTTTGTTGCTAGCAAAGTACTTTCATGCATTTTTTTTCCAGTTCTTATTTGAACTATAAAACCCTTAAGCTCTGACAAACATGCTTGGTGCTGGCTGACAGTGTAACAAACGTGGATGCGTGCAGCAAAGAATTGTCTGATGTAATTGTCTGGTGTGTGTTATAAGTCAGTAAAACATGGTTAGATTAGGAAGCTGAGAAGCACATCCCCCCCGTGATGGAGGACTGGGGCCGGTCTCGGCCTGCTACAGACGTGGCAGTGTGGAGGGAGGAAGAGGAGGATTTGAATGGGAGGAGATAAAGCCTCCAGCTTGGCACGTAACACACACACACACACACACACACACACACGCACATTCCTTTAACTTTGTCATCCGTTAGAACATGTCCAGCAGTCCTCCATCTACCAGCAATCCTTTTTTTATGATATATAGGCTAATATTATTATTATTATTATTACTAATTCTAAAGACAAACCTAATAATAAAATGAGACATGAGTAAAGAATAAAGGCGTGCTGCTGTATGAAACTAGAAGTCTCATCCTGTTAGTCCACAGGGCATTTTTTTTAACTAATGATTGACCCATCAATACTTTTATACATTTATATTTGCAGTTAATTTCTGAAAAAAAATAGATTCTGAAATCACTTATGAGAGGCATTCGAGTCAAACCGGGACTTTTGTTTCTACAGAACACAGTTCTGAGAATCAAAACTCCCTTTATTTCTCGATATAATCCCCTGCTATACTTGCGCATTTATCCGAGTGTTTCACTAGTGCTTGGACACCATCAAGGTCGAAAGTTTTCTCAGTACGCTAGAGCCGTGATCATGTTTCATGTCTGAATTCCTTTAATGTTTCCTCAAACATGTGGAAATGGCTTGGAGCGAGGTCAGGACTGATGTGGCAATAACTCCCAGCCGAGTTCCTGTAACGTGCAAGTGGTGTTGGTGAACGATCCCATAGGATCTTGACCCATACGCAGATGGGTCTCTTCCACAACAGGTTTTCTGTTGATTTACGAGGATCAGGCGCTGAATGTTCATGCGAACGACTGCAGGGGGCTCTGAGACACCTCAACCAGGATCGTTCTTCAACGTTTTAAACATTTGCGCCGTTCAAATGTTTTATTGCAGCTAAGAGTCTCATCACCAAACCGTGCTTGATTCAACAGAAATTTCATCTAAAGTCCCGGTTTCACTTGAATACATTATAATTCTCTACAGATATTAGGGAAAGGTTAATTAATGTCGCTATACTAGCATCTATTTTAATCTGCTTCCTGCTCACATCTTGATCACTTTTCTTTAAGGCATGACCTCTGACAGTAAGATTTCCCCAGGTCCTGCAACAGTCCTGGTCACATTCTCACAGCACTAGGACCCGGAGGAGTCAACTCATTTCCCACAGTAACTGGAGATTGGGGGCGGAGGGGTTCCTGCGTCTGTCCTCCTGCTGAACACAAATCACAGCTCCTCATTTCAACTCCACTTTCCAGAAGTTTCCTCGCAGTGCAGAATAAATTCCACAGTGTCAACAGCAACACGTCAGAGAAGGCGACAGACTCCTGAGAGGTAAGAAGAACTCATGAATTGAATGATATTGTACTGTAGAAATCTTGGGCTGGTTAGGCTTTGAAAATGGAATACATTTTTTACATATGAAAGAAGGGGCTGTTTGAAAGCTTCAAAGCAAACCATGAATGTGGGGATGAATGTGTATTAAGAGTTAAAGCTATTGTAAGTTTTGAGTACTTTATGCTCACTTGGTCACACCCTGTGCCCGGTCCTGCGGGATTGGATTCGTCTGCTTCACACGCTCACAGAAAAACAAGGGGTTGTCTGAGTGTCAAGTGGTGATACTTTCTGGGAAGATACAGTACGTACACACCGTACCCTAAATATATTTCACCCCAGGACACACTTGAATCCTTAAATCTCACTTGAGAAGCTTGAAAACTTTAAGCCTTTGGTTTTAAGAATATTGAGTTCAAGACGTTTTTGCTTTGTCTTTTTTCTCTTATATAATAGCAGTTAGACTTCAGGTTTAAAGTGTGCTTTAACAGAAGATTGAATAAGGCTAAGAGTGTGTGATGTGCTCCCATTATCTCCAAATCTTCAAATCCAGTCTAACTGTCCTGTTATTGGTGCACATTTTATCCTGCATAAAATCATGATCGATCCTTTTAGATCTGTATATAAATTTAATGTCTTGATATATATATAGTCTTACTGTCTCAAATCCCTGTCCTTTAGTTCTGTAATACCTGTCCTTCAGGGAAAAAGAGATGAAGGAGTAAAAAAAAAAGAAAAGGTATGGACGAATAGATTCCTAAGCAGTCACAGCAATCTAGTTAGCCAAGCTATTAGCTCTGGTGTGTGGGAAAACGGTATGTTAGATTAAAGATAAAGACAATATTTAGTGTGGTACATCTGCTCCTGTTTTGTCTGGAGTTATAGGCGCTGACGTGGCAGCTGTGAAAGTATCCTCACTTGCTGTCAGCTCAGGCTCTCTGGATGGAGAGCAGAAAGCCTGTAATTACACGGCTAGTCGAGGTCTGCTCAGCTCGGGCCTTCCTGGTCAACCATTAAAATTACAACAACCAAGCAAATTCTACATATATTACATAATAAGCATGAACAGTATTTCATTTCTGACTACTTAAGCTTGCTCTATTCGCCTTTATTAGTCTGTCCTGTTGCTGCACAACATGGTTTAGATGTTACAAACCTTAGAGAGTTTTCCTCTTGTTCTTTAAACTGTTTAAAAAATATTCCCTGATTTTATCACAAAATTTGTCATGTCCAATTCCCAAACGTTTTTCCCACTTCTCCGTGAAAAACTGCAGACCACCTTGCAAAGTAACTGGCATTGTTCAACCTATTCCATTATTGGATAGTGTCACTATGATTGATGTAGGAGTGTGAGCGTGCCAGACCCGAGAGAGCACGCACCATTCTGCTGTCTGCTTCTGAACATGGATGGCTGTAGCATCACTGGAGATTCTAACCCGTGAACTCCGGATGATATTTCGTTACGCTGTTAAGAAGCATGAGGATTTAATACTTTAACTATAAAACAAAACATGAAGCATATTAGAAGCAAATGGTTTTGAAAGAAAAAATAAAAAAATGCACCACAAAATTAACAATACACATGTATTGTAAAAAATGCAGAACATCACTATAAAGGTGATATCAACCCTTTATTTAGAGACCTTATTTGTTATGTTCAAAGTCCTCATCAATCCAAGTCTGATTGGAATGCTAATACTCTCAGTCATGCACTGAAACTCGTTTAGGTAATGTATAACTTGACGAGTTCTTGCACCAAGAACATTCTAGAAGTAGTCGTTAAAATACTGTACATTTTCAGCAGATTTCACAGTATATCTGGGTTTGTCTGATGTGTATTCCCCCAGGGAAACAAAGTCACATCTCAAGAACGATGTGGGTGAAAATCCTGGTGGGCCTGTGCCTGTTGGCCACCGTCCAAGCGGACAAGAAGCTTAGCAGCCACGCAACCACCCTGGCAGACAACAGCGCCAACTTGGCCTTTAACCTCTACCACAACATGGCCAAGGATAAAGACATGGAGAATATCCTGATTTCCCCTGTGGTAGTGGCTTCTTCTTTGGGCCTCGTGGCTCTTGGAGGAAAAGCCTCCACAGCCTCGCAGGTAAAAACAGTCCTCAGCGCAAATAAAGTAAAAGATGAGAATCTCCACTCGGGCCTGGCTGAACTTCTAAATGATGTTAGCGACCCCAAGGTGCGTAACGTCACCTGGAAGATTAAAAACCGGCTCTACGGCCCCAGCTCGGTTAGCTTTTCTGATGCTTTTGTGAAGAACAGCAAGAAGCACTACAACTACGAGCATGCCAAGATCAACTTCCGTGACAAGAAAAGTGCCATCAAGGCCATCAATGAATGGGCTTCCAAGTCTACTGATGGCAAGCTGCCGGAGATCACCAAAGATGTCGAGAAGACCGATGGCGCCATGATCATCAATGCAATGTTCTACAAACGTAAGTATTTGTTCACATTCACTGTAACAAAAACAATACAAAATATAATTATTATCTTATACAATCCCAACAGCTCATTGGGATGAACAATTCCATCAGCAGATGGTTGACAACCGTGGCTTCCTCGTCCATCGGTCATACACGGTGTCGGTTCCCATGATGCACCGCACAGGTAAACATACCACCCACCAAGATATACCTATTAATGTACATACACAATGGAACAACTCATTTACCTTGTCTTTCCTCTTTAAGGTGTATACCCCTTTTATGACGACACTGCCAACAGCTACTTTGTCCTGGAGATGCCTCTGGCTCATAAGAAATCCTCTGTTATCTTCATCATGCCCTACCATGTGGAGTCTTTGGAGAGGCTGGAGAAGATGCTGACACGGAAACAGCTGGACATCTGGCAGTCTAAACTGGAGCAGAAAGCTGTGGCTGTCTCTTTACCGAAGATCAGCATGGAGGTCAGCCACAATCTGCAGGTAATAAAATGATCAATAATATAATGATAATGAAAATAATGAAAATATATTAAAATAATAATGATCAGGTAATACACCTGCTCAAGCAAGGAGGGTTCTTTGGCTGCTCTTCTTGGAAGACCATTGTGGGAGTGGTTTAATTCTAAGAGAAAGGATTTCCCTTTCATCAGAAGAGTTTCCTGTCTTAAGGGTTCTTTGGTTGATAAGGTAATCTTTGGTAAACCATGTCGTCTACATTGAATTACAATCTTTTGCAGAAATATCTGGGAGAACTTGGTGTAACCGAGGCTGTGGATAAAACCAAAGCTGATCTATCCAACATCTCAGGAAAGAAAGACCTTTACCTGGCCAATGTCTTCCACGCCTCCGCCTTTGAGTGGGACACCGCTGGCAACCCTCCAGACACCAGCATCTTCGGCACTGACAAGGTGAAGAACCCCAAACTGTTCTACGCGGACCATCCATTCATCTTCCTGGTGAAAGACAAGAACACCAACTCCATCCTCTTCATCGGCAGGCTGGTCCGGCCCAAAGGCGACAAGATGAGAGACGAATTATAACTGACTTCAGAGCAAGTTTTAATCGAATCACGTAGAAAGCATGTGTTCGCATATATATATGTGTGTGTGTTGGTGTGTATGAGACTGACGAACAAAGTGTGTATGTGTGTGTGTGTGGCATTTGACTATTGACTGAACCAGCAGAGGACTGTTACCTCAAGAGGACATTCCAGAAGATCTGTGGACAACCACCCATGTGTTTCAGGCATGTTCGATCCCGAACACGTACACCGTGTTAGACACAAAGCAGTGTGTACTCGGCTAAAGCGATCCAACTCAACAAAGAAGTGTGCATTGACATGATAAATGTTTAAACAGCTAATTTCAAGGTTGAACAAATGTAAGGAAATTTTTTTTTTAAGAAAATGCAAAATGAAATACTTTTGCGAATATTTTGACCAGAAAGTGTGACCAGATGATGTCATCAAAACAGTTCTGAAGCCTTTCCAATACCGCCCTTGTTGTCTTCCCCTTAAGTCTTTACCACTGGTGTTTTACAAAAACACAAACTCGGTAGCAAAGACTATAATTTCTTTGGCAATTTTTTTTCTCTACATTATGTGCAAACTGAACTCCTGATTAGCTCACTAGCATATCATCGACTCCTTTTTTTTTTTAGAGTTAGCATGCTCAAGTTCTGACTAGCCTGCTACATAACTAGCAGACAGTGTCTATTATTGTTCTGCTTTAAATTCATAAACAACTTCATCCACAATATTTGCACTTTAGCGATGGAAATTGCATCAGACTGTTTGCTTGCATGTTGGTCTCTCATGCGTCTTAAAGAGCTAGCTCTGAAAACAGATAAGGGGATTCCCTCAAGGGGGAGGTCGATAAGGGTGTGCTAAAAATATCATAGCAGACACTTACTATGTTAACGGTGTTTAATTGCCTTTTCATGCATCTACTCTTTATTTATACATCTCTTAGATGTCTATCAATTTAGGAAGGCTTACTCTTCTTCAGGATAAAGATCAAAAGCAGCCAGCATGGTCACACACTAATACCACTCCGAGATACATCCTTCAGCAGCATTCTCTCAGGGTTTTAGCTTTTCTTGTACATACGCCTGAATGGCCTTGCTTAGTTACGACGCTGTACGAAAGACGATCTGGGTTTGTGAAACATCTCTCAGTATCTGAAGGATTTTATAAAAGTTTCACAAAATGCACACAGAGTACATTCCTGTTGAGCCTCGGATACAACCACGTGTCTGACCTGGCTGCAGTCCGCACTGAAAATGCTCCTCTGCACTAGAAAACCTGTGACTGTTTAAATTTGTTGATCGACCTGGCTATGAAATTGTTTTCTGACAAATTGTATGTTGGGATTTTTTTTCCAATAAAATCAGCTCCACTGAATTAATGTACTGTAATGTTATTTATCTTCTTATACCTGCATCTTTCCTGCAAATAAAACAAGAGCTGGTGTGAAGCCAGTTAGCTGATGCATTCCACAAACATGAACATCTGAACTTGTGTAAGAAAATAAAAAAAAAAAAGTATTATATTTTGACCACAAAAATTTAGAAAGTCTGGAGAAATTCACTGGGAAAAAAAAGTAGATTTTTTTTTATATATATCAGTTTATATAAAAATTAAATGTAAAACATACTGTACATGCAATACAACTATCCACATTTATATTGCATTACAGCAATCTTGTTATACACATTATATTGCCATATGTAACTATTATATTAGTATTGCAATCTTATAGTTAATTAAAAGCGATATATACATAAAACTTTGAATTAAATTTAATTGAATTATACTACATAAGGTATTGACAAAATACGAGGCTACTATTAAGTTCCCAAGAGGAAGCTGACATCATTTCCTGTTATACATCCTCATTTTAATAATCACAGGAAAACCGGAACAATAGACATACAGAAAACATAAATAATATACAGAAATGATTTCAATCTGGTAAGCTACTTAGACCTGTGAATGGTGGTACAGTGAAAAGCATGTAAAACACACACACACACACACACACACACACACACACACACACACACCAACACACACACACCTCTAAAGACATACAAAAACTTATTCCATAACCTCAGCTAGAACTTTAATATGGTTTAATAGATGGTTTATTATATACAGCATGAAAAGTATGTATATATACCACACACACACACACACACACACACACACACACACACACACACACACACATATGTTATATGTATAACATAAAAAAGAAAATCAGCACCAATACTGGTGGCCATTAAGTCAAGCTATTAAACGCGAATAGGACTTAATGGGTACAACCACTAACTGTATGATTACAGGTTTGATTTGTTTAGGTTCAAAGTATTTGCTCAAATGAATTGGTTCCTTTTGAAAATCTGAATCATTTAATTCAAAAACAGAGTAATGTATTTTAACATCCCCCATGTTTTCAGTATCTCCATCCATCCATCCATCCATCCATCCATCCATCTAGGAAGCTCTGTAGTCCAACTAGGGGCTGCAGACCATGGTCAATATTTACACATGATTGGCAATTTGGAAGTACCAATTATCCTAATCTGCATGTTGTTGGACTGTGGGAGGAAAGTACCCGGAGGAAACCCACCAAACACGGGGGGGAACATACAACCTGCATGCTCAGACCCTGCGCAGACCCCGAACCAGGTCCCTGGATGTGCAGGGCGGCAGTGCCAAGGACTATGCCATCGTGCCGCCCATTTTTAATAACTGGTTGTTATAAACCCATAAAACAACCTATTTTTTGAAGCTAGGGAAGATTTTTCATCTGTGCTAATGGTAATATTAAATCTTCCATACCAAACATTTTTACAATTACTTGCAATTCATTTTAGCATAACTGTTAGCAAAGTAATAGTTATTCATAATGATTGATATTTATTTGCTGCTTTTAACATTTAAAATTAAAACAATTAAAGTATAAACTAAGAACTTTTAGAAAATAAATACCTGTCATTCTTTGGTGCTTGAGAATCATTTCATTTACAAGAGTCGACTCGTTCGCAAAGGTATTTTCTAAGAGAATTCTGGTGACACCTAGTGGACATGATCTAAAACAACAACTCACTGTCAGTAGCCTATAGCTAATCTTCACGTAAAGCTAATATTACATGCAGATTTGGGGCTTTTTTAATAGAGAATAATATAAAAAAAAAATTCGCACAACATCTGATTAAGGCATTGACTATAATTCAAGGGTGAAACGTTTGTTAAATTTAGTCATTCATTCATTTGTCCATTGAGGCCTATTCATTATTTGCTATAGTCATATGTTTTTAGCATAATTCACACACTTACTGCACAACAGTCTTTAATTATAGCTAATCAAAAAACCTAAACATTAATAATTTTCTTATATCATATATAGTTCTAATCAATATGCTTAGTAATAATTGTATTCCTAAACGTTTTATCAGAAAATCATGCTAATAGTGAATGGTGTTTGCTTCACTTTTATTAATTCAAGATTTAGAAACAATTATTTGTCACATGGACCTTACAGCACAGCGAAATTATTTGTTATTATTTGTATGCCAGTTAGAAAGCTGGGTTCAGAGCGCAGGGTCAACCAGGATACAGCGCCCCTGGAGCAGATAGGGCTTTGTTCAAGAGCTCAACAGCGGCAATTTGGCAATGCTGGGGCTTGAACCCCCGACATTCCAATAGTAACCCAGAGCCTTAACCATTTGAGCCACCACGGCACTGACTTTTGTTCAATTGTGAAATGTGAAAGTTGAACTTTTTGTTGAGCATCAAAGTGGACAAAATGCTTTATATTGGATCGAACCATAAACTAAAGTACAGAGGTTTCTGTCAGAAATAAACATTAACATGTACATCTGTTTTACAGTTTATCTACCAAACAGAACTTCAGCATTCTCAAATGTTTGCGTCTCAATTCACGTCTCGTAGTTAATTAAATTTGATGTCTCTCACTGTCTCACAACTTTAAACAGATAATTAAGTCATGTCCTTTATAAAAGATCCAAATAAACTCTCAGCTTGCTTGAATAAACAGTCCTGAGACAATGGGATTAGAAAAAATTTTATAAAAAATGTATAGACCGTTTAAAGATTTAAAAGATTAAACAAGATAAAAAGATTTCAGTGTTTTACAGAAGAATAACCTTATTCACACCTTCAAAGGGTGACGAAATTTGTTTTTTTTGTACACCCCTTTGCTGAATGTGAACAGGTAAATCAGATGACCTGGAGTAAAATGCTCTGTGGATTTTATCATTCTAAAGTGAGAGTATGCAAAACTCCAGCACTCGACTGTATGAAAATCCAAACCCTCAGAGCTGCTACGCTGACAATTTAATTTGCATGCAATCCTGTTTTCTCTTGCCATTTCCAGTGAGGCACAGGAAACCGTCGCGATTAGCGCCAAGCCTTCTTTGTGCTGTCATTTACACTCTGGTGTTAAAGGGAGCCTTTAAAGTGGACAAATGGGACGACCGACCATTCAGCTCCTCTCTTCCCGAGTATTTAAGGGCCATTAAAAGCAACCTCCTGTTTCATCATGAGACAATGGCCATCCTTCTGGGAAGAAGAGTCGCTGCAGTTTTTCTTCTGCTTTTCACCGTAGTGAAGTCGTGCCATCCTGGGTGCCGGTGCGAGGAGCGGAGTTTCGGACTGTTCAACAGCTTCAGCCTGACCAAAGTGGACTGCAGTGGACTTGGACCGAACATAATTCCAGTTTCAATCCCTCTAGAAACGTCTTCTCTGGACCTTTCCTCTAACGGCATCCGTTCTCTCGAGGGCGCTGTCCTTTCCGGACCGGGATACACCACTCTGTCTAGCCTCAACTTGAGCAACAACCTTATCTCTGCCATAAATGGAAATGTTTTCTCCAAACTGCACTATCTGGAGACTCTAGATCTGAGCTGGAACTCCATCCAGAAAATCATTGAAGGTTTTCCAGGCCTTCTTCTCTCCGAGCTAGATCTGAGCCACAACCGAATTCATGAAATCAACCTGACTGTGTTTCGAGTTCAGGATCATGGGAGGCCACTGACCGTGGATCTGTCTTATAATTTGTTGGTATCATTTATCAGGAGTGACCTTTCACAACCTCTTAACATACACAGCCTTAATTTAGCAGGAAACAGGCTCACTTCTGTGCCAACCATGCAGGACATCTCCTTACGGTTCCTCATCCTGGATGAGAACCC
Organism: Leiocassis micropogon; assembly: GCA_028565275.1. Lineage (NCBI taxonomy): Eukaryota > Metazoa > Chordata > Actinopteri > Siluriformes > Bagridae > Leiocassis > Leiocassis micropogon. Next base: position 14,995,395 of record JAOVVA010000009.1, on the reverse strand, counting down.
CATATCGGTTATTAATGAAAAGAGTTTCGCCGGATTGAAATATCTCATCCACCTTTCTCTAAGCTCGATGCCCGAGTTACACACTCTCCAACCTCAAAGTTTACAAGATCTCCGAAACCTCCAAGTGCTTGATCTTTCGAATAACAAGAAACTAAAGACGTTGAGTGCAGAGGTTTTTCGTGGCCTTACGTCACTACAAGAGCTCAATTTGGCGAAAAGCCGGGTCACATCTTTGCCAGCTAACATCCTTCAGCTCCTTCCGAGCATTAACAGCATCGCTCTGAGCGAAGGAGTGAACTGCTGGAGGGTCTGGAAGCAGGAACAATTTCACAGACACGTCGGATGGAGTAAAGCGGAGGCAGCTCTGGCCTGTGATGTGACCGGTGTCATTTTCTGAACATATAAGACGTTTTGGGGGAAAGAAAAAAAAAAGTTTGGACCTTCAGTATTGTGAACAGTACAACACGCCATGAAGTGCTTTATTCTTTACATAAGCTACTGTTTATTATTAAAGAAAACCATATTGTGTATATTCTCAATCCAACCTGATGTGATATACGGGATATTGTGTATTTCATTAGATTTAAGGTGACATGGCCTGAGTCTAATGCAAGCTTTCACTTTTTTTCTTCTTGGGGGATCTTTTGTCTTATTACCTTATACGTAAACGAGTTGACTAATTTAGACTTGACAAGTTACTCAAAGGCTTTTCTTATTATTTTAACTGATGTTTTTGTGTGTGTGTGTGTGTGTGTGTGTGTGTGTGTGTGTTTTGCATGTATAGTCCATTGTTACTCCCTGGGTGGAGAAAATAGCACATGAATCAACCTGCATATTTAACTCAAGCTCTTGAGAACGGTGGCATCCACCCAATTCAAGGGAATCAGGCTACCTCCTATTATAATTACACAGCAGGATTATAATTGGCTTTAAATAAAATGCAAGACAATTAACACATCCAAATGTATGTCTTTGTGTTGTTTTTGTTTTTTTTCTCACTAGCATTATCATGCTATCAAATCTTGCTCCGCAGTGTTCGTTCGAGACATTTCGTTATGTCTCGAGATAAAAGATAAGTCCAAAGTCAAAGCAAAGTTCTTCCACAAGGTGCGGGACGTTAAAGATCTCGAGCTAAGTAGTTAGCTCTAACCCTGACTGGCATCAATGAATACACATAATCCTTCATAATGATGTCGTCGAGATACACCTCATTCCTTTCCTCCTTCTTTTTTTTGTTTCATTTTCAAGATATGGATGAAAAAAAATGAGGGAAAACTAACAAAAAACAAAACAAAATTATTTCTTTATCATCATCATCATCATCATCATCATCATCATCAAGTCCTGTAACCGGTTTATCCTGATTTGTGTGGTGTGGGAATCTGGATCTTATTCCAGGAAGTCATGAATTCCATGCATACACACATGCATTCATACTTAGGGCCAATCTAGAGTCATTCATCCGTTTACTGGCAAGTTTTTAGTGTGTTGTAGGAGAGCGGTAACCAGAGCTCAGGATCAAACCATGGAGGCCGGAGTTATATAAGATAGTAATGCTTCTTGCTTTAAACTAACTTAAAGCTGTTTTAACTTGACTTGGAATTAAACCAATACTAGACTCTATCAATAGATGGATGATGGGATATTCCTCAAAACAGAGTACAGTATATGTGTAGAACTGCTTTTGCCAGTTTTTTATCACAGCCATAAATATTAATATGCAAACATTCATTGATAATTAATAATGATTAAACACCAGACCCATAGTTGTTATTTCAGAATCAGAATCAGGTTTTATGTTGACACAAGGAATTTAATTCCGGTTCTCAAGTACAGACCAACATAAAACATTGTACATTTGCTATAGATAATTAACTATACACAGTAACTAACTAGTACAATAACAAGAATGTGTTTATAAATGTATCTATGTTGTATCTAAAATTTTTACTGCATAGTGTGTGAATGTTGTCCTACCATGGCTTTTAAAATGGGAATAAATACAGTGGTAATCGCCATTGGAATCCATGGTCACTATTTGGACTACTGAGGTTCCTGGATGGACTAAAGTAAAGACGTTCCTAGATAGAGAAATCCAATATGGCGTTGATGAGGTCGGCTGACGTCACGACTGCTCCGACCTCTACATTGCGCATTTTTCACACAAATGGGAACTAACTGCACTCAGTTGTAACTTATCCTGCATAACCAACACACTAAACATCTGAAAAACTTCGATTTTAATTCTATCTTGTTACCTGTACATATTGTAACATTTCCAGCTAAAGTTCTCTATATTTATATAATTTGTAACTTAGTTCATATTTTATTTCTTTATTTAAATACTCTATTTTTTTATTTTAGGTCACAGGCGGTCATATAAACATTTCACTGCATTTCATACTGTGTATGGCTGTGTGTGTGACAAATAAAATTTGAATTTGACTGCAGAGGTTCCTATACGGCCTGAAGAGATTCCTAGATGGCCTGCAGAGGTTCCTAGTAGGACTACAAAGGTTCCTGGATGGACTACAGATGTTCCTGGATGGACTAAAGAGGTTCCTAGATGGACTACAGATGTTCCTGGATGGACCAAAGAGGTTCCTGGAGGGTCCACAGAGGTTCCTAGTTAGACTACAGAGGTTCTCATTTAGACTACAGAGGTTCCTAGTAGGAGTACAGAGGCTGCTAGTAGGACTACAGATTTTACTAGACAGACTGCAGAGATTCCTAGATGGATTGCAGAGGTTCCTAGTAGGACTCTGAAGGCTCCTAGATGGACTACAGAGGTTTTTAATAGGATTACAGAGGTTCCTTGATAAACTACAGAAGTTCCTAGATGGACTACAGATGTTCCTGGATGGACTAAAGAGGTTCCTAGATGGATCACAGAGGTTCTAAGTAGAAGTACAGATGTTCCTAGAAGGACTACAGATGTTCCTAGTAGGACTACAGAGTTTCCTGTATGGACTACATATGTTACTAGATGGACTACAGAGGTTTTTAATAGGACTACAGAGGTTCCTGGATGGACCACAGAGGTTCCTGAAGGGTCTACAGATGTTCCTGGATGGACTAGAGGTTCCTAGATGGATCACAGAGGTTCTAAGTAGAAGTACAGATGTTCCTAGAAGGACTACAGATGTTTCTAGTAGGACTACAGAGGTTCCTTGATAAACTACAGAAGTTCCTAGATGGACTACAGATGTTCCTGGATGGACTAGAGTTTCCTAGATGGATCACAGAGGTTCTAAGTAGAAGTACAGAAGGACTACAGATGTTCCTAGTAGGACTACAGAGTTACCTGTATGGACTACATATGTTCCTAGATGGACTACAGAGTCAAGTCAAGTCAAGTCAAATTTTATTTATAGAGCACAGGTTTAACAGAACTGTAGTTGATCCAGAGTGCTTTACAATAGAAATAAACAGCAAAAAAATAAAACAAATATAAAAGGAATTAAAAAGAAAATTCACAGCAATTAAACGCAAATTTATTTTGCAAAATACATGCACAACATCACCCAAATGCTAATGAGTAAAAATGTGTCTTTAAGCTTGATTTAAAAACGTCCAATGATGTAGAAGCTCGAGATATGCAGTGGTAAACTATTCCAGAGTTTTGGGGCAACTACTGAAAAGGTGGCAACTACTGAATGATAATAATAACTGATCATTAGATCTTAAAGACCTAGAAGCTGCATAGGGTGTGATAAGATTGCAGATAGGTTTTTAATAGGACTACAGAGGTTCCTTGATAAACTACAGAAGTTCCTAGATGGACTACAGATGTTCTTGGATGGACTAGAGTTTCCTAGATGGATCACAGAGGTTCTAAGTAGAAGTACAGATGTTCCTAGTAGGACTACAGAGTTACCTGTATGGACTACATATGTTCCTAGACGGACTACAGAGGTTTTTAATAGGACTACAGAGGTTCCTGGATAAATTACAGATGCTCCTAGATGGATGGAAGCTGTATACTGTCTCTAAGTGAATGACCTGCTGCACTGTTATCTCTCGCCTGTTCAAAGTTTACTGCGTTCTGATTGGCTTCTCAGCCGAGTCCGTTAGTGCACGCCCCTCCCCTTAGGCCCCGCCCACTTTCTCATCATGGCTCCTGCGGCGGACAGGCAGGGTTACTGGGGCGCTCCGACCTCGACGCTGGACTGGTGTGAGGAGAACTATGTCGTGTCTTATTATATCGCGGAATTCTGTGAGTACATCACCAGCTCTCCGCTGTCTGTCTCTGTTTGTTGGTTGGTTGGTTTATTCATTTATTTGTGTAGTCGCGAGCGCGACGCTGTGTTAGCGCGCTAGTTACAGTTAGCAAGAGAGAGAGAGAGAGACGGGTGGGTCGTGCGCGCGCAGCCTGGGACAGCAAAAACACAGAAAACTTAAACAAAAAAAACCCCACACAAACCGTAAACAAACACGTAGATATGTTCATAAACACATTCTTGTTATTGTTGTTATGGATACGTGACACGGTGTAGAGATAATAAGCGGATAAGCGGTGACACACAGAGAGAGAAACCTGTTCACGAAACAGTAGATTATCAAGATTATCATTAATGTCGGTTAAAGGCTCAGAGAAAGTGCTGTGTCACGTTCTAGAAGCATCTGAGGTCACTGTGTGGAAGATGCGTTCAGTAAACAATAGGAATAATCCACGTAGAGCAACATATATATTTTATTATAGTTGAGTTAAGGACATAATTGGTTAAAGTAATCTCATTAAGTGTTCCTGAAATCAAGTCTTTCTGATCTTTTCTTCTTATTTATACTCAAATATTATAATACATTTTGGAATAAAAATAATTGTAAAGATATTCATTCATTCAATTTTTTTTATACAGTCTGTATAGTAGAAACGGGGGAAGAACATCATTTCGGTTATGTATCGTGATCCTTTCGTGTGGCGATTCACATACCGTGAACCTGATTTACTCTCTGATTACCAAACAGGGAGTGTATTTGTCTGAGGATGGAAGAAGTACAACTTATAGCGTGAACAAGGCGTAAGATACTCAAACCTTACAAAATGTTATTTCTTTATTTCTTAGGGAATATAAATAAGAGAGTTTTGACAGACAGACAGACAGACAGACAGACATGTACGTGGGTTTCGACTTGATTGATTACATTAAAGCTCATCAGATTATTTTTAGCTCTACCGTTTTAACTATTCCTACAAACTCTTTGTCCATCAACAACATGGGGATAACACTAGATTATACAGTTTATATGGCTGTGTTTGAGGTGGTAATATGCTGCAGTTCCTCTACAATTGTGATATCAGCTATTGGTCACAACTGTGCAAATTATTAGCAGGGCATACACATACTACAGGCAAATTTGGGAATGCCAATTAGCCTAATCTGCATGCTCTCGGAAACCGGAGGAAACTCGCTCCATGCACACAGATCCCGAGGTGGGAATCGAACTTTGGAGGTGAAAGTCCACAATGCTAATCACTACGCCACCATGCTACCACTTGTACAGACATTCTCATTATATTTACTTCTTTGTAGTTTTATTACTATATAACTAGAATTTGAATTTACATGTTTTGCCCTGGACTAGTTTTGAGTTTGTTGAGTTAAACGTTGTCTAGAATGTATTTGCCCCACCCATTTGGTTGTATCTTGTACTAAGCTTGCAGCTCAATTGTAGCAAGGCCTTTTTATTTTTATTTTTAAATTAATTCATTTTTTTTTTTTTTTTTTTTAAAGCTGTAGACATTGGTCCAGTTTGCAACTGCCTTTAGTTGGTGCTCATTATTTAATTTGGAAGAATGGTATTTTTGGTGTTACATTGACTGGCCAAAAACCAAGGAAAGAAAAAAACTCCATAGATGTGATAACCTGGTTTATTGCTACATAACATTGCAGAGTCTAGACCTGAGCAACTGAAGCAACTCCAGATCATAACACTATTGTACATTGTGCAGTGGCCACAATGCATGATGGGAGCATTGCTTCATGCGCTTCTCTTCTTACCCCGACTCGCCCATCCCTCTGGAACAGGGCAGAGTTGATGATTCAGCACTATCCTTCCAGGTTTTTAATAATGATGTTTTTTTTTTTTACCCCTCTTCCAGTCATTTATTCCTTTCCTTCCAGGCTTCTCATATGATGTATCACCTTTTGAAATTATTATTATTTCTAGTAACCCTGAGCAAAGTAAATTCAATGATTGGGTTTTTAGTCAACCTCAGCAGTCCAGCGTCATACAGTCTTTATTGTCACTGTGTGTGTTTGTGAGCGGCTCAGTGTCGACTTAAACAATTGACCGGAATGTGCTCTGTTCAGTAGAAACGGCCTCGTAGACCGGGACATGGATAAAGGGGGACAAATAGGCATTCACCAACACCGTTAGCTTTTCCACGCTCATACAGTACACGCCAAAATATACAGTCCTGAAACGAAAAGACAAACAATATCACCTTGTGATAAACTCATCTGTGAGTTTATTTTTCCTGAAAGAAACTAACATGTACATGTTGATTTACCACGGTATGTATAATGTAAGTGCTGGAGACAGTGTTCATATCGTTCATGCAGATTCTCACACAAGACTCCTGCAAAAGCAGACAATTTGCTCGTGTAACGACCGCTGTTCATGACCGCTTCTGTACGAGTGGAAATAACTAGTACTTTATCTTCCATCGAGAGAGCCGTTACCAAGACAACTTCCTTTTCACTACTGGGAACACGTGCGTCTGGAGCTATGCCCCGTTGACAAACACACATTCCATACAAACACACATACTTAATTTGCCGTATGTACACTACAGTTCAAAAGTTTGGGGTCACTTTCTAACTCCATGATGGTTCCTGATTTTTATTTCTTTCTACATTGTAAAGGAAT
>JAOVVA010000009.1:14969922-14982844 GCA_028565275.1 Leiocassis micropogon | reverse complement strand
GGAGGAACGTTGTTTCGTTTCACTGTGTACTAACTGTATATGGTTAAAGTGACAATAAAGCCTACTTGAACTTGAACTTGAAAATGTAAGTAAAATAAGAAAAAAAATGGTTTTGTGGACAGTCCACAAAAGAACACCACAAAATTCACTCATTATGCATAATTCAGTCATTCATGAGACACGAGAAAACAAACAAAAAAAAATCCCCTGCTTTTTCCCATTTTCTCATTTTCATATTAACCATGAGTTAAACGAGCCATTAAAATTTAGCCCTATTTTGACCTCATCTATGAAGATTCCCCCTCCCCCGGCTTGTTGCTCAGCTCTGCTGTTCTCTGTAGGGGCGTGGCTCAACAGTAGCGCCTTTAAAGTACATAGACAAGTTAAAAAAGGTTTTGGAAGAGGCATGAAAAAAGGGGATTTGAGGTATAAAAATGGTCACTGATTTTTTTTTTTTATTCCTTACATATTTTGCATTCGCACAATGTGATTATGTGGTTACAAAAAAAAATCCATTACACTACTAAGGGTGACTTTTTTCCCCCTGCAAGCGTGTTAGTTAATCAGACGCAATTGTGTTTTCTTTGCAAGAAGCTAGACCTTAATTTTTCTGACTTATAACAAGCCACAGAGCAAAAGACCTGACAAGGAGAACTGCCTGCCAGTGAATCAGCCCAAATCACATCTTAATCCTTTTGCAAGTGAACAGAAATGTAATTGATGAAAAACAACACTTTATACAGCAGGAATTTCCATCTGAGTCATTGGGGAAACTCTGAGCATCTCGTCTCTTAGTCACCTCCATCTGCTGGCAGGGTACTGTATCTGGCTCAGTTTAAGTAGAAGTATGAAGGAGCGAAATATTGAGAAATTTACAATTTACTGTACACTAGAAGACTGTTAAAATAAAAAAATAAAACAAAAGTGAGCTTCCTAAGGAACTCCTAGAATTCAAGTACACTTTGTAGTATCTTCAAATAATTTAATGTAGTTTGTCCAAGAAGATGTGTTATTAATTTCAGGGTGTTTTCAAGTTACATTTAAAATCTTAGCTAGATATAAATACTCTAATTGTATGCATGAGATACGTGAGGATGGTTCCACTTGATGGCCGTGAAGACAGTCTTGGACTCAGCTGTTTCAGGCAGTTTTTTCTGTGATGTCATGCGACTGCAGTCACTCAGTAGTGTACGACTTAAATTCATATTCAAATTCTTTTTTTTTAACCTAAGTCTTCAACAATGAAAGTGGACTTTGTATTAACTTAAACAACCTTTCTGTTATATTGAACTTTTCAACTTAACACAAGCAGATATACCAGGAATTGTTTTATGGTCGAGGGTGGTGTTCCCTGTTGAGTCTGGTTCCTCTAAAGGTTTTTTCCTATCATTATCTCAGGGAGTTTTTCCCTTGGGTTGCAAACTTTTGCAAACTGCAAATTTTTATTTTATACATTTTTATTCTGTAAAGCTGCTTCGCGACAATAACCTGTTAAACCTGTTAACTTTTTGTTCAAAGTGCTATATTAATAAACTTAAATTTAATTGAATCAAATTTAATTAATTGATTGATTATAGTTATATATCTATTCATCTATTACATCTATAGTGTATATATTCAGATGTGCAATTTATGTGTGATTATGCTCAAATAATCATCTTCACAATCCATATATGCATATAAATCTGGTACTAAAAGCTTAATGATTCAAATTTTGTCACCATCAGCTGTATCCAGAAAGCCAAGCGCCTGTACTGGACTTTGCCTGACTTGGAACTTACTTTAGATGAAATCCTATGGAAAAACAACTCTAACACTATTGCATAAGCGACAGCTGACTTCCACTTCCGATAGAAACATCTATAATCAGATACGGTCATGGGCATGGCACTGCTGACGATTGAGTCGTTACCTGAGTCAGTCGTCTGGATGACCAGTTTGGGAAAATTCCCTTTACGCCCCTGCGTACTTCCTACACACACACACACCACACACACGCACACACACGCACACACACACACACACACACACACACACACACAAACTAAATCAACACTGGGCCTGTGGCAACATGTCTGTGTTTGGATCCTTTTTTAGCTTTCAGTGGATTATTACATTAAACTCCTATTGTACATAAAAATAATAAATTACTATATGTACACTAACTGGCAACTTTGACAGAAACAAACATGATCATGACAGAAACAAACAGGCCAAGAACTTCAGCTAATGTTCACATCAAAGAAAACGTTCCTTAATGACTGTGACTTTAATCACACCATACTTACTGGTTTAAATATTTCAGACCGTGTCTAATGTCTCTTAAGTTTAGACATGGTGTAAAAAACTAAAATATCTAATTGATTAGAAAAGGCTGTCAGGAAGGCTACGGTTACTCACATAAGCACTCTTTACAACTGTAGTGAGATGAAAAGCATATCAACATAATATCATATTAAAACTTATGAATGGAAAACAACAGAAGAAGGCATGGCATGGTTCTGCTTCTGTCAGCCAAGAACAAGTGTCTGTGTAGAGAGCTCAAAAAGTTTTTCCTTCTGTAACTGTGCAATTTTGGTGAACTTGCAGGATAAACTATAAGAAAGATATAGAAATAAAATTTGTATATAGAATATAGAAAATAAAGAAGAAAAAGTTTATAATTAATTGTAAACTACAAGATTATTATTTTTTTGTCTGATTTTTTTTTCCCCCACCAAAGCATTATTTTCCTGGTGGATCTCTGTAAACTCCATTTCAACACTGAGTAGTTCAGTGGTTCAGTAAATATATAAATGAATGAATGAATAAATAAATAAATAAAATGAATAAATAAATAAATAAACAAATAAATAAAGTTAATTATTAGAATTGCTATTAATTTCTGTATTAATTTGTGTAAACATGCAGCTAAAGCCTAAAGTGCATACCATACTTTACTTTCTTCACTGGTTTAACTAAGTTATTATTATTATTATTATTATGCAAGCATCCACAAAAAATGGGGGGTGTGGTTTACAACTGGATTTGCATATGATTATGTAAAACCTTATATTTATTATATTTTGAGTATTATGAATTATTTTTGTCAATGTATTAGAAAAGTTTTGGAAAGATTAGTCATATAAAATCTTTTCACTGTAAGTAATCTTTTTGGGTCGAGTGGTACTTATCTTCTTCTTGACAATAGACCATGGATTCTCTACGAGGCTCGGGACATTTATTGGTCCATTAAATAAACTGCATTAATATTATTGCTATCTTTTGTACAATCATTATATATTTCTAGCATTTTAGTCATAGGCATTTAATATTTTATACTTGGCTGTTAGCAGTTTTTGTTCATAGACACAATGGAAGGCTTTTCACCACTCCATTTTCTTTTTTTTTTTAAGAAAAAAAACTCTCAAATGGATTTGATTTGCACTTCTCATGTTAGTAATTAATGATGATTTGTTAAACACAGTTTTACTGAAACTTACCACATTTTACTGATGTTGTCTAATTCACATGAGACACATTCCCACAATGACGTTTGGTTTATGTTTCACACACTCAGACGTGTTCAGAAAGACAAATCAGGAAACGGCGCAGATTAACGAGAAACTAGGAGCTGCTGTAATTGCTTTCTTGCATCATGAGTCACTGTTGAACATGGATTTAGAGATTCTTTTTTTAGAAGATTAGAAGATTTAGATTTTTAGTTAGAATGTTTATATTTGGAAAGCATAAACTATTTTTTTCTTTCTGAAAGTATAAAACCATATGGCACAGTGTAATTATCAGTTATACATACAAAAAGGAATGAACAATTTTAGGTATATATGGCAAGAGAAATAAAAAGACTATTTACTTGGCATGTTTCAGTGAGCCTAATTATATTAATATAATATGCATTATACTATTTTTTATTTTTCTGAAGTGTGTATACAATTTCTTGTCTGACTCTCTCTCTCTCTCTCAATTTTTTTCATTGTCTTTCCCCATCAGTATGTAATGCTAAAGAAAGAGATTTGTGTCTTCTGTGGAAATATTATGCAATAACCTATGCTTGTGAAAGATAAATTACGTTATAAAAGAACACTAGAAATATTTGAGAAGTTTCTGATTCCTGATTAAGTAAGTACACCCCTCAAATTTTAGCAACCACTTTATTATATGTTCTCAAAGAAACATGGAACTGAGAATTGGATATACTTTAGAGCAGTCCATGTGCATCTTGTATAATAGTACAGATTTACGGTCCTCTACATGCAGACTTTATTGTCTAAATAACTGCCAATGAAAATGAGTACATCCTAAGTGAACATGTCACAACTTTGTACAAAGTGTCAATATTCTGCATGAGCACCATGCACCATGCATGGCCTTAATCCTCCTGGGCCTGGAATTTCCCAGAGCTGCACATGTTGTTGCTGGGATCCTCTTCCACTCCTCCATAACAACATCATGGAGCTGCTGGATGTTAGACACACGCCGCTTCATCACCCTAAGGACACCCCACTGGTGTTCAGTAGGGTTCAGGTCTGGAGACATACTCGGCCACTGACAAACTGAACATGATCAATAGGACATGTGACTCTGCATGGTTAAAGATGTACAGCTGTTATTACTTATGGGGTTGTAAATCTATACTGTTACACAAGCTGCACATTGAGTACCCTAAAATATATTCAGGTTTCATTTCTATATTATTGTCCTTTAAGAAGATACTAAAATATTTGCTGAAATTAGAGGGGTGTACTACTTTTGTGAGTGGGTGTATATATATATATATATATATAAATATATTTTTATAAAGAATTATTGTCCCATACTAACATATCCTGAAGTGCTTTTAAATCCTTATTATGATAGTGGCTGTGTTGGCGGTTTTAACAATACTGTATATACAGAGTGAGAAATAGAAAGGGTGTTGCTTCTGCTGTTGCATTGACAGGTTCTGAAGAAAGAGGATGTTTCAGGTGTTTCATTAGCTGTGAGTGATTTACGACATGAAGGACTGTCGTAAATGGCTTTGATCTTTTGTTTTTAATCCTCAATATTTCCCTTAGTATATTTTATTTTCTTTATATCCTGTGGTTGTCCTTTCTAATGTCTCTCCTAAATTATGTTTCTCCCCAATATTTCTCTTTTAGCCTTTTCTTCTTTTTCGCAATATTTCTCTTAAACCCTTCCTTTTTATCTTTTTTTTCCCTATAATTTACTTATATCTCATTTTCCTCAACACTCTCACTCACTTGTTCTCTCCAACGCAGGCCAATCCATTGCAGGTCACACAAGCACACACTCACACATTATGTGTAATTTGGACCTTTTGAACCTTTCTTTTGCTTAACATTTCCCTTTAGTCAAATCTGTTTTCTTATAATTTCTCTTAAATTCTATTTTTCCTCCTCGATACCACGTTAAACCATTTCCCTTCAATATTTCACAAAAAACACCTGTTTTACAAAGTTTCAATTGTGTACTGTCATGATGAAGATAATGATGATGATGATGATGATAATGATTTATTAGTACATTCTCCAAATTTCTGTTGTTCATCCAATGATTATTCAGGTCTATACGGGATAGCTATTCTTTGTAAAAAGTTAAAAGGCACTGAAGGGAAAGTTTTTTTTTTTTTTAATGCTAATTTTAAATAGTTTGAAAGGAATTTTAACTGGTGAAATTTAGTTCATGCCATAGCTTGATTTGAAATGTAACTTTTATTAGTTATCCAAAACCATTCAAAGTTTCACAATTTTGCCTATAAACCTCACTCTATCTCTGTAAGTTTGCAATATTTACCATTAGCAAAAGAAATTTAAGTGTTTCCTAACAAATTTTGTTAATGCTGGAATTCACTGCAAAAAAAAAAAAGAAAAGAAAAGAAATTCAGTATCTTAGCAAGTAAAATTAAACAAAAAAAGATCAGCTTATTTCTAATAAAACTTTGCAAAAAAAAGAAGCAATAAAAATTATTGTTTCATTGGCATATCATTTTGCTAGTTTTAGTAAATAATTTCTTGAAAGAAGCAAAAGTCACTGCCAATAGAACAAGAAATTTTCGCTTACAATTTTAGTAACATTTGAATAGAAATAAGCTTAATAATCTTAAATTTGGTCTGTTGTCATCTTATTTTAAGATATTATAGATATTTGGCTAGATTACAAAATATTCACTTGCTAAACAGGCATTAGCCACGAAAATTATTTAGCATTTAAATATAGTGGGAATTTTTTTTACCTCAATTCCCTTTATTTTCATTTTGGGAGGCATGGCAAGACAGCATTGTATATATATTGTATATATTTGTTGACTCCACACACACAGATAGCTCTACTGCTAATCAGATTATATCACTTTAAAAATAATTATCAAGATTAATCCTTTTTTTAATACCAATTTTAGAACTCGACTGGATGCAAAGCAAAAATGATAAACTAAACTCTTTTGATTGATGTGTAGCATACGTACAATTATTAAACTAAGTGAGACCAAGTAATAAAATGTCAATAATACCCAAGTAAATTATAAATACACATAACTAATACTATTAACTAATACTATAAAACTAATTACAACTACTCAAGTATTGTCCACCTGACAAAAGAGAGAGAAAGCATGGTGCACTGGGACATCTTGGCATATTTTGGGAAGCTTAATATTCAAGCATCGGTGCATAGTGTACAGTATATAGTGAATAAGTGGTTCACACTTATATTACTATTGAACACTATGCTTTCTGAGTGGTGAAGATTCAAAAATTCAAAGAACTTTATTAATCCCAGAGGGATATTGCTTTGTCTTGGTTACAGTTTCTTTGAATAAGAAGCAGACCTGGGTCACAATCACTTTAAAAACTTTATACTACTTAACAACAAAGTTACTAAGAAATTTTATTTTAGGAGCAGTATGCATTCACAAGATCATTCCCAACAAAAAGTATTAGATGTGACAATCAGACAATCAAATAATAGTTCATAAAACTCTCATAAACATATCTAGCTAGGCTAAAAAAAGGAAGTAGTAAAAAATTATCCAAAAGTGTTTTACAAGACCTCACTGAATTTACACCTAGACCAATCGTAACAGAAGACCTTTCACAAGCTGGCCGGAAATGTGGTTTGTGGTTTTGTGATGCCATTTGGAAATTCCAAGAATTCATGCAACTGTGTTTGTATACAATGACTTACAAATTCTGTAAAGGAAATGTAGTAATTTTAGTTTAGGTTTTTGTTATAAATCTGTGAGAGAAAAATAATAATAAGCAAACAACTAATCTGATCAAGTTTCACCAAATTTTTGTTTACTATAAATTATATAACAAATTTAACATTGCTGTATACACACCATATTTTAAATACATACAACTTTTTTCAGGTAGTAAATTATTCTGCATGTTTTGTTAAAAATTACTAGCTTCGAATAAATTAAACAAATAGTTTTTATTCTGCATGTCATCGACTTTGAGTACAGTATCACAACTTTAAAATATGTGATATTTTCTTTAACTTTTAGTGAAAAGTAGGAAAACTAAGCATAGGATAAGTCCAGATTCAACTTGGGTTGAAAGAATTGAATTCAACTTCAGATTTTTTATTTAATGCAGTTATATTCGGGGCAAATGCTACTTAAGCCATGAACAAGCTCCTTAAAGGATATTCAACACTTTATGTATAAGGAGCATTCCTATTACTCTTAACTGATAGTCTAAATGAGATTTTAAAAAAATAATAATAATCATATAAAGATCAAGTTAAACCAATACACATACAGTATTTTCTATCTTGTCAAAAGCAGGCTTATGGTGTTTAAATAATAGTATTTCATGAGAGGACATCCTGTACATTGTGAAGTAAATACACATGTGCTTCTGCTGAAGGCTATAATTTTCTTTGCTGATGCTGTTTACAAGCTTGGACATGCCCTAAGTGTCTCGCATTTATTTGCCCCTCGAGCATTTGTTTGAGACAGTGTTATTTAGGACAGTGTTATTTAGGACAATTGTACTTCAGCCAGAAGTTTTCGGATTCACTGATGTAGTCTATGAGGCAGTTCTGTTTGAAACAGTGGTATTTTGTCGTGGGATACTTGTGCCAGTAGTATTTTGAGACATTGAGATGGTGGTATTTAATGCAGATAACTAGGATCATTTGGCACAGTGATAATTCCTTTAGCGGTATTTATGAGAGTGATTTTTGGGAGAGTGATATTTTATACAGTGATATATTGGGCAGTGGTACATGGGGCAGTAACACCTGATTATAGTAATATGTGAGATGGTGATATTTGGGACAGTGGTGTTGGTACATTGATATTTGCGGTAGTAGTAAATAAAATAGTAGTACCTGATATAGTGATGTGTGGGAAAAAGGTACTTTGTGATATTTTTCAATATCCTTCCTTGTAAACTTGATGTTAGTCATTAAGTTTTAAGTAATCATTGACAGTATATGGCTCAACTTTGGCTCCAGACAAGCCAGAATAACAGAAGTGGCCATAATTACATCATTAACCAAAACACTCACCAAAACCACATACAAGATGTACATGCATGCACACACATAAATAAAAATAATTAAAATGATTCATAATTAGAATCCTACTCATAGCCCCCACAATAGCCTAATGCACCATGTGATGTATGAGAACATGAGAACATGACAGCTTACACAAAAGATTAACTAGACAGGAAGAAAAAGATTTAAAATATGATGTCATATGGATGTTTTATCAATAATTTATCTATATTAATGATGGAAATAAGACATAAGACTAGAGGGAAAATCACTTTAGTTAAAGTATCTTATGACACCATTATAACTCACAACTTACAAAAGATAAAATAAAATAAAACCGAGATAATATCTTATCCAATTTCCCATTTCCAATATGAATAGTAATTTTACGTTCCAAACATTTGTTGTCAAATTCTGTTGGTTGAATATTTAAGCCCTATTCACAATATGGAGTTATCTGTAATTTCCTTCCTTATATTATGTCACCGTCTCATGACTCAGGTGGTTGCTCAATACTTCACCCTTTATCTTATATAAAAGGAGGCAGCAAAGCCCACACTACATGAGTTTCTTGAAGGAGAAACAAGATGAAGACTTACCAGTTGTGTGTCCTCATTGGCCTTGTGCTCAGGGTTCACTCAGGTCCTGTAACACCATCTATTGACAAGGATGATGAAGAATTTGCAAAGGTAAGAATGGTTTCACCTTGTGCAGTTTAAGATTACATACGATTTTACTGAGTCAGGTCTTTAACTGTCAATTGTATCTAATTAACCAGAATTACTTGAAAAAACTGTACAACATGGAAGAAGAGAACAAGTCGTCTTTTGGACGCAAGATCAATGAGATGAGCTTGAAGCTGGGTGAGATGCAGCAGTTTTTCGGGTTAAAGGTGACAGGAACTCTGGACGATGAAACGATGGAGATGATGAAGAAGCCTCGCTGTGGGGTTCCAGATGTGGCTTCTTACAGAGCCAGACCTTTAACTTACAAATGGTCTACAAACCAATTGACTTACAGGTAACAAAGTAATATAGTGTATTAAATTATCCCTTTTCTAGCTTCATGAAACAAAGGATGAATAAATTTATCGAGACACACTTTGTTATTTATATTCTATAGGATTGAGAATTACACACCTGATGTGTCCATTGCTGAAGTAGACAACTCCATTGAGAAAGCTCTGCAAGTCTGGGCTCGTGTCACTCCTTTGAGGTTCACCCGTATCTACAGCGGTGTAGCTGACATCATGATCTCTTTTGTTACCGGAGGTGAGTCTCCTACTTTATTCAGTGGAAATTAAAACATTATCTGTCAACAAACGGCCCTCCCAGTGAGCATGTAGGCTAGTTTTCAGGTTGTTTGTAGAAAATGTTTAAAACTCAAGACTCCTTAAGAGGTGTCTTGTAGGTAGTTTATAAAAAAAATTTTTTAAGTTATTACTAACTACTCGATGAAAATGCCCTGAAAATTTTGTTGTACACAACTAGGCCCAATGATGTTTGGGGTGTTAATGTTTTAAGAACTTTCTAAAAATGTCCCACAGTGTCGTTTGTTCCCACTGAAAAGTCTTTCCTGCAAAATATTACAGAATATTGAAAAGGTTCTTGTTGACAGGGTAGGCTGAAGATTGTAAAAGGCAGCCCATGAAATCATTTTAATAAAATCAGAAATCTGGACAAAATGAAAAGTATTTAGCACAATAAACACATGAACTGTTTTGTGTTTTCAGATCACAGAGATGGCTCCCCATTTGATGGACCTAATGGTATCTTGGCTCATGCATTTTTCCCTGCTCCTGGGATCGGTGGAGACGCCCATTTCGATGATGATGAGACATTCACCTTCAAATCTTCTAGGGGTGATTATGCTCACATTTCATTAAAAGAATGTACACAATACAATATAAAATATGCAACATAATTAAAATGTCTTCTTCTACAGGATACAACTTGTTCTTGGTCGCTGCTCATGAATTTGGACATTCTCTGGGACTTGAACATTCCAATGTTCCTGGTGCTCTAATGTTCCCAACATACAGCTACACTGATGTTGACAAGTTTGTTCTGCCCAGAGATGATGTTAATAGAATCCAGGCCCTGTATGGTAAGGTTCTGAACTACATTATTATTAATATTATTCGCAAATGTACAGTAGAAAAGCTTTCTGTAATTAACTAAGTAAAATTCTTTTGACAGGCTCAAACACTGAAAAACCTGTTGACCCTGATAAGCCTGAGCCCACCCCTCCAGTCACCCCTAATGCCTGTGACCCCAATCTGGTCCTGGATGCTATTACAACCCTTCGTGGAGAGAAAATCTTTTTTAAGAACAGGTACACCTGAATCCCATAGTAACTTTAACATCATGCATTGATATTTTGAAAGATGAGAGATGAGATCTAACCATCTTATACTGAATTGTCTTGATCAGGTTTTTCTGGCGCAGCCACCCTCAGCTCACCTCGATCGAACAACATCTAATAACGTTCTTCTGGCCACAACTTCCTAATAATATCGATGCTGCTTTTGAGGATCCATCAGCTGATCGGGTGTACATCTTCAAAGGTAAAATGTAGCAGGAATTTGCTAAGAATACTAATCTATTAGTGGTATACTGATTGCATATGAGTTTGTGTTAAATCGTGTTTATAATCCTTAGGTCAGAAAGTCTGGGCTCTCAACGGTTATGACATTGTGAAACGTTTGAATCTTGGTAGCTTCAGGCTGCCAGCTGCTGTGAAGAGGATAGACGCTGCCTTTTATGACGAAAATTCTAGAAAGGTGTTGTTTTTTGTTGGCACTTCATACTACAGGTAATTCTTATTGTTTAGCTATATTAAAGACATTTATTCCCTACCTGTTCTTCTTCAAGATGCTAAGTAATACTTTTTTTTTTAAGCTATGACATTGACAAAAAGGTGATGGACCAAGGATCCCCGAAACCCGTGGAACAAATCTTCCCAGGAATGTCAGGAAAGGTTACTGCGGCTTTCCAGGAAAATGGTCAGTATTTAATACATTTCAAATTCACTTTACATATTACAAATGACATTATTCACTTTACAATTAAGTGTTTAATTCAGTTGTGAGTAATGTGACATGCCTTTTGTTTTGCAGGTAATACCTATCTCTTCAGCGGAGCGCGTGCTTTCCGTTTCAGTAACGGAAGGCTGGTGAATGTGCTGAGAAGCAACCAGTTTTTGCGGTGCTAGTTTTTCATATTTAAATGCCTCACAGGCGGTGGGGAAATCCAGTGGTAGAGTAAATTATTAAACATTTTACATGGCATTATACTTTCAAACAGTATTAACTTATTTAAAGCATATCATTCAACTTTTTTCATGTTTTATTGTGCATGTAACTGTTTTGTCATTTATGATTTGTGTTTTCAAAATAAAACTTTTTTTGCAATTTCAACTGTTTCTGATGGTGTGATATGTACAGTACTACTGTATGTTGTAAATTAAAGGCAAGACGGGGTGAAATCCTCGAACAACAAGAGAACAATGGACCTTTTTCACACTGTGTATTACAAATGTACAGTTGACGTGTTAGTACTAGAGTTTCAAAACATCTAGTAAGATATGTAGGGAACAATGGCAGTAAATCACAAGCGCTCACAATCACTGCAGCATCTCTCCAAAATCTGCAAGTTCAAGCAAACATCAGTACTTGAGCTGTCACTCAATTTCCATTGAAGTGGTTGTGAGAAAGAAATAGACTTGTGCTTCTTGCTGGTATCGGTCATGTGCTGTGAAACAAACAAGGAAGGACACAAGTGCACACACTCAGACTCAGTGAGGTATTTACTGTACCTGGGTTATTCCAGAAATCATCATCCATGGGTCATGGAAATTCCCATGGGAAAAGGAAAGGGCCAAGATAAAGAAGTATCCAAAGTTTTTAAAATTACCAAAGGAACAAAGAAACAATCAAACAAAAACTCAAAGAAAACAACAATGAGATTTCACTTGAGACAAACACTATTAAGAGATTAAGCAGACAACTAATTAGGAATAAATACCAAACAGCTGCATAACAGAGTAGTTCAGTAAACCAACAGCAGCACAATGCCAGACCCTACCCTTGTCATATGGTTGTAATTTGGTTGCAATGTTGCCTCCCAAAAACACAACATCAAAACCAACGTTGATTTTTAATCTTAAAGTTAGGATTACTTTAATAAAATGTGGGTGGATAACCACCACTGATATACAGTACAGTATGTGCATAATGTTCAGTGGTGTCAAACGTATTCACATTCATTACTTGGGTACACTGTAAAAAAAAAAAAAAGTTGAGTTAACTTAAAATAATAAGGCAACCTATCACAAGTACTTTTATGAGTTAACTGGACAAACAGGGTCTGAAAACAAAGCAACTCAAAGTATTTTGTTAAAATCCTTAGTTCTC
>JAOVVA010000009.1:14950883-14962151 GCA_028565275.1 Leiocassis micropogon | reverse complement strand
TCAAGACTTGAGCAGTTTAACGGACAGTGAAGGCTTTGCCCCCATCTATGAGTCAAGGTGGTGGAGGAGGGTTAGGGGGTGGAGCCAGAGAGCACTAAACCAACCTGCAGATTTGAGAGACGTGGGGTGAACTCGGTGCACAGAAAGAGGGAGAGCCAGTCTGACGGAGGTCGGGTTGATGATGAGTGAAATCGTAAAGGGGCCTATGAATCTAGGCGAGAGTTTTCTGGATGTAGTCTTGAGTGGCAGGTTGCAAGTAGAGAGCATGACTCTTTGTACTTTGGGGCTGCAGAGTGGTGCCAGTTGGCCTTATGTTGAAAGATGCTCACAGTGCGCGTCAGCTGTCGCCATATGTTTTTGCAGCGGCGGAAAAAGGCTTGGACTGATGGGACAGCGGTTTCCTCCTCCTGGGTGGGAAATAATGGTGTCTGGTAGCCTAAACAGCATTGGAATGGAGACGTGCATAGCAATGGCAGAGGTGGGGATACGCAGGGGAGGAAATGGGTCCACAAAGCTGCATCCCGAGAGGTCATGCATCTCAGGGTCTTCGCAAGCTCCTGATTAGCATGTTTTGTCTTGGCCATTGCTCTGGGAGTGAAAACCAGACGAGAGTCTAGGTGTTGTGCCGATGAGGCTACAAAAAGCCTTCCAGAATTGAGCTGAAAACTGGGGACCCCTGTTTGAGGCTATGTCTACCGGGAGCCCATGGAGACGAAATACATGGTTGATCTTGAGCTCGGCTCATTCTTTGGTGGACGGGAGTTTGGGGAGAAGATCAAAGTGAGCGCCTTTGGAAAAACAGTCGACTGTGGTAAGTATGCATGTGTTATTGTTGGAGGGGGTAACCAAGTGACTAAATCAAGGGCAATATGGGACCATGGGTGGTGGGGAATGGGGAGGGGTTTGAGTAGACCGTCAGGCGGGTGGTGGGTGTCTTGTTCCTGGTGCATGTGGCCACAAAGTTCTTAACATCCTCTGTGATAGATAGCCATCAGAAACGTTGCTGTAGCGGGGTAAGAATGCGGGTGGCTCCTGGATGACATGCTAGCTTTGAGTTGTGGCCCCACTCTAGTACTAGGTGGCGGACTGTGGCTGGGACGAAGAGTCTCCCGGGGGGAACATTGCTAGCACCTGATTGCAAGACTTGATTTTTTGCTGAGTGGCTGCCACCAGACATTGGGGTGGTAAGATGGTGGGTGTGTCCTGAGGGGTGGCAAATTGACGAGAGGGCATCAGGCTTAGTGTTTTTGAAGCCTGGGCAGTAAGACAGGGTGAAGTTAAATCTGGGGAGAAACGGAACTTCGTACCTGATGTGAATTCAATCTTTTAGCCGCCTTGAGATACTCGAGGTTTCTATGGTCAGCTCCCTCCAGCCAGTGTCTCCACTCTTCTAGGGTGAGCTAAAAGCTTATGATCCCCAGTGTGTCGTAATTGCGCTTGGTGGGTGTAAGTTGGCGAGAGAAAAACGAGCTTGGGTAAAGTTTGTTATCTCGAGGACATCTTTGAGAGAGAACTGCTCCAACTCCTGTTTTGGAGGCTTCAACCTCAATGATGAACTAAAGTGCAAGGTCAGGAAAGACAAAAATAGGCACCGTGGTGAATAAACACTTGAGATGGTTAAATGCTTACTGGGCTTGAGAGTTCCACTGAAAGGGAAACTTAATGGAGGCGAGAGTGGTGAGGGGAGTGGCTACCAGGCTGTAGTTTCTGATGAAGCATTGGTAGAAGTTAGCAAACCCCAGGAAGGTGAGCCTGGAACACTGCTGGGGCATTAGTTGGGCCAAATGGGACCACCAGGTATTCATAGTGGCCTGTGGGGGTGTTAAAGGCTGTTTTCCATTCGACACCCTCCCTGATCCTGACTAGGTGGTAAGCATTTCTGAGATTAAGTTTGGTGAACACGTGAGCATCTTGGAGTACAGTAATTCAAAAGCTATAGACATCAAGGGAAGTGGATAGCAGTTCTTGACTGTAATTTCATTGAGCCCCCTGTAGTCTATACATTTTTCTCCACAAAGAAAAATCCAGCATCGGCTGGGGTGGAGGAGGGGCGAATGATTCCGGTGGCTAGGGACTCAGAAATGTACTGTTCCATGGCCTTTCTTTCAGGGCATGACAATGGATAGAGATGGCCCTTGGGGGGTGGTACCAGGGAGGAGGTCAATGGCGTAGTCGTAGGGGTGGTGAGGGGGGAGAGAAATAGCACTTAATTTGCTGAACACCTGTTTAAGGTCGTGGTATTCGACAGGGACCTAAGAAAGGCAAGAAATCTCTTCTTGTGAGGTGGTTGGTGTGTTCCTGAGGGGGGTCGGAACAGAGGCAAGAGGAAAGACAGGCAGGGCTCCATTCGAGGATGCTGTTCCTAGCCCAGTCAATATAAGGGTTGTGTTTCTTGAGCCATGGGAGACCCAAGACTACTGGAGCTTGGGGGCTTTGGATGATCAGGAGGTGGTTTCAGCATGATTACCAGAGAGCTGTGGGGTGAGTGGAGCTGAGTGGTAATTGACTGGTGGAAGTTTACTGTCACCTAGTGCCTGAACGCGAAGAGGCTGGCTGAGTGGATAAGATGGGATCTTTAGACGGCTGATTATGCATGCTGCTGTTAGATTTTGTTCGGCTCCAGAATCTATAATCCATGATGTGAGACTGATTATCATAGGTCAAGGTTATCAGGAACAGCGGTCGAGAATCTGTGAGAGGCTTAAGCTTAGGGGCCCCTTGTACTCCCAGAATTACCTGATCGTACCAAATGGCGCTCCATTAGTGAAAGGCGTGTGTGGACAATTTGCATGGGTTCAGGCAGGGTTTCATACGAAGGTCTTGTGAGGTCTGGGATGGAAAGTTGAGTGAACCCCAGGGTGTTAGGTGGCTGAACGGCTTCTGTGTGGTTATCCTGCATATGGCTGGTAAGTGTGTGGCAGGTGTGGAGTGTGGAATGGAGTCTCAGATCATGGTTTGGTTTGACAAGTGGGTGTGACCTGGCGTGCCATGACAATTCTTCTCTAAATTGTTTCATGAGACAACTAAAGTAAAAATAGAATGCTTTATAATGTTTTTTGCATAGTAAAAATTTGATTTTGCACATAATAAAAACTCACTCACTTACCTGCTAAAATTTAAAGTTCTTTCTCATAGCCCATGTTGATGCCTGCCCACTTTATGGACTATCAAAAGCCCATCAAAATGTGTGTGGCTATGAAAATGGCTGTAATTACCGAATGCCACACTTTTGTTAAACCACTGGATTTAAAGCTGAAAGTCTTGATTTTTCTCTTATCTTAAGTGTTTCAATTCAAATTCCATGTGGTGGGGTACAGTGACCAAATGTCCACACTTATATTTGTTTTTAAATGTATGGG
Organism: Leiocassis micropogon; assembly: GCA_028565275.1. NCBI lineage: Eukaryota > Metazoa > Chordata > Actinopteri > Siluriformes > Bagridae > Leiocassis > Leiocassis micropogon. Next base: position 14,958,792 of record JAOVVA010000009.1, on the reverse strand, counting down.
CCTGGCTATAGGTATATTACATTTGTATGATAACCAATGCATATATACAGGTGGCATATTGTTATTTTGCCATATTGTTATTTGTTTATCTATGAATCATTATCAGAATAAGGAACAAACTGGAATAATCCATAATTATAAATGAGAAATGCATGTGACAGCCAAAACCAAAAAAATACCAAGCCTAGAACTAGAACTAGAAAATAAAGCATGGACAGAAATCATTTTGTCCAATGGAGCTGGCTGATGTCTTTTTTCTCTGCCTATGTTGTTGGTTCTTGGACTTCCGGCCAGTCAGCCCAGCTCTATATACCTCTATCTTTCTTGAGGGTAAGAAGACTGAATTGGGACAGAACAATTCCTATAAAGTGAATTCTAAGGTATTCTTTTGAAAGCCATTGAAGCAGCAACGTGAATGATAGGTATGAATAGTAATTAATCAGTATTTACAGAATGCAGAGTTACATGGGTGGTGAATGAGAAAATCAAGCCAGGTGAAGTCAAGTGACTTTTACTGACATTTCAACCATATACTGCAGGTACAGTACACGCTGAAATAAAATCCCCCACCACCACATTCCAAACCATGCAGCAACACAGCCACCCAGGATGTTCTTTCGTAAAGAATTTATTAAAGATGGAGGGTGGGAAATGTCTTAGTCTTTGCAGAAAGTATAAACACTGATAGGCTTTTTATGATTTAAGGCGTTGGTGTTGGGGTTGAAGACCCAGCTGAGGTTCTCCATTAGGTGAATTTGGAGCTCCTAATGATCTCCATGACAAAGCCATCAATGTGTAGCTGATAGTGTTCGCTTCGTGCTCTCCTGATCTGAACAATCATATACTTAATTTTGTCTACCTTCAGAATAAGGTTGTTGGCTGTGCACCAGTCCATTTGCTGCTGCACCTGCTCGCTGTATGCTGACTCATTGTTCTTGCTGATGTCACCCACCAATGGATAATCTCCAGAGTAATTAGCAGCGGACTGAGCATACAGCCCAGGGGTGTTACAGGTTTCAGAGATTCTGTGTTAATTAGGACTGACTGAGGTCTCCCACTCAAGAAGACTAGGGTCCAGTTGCAGAGGGAGGTGTTCAGGCCGAGAAGGCAAGGCTTTCCAATCAGGTACTCAGAAATTATGGTGTTTAAGGCTGGCCTGAAGTCAAGGAACAGAAGTTAAATGTGGATATCCAGGTATGTCAGCGCCAGTCAGAGGGTCATCTTTTTAGTGATTATAACAATATGTGACATGCAGAGGGTCTTGATGTTCCTCCTGATAAGTCTCTCAAAGCACTTGATTATGGTGGGGTGAATGCAAAGGGATGGTAGATGTTCTTGATAGATGTTTTTCTTGGGTATGGGACGGTGGTAGTGGCCTTGAAGCATGTTGAGGTGCTGCACAGAAAGATGTTGAAGATGCTAGCTCGTATGTATATCCTCTGAACATTCTGCCAAGAATGTTTTCTGATCCAGTCAGACTTTTCCAGAGAACTAGCATTTTAAATTCTACTGATTTCAGTTATTGACTTTCATTAATCATCACCTACTTCATCTTAGGCTTGAAAAAAAGGGCACCTCATAGATTTTGTCACACTGCCTACATGGGCATAGATAAGCCTGCTAAAGACCAATGATATGCCACTACAAGAAATCAACAACTTAGCCAGCATCAGGGAGTCAACTATTTTATGCATACAATATCTGATAGAGGTTTTCTTTCCTGGAAAGCAGTAACCTTGTAGCATGCCTGATTTGGTTTTTACAGCGGATTAATGGGAATTAAACTGTACAAGTGATTCACTGGAGATTCAGGTTTATTTAAAAAGATTCAGTGGAAGCAGCAACATGGTATGACGTGGCTTGTTTTCGGATGGAGCAAGCTTTTATAGTGTGTGGCTCAACATAGTTTGGGAAGTGTCTGTTAAAATCAACAACATTAACATCTCACAGATAAACAATATACAAAGATATATATCTAGAACAACTAGGAAGATCATGATGTAGATTAGGATTGGAAAGTGTTCAACCCTGCTAAAAACAGCACAAAGAGCCAATATTTTTTATAAAGTTATGTGTACTCCTTTTACACTTACTGTACATTTGCCGCGCCTGCTATTTGTTTTTGTTTTTTTGTTTTTTCATGTTGAGCCATGATAGAATGAAAGCTTAAGTGTTTCCGAGATGGTTTCAAGTTGTACCTCTGTATGCTGCAACCTCTGAAGTGCTGTTAGAGAGGCTACTGGGAACAATTAGATTAATAATAGCCATTTCCAGATGAAGAACAATTCTAACTAAATCAAATGGCCCGCATGACTCAGGATGTTGCTCAATATGCCATCCTTTTCCATGTATAAAAGCAGGTGGTAAAACCAAAATTATCAGACACTTGGAGAAAAAACAAAATGCAGACTTTCTCCCCTTTGTGTGTCCTCACTGCTCTGGTGTTCAGGGTTCTCTCAGGTCCTGTACCTCCACCTACTGTGAACAGTGATGAAGAAATAGCAAAGGTAAGAATTGCATTCCATTTTGCAGCTACAGATAACAGAAAATGTATTATTATTTATCCAGTGTTTTAACTCTAGTTTGTTTCGATTTAATCCATCAGATGAAAGATTTATTCAGCATGGAAGAGAAGGACAAACCATCTTTTGGACAGAAAGTCAGTGAGACGCATCAATTTTCCAGATTAAACATGACAGGAACCCTGGATGCTGAAATGCTGGAGATAATGAAAAAGCCTCACTGTGGAGTTCTAGACAAAGCCAGAAATTATAAATGGTCTACAAACAAGTTGACCTACAGGTGCCAAAGCAATGCAATGTTTAAAAGCCATTTTAGCATTTTGTGTTAAAGAAACAATTTGGTTTGGTTATACTACCACATTTTTATTTTATCCTACAGGATTGAGAATTACACTTCTGATATGCCTGTAGATGAAGTGGACCGTGCTATCGAGAGAGCGCTGCAAGTCTGGGCTCGAGTCACTCCATTGAGGTTTACCCGAATCTACAACGGGGTTGCTGATATCATGATCTCTTTCACTGTCGGAGGTGAGGCTACTGTTTTAATCCAGGGTAATTTTCTTTCAGCAATGTCTTGATGTTTGTCTTGTGGAATTTTATATAAGGTTATTATTGACAGGGTGAGTTAGAGACTGTGAAGGCCAGCGTTTGTAATATTTCACAGGGCAGAGCACCATTTAGTGATGACAGGTTTAGCTGCTTAAGGATTTATGTTAAAAGAAAAAATTTTCAAATTTATATTGAGCTTAATAGAACATGTTTTCTATTTTTGCAGATCATGGTGATGGCTCCCCATTTGATGGACCTGATGGCATCTTGGCTCATGCCTTCGGCCCTGCTCCTGGTCTTGGTGGAGATACTCATTTTGATGACGATGAGACCTTCACCTTTAAATCTCCTAATGGTAAATATGCTCATATATCTTCAAATCTGAAACATACACAATGTAAAAAATCCAAAAATAATAATACTTAAAAAAAAAAACTTACACATCCATCTTCATTGGGATATCACAGGATACAACTTGTTCATGGTGGCTGCTCATGAATTCGGCCATGCCCTGGGTCTTAACCATTCCAGTGATCCTGGAGCTCTTATGAATTCAAGGTACACCTACAGAGATCTCGACAGCTTTGTTCTTCCTCAAGATGACGTCAGTAAAATTCAGGCTTCCTATGGTAAGCTTCTGAAAATTTAAATTCTCTTACTACCTGACTTGTTATCTGTTATCTGACTTGTAGAACATCTCATTAATATAATTCAACAGGCAAAAATCCCGAAACACTCGATGTCCGGATACATCCATCCACTCCAAATGCCTGTGACCCCAGTCTGGTCCTGGACGCTGTCACAACCCTGCGTGGAGAAACATTCTTCTTTAAAAATAAGTATGCATGGTTATTAACATATTCTAAAACCCAATATTCTAAATTATTGTTTGAGAATCTTTTAAGGTTTAACATTTTGATGAATATTTTCGCTGTTTAGATTTTTTTGGCGCCAGCACCCTCAGATCCATCAAACTGAACAATTTCTGATTAAGACCTTTTGGTCTGAACTTCCAGATAACATCGATGCTGCATTTGAGGATCCATCAGCTGATCTGATGTACATCTTTAAAGGTAAAACAATACTAATCTTCTGGAGCCATTATACGAGAATTTGTGTTAACTCATGCTCATGATCTATAGGTCAGAAGGTCTGGGCTGTCAATGGTTATGATGTTGTGAATCGCATGAATCTTTCGAGCTTCAGCTTGCCAACTAAAGTGAAGAAAATTAATGCTGCAGTTTATGATGATACTGGAAAGACATTGTTCTTTGTTGGCAAAACATACTACAGGTACATCACAGTGTATTACTGTTTAAAAGAGAGAAAAATATAATAAGAAGTCATAAGTTTTTTTTTTTTGCCTTAATTATTTCAAATATTTTGAAAGCTATGACACAAATAACAAGGCAATGGACAGGGGCTACCCTAAACTGGTGAACGTGAGATTCCCAGGAATAACAGGAAAGGTTACTGCAGCTTTCCAGTACACTGGTAAGTATTTAATGAATCAGTAAACATCTGTTAATCATCTGGGCTAATTCATACATAATAACTATATAACTATGTACAAAGATTTAGTTTGCGCCGTGCTTTTCAGGTTTCACCTACCTCTTCAGTGGGACAAACATATTTGAGTTTAGTGATTCAACGTTGATGCGTGTGCTGGAAAACAGCTACTTCTTGCCCTGCTAGCGTTATACTCTTTTATAGGTATCTGTCAGCAACGATGAAGAATCTACAACATGGCAACATTATTTATACTGAAATCTATTTAATAAATCAAAGTGTAAAGTAATTAATTTATATTAATTTCTGAACAATTGCAATTCTAATGTCATTTTTCCTGAAGGCAAGATTCAATATAAACTTCTGGTGCGAAGTAAAAAGTATTTTCCCCCTCCTGTTAATTTTTTATTTGTTTATTTCATTATTTTTTGGGGGGGGGGGGGGGGGGCTTAGCATATACAAACTTAAATAATTATTTTGATTCTGTAAAGCTGCTTTGCGACAATGTCAATTGTTAAAAATGCTTTACAAATAAAATTGAATTGAATTGAATATTTGTTAATTAATAATATTACACAGAGATCACGTTAGTAAATACAATTAAAAAATGCAGTATTTAAATAATGGTTTAATTTATTAAGGGAAAAAATCTGTCCAAACATGCCTAACCCTATGTAAAAAAGTTACTGCCTCCTTGCTCAATCATGAATGAAATATGATTAACCACATTTTTTGGAAAGCTAAGTTGCATGGCACATGCTAGAAAAACAGCAGCCTGAAGAGATGCTCTAAAATCCTTCCTAAATAGTTCATATGGTTAACATAATTTACACTGTATTCAGCTGGAACTGTTAGAAGAAAAGAGAAATAAATTAAAAAGCGGAATTACAATTGCCATTACAGTTTGTACAATTGCTTAAGCACAATTTTAAAAACTAGGTTCATTTTGTCAAAACACTACACACAAATCACAGATCCACACACACAAATAGCAGAAGACCTCAGTTCTTTTGCAAAATTTTGCAAACTTTGTTTAAAACTTTACATTAATTTAACAAAACCCAACTTGGAAACAAACAGCATATGGAACACACATGGTTCATACATTCTGATTTTGTTTGATTCATTTACGCACTGCTGTGCTCAATCTTAAACACTTGTAACTTTTATACTTTTCTAATGATATAGTCTAGGTTCATTTTTTTTGTTAGTGTGGCCCTGGACATTCAAAATAGCTCTATGGCCAATGATGTTCATCTCTCTTCTTATTTAGTCAGGTTGAACCCAGTCAATCCTATGTAGGTTACAGTTTTTGCCTATTGCTTTCACACTTATTGCAGAATTTGGCCCACCATTTCAAAACTCTACACACAAGTCAATCAGACATTAACAACACACTCCTTTCTAAAAATGAAATACTTGCAGCAAACCCATACACACAAGTGCCATTTAAATTACCCTTTCATATCGCCAGCTACACACTGATGGGCTTTATATAAAACATTTAATTGTATTTTGCTCTTCTGTAAAAGCCAAAAGTAATTTCTGAAGTAATCAAACAATAATTTTTACCATAAACAGACATTCTTACAGAAATTTAGCAACAAAAAGTAAACAAAATAAAACAAAACAATGATGTGTGTGGTGGGGGGTAATGGATCCTGTCTTCTATTTGGGTCTGGCCACAAGACCTCATCGATATCACAGGCGATGTCCTCGCGGGCCAGGCATCGGGGAAAATATCGCCTTGTGTGCCGAATCCACCCTTGAATCGATCCCACCTCAATGTCTCTGCATGCCTCTTCCATTGCTTGCAGAAGAGTCATGCAGACGTATGGTTGCCGATCATATACAGTCCACCGCCATCCTGAAAAGAATTCCTCAGTTGCATTTAGAAAGGGGCTGTAAGGGGGCAGATATAGAAGTGTGAACTGTTTATGGTTGTTGAACCAATCTTGGACCAAAGCTGCGCGGTGGAAACTGACATTCTCCCAGAAGATAACAAGCCTGGACTGCTCTGGTCTGTCCTGCACAACTGCATGTAGTGCATCTAGAAATGCAATTATCTGTTCTGTATTGTAGGGACCTTGTGTGGCATGGTGATGCAGGACGCCTTGGACACTTATTGCAGCACACAAGGTGATATTTCCCCCACGCTGGCCAGGGACATTTACAACAGCCCTTTGTCCAACTATGTTACGGCCTCAAGGCCTGCTTTTGGCCAGATTGAAGCCTGCCTCATCCACGTAGATGAACTCATGTGGCAGTTCAGCAGCATCAAAATCCAGAACTGTCTGTAAATATTGAATAGTGTTACTGAGAACACATACAGTAACTACAATGTCTATATTTTTACACATGTAGGGGCTGGGTTGGGTCAGTATAGACAAAAACTACAAGCTACAAGCAGCAAAAATCCTCATTCCCACATCACAATATATAGTATGTAAAGTAAAGTGACACATACCTGCACATAATCATGATGCACATCCTTGATTCTGACACTGTTCCTCTCAAATGGCACCCTGTACAGCTGCTTCGTTCTGAAGTTATGTTTCTGTAGGATGTGACTTATTGTAGAAATGCTGACCCTGTTGATATTGCTGAATACATCTCCATCTACAATTATGCGTTGTTGCAACTCACGAAGTCGGATTGCATTATTTTCTCGCACCATTTCAGTAATGGCAAGCTCTTGTTGTAGAGTGAAGAGCTGCTCCCTTCCACCTTGAGGAGGTCGTCCAACCATTCTGTCGGAAATGCCGCCACAAGATGTCATTGGTCGTGTTCTTTTTCACATACTGTAACTTCAAACTGTACACAGTACTGTAACATTACAATGGTATTCCTTTAGATATACTTCACAGCACTACGCATTTTTGTATGGTACAGTTACATACTGTAATACTGTATGATACAGAATCATGTGACACATACAGTAATTATAGTATAAACTAGAAGATATACGTGTTCTCCAGTTGGAATGTCCTTATTATCGATGCTACTGTGTACCGACTAAGGTTAGAGTGGACTCTTTGCCCAGTCTCCCTCATGGACAGGGCATGACCAGAGTAGCCCTGATGTCATCCGATACACGTCTCCGCTCTGGTCCTCGTCTACGTCCTCGTCCTCTTCCACGTCCGACCCCTCTCTCTCTTTGTCCTCCTCTCACTCTGACTCTTGTTGCCTCCATGTTTTCATAGTTCTCATAATGTCTTACCTGGGGCCTATTTGTAGTCCTAAGGCTCACATTGATTGGTGTTCTGTTTTTTGTGCAAGTGCTTTCAGGTGTGTATGTGAGTGACCACAATTGCCAGGTGAGCATTGCT
>JAOVVA010000009.1:14931970-14950189 GCA_028565275.1 Leiocassis micropogon | reverse complement strand
GTGTTAAAAATTAAAATCAGTGTATTTTGTATTTTATTCCTTTCTTCATGGATGTGTTTTCTATTCAGTTTGCACAAATTGAAACTTTGTATTATGTTTTTTTCCCCTTAATTAAAAAAAGTATTGTTACTCATACTTATATTGCAGCAAAATGATGAAAGTGTACATTTTTATATAGAGAAAGGGAGTTATAGATGTATATGGTGTATGAACAGGTAAATTATATTGCTGCATTTTCCATTATTTGTCAGTTTTTACTTTTGGTGTTCTGCAACTAAAATATAATTCCTTAGAAAAAACATGTTTAAAGAAATATACTAAACTGTGTAATTAACTCAATTAGCTAAAATATATATAAAATTATTTTAAAAACAGTCAAAAATTATTTCTATTTGTGTTTGTTTGGTTTGGATTTTTAAAATTATTAATTTTATTTTAAATGTCTATTTACTTATTAGGATTTAAGTGATTCTTAATAACATAGTATTTTAGTCTTTGTGGCTGAAATCTCTGATTTATATAGTGTGTAGTGTTAAACACACACAATAGTGTTAAAATTAAGTATATATTTAAACCTACAAATTTATAATAAATCTGATTTCTTTTAAATGTCATTTCCTACTAATTAATCATAAATAATCTGGATTGATGTGGTTAATATTATGGGTAAAAAGGGTTTAAAAAAAAGCTTCTAATTAAATATATATATATATCATGTACATTAAAGACTAATATCATTTGTAACAATTAATAGAAATGCCTAAAGCTATACTTGTTAGATAACTGAAATTAACTTAGCTATAAAAATCTAACAATACGAATATTCTCTACAACATACTCAGAAACAACAGAACAAAGCAAACCATTAAAAAACGCCACCGTCCCAAAACAACAAAAATAAAAATTAAAATTAAATCATGTACTGCACTAAAGTAAGAATAAGGAAGGGTGATTACCTTGCTTAATGATTTGGGTGTAAACATTTCCTTAAAATCCGGATTGTTCCTGCCTGATCCATAAATCCAGTGATTAAATCTCTTGCGCAACATGTCTGCATCTGAAGCGTATTTAAACCTCTCAGCTTCCAAGCTCAAACCAAAGCGCAGCAGCTCCTTGAGGAGGAGACAAACATGAAGATGCACTATGCAACCTGTTTTCTCGTTGCTCTAGCGATTACCGTCCAGTCAGGGCCAATACCAAGGCAAGAAGAGAAAGATCATGTCCTTGCGGAGGTAATGTATGAATCTTTATTCTAATTTTCACAAATACAGGCCAGATGTTCATATACAACACTGAATAAATGTTTCATTTCTTTCTCTGTAGACTTACCTGAAGAAATTCTACAACCTCACTTCATCCACTAATAAAGGAAGGTTCGGTGACATGGGTCTCAAGCTAGCCGAGATGCAGAAGTTCTTTGGTCTCACTGTGACAGGGACGCTGGACTCCAAAACGCTGGAGGTGATGAAGAAGCCCCGCTGTGGCGTTGTGGACATGGCTGCGTACTCCACATTCGGTGCGGACACCAAATGGCAAAAGAACCAGCTGACCTACAGGTGAGAATACAGTGAGTGTGTTATGGAATGCAAAGATCTCAGTGTTGCCGCATGTCCTTCCATATGTAAGCCTGATTGCAGCTAATTCTTTTTTTTAACTCTACAGGATTGAGAATTACACTCCCGACATGTCTGTGGCTGAAGTGGACGACTCTATTGCGAGAGCGCTACAAGTCTGGGCTCGTGTCACTCCTCTGAGGTTCACCCGCATCAACAGCGGTGTAGCTGATATCATGATTTCCTTCGGGAGAGCGTGTAAGTTTACTCACTAACATCTATACACACTTTTTTACGGAGCTCTTTAGATAAACTCTTTTTTTAAATTATTTTTATAGCATATTAAGTTTTAATGTGTTATGTTTATATATGGTGAAGTCGTATTTGTTTTTTGTTACAAGAGACTTAATTAATATTTAGGGAAGGTTTCCTTATAGCTGTTTTAGAAATATAATCAAACCATGGATTATTTTCCTATAATTGCATGTCCCCAATGAATGGCTCCCTCCCATTCCCATAGAACATTTTGACCAGTCCTGATCACTCTAGCAGGTGTTGACTAGTTATGCAAAGATTTCAGCACATCTGTTCCTGACTATTTTATGATTCTGTGTTAAACCATGTAAAGCATACATTAAAACCCAGGTCCTTCCCACAGCTCATGGCGATGCCTACCCATTCGATGGACCGTCTGGCACTCTGGCTCATGCTTTTGCACCGTCTCCGGGCATTGGCGGAGACGCCCATTTTGATGAAGACGAAACCTTCACCTTCGCTTCCACTAGTGGTGAGAAAAATAGTATACTGAGCATACAAATAATATAATAAACCTAAGTCATAGAGCTTAACCATGCAAACTGACCATGTCTTTTGTTTTTCAGGATTTGTTTTGTTCCTGGTGGCTGCTCATGAGTTTGGTCACTCTCTGGGCCTGTCTCACTCCAATGACCCCGGTGCCCTCATGTACCCTACGTACAGCTACAGAGACCCAAAGACATTTGTTTTGCCTGCAGATGATGTCAAAGGCATTCAGTCTCTCTACGGTAAGCATACAATGTCCACAAAAAAAAAGCTTTATATGATAGCAATTAATATTTACACTTAAATTAGTGTATAATAGTTATTTCGTTATGACGTTGATAATGTAACACTAGTTTACCATGTTCATATTGTACCATCACTTTAAACTGAATCTTTTAACTACAATTACATTACTAAATATCTACCGCATTATAATTCAACAAATTAGATATTTCTTATTTTAAAAAATGTATATATGATACATTTACTGAAGCAATTATTCCATATTATTAGCTTTAGTAAAGTTTTAGATAAATAGCCTGGATTAGCTATTTTCTTTTTTACCTTATTACCTACAGTATTTGTAGAAATACATGATGTTGCTAAATGCATAGTCTGATTTATTTTCATGATAATTTATTTTAAAAACATCCTCAGTTCTCAGAATGATGCAAACTCTCAGTTTTGGACAAAAACGTAATTAGGCCAAGGAGAGTCGGCTCCGACTGATGAGTCAAATGATCCAACCTGAAATATAACCTAGATATGTCCTAGAAAGATTACCTAGTTAGCTAGCTAGCTAAATGACGGTGCTAGCTGTTAGTTAGCTAGTTAACCTTTGTCCTCAATTGCGGTGTAACTAGAATGCAATTCTAACCATCATTAATCAGAACATCCAGTATTTTTTAATGAAATAATGGATAGAATTTGTACTGGTTGTTCGGTAGCTAACTAGAACCTGGGAGGTCTCAGGGTGTCTCGCATAGCTAGCTTAACCCATGACTTAAAACATTTATGCTTAGTCTTGTTTGCTTTGATAATAGAAAAATGAAAAATTCTTAAAAAAGAAAGATACAATCAAGTTTTACAAGTGTCCAACTAACTATATAAGTACCTTTTCAAAAAGTCAAATGTACTGAATAATTTTCTCACACCCACACATGCTCAAATGCCTCATTTTATTTGCAGAATGTTTAATATATAAAATAATATATTTTTCTAACATCTACTTAAAAAACATGTCACCAGGCCCCAACACAGAAAAACCTGTCGAGCCCAGTAAACCCAATCCACCTCCAGTCACCCCAAGTGTCTGTGACCGCACCCTGGTCATTGACGCTGTGGGAACTCTGCGTGGAGAGAGGCTTTTCTTCAAGGACAAGTATGCATTTATTCAAAATGTTTCATTATAAGCATTAATATCTGAAATATTATTATTCATTATTTGACCATATGTTTGTCTCCATTAGATTCTTCTGGCGCTTATACGGGACCAACACGATCCAGCAGGAGTTGATCAAGGGCTTCTGGCCCGAGGCTCCAGATAACATCGATGCTGCGTTTGAAAACACTGTGCAAGACAGGCTCTTTCTCATCAAAGGTTTGTTCGTAATTGCTTTTTAATGATCATATGCAATTCCGTTAATCATAAAGCAGCTTGGGATAACTGAGTGAATGTGTGCTGTTTAGATCAGAAAGTCTGGGCTTTCAGTGCTTACGACCTTGTGAGTGGATTTCCCAAAAGCCTGAGCAGCATGGGTGTGCCTGCCAAGGTGAAGAAGGTCAGCGCAGCGCTTTACGACCAAAACACTGGCAAGACCTTGTACTTTGTGGACAACAATTACTACAGGTAGGAAATACACAGCATTGCTAGATTGGTATTATGATTGACACATAGAAAGAACACAGTGACAACAATCGGTTGAACCTGAAACATTTATCTAGCTATATAAGGAATTTTTACAGCAAATTGTTCATGAGGCAGTTTATTTGAAGCTTTAACAGCGTTGTAGTACAAATGTTTACTGTTAATTATGATTTGCACACTTTTCTTTGGAACTAACCAACTTGAATATTTTATTAGTTATGATGAAAACAAGAAGAAGATGGACGCCGGATTCCCCAAACCGATCGAACAAAGCTTCCCGGGGGTCACTGGGAAAATCACTGCTGCCTTCCAGTACAAAGGTCGGTATTTTTTCAAATATACCTACATTTAGAATATTATGAGCTCATTAAATGTTCTATAATTGTATTAATGATTGCAGATTTTAATTTTATGTCAACTTTGTGTTTCAGGCTTTACCTACTTTTTCAGTGGAACTCAAATTTTTGAGTACAGCACTTCATCCAAGAAGGTGTTGCGTACACTTGAGAATTCCTACTTCTTGAAGTGCTAAGGGTTCTTTCTTTCTTTCTTTCTTTCTTTGGCCCTGGGCTATGGACAAGTCTCAACTGTTCATATAAAGAACTACACTTATTTATAGTTTATTGTATTTTTATTTATCTCCTTTGTTAAAATCCTTTATCATATATACTGTAAAAATCAAGATCTTGTTTGTAATGAAAAATAAAGACTGCATTAGAAAAATATAATTTGTCCTTTGTTCCATTTACTGTATAAAATGTATCAGTGATTTAATAATAATTTTTTTTTGCCATTATAGCATTCATAGAATAAGACATTCATCATGAGATATACATGGATAAAGTAAAAGTAAACATCTAACAAGAAAACAATGTTACCCTTTTTTTTGTGTAAAATGTGTAAAGGTGGACTGTTACCATAGAAAAAGTAAGATTAGTAATTAGTGAGAGCATTCGGGAGGTACTGTGTCTTCAGTACTTCTGAAATAGAGCTTGGGAACTTATATGTCCAAAAAAAAAAAAACATACATACATATCTCTTTCATGCCGGAACATGTAAGCCAAGTGTGTGTGTGCTGTGTGTGTGTTTTTTTTTTACATGTATATTATATGCAATAGGCGAATTTTTAAAAAAATCAAGGGGAGATGGTGTGGTCAAGTCTCTCTCTCTCTCTCTCTCTCTCTCTCTCGCTCATACACACCACACACACATACATACAAACACACACACACTCACATACAAACACACACACACAAATAATCAAATTACTATTATGACATTTAAAAATAAACATTTTTGACCCTTTTGCACCCAAGCATGTAGGTGTGGCCACAAAGTGTTATGAAAAAAGCTTCTTCTTTAACTTGCCTTTACATGGAAAACTGTTATTGTATGCGCGTACATTTCTAATTTGCCCTGTGGACTTGCTCTTTGTCCCTGTAAGCTTGTTGTAAAAAGTAATTTTGGTGTGAAAACCATAACTCTGGCAACTGTTCTCGCAATACAAATTTTAATCGTCACATAAACAGTATGATATGAATTGAAATGCTTATATGACTGCAAATAAAAATATAAAGTATGAAATAAGATATTTTTTTACAAATATAAAAATATAAAAAATATAGAAAAACTTTTACAGTAGCTGTAAAAAACGCATTATGTACAAATAATAAAATAAAATAGAATTGCAATGAAATATATAAACCATGTCCAGTCATGAGCAAGACAATGTGCAATGTGCAGAATGTGCTAAATAATGTGCAGAGTCAAAGTTCAAAATTCCAACAATTATCACCAGTTTGAAAAAAAATGTCTTTTGTGGAAGTATATATTAACCCTCAAAAACGCAAATGTCCAGAAACATTGATGATAACTGCATTTATAATTGGTCCAAGGTACATTTTTTTTGCTAACATTTAGTATCGTCCTTTACTGATTCAGATTTTAAATTTGAGAAGCAAATACAGTATCAGAAGTGGTGAAGTCGTCCTTTTATCATTTGAGAATTTTGGGTAAGGTGATGACTTTTAATGACTTTGAGGCACTGATACATGCTTTTATTTCTTCGCTATATTATGGGGTGAGCCAATCGACACTAGCCCGTCTGCAGTTGGTTCAAAATGCTGCAGCATGACTCTTGATCGAATCAAAAAAATGTTGTCGCATTACTCCGATTTTAATTTCATTGCATTGGTTGCCGGGGGAATATAGAGTGATATTTCAAATGTTATTCTTGTTTTTAAGGCGATTAAGAGCGAAGCGCCACAATATATGAGTCATTTGATTCACCCATATGGTCCTCAGAGAGCACTTAGATCACCTGACCAACTCCTGCTCACGATTCCGAAAAGTCCTTTAAGAAGGAGAGGTGACCGTGCTTTTTCTGTGTCTGGTCCCACACTTTGGAACAAGCTCCCTTTCCATGTCCGATCTGCTTCCGGTATTGAAATTTTTTAATCAAACTTAAAAATGTATCTGTTTACCGGGGTTTTTAAACATGTGTTATAGTGGTATGTATTGTTAACTTGATGGTTCTGTTGTTGTTGTTCTTAAATGAGTTTTACTATGTAAAGCACTTTGGTCAACCATTGGTTGTTTTAAATGTGCTATATAAATAAAATAACTTAACTTATTCAAATTATGTGATCGGCCAGGGTCTAGAAATTCCCCAAAACAATGCACAACAATAGTGTCTCTGCTAACGGCTTTGCTAAATCCAAAGATCCAAAAGATATGCAGGTTAGGCCATCTGGCGTTGGATTGGCATCCTGTCCAGGGTGTACCCTGCCTTGTGCCCTAAGACTCCTGGGATAGGCTCCAGGTCCCCGGAGGATAAAGCGGTATAGAAGATGAGTGAGTGAGTAGAACTATATACTGTGCAGTCAAAAAGTGCAATTTCCAAGTTCCTATAATCAGAAACTTGTCAGCTTATGAAAAAGCAAATGAATCAACAATGCAACGTTATTTGTTTGGTTAGTTTTTTTTCCAGGTTGAAAGTAAAAGCTAAACAGTGAGGCAAAGTCCAATTGATTTCTGAATTTAGCTTCTGTTGCCTTGAGCTAACAGGGCAACATCTTAGCTATGTCAATATTTAGCGAGTTTGAGCAGGTCTAACAACCAGCTGAGGTTGTTTTCCCAAGCATCCAACATGTGTATGATAGAGTTATACCCTCATCTTGGTCTCAGGTGGTGTAAATTAATTCTGTCTTAACAACTTTATGACAAACGTTTACAGATATACAGTACAGTAGGTATTCAACACATGTACTACATGTATACTGTAAAATATTGACATGAGGATATTTTGTCCACAAGGACGTGTCCATTATGTACTTTATATACAAGGGTCGTTCAAAACAAACTGTGTCTTTAAGAATTTTTCATGAATGAAGATGTGAAACTGATTGACATTTGCAGAAGACTTCGAGCATGGTGCGGTGATGAGGCTCTTAGCCACAGTAAAACATTTGAATGATGCAAATGTTTTAAAGTAGGCCTTATGTTCATGGATGACGTTCCTGGCCCAGGTGGCTCGGAGCGCGCTGCAGTTGTTCCCATTTGTCACCAATGTGCGGAGAAGACCTGTCTGGGACTTATTGCCACATACCCCGCTCCAAGCCATCTCCGCCTTTAATGGAGTTCCTGGGAGGCTAGCGTTTAAACATGAAGCAGGCAGTCGGATCATGGGTCCACATACTGTGAAAACTTTTTACCTTGATAATATCCAAGCACTAGTGAAATGCTATAGTGCATTAGTGTAGGAGGCGATTATATAGAGAAATACAGTAGTTTTTCTCTTGTAAATGTGTTCTGTAATTCCACACAATCAAAAGTCCTGGTTTGACTTGAACACCACTTGCAGTTATTTGATGTCTCACATTCTCCCACTTCTTACTGCTGCAATATATTAAAAAAAAATCCTTATATGGTAATCGACACTGCTTTCGCATCATCTACTCATGCATCTGGGCTAATTTCTATAGTGGCTTTTGGTTCATGTGATTATATGGACATTAAACCTGAAAACTTTGCACTTTAAGATTTGTTTGTCCTTCACAGTGACCTCTAACCCCACCCATTACCCATTTGTGACTTACATACCAATCATTCTGAAACCGCAAAATATTACCATTGGGATTATCTTATTATAACATAATTATTATAATTATTATAATATCTTATTATAATTATATATTATCTATCTTATTTAAAGTGACTTACAAATGAAGAAGAACCCGATCCCTTTATGTCATAATAGGATAATTAGATAAGATAATAAGATAATCAGGAAAAATTTGTGAAACCCACTTGTTTCATATTAATGGCATTAATTAAAGAATATGAAGAAGGAAGAAATGTGAAGACTAAAAATAGGACAAAAAAAAATCAAATTAATGTATTTTGAAAAAAGAATTGCAAACAAGGGATGTGCCTTTCTGCCTGCTCAAAACCATAAACTAACACTTCACCAAAATAACATTAAAGCCACACTTAAAAGGGAAAGAAGATACATGACTTATAATTTTTTAAAGGATGAAACCTGACTTACAAATGAATTCTGTTTGCCATTTTCTATTAACACTTCCAACATGTCAGTCAAGAAGCTGGTTAGTCTAAATATTTTATTGCAGAATAAATATTCCACAAAAGCAACTTAAAATAACTACCACTTCTGCCTTCCTTCTTTTTCTTTCCTTTGACCGTTTAGTAGTCAATCCATGTTTCTGAAGCTCTGTGCTCTTGCCCTTTTATGGAATAACGGGGGAGTCACGAAAATGCAAATGAACTGTGTTTGAAAAGTGATTTGCACTAAACTAGTGATCAACATACACACAGGAAGATGATTATCAGTTTTCACAAAATGAATAAGTGTAAAAAATTGGCTAGGCTTGCACTAATCATAAAAATACAAAAGTTTAATAAACATGTAAGGAAAAATTCTATTTTATTTGTCACATCCACAACCATACACTGTCTAATATGAAGTGAAATGCTTATATGACTGTCTATGACCTAAAAAAGGAACGATGAAATAGAACAAGATAGAAATAGAATGTAAAATATAATATCTACAAATCTACAAATAAATAGTTTTTTTTTTTAAAAAACCTTAATCCAATAAATTTACCCTTTTTATTTTGCACATTCTATATACTTTTTACATTACACATTATATAAAACTGTAAAATTGCTGTCTGTACATTGAAGATATTTGCAAAAAAGTAATTTAATAATAGAACTATAATAATTGTCTTTTTGTCTGTCTGTTTGTGCATGCATCACGTAATAACTACTGAATGAATTTTAATGGGGTTAAGTAACATATAGGCTTTGTTTCATCGCGATCAGCCAGTGGGAAGAGAAGATATACTACAACAAAATTTAAATGTAAAACGCCCATACTTAAAAAAAACTATTGGGTGCTTTTATTAACATAGATGGTGCTGGATGTATTCTAAACTTGATAATAACTGATACAGAATAAGAAATCATAAAAAAACAACCTTAAAAAAAATCATTAGTTCATTTTAAAATTCAACAGATGTCGCTGTAAAAATTTTTAATATATGCTCGTGAGTGTGCAATTGAAATCTAATTAATAAACACAATCTCACATCTACATTCCGTGCACTTCATGGTAAGACGTACAAATTTTAGTTCATTCTAAAATTCAATAGATGGTGTTGTACCTTTTTTTGTATAACACACTTACGAGTGTGCAATTGAAATATTCTAATAAAATGCGATCTCGCAGCCTTACACTGTATTCACTATAGGAAGGAAAAAAAATTCGTTGTACTATACTATGCTATTTATTTTGCTTTTTTTATTATATAGTATAATATTTATACATTAGTATTTGATAGAAAGATATGGCATGTAGGTATAAGAGCAGCAGTATAAGTGAAACATGACGTGTGAAATGAGATGATGATGTGTGTGACTGCAGCAGTGGTAATGTCAATATGAGAAAGTGCAAAATTAGTCCTCATTTATGGGTAAAAAATGCTCATAGAAATCATAAAAATTACCCAAAGCATAGAGAACAAGGTGAAACTGCCCGCCTATATTAACTACAGACTCTTAAAATAGGGTTTTTTCAGGAGTTCTTATCCCCATCATATACTGAAGGATTCTAGAGGGTACCTTTAAATGTTCTCACATAGGATTTGACCTCAAGAATGAGAGTGCATTTCATTTCAGGTAACTACTGATTCTAAGTATATATATACTGTATATATATATATAACATAACATATATCCTTATATAAGAATACAAAGGTATAAACACTGCTATGCACCTAGTTGCATAATGAGGACCTAAGCTCTTTCGTTGCATAGATGCCCCTCGTTCATTGAAATTAGGAGCATGTTGGGACATGATTGATTTCTTCCAGAGTTCAACTCTATTTACGGGAAAAGAGCACACAGTGGCTTTACATAAGAGGGTGGGTCTGGGTGGAAAGAGCATATATAAATGCATCAGCATCTCTCGAGGGTGCCAGAAGACCAAAATTTTTGGAGATGAGGAACATAGTGGTTTTCGTGCTGACCCTGGTAGCATGGATGGCGCTTTGCAGTGGAGCCCCTATGGTTTCCACAGAGGATCAGGAGAAAGCTGAGGTAAGCTAAGGTTTTTTTGTCCTTTAAAGGCTGGAATAAAAAACGTAGATCTGGACTCAATGACAAGATTTAGGACATAACTCAAACACTGCTACTCATTGCTTAATAAAACTTTCCCCATATATTCCATTACATACAATCCAACCTGCCAGACTTTGTGTATTTTGTTTTCAGGAGTATCTAAAACAGTTCTTCTCAGGTTCCAGCGTTTCATCCATCACCGGGAGACAAATCAATATGCAGGACTTTGAGGAGACCTTGAAGCAAATGCAGGAGTTTTTTGGGCTCCAGGTGACAGGCAAGCTAGACACAGACACCATTGAGGTGATGAAGAAGCCACGCTGTGGCGTTTCCGACATTTCCAATTACGCACATTTTGGCGGCAAGCCTAAGTGGAATAAGCAGACCATCACTTACAGGTACTGGGCACTTCTGATGGAATAACTGGGTCTAAGGCAATCTGATGATGTTATACAGTATGTAGAGCGGTGGTGGCTCAGTGTTACTGATGGAAAGGTTGGCGGTTTGAGCCCCAGCTACGACAGGGTGCCGTTGTTAGTTCCTTGAGCAAGGTGCTTAACCCTGTCTGCTCCAGGGGTGCCATATAATGGCTGACCCTGAGCCCTGACCTTAGCCTACTAACACAAGGCTTGGATATGTGAAGAATTAAGAATTTCACTGCGCATTAATGTATATGTGATGATTAAAGGCTGAACCTAGCTTACAGCCTACTGTTAATGTTTCTCTTAATTTTAGATGACATGAAAATGAGTGGCTTTGCAGGGGGTCAGCATTCTTAGTGTTTACCATGAAAGAAATTTCTTGCTTGTTTGTCTCTCTCCTGTCAATCAGAGCAGTGTTCAGAGCTGTTTGCAGGCATTTTTTTAGCTCATGTACACAGAATAATGCAGATAATATCTTCTACCCGACGCATGGCTATTTCCATGTTCATCAGTGGCTGGGTTTAGTTTTGAAGACCGTTAGAATATTGTCCTTCACTTATTCAAATTATGTGATCAGCCAGGGTCTGGAAATTCCCCAAAACAATGCATGACAATGGTGTCTCTGCTAACGGCTTTGCTAAATCACTGTACATTATTTGTTCCTTTCAGGCTGATCGATTATAACTCTTTATCATGTCTCATTTCAGAATAACTGAGTACACGCCAGATCTGAGCCAGAGGGAAGTGGATGTGACGATCGCTCAAGCATTCCAGCTGTACAGCGACGTCACTCCTCTCGTCTTTAAGCAGATCTACAGCGGCACGGCCGACATCATGATCCTCTTCAAAGCCAGAAGTAAGTATAATAAACCAGCAAAGCAGGCACTAGTTTGTATATAGAGTATGTATATGAGCTGCTGATATTGTATCCACATACATAATACACCTTAAATGACAACTGACAATAACACACAGTCTATGTAGTAAGCAAGATGTTGTTTCAGAGTTCTATATGTTCCCATGTGTCCTTTACTTCAGATCACGGTGATTTTTACCCATTTGATGGGCAAGGTGGTGTTCTGGCGCATGCCATGTCTCCGGGTTCTAATGAAGGAGGTGACGCGCACTTTGACGAGGATGAGAAATGGACTCTAAGCTCAGCAGGTAGAGCAAAAAGATTTAGGAAGAAATTAATTTAGGAAGATATACACCAATACGGAAATAAAGTGGTACTATTTGTACCTGTCACAAGGGTTTTTACATTGAGTCCAGTCATACAGTATATTCCAAAATTGACAGACACCCTTTTTTAAAGCGACTTTATCTCACTAGACATCTGAGCGGTTAAGGGTTAAGGGCCTTCCTTAAGGGCCCAACAAGGGGAAACTTGGTGGTGGTGGAGATTGAACTTGGGAACCTTCCAGACTGTAGTACAATGGCTTAATCACTGAGCTACCCCTATCCCGATTCAATACAATATATTAAAATGTATTAACACATTGTGCTTCAGGTTCGAACTTGCTCTTGGTGGCGGCCCATGAGTTCGGTCATGCGCTAGGACTGGATCACTCAAAAGATCCCTCCGCTCTCATGTACCCCACGTACAAATACGTCAACACTCAGGGATATCAGCTGCCTTTTGATGATAAACGAGGAATCCAGGCGCTCTATGGTGCGTATAAAAGCAGATCAGGTGAGATCAGGAGGAGGAAAATCCATACAGAGCATACTCCTATAATTTCTTGTTTTTTGGTTTCCAAGGTGCCAGTCAGTGCGAGTGCGTGTGTCCCCAACCCGAACCCACTCCACCACCACAACCGTTTCCACAACCGAAGCAACCTCCACCAGAGGCGTGCACCAGGGACTTAGTGTTCGACGCTGCAACAAGCATCAGAAATGAGCTTTACTTCTTCAAAAATGAGTAAGACGACATTTTTATGTTTATGAAATTATTTCGTAAAGTTTAAAGTTATGTGATATTGCTCACTCTAAGCTAGATCCCCCCCCCACTAATTTGGTCACTTTATCTTTTCTTCTTACAAGATACTACTGGAAGAAAAGCAGTCTGATGGAAAATATTCCACAGACTCTAATCAGAACCACGTGGCCCTCCGTCACATCTGTTGACGCAGCATATGAGCTCAAAGCGAAAAGCAGCAGTTTCCTTTTTAATGGTTTGATCTTAAGCATTTCTTTATTTTCATATTCACACAGTAGACATCCACAGAGTGTAAATGCGTATGTGTGTGTTTGTGTGACACCATGAAGGTCAGAATTACTGGGCTGTGAAAGCAACCTCAGTCGTACCTGGATACCCGAAACACATTTCCCACTTCGGATTTCCAGCTTCAGTTAAGAAGATCGATGCTGCGGTGCACGTGGACTCAACCAGACGCACTCTGTTCTTTATCGGGGATAAATATTGGAGGTGAGAATGATAAAAAAACAACAAATAAAAAATTTGTAAATATAACAAATTAATAAAAACTGAATATATAATAAAATTTTGTATACACTTTGGATTAAAAATAATAAAGAAATTATTTTATTATTATTATTATTATTATTATTATTATTATTATTTAAACTTTATTAAACAAAAATAAATTATATTTCTGTACTACAATGTTAAAGCAAATATAAAATTTAGTTGCAAGCTACACCATCGTCATCACCCTCCGGGCACACCAGAAAGACAGTGGGCACAGGGGGAAATGCGATTAATGGGGACAGAACCATTACCAATATGACATAATTTTAAAAAAGGAGTAATTTTATGTTAAGACATCCAAAAAAAAAAAAAATTTTTTGGGAAAAAAGCATCATGCTCAAGCTCTATGATGTTACGCAATGTGATGTCACTCAATGTAATGTCATATTATTAACCACTTTTTGGCATTAGTTGGAGAAATCAAAAGTCCTTCTGCAATTTTGTATCCTCAGTGTAAATCCCCTAGGAGGAGTACATATGATACGATATACGTAGTGATATCTTCATTTAAGACCAACAACAACAAATGGCTTTGAGTGTTTAAGTTTGCCGACCTCTGCCTTAGAAGAACAAGAGGGCCCTCATACACTATGATGGAATAGGGGTAATGTCATAGTGCTTGGGCCCTAATTAAATATTTATTTATATAAAACATTATAATATTTAAATGTTATCTAATAACACTAAAAGATTAAAGTTTTATTATGGTATTATTTAGTTATCCAAAAGCAAATGAAATAGTTAATTAATTGTATTTTTTTAATTGTTTAATGTGTGTGTGTGTGTGTGTGTGTGTGTGTGTGCGTGTGTTATTTGTCAGCTTTAATGAGAACGCTGGAACAATGGACGCTGGATTCCCCAAATCCATTCAAGCTGATTTTCCAGGAATTGGCTCCAAAGTGGATGCTGCTTTTGAGAACTTTGGTAAATATACACATTCACTCTAAGATCAAAAGTCTGTGCACCCCTGACCATCACAACCATAATTGCTTCATTCTTAAATTGTTGCTACATAAATGGAAGTGTAAAATTGTCTAAAATGACTTTGTATGGTGGAGGGGGCCCAAAACCCAAACCCTAAACCCATATCCTGTGTACAAACCCAAAGCCAGCTCATTGCGAACAATGTTTGTTAAGGTTGGTGTGGTAGACCTCTTAGAAACCTTCTTAGTCTGTTATGGTTCCTAAAACGCTAAACTGTCCAGTTTTCTTTAAGGTTCCAGGAATGTTTTGTGTTATAACATTCAGAGAACATTTTCCTTAACATTTTGGGAATGTGTGGGTATTGTTTTGGGAACATTGATATAGGTTAAAATAAATAACTGGGGCATACAAATATGCAAAAATATAAAGATACTTATTGAAATACTTCTTAAGGGCATGTGGTTTGCTTGCCATATTGGATGCCCACTTAGAAGACTAAATGTTCTTTAGAGTTGACTGTATTTATAGACTCTGTGAACATTGTTAAATAACATTCTAGCAAAGTTTTAACAAGGTTTACACCAGGACACCTGGCCAAAACTGAGCAATTATCAAGAAGAAAAATGATTTAGGAGACTTAAAGCAACATTAATGGAGCTACAGAATTTCCGGCAAGTTCGGGTTATCTCGGGCAATCTCTGTTAGTGTGGGTTCACGGAAGAATGTTTTCACAAACTTCCACGCTCACCGGAATCACTCCGAGCCATGCAGCATGTGCCATAATGTCATGGTCTATTAAATATGTTTGGCACAAAAACCTAAAGAACACCACGGCCATGGTGAAGCACGGCAGCATCGAGCTATGGCTCTGCTTCTCTTCAGCTTGGTCTGGGGCTCTAGTTAAGATAAAGGCAATCACTGATAGCTTCAAATAACTTTATCTATTTATTGTGATAATGAAGCAAAACACAAATTCAAGTCTACGAATCAACAGCTGTTGAGCAGCATGGCGTTATGAGCTGAATGCGCTTTAATACACTTTTCAATACTACAAGATTGTTTTATTTAAATATTTTCCTATTTCTTTTGCAGGTTTCCTGTACTTCTCCGACGGAGCCAAACAAACCGAATACAACTACAGCAGCAGAACTGTGAATCGTGTGCTTCAGAATTACGGATGGCTGAAATGCTTTGAATATTCCAAAAACCCAGCACAGTCATGAATGCATGATTTCCTACTAAGGAAATTTAACCTCCTTATTGTATATATAGTAGTGAGTAGGGCAGATGTTTTGGAGCTGTGTTCAGGTATGGGCGGGACTGACTTCTGGGCCAGAAAATATAAATAAAAGTGATGTGAAAGAATATGAGTGTTATATGTATGACTTTTTAAAAACCACATGCTACAACTCCAAAAATGCTTTATTAAACTGTCTGTATGTGAATAAAAAATATATAGTTTTAAAAAATTCCAACATGTTTAATGATTTAAACCCTCTCTCTCCTGCACACAGAAATAAGCTTATATAAGAAACAATGAATAAAATTAATTAAATTAATGAAAAATAAAATTGAGGACTAATCAATTAAATTAATTACTAATTAAATTTAGGATACCCAATTTGGCTTAATATTATAGTAACATAATATTTGATCATAATAAAATATATAAAATTATGCTGTCAATTAATTGTATGCGAGCATGTGTAGGGGGCGATGTAACACGTGGTAACATTTTTGTAACATTTTGTCTGAATCGACTACAAAGCCCTATCACAATAATACAACTACATTACCCATAGTTCTTGTGAGACAGCGTGACACAGCCACACCCCCCAACCTGATTGGCTGTTCTCCTGTGAGCTCGTCATTCCCCCCCCCCCTCCTCGAGGTGAAGGTGAAACTCGTTTTCCTGCCGACATGTCACTCCTCAGCTCCCGCACACAGCTCTGCAAACGGCTGGTAAGTAAAAAAAAAAAAATAAAAATAAACAGCGAGTAACGAGTTCAATCGATTTCCGAGCTTTGCTTTAATCACGCTGAGTCAGCACGTCGGTGTGTAGTCAGCTAGCATGGTTGTTTGTTGTAAGGTCCCGAGTAGCCGGGACTGTGTTCCAAATGTCTCCGTGTTGTCTAATGAAGTGCACTTCATCCGCGCTGGACGCAGTGCCGCGTGCAATATATTGAGTGCACTGTGTATGGACAAAGGCGCGGTTCAGGATACAGCCTTTTGGGATAGAGTGATTGCTGCTGCAGGCCTTTAGCTTTCTAACTGGACTTTCTAAATAGAGGTTATAGCTTTTATATGAATGATTTTTTTGCTATTAATGAACTGTCATTTAAAATATGCATGTGCACATATAAGCTTTCATCAACAAAGCATGCTTTTCCCTTTTTTTATTTTTTTATTTTTTAAATAATAAGCTTTATGTCTTTACAGGCACACAAGTATGTGTCCAGGACCTATACCTCTCACCCTGCTCTCAATGTGAGTTAATGTGCAATTAACTACTTACATGCATTTTAAATGTTCCCTAAATTATTTTGGGTGTTTTGTGTGAGCTGCAAGTTTTAAATAGAATTCCAATCATGAGTGATGATTATTATGAGTAATGGTAATGTCATCATATTGAGTGACATTATATTCAGTGACGCGTTCAGTGACATCACATTTATAGTGTGATGCTTTTCTTCCAGCATCTGTGGCCTATTCTATATACACATACACATCTTAAAATGTTAACGCAAGCACGCACATTTTCTCATCACACACAGACTGACACACCCACACGTCTCTCACACACACGCACCTCTGTCTCTCTCACACGCACACTAACCATCACATGTCACACACACACCAACGCACTCAACAAATATTTAGGTAATATTCAATCAGTCCTATATAGTGTGTAATGTGTGCAGGTTGTGCGGTGCACCCGGGCGGCAGTGGCTTTTGGTTGTTCTTAACACGCTCAAATAACACACAGGTTGTGGGGTGTGTCCGGGAGGTGATGGCGCAAGGTGCTTGGGCCCGTCATCGTTGCTTGCAACTACAACTATATCTGTCATTGTAGAGTGCAGAAACTCAGCAGTGAAATGCAGTTTCGCATCTAAGTGAAGTGCAAATATTGCCATTGTGCAAGTTACTGTATAAGGTGCAGATTAAATTAGTGTAAATATATACAAGTGTATATGTGCTTGTGTGTGTATTGATTAGAGATGGGGGCGATATTTTTAGTTATCAATCACAATTCTTTTGTGTGGTGATTCGCATATCGTCAGACTGAGTGCAAAATAAATTTTTTCAAAAACTTTTTAAATTTGTTTATCGTAGAGGTGAACCGGTTTCAGAGTTGAAAAGAGGACAAATTGTTGGTTTGCGTCACGCTGGCGCATCTGTGACCAAGACAGCAAGTCTTTGTGATGTATCAAGAGCCACGGTATCCAGGGTAACGTCAGCATACCACCAAGAAGGACGAACCACATCCAACAGGAGTAACTGTGGACGCAAGAGGAA
>JAOVVA010000009.1:14904076-14919942 GCA_028565275.1 Leiocassis micropogon | reverse complement strand
TGTGAGTCCTTTGTGTATATACTGTATATATGCTCTCAATGAATGAGAATATTATCAAAAACTTTTATTTTAATTATATTATCAAAAACTTTTATTCAATTCATTCAACTTATATATAGAAAATGGAAATATTACTTAGGATTTTTAACACAGAAATACTTGGTATTTGGACGGGCCCCCCTTTGCATGAATTACATGAGATAAGGGCCAAAAGGACTGGACTGCTGCTACGTTGGCCAAAGTCCTCTTTTCAGATAAAAATACATTTTCCAATTTGGAACTTAATGTCCCAGAGTCTGGAGGAAGAGAGGAGAGGCACAGAGTCCAAGTTGCTTGAGGGTCAGTATAAAGTTTCCACAGTCAGTGGTGGTTTGTACAAATAAATAAATAAATAAAAAAAAATATATATATTCTGTATATATGGACAGTACTGTATGTTTCTATATGTGAGTTGAGAAAAACTGAGGTCTACTGGACGCAGTGCATTTACTTGTAAGTGGATACATGACTTCCTACTCGGTCAAATGGAAATTATGAGAATTTGATTAACAAAAAGAAAAAAAAAACCCTCACCTATTTATCTTGTAGAAAAAGGCAAAGAAACATTTTGAACATTCTACTTTTAATAATCTGAATAAATAAAGGAAATATGCAATGTTCAAAGTATTTCTTTGTCTATCTCTCCTACAAGGAAAATAGGTAATAGGTAAATACTGTAGGTAGTGGGAAACCCTGCTAACTTTGGATTCCCAGTCATCTGTAATTTTAATTATGTCAACTGGACTTATTTTCTTGTTAGTTAGATACGTTTCACTACTCGCTACTCTTCTGCAGTCTCTTTGAGGGTACACAAACTTTTGCATGCCTTGTATATGTACAGTAATAGGATTGAATTTCTCAAAATGACTTCTGGTTTGTCAGTGCTTTTTAGCGTCTTTGTGTGTGTGTGTGTGTGTGTGTGTGTGTGTGTGTGTACACATGACACAGCATGCAGGATTCATGACTTTCTTTAACAAAGCCAAGCCGTTTTTGCTGTGGGTTTTTATTTTGTTGTAAAACGAGTGCATGAGGACATTTGATACAGTACGATTCCTAACCATAACACAAAGACTCTCCTGGAAACCGTAACTTGTCTGACGCCTTCCATAAATGCTTCTGGAACGAAGAATTCAACAGTTTAATCAGTGTTGTTATCAAACTTACACACTGCTCAGGCTTAAGTTGTTAAGCTTGTAGATAAGACTCAAGAAATACAGGAATACACGAGAGTCATAAAGATTTTGACTCATGATTTCCTGATTATATTAGATCGAATTTGTTCCCATACTTTCAGCAGTGTACACTGTCGCCACACCAAATAAACGCTGTGCATACGGAAACATACTGAGCTAGTAACTTATAAACTCACGGATGAACGATCGGTGTGTGGTGATGTTTAAGATCTGTATTCATCTCAGCCAAAGCAGCAAGAACGACTGCTACTGCTAATGGGTGCAGGTTTGATTCAGTCGATTAAAATGCAGGGCACACGAGTGAAACTTGATATCGACCACACCCACGGAACTATTCACTATAAATAACACTTCCCGGTGTTTGGTGTTAACAAGGAAAAAGTGTGGGATTTTTTTCTTCCTTTCAGTGACAAAGCACATTTGTGAATCAGATGTAAAAAAAAAAAAAAAACAATATGTGAAAATAAAAAAAACAAGAAATAAAATAGAAGCAAATAATAATAATAAAAAAACAAACACTTGTAAATCTCATACCTGACAACCCTGCTATATAACATTTAGAAAGATATACATACTTGACCCCCCCCGTCTCAATGTTTGAATAACAAGCATGCATGCAAAGGCACACACACACACACACACACACACACACTCCTATAACCATATAGTTAGTTTCATATTTGCAGTGTTATACGACTCCAAGTACTCATCCCAGTTTAAGCCTTGCTTCAGGAAATTGCGCTATTAATTCTAAGGCGATAAGTAATGCACAGAATCTGACAGGGTTGGGCCCGTGGTTGATCTTTACCAGTAATACAGGAAAGGTAAACACACACGGGGTGAGAAAGGAGGAGACAGATGCTGGTCAGACAGGAGCGACCAGGGGAGAGAGAGACAACATAGCTCAGAGGTGAGTTCTTTTACCTGAGTTTTTATCCTTTTGTAGATTTTATTCTAGTAAATGCTGTAAATATAATATACATTCATGTGTACAAAATGATTGTAAGGTTGTTACACTTTAAACTACACTCTCTTACTGTTTACTTTTATTAGTTAGAAAATGTGTAGGTTCAGTGTGTACATGCAGTCCAACTGACTATGGAGATCAAGCTACATTCAAACAGCAGGGGAATTTTTGAAGGAATAATTTTACCTGGCATATTGTGAGGAGTGCTCAAGGATGAATATGGCAATGATGTAAATCACTATGTAAATCATATGATCTTTATCTCAACCCAATTGTTCTCACACACTGCTCTACATCACACCAGTTGGGAATGTCATCCAAATCATTTGGAAGTTTGGTGTCCATCCATCCACAGAACCCTGTAGAATTTAATTTAAGAAATCTTTATTTAAATATTACTTAGGCTTGTTTTGGTGGCTCGCTATCACCATCGCCCAGCAACATACCAGCACGCTATTGTTCTTAGAACAGTAGGACCGTTTCACCTTTTTTTAAATGGACTATGAAGTAATAGGTCAACTCTAGCTATACAAGTGACTTATATATATTTTTTTGCAGCATTTAGCATGACATTTCTGTTGTTATGGGAAAAAAGTACATTCCAACATTACTTTACTTTTGCCACTAAACCTTCTTTTGTCAAGGCTTTTGCATGATACAAGGTTACATTAATGATTAATTCCTAGCATTAGTGCATAATGATTGTGCTTGTAGGCTTAATATACAGGAATGTTCATGCTGACAGTTAATTAAACAAAAAGTTTAAGGATTGAGAATGAGATATATCGTGGCAACAAAGGCAAAAATTAGAAACAAATGGTCTCTAAAAAGTTCAGATGGTTGCATCCTGAAATTGCCACGGGATGGAAAAATAGAAATTGGACAGATAGTACATCATTTCTGTTTGTTCTTTTGTACTATACAGTAAAAATGTATATATTTTTTGAGACATACAGTAAGGTGTCTTGTTGGCTGGGACTAAAATCATTGTTTTTATTCATTTATGTTTGTTTGTTTGTTTGTTTAAGGGTTTTAACCTTAAAACCAAACTAAAATATTACAAAATCATTATAATTTATTTGGACTTATTTATGAATCAGTATAAAACTACTTAAAGTCTGAACAAAACTATGTGGACACCTCACCGTCAACGTCATATCTGCTTCTTGAATGTCCCATTCCAAAACCATGGGCATTAAAATGGTGCCGATCTCCCCTGTCCTACTAAACCTGCCTCCACTCCTCTGGGAAGGCTTTCCAATAGATTTTGTAACATAATTGTGGGAATTCAGCCACAAGAGCATAACTGAGGTTGGCAACTGATGTTGAGTGGGAGGATCTGGCACACAATTCATCCCAAAGGTGTTTAATGGGGTTGCGGGCAGAACTCTTAAAAAAGGAAAACCGCTTAAATTCTTCCACATATTGTTGGCAAGCCGTGTTTTTTTAAGGAGCTTTGTTGTGTGCACAAGGGCAATGTCATGCTGAAACAAGTTTGGGTCTCTAAGTTCAATTAAAGATTACAGTACTATATCATAGAAAAATATTCTAGAAACATGTTTGCTTTTAACTTTGTAGTGACTATTTGGGGAAGAAACAATTATAATAGGTGTGATAGTCACATGGCCAACCATATGCAGTATTATTATATTAATATGAAATAGTTTAATATGACCAAACCTGCACAAAGTGTAATTTTCATAGTACAAACTAAATGTAATTACAGTAATTTTCTTTAATAACCCAGTTTGTATGCAGATACAAATCATGTATAAATAGTAATTAATTATATTTAATTGAACAATTAAATAACTGAATAATTAAATTAAGTGATACTTTGTGTTTTGATGATTACAGCATACAGCTAATGAAAATCAATCAAAACTCTAGTATTTTAAAATATTAGAATATTTCCTAAGCTAGATTTACAATACAGAAATATCAACATCTGAAAAATTATATCTGTTTGTGGGCTTAAAACTTTGTCAGGGCCCCTTTAGCACAAATTACTGCATCAATACGGAATGGCATGGTGGCGATCGGCCTGCGGCACTGCTGAGGCGTTACTGAAGACCAGGTTGCTTTGATAGCAGCCGTCAGCTCATCTATACTGTTGAGTCGGGTGGTTCTTATCTTCCGCTTGACAAGAAGCCCATAGATTCTCTTTGGGGTTCAGGTAAGGTGAGTTGGTGGATCAATCAAGCGCAGTAAAATCATGGTCAGTAACTTAGTTGGTGGTAGTTTTGTTCTGATTGAAAAAGAAAAAAAAAAAGGCATAAAGCTTGTCAGCAGAAGGAAGCACAAAGTGCTCTAAAACTTTGGACTTTATAAAACACAGTGTACCAACATCAGCAGATGACATGGCATCCTAAACCATCACTGACTGTGAAAACTTTACACTAGACTTCATTCTAGTATTTTGACTTCCCCTCTTCCTCCAGACTCTGGGACCTTGATTTCTAAATGAAATGTAACATTTACTTTCATCTAAAGAGAGGACTTTGGACAGCTGAGCAACGATCTAGTTCTTTTTCTCTTTAGCCGAGGGAAGAAGCTTCTGCCATTGCCTGTGGTTCAGGAGTGGCTTGTTACTAGGAATGCAACAATTGTTACCTATTTCTTGAAGACGCCTACTGTATGAGTGGTGGCTCTTGATGCACTGACTCTAGCCTCACTCCGCTCCTTGTAAAGTTCAGCCAAGTTTTTGAATCGCCTTTGTATGACACTTTTCATCCCTGATGCTTGTGGACCAGTCAACTCCCCACGAATGTTTGTTCACCAAACCTCACCCTTACCAACTTTTTGTCATAGATCTTATATGACTGCATCATCTCTATACTCTATATAAAAGGCTATAATTGTAATGACGTGTGACTTTTATTTATAGCTGTAAAACTTGAACTATTGTCAAAATAGGAGTGGCATTAGATGAATTGCACACTTTGGGAGGTGCTAAACATCAACCTAACCTGACGTAAAAGATTTTCCTATACAAGCACAGCACGCCCTGTTATATTTCATTCTTTTCCACAAGAATAAATTCTGTCCAGTCAGAACGGCAAACACATCAGTGCTGTTGTTAAATCATGATAAGCTGAGGAGCAAAGAATTCCTTCCCATGTTGGTTCAGATGATAAAAGAGCATAAAAGCTTTGTTCAGTTCACATAGTTACTACACTGGCCAGATTTTTAATTAAGCCATCTATAAAGTGCTCTCTGATCTTCATGTTTGCTTGTGCTGTACAAAATATAAGTGCTTTTAAGATCCCTAATTACGGCATCACTGGGCAGTTGTTATGAAACCAGTCCAGTCAGTTTTCTAAAGGTCTTGGGCCGCTTAGTATATCTACACAATTAATTTGCTGTTTATGAAATCATACATCGTTATGGTCGTTTTGTCCACTGTGCTTGTTTTGTGTGTTATAATTGTTGTTAAACATCTTCCAGATGCATAATAACCCCTCTCATGTAAACTATGGATTTCAATATGGAGAAGAAAGACCTCCGGCATTTGCTCCTGGATATCCAACGGCGTATCCCCCTGCACCTCAGAACTCGAACAGAGCACCTGAACCCATCAACACGCACTACACCGCCACAGCCGTGCTTCCTCACACCACAGTGAGACGCAAAGGTACCTGACATGGTCTAACACCATAATTTATATGTTTTATTTTAAACTCAGTTTTTAGCGCAATTGAAATATGCCAAATAATGCTAGGAATCTTAACTAAAGGTAAAAGTCATCTTTTAATTGTGACATGATTGTGTATTTCATTAACTTAACAGAGCTCTCCAGCTGAAATACCTCTCAGTTAATGCATTTATTCCTCCTTTAAACTCACTTTGGTTCACTCCGCCTAAAAATGCATTGTCTATCTAAATTAGGTTCTGCTATGCCACACCCCTAGAGACCAGCAGAGCTGACCAACAAGCCGGGGTAGGGGATCTCCTTATATGAGGTCACAATTGGGGCAAAATCTGATTGGCTTGTTTAAGTGCTAGATAATACAAACATTAGGAAAAATAACACGCTGTTTTCCATTTTACATGCAAGACAGACTGCCTAAAATTCATTAAAAGGTAAATTTGTATAGTAGGTCCCCTTTCAACCCATTTCTTTATTTTTCAGTTGCAAAAATAATGCTTGGAAAAAAGCAAAAGTTAAAGGTTAAAATTTGTAAAAAAAAAAAAAAAAAAAAAAGAGAGAATATATTGATTTATAATCATTTTAAAAACCAGTGGAATAAAGACAACTTAGTTGAATTGTCTTATAATTAATATACAGTGATTAGTCCAAACGTTATCACATTTCCGTTAGCAATTATATTTAGATTTCAAAGAAAAGCAAATTCCTTAAAAAAAAAAGTAAATGCTGCCAACCCCCCATTTCCCAATCCGATTGAGCACCTACTGGATGCACTGGACAAACAAATCTGATCCGTGGAGGCCCCACCCTACAACCCACAGCACCCAAAGTTGGTGCAAGCTACCACAGCACACCCCCAGAGGCCCTGCAGAGCCATGCTCAGAAGGCCAGGACCACCCCGGGTGGCACAAATGGAACCCAAAACCTAGGTGGTTTTAATGGTCAGGCTGATTGGTGTATTTGCATGTCATTTAGATGAAAATGGAGATGCAAAACCTCTTTGCAGGTAAAGATGTCAAACACAGTCAAAGTTAAGGACTATTAGAACAACTTAAACAAATCTATGGTAATTTCAAGCACTTTGTCTTATTCCATTGCCAGATTTTTACTTTATTAAAAAAAATTAACACTTGTCTATCATTACAAGAGAATTTTTGCTTTGGTTCTGAATAATAGAATACCATCGTTTTTAACACTTCTATTTCACGCTTCAGCACAACCATGTCTTGAAAATGCTTTCAAATGGCCATTCATGTCCATTAGACCAACTGCACCAAGCATCTAAAGCTTTAGCGTTATTTGTGTTTTAAAGTGAAAATGGGTGCCAGGTTAATATTTCACTGCACTTTGTTTCTTCCTGCTTAAAGGCAGCAGATGTAAATGTCTGTGCATAACAGCTGCAGTTATTTTCATCCTCATCCTCTTGGCAGTAGCGGCCGTGTTGTTATGGTACTTCTGTAAGTATCGAATCATGACATCAAATAAGAATAAACTCTTACAAGAAGTTCCAAGTCTGTGTAATCACCATCTGCCTGGTTTAAACAGTATACGGAGTGTGTATGCTGGGACGGAAATGTGGACAAAGCAACAAATGTGTGCGTTCGTCACAGTGGTGTGACGGAGTAACGAATTGTCCAGAAGGCGAGGACGAGGCCCAGTGCTGTAGGACTCTTTTTATTTAATATTAATTTCAATGATAGAAATACATATATATATATATATATATGATATATATATATATATATATATATATAGAGAGAGAGAGAGAGAGAGAGAGAGTTCCCAAAAATGATAACGGACATGTTTGTCTTAATTTTAGTTCGCTTCTACGGTCCTGATTTCATGCTGCAGAGTTTCTCAAACGAAGACCAAAAATGGAAGGTAGTGTGTTCAGACAGGTGGGACAGCAACATCGGGCAGCGGGCATGTCAGCAGATCGGATATTCCAGGTGAGAACTTGTGTTTCATGGCCTGTTATAGATTTTTACACTTCCACATCTATAAACATAAATGAAAAAATCTTCTGCAATCTGTTAGGATGCTTGGACGTCTTGTGATATAATTTGTTTTTGTTTTTTCCTCAGTTCTAATTATGTTAACTCTGGGACAATAAACCCGGGCTCTGTGGCAGCAGACGGCTACATGACCCTCAATGCTGATTACTCAGCACTTAGCTCTGATCCTGTACATAACTCTCTCTCTAGCAGGTCTGTTTTACATTTTATACTTTATTCACTATAAAACTTTGTTGTTGATGGTGTTAAATTACCTATTAATAATGGCAGTGCCGAGCTTAAAGCATTTATGATTGAAGTGAGTCAATGTGTAATCCTGTAAGCATCTATCTATCTATCTATCTATCTATCTATCTATCTATCTATCTATCTATCTATCTATCTATCTATCCATCTATCTATCTATCTATCTATCTATCTATCACAAACAAACACACAACAAAGAAATGCTCTGCCCACTGCTCATTTCTGCTTTACATTTGTTTTCAGGGATATAAGGCTGAAATTGTTTGTTTGTTTGTTTGTTTATTTATTTATTTATTTATTAATAGTTTTGCATAAAGTAAGAAATGAATGCAGTTACAGTAAATATGTAATAGCAGCATGAAATGATGTACTGTATAAACTAAACTAATTGTGTAAAAATTAAAGTATGTCTGTTGTTGTTGTTATTGAAGACTTGTCTTATTTTGATGAAACTGATTTATTTATTGCTTCTCCTTCTAGCGCGAGTTGCCCAACTAATGAAGCAGTGACCCTGAAGTGTAGCGGTAAATGATTGTTAAGTCTTTCTATGCTTTGGTGAGGTGAACTTTAAACCAGTCACAACAGAAACTAGTGTACCATGAAAAACATCCTGTATGATAAATTATGAGTCAGAGTACAAAGTGCTGAAAGCTGACCAAAACCAAAGCCAAAAAAAAAAAAAAGATTTAATTGTCACATGATGTACCCAGTACATGTAACTATACTGAATTTATTTTGTAATTATGTCACCCCGTTATGAATTCCTCCTTGTGTTGTTCTCTAGATTGTGGAAAATCCTCAGCACCTGCAACGCGTATCGTTGGAGGAACTGTGGTCACGACTACGGGGCGCTGGCCGTGGCAGGTCAGTCTACAGATCTCGGGGAACCACATGTGTGGAGGGTCGATCATTACTCCATCATGGATTGTCACAGCTGCTCACTGTGTTCAGACGTACGTCCGCATGACAGCCCCGTTGTCTGTTATTGTTTTTACGTGATTGTATTTCGCTGTCACTCTGGGACATTCTTTCCTCAATCTGCAGATATTCATCCCCTAGTCAGTGGAAGGTGTATGCAGGGTTTCTGACCCTATCCCAGATGATTTACTCTTCTGGCAACTTAGTCAGTGAAGTCATCTCACACTCCGGCTATAACACCGACACCAGTACCAATGATATCGCTCTGATGAAACTCAGCACGCCGCTCCAATTTTCTTGTGAGTTACAATACTAGAGGAACTAGAAGATGTGCTGTTAAAAACAAACAAGGTGTGGTGTGGGAAATATGAATATATAAACACTGTCTGGCAAAAAAATTAAGATTCAAATAAAAATGATTAAGACTCAACAATTTGACCCTTCTGAAAAGGCTTTACTATAATACTATAAAATGTAAAATATATATAATAGTTAAATGTTTGCTTATTTTGCTGTTAACATTACTTTTAATATATTATTGATAATAAGAATTAGAAATGTTTTCATTTTAAATACTTTAAATGTTAATAAGAGAATTAAAACTAAACGATTTTTACAATTTAAAAGTCCTAAGCTTACATTTTTCAAAGGCGTATCTGAGATATGTGGTATGTATCACGATGTACATATTGTGAACAATTTCAGTGCAATACAGTGGTGTTGTATAAAAAAGATATTTGATAATAATTTACATAATATTTTATCATTCATCAATGCATGTTCTAAAAATAGTATAAAATAAATTTGCGTTTTTACAATTAATAACTGATAACATACAAGTTTTACAATAAAAATGACTTGCGTAAAAAAGAAAATGTGGAACAAATGTTTAAAATTGAAATTTACGATTTTGAATACAAAAGATGTAAAATAAAAATTTTTTTTAGCATCACGTCAACTGCTTTCAGTTATTTAAAAACAAAACAAAAATACATTGCATTGCAACTGTATTGATCTATATTGATGTTACAGCTTGAGATCGAGTTATTTTTAAATGCTTTTTTTAATTTTTATTTGTGATATAGCTTGTGGAAAATTGGCTGCTAAATTATTTTTTTTTCCCACAACAGCTCTGACGGAAATACAGCTACAATGCGTGAATACATAATGATGTTACCAAGTCTGTGTTACATTAACAGCTCATTATCAGAGTTGTATTATGTACTGTATATCAGATGCTTAATGTAAAGCACATAGATATGGTAAAGTTTTATTTGTGAGAAGAATTTGAGAAAATATTATGTTTTACTTTTGCTCTAAGTGGGGGAATGATAGATTGTAGATGTGAAAAATTATAAAAGGAAGTTGTTATACAGACAGAGAGCAAAAACAGAAGTAATAA
Source organism: Leiocassis micropogon (assembly GCA_028565275.1). Taxonomy (NCBI): domain Eukaryota; kingdom Metazoa; phylum Chordata; class Actinopteri; order Siluriformes; family Bagridae; genus Leiocassis; species Leiocassis micropogon. Next base: position 14,909,513 of record JAOVVA010000009.1, on the reverse strand, counting down.
TGTTTGTAAAGGAGGAAGAAAGCAGGTTTATAGAAGTTAAACATTTCCCCATTTTTTCTTATTTAGCTAGCATTGCACCTGTGTGTTTGCCGAACAGTGGTCTCGACTTCTCAACATCAAGAACCTATTATGTTACTGGATGGGGGGCGACTTTGAGTGGAGGTATGAACATCTTCAGCATCTCACTGCTGCGAGTTTGACTCGTTAGAGCAGACTCACTAGTGTTTATTCATATCACATGTGAACAGTAGTTTTGTTGAAAATGAATGTAAACCCATGTCCTTCTTAAGGTTCTGCCTCTAACCAATTACGTGAGGCTCAAGTCTCGCTGATAAGCAACACGGTGTGTAACGGCCAGCAGGTTTATAACGGTAAAATCACCGACTCCATGATCTGCGCGGGCAAACTGGAGGGTGGAGTGGACTCATGCCAGGTCAGCATCCAATACATGTCATCAAAAAAAAATTTTTTATCATTGATTATTAGCATTAATGTTGATGATGTTACTGCTTCAGGGGGACAGCGGTGGTCCTCTGGTCACGTCACAGAGTTATCTGTGGTGGCTGGTGGGAGACACTAGTTGGGGTCAGGGCTGTGCCATCCGAAACCGACCGGGCGTTTACGGAAATGTGACTTTGTTCCTTGACTGGATTTACACACAAATGAAAGTAAGTACATGTTACATGTGAAATAAGACTCTTAACCTGAGATCATGTCGACAAATTCATAAACGCTTGTCTAAAGTCCCTGTGGAACTAGATCAGACTAGACCAGAACCAGAGATAGAAACAAATCTATTTGACTTATATGCATCGAGTAAGTATTTAAAACAGACATAGAGCTGTGCATTTAAGACACAGAGCTGTGTATCCGTTATGCCAGATTCGGACCTCAAACCCAATTTTTATAGACTACCTGACAATATTAATTACTTTTTCTTTCTTGCCTTTTCACTTCCTGTGCCTGATTTTCTTTTTTGTGCTTAAGCCCATTTCCGACGTATCTGAATTTGATCCTAAAATGTCCTAATGTAGAATTTAAAAACCTTGCAGCTCTGTTTACCAATGGTAGAGGTTTGTAGGGGGTTCGTAGACTTAGTAAGTGGTTCATTCCTCATCATAATGTGTATACAGACTTCCCTGTTTAGTGTTGACGTGGACAGCAGGACTGGAATGCGTGTAAAAACCTCTCATAAGGGGATGGAGTAAATCCACTAAAATGGATCAATCCAACCCTGTGCACTAAACTACTAAATAGTATTCTCGATAAATACTAAGTCTATAGATTTGGGGCAGGTGGGGGGATCGATTCAGTTATGAATCTTGATTCTTTTGTGTGGCGATTCACATACTGTATCTGGTTTTCAGTTTGATTGGCAGTGACAGGTGATCAGCCTCAGATATAAATGATTCTGTAATGATACACAGAAGCTTCCGAGTGGCGCAACAGAAACGCATTTTTACGTTTTTTTTTTTTACCCAAATCTGCCTTTTTCTCCAAACTCTGAGTGAATTAGTCTGAAAAACTTCAGAAGACTCACTTAAAAATGGGGGAAAATGGAACATCGAATCATGATATTTATAAAATCGTGATATTTATAGAATCACAATTTTAATCGAGATATTGTGATAATATCGTATCAAGTGGTGACTGGTGAATGCCATCCCTACTAAGCACTGAACTGAATGGCAGGTTCATAGCTTGTGTAGTCACAGGTATCCAAAACATGAGTCCTCTGTTCACTCTTAACATGTGCAAATTCATAGCAGTTCTTGCTACTCTTGACTACTTTAGCAAATCATGAGGTGTTATAGGTACTGCATACTGTAAGTAAACTAAGGACACTCATGTGAGTTCATAGACTGTCTGCAACTTTTTGGCTTGAGCTTGCCATGGATTGCATTGACTTTGTGGTTGATTTCAATCATAATTGTAAGTACACTGTACTGTTGCTTAGCTCTAGGTTGCTGATCTGAGGATATGGGTTCGAGCCCTGCTGTTGGTGGGTTGCTGCAGCAACACTTATTGCATGAAATCAATGAAGCATGCAGAAAATATACAAAATCAACTTAAGGAGTTGCGTAACCGGATTATGACTGCACATCAAAGTTCCATGCGTCAATATTGATACGACTTTGTTGACGTTCTGTCTCTGAATGAGAACCAAAACTCGCATAAAAAGTGCAGTTCTGATCCACTGAAGAAGACGACTTTACACAAAGGGTTTTCCTTCCATTTAGCAATAGGTTTAAATAAGAGGGATGAGTGGCAGAGGGATGGTGGGATGAGATTGTAATTTTTTTTTTTGTGGTAATTTGGTTAATTATGTGTTTGTTTCAGAAATATTAATTTGACATCCGGACAAAAATGGAAGACCTCGTGGACCTTCATTTTAAAGCCACTTTATGGAGGGCAGTTTGAAGATATTCATCCTAATGTTATATCCTGTGGATTAGCAGTATTTCTTAATCATTTATTTTGATCTCTGTTTATTTTTGTAATAGATTTTAAATATGTTTTGACTAAGATGTTTAGTGCTTAAAATCTGAAAACACTTTAACTATTTATTGTAAAAAAAAAAAAGTTTTTTAATGAATAACCTGAAGATTTTGCATTGTTTTTTTTTTTTTTTTTTTAATGCACGCAGTATCTGATACATGAAGTAAAACTTGCAAGTCTTGTGTCATTAAGAAGACGCGGGGCGTGCTTTTGGGACTGTTCAAATTTACTTATGCTTTATTTGCACAACTCTTGTTCTCCAAACACTACCCTGACCATAGTGAGGTCAGAAACAGAGCGTGAGTGGCAGAGAAAATGGCGATATCTCTCTCATCTCTCCATAAAGACAAAGAATATATCATAGATTACACTGTAGATCATAGCTCATATTTAATCCAAGTACAATCGTATATTTCCCTCTGCATTCCCTCTGTTCTGTACATATCACTCATTACTGCTTTCTGTAAATTAATTAAAATGATTATTATATGTACTGTATGTCTTGTTCTTGCTTTTCTTTCTTCCGTAGTTATAACCATTCTGAAAGCTGATCTGCTATCACTTAAGTTCTCTTCCTTATATCTTTGATCTTACATCTCAATTCCAGATTTATACGTCGGTATATTCCCGAAACGTCCACCCTGCCAGTTAGATTTAATTTGATGCATAAATACATTTACCAAGCACATGTTTCAATTCAGACGTGCTAAAATATTCTCATTCATTCTCCCCCTCTCTGTCACCATGTCTAATCAGTACTCATTGCGATCTCAGTTTTACATGGCAGATGCCCAGCAGTGGAGAATACAGTACATCTGCTACCTGTTTGTGCCAATTAGCAGATGTGTGACCTCTTTAGCGGGTTAACAGATGTGGCAATTAGGGACTCATTTGGATGAATGCTTGTTTAGCACAAGGGCCCCCGCAATTACACCGCCACCAGGAAGTGAGTTTTATCCACACTCGTTTGTTCTTTAAAGTCTTCTGATCAAATGAGCAGGGAAATTATGTGTTGGCAAACAGATGGCGCTTTTTTTTTCTTCAGGCCCTCAAATTTTACAAAGGACTGTGTTTTGCAGGTAATATCTACAATGGTCTAGCATTTTATTATCGATGAAGCTCAGTATTATAAAAATCACTAACAACGTGATTATAATTATTACAGGGAAACATGATCTGAAGACAATGAAATGAATTCCGGTGGTTTTAGTGGAATGTTCTGCAGTGATAATTTACAGTGTTACTGTTATCAAACCTTTCTACTGAGATCAGCACAACTATAACTGACAGTTGATGAGGTGATACTGATACTGAGATACTGAATTATCTTATATCACTTTAATACCATACAGTGCTACTGAAATTCCCTGTGGTCATCTTGAAATATCAAGCAATGTTGTTGAATACCCTTAGGTGGTAATGGACTATACTGGAGTGTAACTGAACTATCGTGCTGTGTTACTAAACTATCCTGTGGTGTTATTGAAATATCCTGTAGTGCTACTGAACATTGTTACTTGAAAAATCCTGTCTGTCCCTTAATTATCTTGCAGTGACACTGAAATATACTATGGTGTTACTAAAGCATTCTTGTCATTTAAACATAGTATGGTGGTACTAAAGTATACTGCAGTGTCACTAAAATATACTATGGTGTTTCTAAAAGGCACTGCAGTGTAACTAACCTATAATGCATTGTAACTAACCTATACTGTTACTAAAATATAATGCAGTGTTATTAAAGTATACGGCAGTGTCACTAAAATATACCAGATTGTTACTAAATACTGTATACTGTGGTGTTTTTAAAAGACACTGCAATGTTACTAACCTACACTGCATTGTTGTGAATATAATGCTGTGTTAGTAAAACATATTGCAGTGTCACTAAAATATACTGTATTATTGCTAAAATACGTTGCAGAATAAAAAAAACAATACTGCTGTCTTACTAAACTATACTGCAGTGTTACTAAAATATACTGCATTCTTACTAATATGCACTGCAGTGTCACTAAAATATAGTATCGTCTTACTAAAATGTACTATGATGTTGCTAAAAGGCACTGCAGGCACTTACTAACATATAATGGATTGATACCAACCTATACTGCAGTGTTACAGTACTTAAATATACTGCTGAGTTACTGAAATATACTGCAGTGTTACTAAAGTACAGTATATTGCAGTATCACTAAAATATACTATGATGTTACTAAAATATATTGTGGCATTGCTATAATGCAGTGCAGTGTTACAAAACTATACTGCAGTGTTACTAAAATATACTGCAATATTGCTAAACCATACTGCAGTGTAATTTAAATGACTAAAGTATACTACGGTGTTACTAAACAATATCGAAGTGTTACTAAACTATGCCACAGTGTCATTTAAGTATACGACTTTATTATTACAACATACTGCAGTGTTACTAAAGTATACCACAGTGTTACAAAACCATACTGCAGTGTTACTGAACTATACTGCAGTGTTAATAAAGTACACCACTTTATTACTAAAATATAATATAACAGTACGTACATTGCTAAAGTATAATGCAGTGTCACTAAAATATACCAGGTTGTTACTAAAATGTTCTGCGATGTTACTAGCATTTACTGCATTGTTACTAACCTACACTGCATTGTTGTGAATATAACATTGTCTGTTACTAAAATATATTGCAGTGTCACTAAAATATACTGTATTGTTGCTAAAATGCACTGCAGAATTTCTAAACTATACTGTGGTGTTACTAAAATATACTGTGGTGTTACTAAGGTATAATGCAGTGTTACTAAAATATACTGCATTCTTACCAAAATATACTGCAGTGTTACTAAAATATACTGCATTGATACTAATCTATACTGCAGTGTTACTAAAATATACTGCATTGATACTAATCTATACTGCAGTGTTACTAAAATATACT
>JAOVVA010000009.1:14887752-14901205 GCA_028565275.1 Leiocassis micropogon | reverse complement strand
GGTGCAGGTCTACAATTTTGTTTCTGGTGTCCTTTGACAGCTCTTTGGTCTTGGCCATAGTGGAGTTTGGAGTGTGAATGTTTGAGGTTGTGGACAGGTGTCTTTTATACTGATAACAGATGCCATTAATACGGGTAACAAGTGGAGAACAGAGGATCCTCTTAACGAAGAAGTTACAGGTCTGTGAGAGCCAGAAATGTTGCTTGTTTGTAGGTGACCAAATACTTATTTTCCACCATAATTTGCAAATAACTTCTTCAAAAATCCTATAATGTGATTTTCTGGATTTTTTTTTCTTATTATTTTGTCTCTCATAGTTGAGGTATACCTATGATAAAAATTACATTTTAAGTGGGAGAACTTGCACAATTGGTGGCTGACTAAATAATTTTTGTCCCACTGTACACTATGTAGGGTGCACCATCCCTTGTTCCACACACTAAGTAGTACCCTTGATTAGGGGTTAAAGAGGGATTTGGGATTCAGCCTTGTGATAAATGCTAGTTAGCTTTGTAGCTTGTGTTAGCCGTAAAGATAACAACACGGACGGTTCAGATTCAAAATGATTTAAAAGCAGTGTGTTATTTAAGATGACATAACATTATCAGATGTGTGTTCTTTCTGAAAGTGTCTCTGTGACTGGTTTTGAATGTGGGTTTTGGCAGGCAGCTGCTCTCTCCTCAGTACAGACCTACTTTAACCCATGCTGTGTCTGATGGTTAGTGTAATTAATGATAGCAGAACACCTGTGACGCTGAGTGATATATATTTACATTTGCATTTAGGCATTTGGCAGACGCTCTTATCCAGAGCGACTTACAAAAAGTACTTTGAAGTTTCCAACATTGGATAGATCCCAACCCTGGGTTACTTGGTTATTAACTTAGTGTCATCAGTCAAACACAATTTTAATTTAATTTTTTAATGGGGGGTGGGGTGGGCGGGGTGATTAGTCCAATACAGTATATAGTTAAACTTTCAAGTGCTGTTATGCTCAGTTATCACCACTCGTAAAATGCCTCTCAACCAGTCAGATTCTAGAATATGTCATATAATAGAATGTTACATTCATTTTGTCAGGTTACATTTAAAATGTATATTTGATATTTGTGTGAAGTAGGGTAACCGAATAAAGCGGCGTTCTTTTGCAAGTCATATTCCTATACGTACATTTTTTTAAACTGTTAAAATCTTTATGACATTTTAGTGCGCAGTAGTTTTCAAATCAGATTCTCATGCTCATGAGATTGTGTTGAACTTGATCCAGTTCTAGATGCTTTGCACAATCCCTGGACTCCGCCAAGGTCTCTCGATTTACACTAACTTGGTGAAGAAAAACAGAATTACCAAAACGTCCTTAAGCAGATAATGCTCGTCTAAGACCTGCAGGCATCTGTTAGAGTTTACCCCCAATATGGGACACGCTGTAATTACAGCTTTCCAGGATGAACTTGACAATCTTGTGGATTAAGACCAAATGAAGCATGAGCTCATGTTTGACATGAAAATCCCATGTTTTTGACCAGTTTTGCTTTTTTTTCATGAAGATTTAGTTTTAATTTAAAAAAAAAAAAAAAAAAACCAGAGTTGGGAATGCTGTATTCGTATATCATCCATTTTATGGGTAAAAAAAAAAAATCTAACCAAATAATGGCACCCTTATAATTATTAATTGGTACTGTGAATACCATAATAGCATCTGGAAGTTGTTGTGTCTTTGGGGTACTTTCTAAGCATTAGAAAAACTTTCCTAACACTCTAAAACTGATTGAGCTTAATAAACTTTAAATGTATTTATATATATTTTTTTATCGATTCTTTTTATTCTTTAGCTGACACCAATCTGAATAACACTAAGCTCTTAGTTTTCCTTATGATCATCACTGAAAAAGGAATTTTACAAATGACCAACTCTTTGACCTAAGATCATATGTCAGCTAGAACCTAAAAATTCTTACTGTATATTAGTGATGAGAAGTTTGAATCATTTTAGTGACTCGGTTCTTTGAATCATCAAAATGAACAAATCTTTTTTTGAGTCATTTAGTTCATTTCGTTCTTTTGATCAGAAATAAAATAAAATGTTACATTTTCAATAAACAGACCCCAAACATGTCTACATACACAGATTTAGGCTATAGTTCCAGTAATTAAAATACTACAATGCAGCTAAGGACATATTATAATAAGCAGAATGAGCAGCTCACCTCTTATATCTTCTGGTCCGAGTCGTTCGTTCTTTTGAATCTACTGCACTGCATAGCGTCTATGGAAGTCACGTGACAAAAGAACAAATGACTGGGAGTAGAAGACTCATTGAGAAGAATCATTCAATTCTGTTTCCTGTTTACTGCATGGCATTGTGTCTATGGGAGTCACGTGACAAAAGAAAAGCCGACTTCCTGTTTACTGCACTGCACAATTGTATGAACGATTCGGACCAAAGACTCAAAGGTAACTACTCATTTCTGTTTCCCGTACAGAACCTACGGAGGTTTTGCAATGCGAATCACTCTCCGAGACTACTCGTTCTGAATCACGTTAAAGACTCGTTCAAAAAGAATGAATTGCTCATGAACGACTCATCACTACTGTATATTACATTCAAGATTTGCATGTATTTGAAATTGTTAATTGGTATCAAAAACTGCTGCATATGTTATAGAATTAACAAAAAGTCTACATGGGAAAGTAGTTTAAAAAAAGTGGTTAAAATACACTTATTTTTTTCCATTCTCACGAAGGGTGCCGACAATTCTGAGTTGACTATATTATATAGGATTGAATGTTCAGTCATGTTTCATTAAAGTCACATAGAACTGTGTAAATGCATATGCTGAACACAAAGATGCCGCAGATCCTGTGCCATCCGGATCACCTCTTCTGCACTCTAGCCACCTGAGCACACGCACCTGCTGTGACGCGCCGCCACCGCCGGATCGCTGACGATTTCCTGCACCTGTCTGATTGTTGACTGAGAGTTAATAACCCCTTTTTGTAGTGTCTGTCCGACTTGAGGGCTTGTTTTGTTCTTTGTTTGGGCGCTCTGTCTCGGTTGCTTTTTGTATAACCGCAGTTATACAGATGGATGCGTTTACATTTTATGTTTAGTTTAGCAAGGTGGAGATCTGATAATATAGTCAAGGCTACTCCAGCTCTAAGCACAGTGCTGTTGAAGTCGAGATTCCGATTATAATTAATCAACTGATATTAAACTTGGCAGACGCTTTAAAAAATGTGTAATATTGTGTATATGGATCTGTTTTCTGTTTGAAGACAGAGTATGGTCTACTACATTTTTATTAATCTCCTTCTACAAATATTGTCCATTTATTTCATACTGCTTATTTATTTTGACATATTTTTAACTGTCCTACCCCCCCCCCCCCCCCCAAAAAAAAAAAAATTAATAATCATATTTAAGATATATTGAGTATTTTCAAAGTGTTTATGAATGACATCACAGGCTGCTAGTCCGCCACTGAGGTTTACTCCTTTTAAAGCTCCCTGCAGGGATAAAAAAAGGGAATCAGCGTTTGATTTTATCCATGATTGTCGTGTCCACTCTTTTTTTCTTTTTTCTTTTTTTCAAGACACTGTTACACACCTGAACTGTCTTCAGAGACCACATGAGCTTTCATCTTCACATGAAAGAGTGAGAGTGGTGTGAGAGCGAAGCTACACCGATCACTGCACTCACTGTGCAGCACAAGCTCTGATCCTAATTACTTTAATGTACATTTTTTGCCCGTACTCTACGCAAGAGATAAGCTCTTAAGATGCACATGCAGTTAGTCTTCGAAGACTTCGAATGCTCGGCCTCTTGATGTAATCTATTTTTAAATCTGTGTGTACAGTAGTGTTATATCATCTTTTATCAAAAGTGTGCTGAATCATCCGTGTGTAATCAAATATCTGTTTTAAAAAAACACACACTGTTTAAATAATGATCTTTTAGTTCAACATGTTCAGAGATTCACTTAACTGTAATGAGCACTATTCGAGGGACTCTAGAGGGAATTGGATGTAATAGAGATGATTGTAGCATAGCTCACTCTTTACAGATGTGAGTATTCACACCTTTCGAATCCAGACCACACGGCAAGTCAATCCGGACCAAGGCAACACCTCAAATTAGATTGGCAATAATGCAACTAATAAAGTGTAGATTTCTTTCATTGAAATAAAAATGTTATGATCACCAACAAACTGTTAGTTTTGTAGCCCATCCAGAGACTGTTACAGTAGATCCTGGCCCAAGACTATGCTTAAAGTTAATAGTTTCCCTGTTAACAGCCTGCAAACGTGTGGGATTTCATGTCACAGAGTTCAAGGGTGAGCTAACAGGCTTTCACCTTCAAAATTGTGGGTGACGATGTCACAACCCAAATATGTAAAGAAATTGGCAGGTCATCCATCCAGCGACCACACCTTTTCGTGCCAATGTTTTGGCAGCTTATTTGGCAGCCAGACTGCGGCGTTTTCTCAGCCTGGGCTCCTGGGTATTTAGACTGTCTCTGGGGCCGTTCATGTGTCGCATCTTTTGGGCTTTTAAATGGAGACGTGCGACATAACACAATACAAAAAAAACATGAACTTCCCATTCGCATCCACGCAGCAACGAGATTAAAATAGCAACTTTTCAGAATCGCAACGAATCAGCTTCACTCGTTCTGTCCTTCTGGATCAGCTGATGAATGTCTCTGTGTTTCCTTCATGCTTAAAGGATGATGGGAAACACCACAGGAGACGACCATGGGAGCGCGAGCTCACTGAAATGAAGGCTGGTGTTTTTTTTTACACGTGACATGTGAACAACCACACCTGCTTTAGTTTTTGGACTTTTGCTTGAAAATCATATTGATATTAAAGATTTGTGTTTCATTTGTTTAATCAGTTTATTCAGTCATTAAAAAAAAAAAAATCACTTGGCTTATTTAGCTTGTTTATGCATGAAAAGCAGTCAATGAATATTCTTTCGTTATTTTTTTCTCCTAAAACAAAAGCAAGTTTAATAAAAGTCATTTGCTTATCACCGATTGTTCCGGATCTTTGCCCTTAAATCGAAATCAGATTCAGATCGTAGAATATTAAATTTGAGAGCCTCTACTCTAGAGCTACTACAAAGGAAATCTAGTCCTTAAAAGAAGACAAGACATTTAAATGCATTTTTAAACAGTGTATTTATTTCTAACCATTCACTGTGCATATTTCTGTTTCTTTTTCCGTGTGATTGTCTGGCATGAATCACTTTTATTAGTGTTCCTAATAAAATGGCTGGTGATTGTTCAGCATTTGTTGTTAGAGGAGAGCTCTTTGCCCATGTTGGCGTTAGTGCATGGCCTAACATGGCCGGTGCAGCGTAAACTCTGATGTCCCCTGGCTTTGCGTTCGAGATGTGGCCAGATGGGAGTGTGTGTGTGTGTGTGTTTGTGTGTGTGTGTGTGTGTGAGAACCTACTGCCTCCTTGACTGCCTTCTTCCCTCTTCAGCTCGTGTCCTCATCCCTCAAGTGCTCTTTGAATGTGCACCATCTGCCACTACATTCTCCTGCAGACAGCTACGCCAACATCTGTGTGCCCTGTGGGCACCGACACCAGGCACTTAACTCTACAAACAGTCCGCTGAGTTTCTCAGCAACACTAATATTTGATTAATTTATTACCTTTAGTGTGATATCCATATGAATTAACCTGCAACTTAATTGACTAAGCAGTCAATATATAATGGTTTTAAATGCTGTTGGGATCAGAAGCCAAGAAAAGAGAAAATAATTTTTTACTTAAAGTAGATTTCTAGGACGGCACGTTTGGTGTAGTGGTTATCACCTCCCAAGTCCGACCGTGTGCATGGAGTTTGCATGTTCTCCCTGTGCTTGGTGGGTTTCCTCCGGGTGCTCCAGTTTCCTCCCACAGTCCAAAGACATGCAGTTTAAGCTAACTGGTGTTCCAAAATTACCCTTACCCAAATTTGGGAACTGGTGTTCCAAAATTACCCTCAGTGGTGATTGAGCATGGGTCTGTGCCCTGCAATGGATTGGCACCCCGTCCAGTGTCTACCCCGCCAAGCGCCCTAAGTCTCCAGACCCCCGTGGATCTGTACACATGATAAAGCAGCGTAGATGATAAGTGAGTGAGTGAGTCAGTGAGTAAATAAGCAGATTTCTATTAATTCAAAACCTGCCAATTAGTAGATTATGTCTTACGTGACATAAATCGCATTGCAAGTAAGTCTTTTTGATAACATTGACTCCACCCTCCATCATACAGTATTTTAGGTATTCAGTATCCTTAGGAGAGAAAGATGATCTCAAAACATCTTAATGAAACACACTACTACTATGTACTATGTCTACTGTCGTCGTGTTAGTAAATCAGCTGAATGCTGTTTGTTTGCGTGCCTATTTTTCAGCACGCACCATTTAAGCTATCCATATATCACAATCTGTAAGATGTTATTGATAAACAGATCACACAGTACACACACTGCAGTACACTAGCGGATGGGTGGTATTTGAAATTAGCTGAAAAGCATAAGAATGATAAAAAAAAAAAAAAGCTGAGTGAAAGAACAGAGAGCTAAGTCACATGATTAGCATCTGTAGATAAAGCAGTTGCCTGAAGCTCAAGGCAATACCAGCTCAGTGTGTGTGTGTATATGTGTGTATGTGTGTGTGTGTGTGTGTGAGAGAGAGTGTGTGAGTGACAAAAGAAAAAACAGACAGGAGACGAGAAATATTACTACGAGGTCTTCATACATATTTTTATGACCAAGCGGATAAGGTCAGCCGTGTGCCGTGGTTACTAAGCAACACTGCAGCTCGCGGCTGGACGATCGTGAATGAGGAACCTCGGCTCACGTGGTTTTTCCTAAGACTGACAGTGTGTACAGTGGCCTGATGTTTTATAACAACACAGCTCAGCTACTTCATTGATGCAGCAGCTCTCAATACCGTCTGTGTGTGCGTGTGTGTGTGTGTGTGTGTGTGTATGTGTGTGGGTAAGAGTTGAGTATATCGTTAAACCAGATATTACGGTGTAAATCAACGTAGCCTCATTTAGAGAGAGCAGTTTTAAAGGGAATTTCTGTTCTTTTATATAAAGATTAAAAAGAAATACATAAAAATTAAGCATTTTCTAACTGAGGATTACTCTCATTTTCTATGTAACCATTTTAACAGTAAACCACCAAAAGGTACAGTCTTAACATGGACATTATTCCCATGTTACTGCTCTAATCTGCCCAGACCAGCACACTACAGCGTGCAAACATGGCCGCCGTGGACTACAACATGTGGCCAAACACTCCAAGGTCCCGTTTGCCCTCATCCAGGTTCTGATCACACAACCATCCCCAATCACAACCAGACTCTAGATAGATACTTAGCTTTGTAGCTTGGCTTAAGCGTTAATAAAACAACACAGAGGCGATTCAGAACGACTTAGAAGCGATTAATGCAGAGACAGCGTTTTGTTTAAGACAACGTAATGCTATCAGGTGTGTGTTCTTGCTGAAAGTGCTTCAGTGACTGGTTACGAATGTGAGTTTTGGCAGGCAGCTGCTCTCTCCTCAGTACTGCAGGCTGTACAGACCTACTCTTACCCACGCTGAGACCCACAGTTAGTGTCATTAACGATTGGAGAACGCCTAGAACGATTGGAGAACACCTAGCAAACAAAACCAAAAACATTTACAAAAACAACAACAACAATAATAATAATAATAATAATAATAATAACAACAACAAAATAATACAACATGTGATCATTGTTTATACTTTGTAAATGATTTTATATCAGACATAACATTAGGACTCCCTGCCTTATATTGAGTAGGTTCCCCTTTTCTGCCATAACAGTGATGAACTGTGTGTTCTGACTCCTTTCTATTGGAACCAGCGTTATACTTTTCCTCAATTTTATCCACACTATTGGATTGGATCACATGGGCCAGCCTTCGCTCCCCATGTGCATCAGTCTCTTGGCCCTGTTGCCAGTTTACCGGTTTTCCATCCTTGGATCACTTCTGGTATGTCCTGACCACTGCAGACCAGGAACATCCCACAAGAGCTGCAGTTTTGGAGTTGCTCTGACCCAATCCTCTAGCCATCGCAATTTGGCCCTTCTCACAGTAGATACATTTTCAATATCTCATTTACAGTGTCGGCTGGAAGTGGGTGGGATATGAACCAGGTGACCCTTTCTTTCAGAAGTCGATGTGTTATAAAGCAGAAAAAATCGGCAAGCGTAAGGATTTGATTGACTTTGACAAGGGCCGAACTATGACGTCTAGACAACTGTGTCTGAGTAACTCCAAACCTGTAGGTCTCATAGGATGTTCCTCGGCTGCAGTGGTCAGGACTTAGGGTCAGGGGTGGCCAGGGTGCACTGATGCACATGGGGCGCGAAGGCTGGCCCGTGTAGTCTGATTCAATAGAAGGGCTACTGTAGATCAAATTGAGGAAACGGTAAATGCTGGTTGTGATAGAAAGTTGTCAGAACACACAGTACATCACTGTTATGTGGGAAAAAGGGGGACAATATTATAGCTGACCAGAATTAATAAACAAACAAACAAATAAATGTCTGTATATACTGTATATGTAATATGTGAAACATAATGTACTTAAAATCTGATCTAACAACTTAATCCGGATATAATCTGTATGTTGATACAATAGCCTGGATCTTATGTGTAATATCTGTACAATCTGTCAGTGCTGAGTAAGTGTGTGTAATCTGTGTGTAAACCGCAGCGAGCCTTCAGCATGCAGACATGGACAGGGTGGGGTCACGCCCTGGGTACGCACAGCATGCTGGGATATTTGGTGGGGGGATGGGGATGTGATGGACTGACTCTGTCATTCTGGCCCAGAGGAGACCTGATCAGTATTGTATGCACACACAAGGCTACAACATGTGTGTGTGTGTGTGTGTGTGTGTGTGTGTGTGTGTACACATTCTGCAGTAGTGCTTCATCCTCATGAATGTAGCTTGGACAAAACACAGGGCTGATGGAGATGAGCAGAGAGATGCTGGTCAATACACCAGATCAATGTATGGATTCTCCAGCGCGTCTCATCAGACCTGTTCCAGCCAATCAGCTGCTCACTGCTGTTTTTTCTAACCAAAGGATTTAATTTGCTCCCAGCAATGTGTGTTAGTCTCTTAGTAACTGGCTGTGATTACACGTAGAGAGTCAGATACAGAGTCATTTAAGGTTTACATGCAGTAAAATACTTGATAATTAATTCATTCTTTTTAAATCTTACAGTACCGAAAAACACATCTCAGTTCCTGTATTTAGTACAAATAAAATGTTTTAATTTTCTAATTTTCTACATAAATAAAATACAGATATATGGTACACTTTTCTAGAGCAAAAGTTACATTTTCTTTTTTTTTTTTTTTGCATTTCATCACTTTTATTAAAAGACACTTACATTTTAGCTAAATAGAAATGTATAGAAATAAATACAGTACATATAAAAAAAAAAAGCCATTCCTCTGCCAAACGGCTGAGATGTTGCTTCATGGTTAAAGTGTCAATAAATAAATATCACAATCACATAAAATGCTTATTTGTGGTGGTACAAAAACCTAATTTGTTGGGGGGGGATTAGACCAACTTTATTACTCCTGGTATGCTACAAGCAAGCTAAAAAACCTGCAGATCTAGTGTTGTTTTTTTTCTATTGCATACCTCACATACCTCAACCGATTGGTAGAGATGATTCAATCAGGTTAAGCTGGACACAGTTTTCAATAAAATATAGTGACTCAAAACGGTGACAGAACACAACAAATGTGACAGAACGCTACAAGTTTAAAACTATGATAGTAACTGGTGTTAGCTAGATTGTGTCTATATGCCATTCTCTACATTATTTTTATTATAAGTTTTCTCATTTTCATTAGCAATTTTTTCCTGCTTTTTTTCCCTAACCTATTCTTAGCCAATTCCCATTCACCCACCAGCACATGCTTCCTCTAAGACCTCTTAAACCAGTTATCTGCATGCTTTCAAATTACTCTGCATGCAGCTCCACATGGCAGCTTACACCCCCTTCCGCATACAGAAGCTCACAGATGCATATGATTACCTAGCAGTGCTGTGATTGACAGGAGAGAGGGAGGATGTCACCCCTCTTCCCAGTTTTCCTCTCTTGGACTTCTGGCCACAAATAGCAGCTGCATCATCAAGATAAGACAAACCTTTTTTAATTTTTTTTTTTTATACCCAGTTAAATAATTTTTATGCATTATTATCTTATGATCCAGGTCTTCTTTAAGGAAATGACGCGGTAATCTATGTTGATGTGACATACTAAATACCATGATACTATTATAATGTTACACTCAGTCACGATTAGCATTCACGCACTCACTACCACTTACCATCACTACCAACTTTGGGTTGCGGTGGGGTGGGATGTTGGGGGGCTTTCCCAGGGGACTCAGGGCATTAGGCAGGGTACATCCCGGACAGGGTGCCAATCCATCTCAGAGATTAGCATTCAAAACAACATCTTAGCTATCTCTCTTCGTCCTGAAGATTTCAGGATACTAAGTTAGAACTTTATCTTTGATACCGATAACTCCTTAAAAAAAATAGTCGAATAAACTTCTCCTTACCTAAGACATCACAATTGCACATGTGCGTTCATTGTACACATCCTTGTATAAGTTGGTACTATATGTATACTATACGATTAATTATTTAATTAAATACTATTAAAAAAAATAAATCCACACTTTTTGACCCATCAAAATTGAATTCAACAGTGCTTGGTTTAAACAATAATAAGATTATTAATGTACACTGTTTTACAAAGACTGTTTATTTAATTAATCAAAATTTATAGTAGGGGTAAAAAAAATTTTTGATTTTGAATTCTCCATTCATTTATGAGTACAGTGAGACATCATTGTTGTAAGTGTTTCTCCAGCCATTTTTTTTCTCCCCGTTGACCCGGTGCTGATGTGCAGATGTGGAAGTGTTGTTGCGGCAGAACACGTAGAGCCCCGGGACCGCCTCCGCATACACACCATTCATAACACCAGTGACAATCAACCACGTCGACAGAAAAAAATAACAATGTTGCATTCAGAAGACGTAAAATATATCCTTCCATCCTCCTGAACTCTCAGAAGGCTCATGGTCGATATCCCAGAATTCCATGTGCATAATTAACTGGTCGATTTAGTCAGGATTTTTCCTCAGGTGCTCCGTTGTCCCGTGGGTTCGGATCACGCCGAAGGACCCGACTGGGGGAGACGTGTCCAAGGGCAACATTTTTGTTTTTTACTTTGAACACACGCTGATTTACATAATGCGAGTTCCACCATGTTTAATGTTGGCAAAGAGATTCTTGTTTTTGGTAGAATCTCACATTTGAATCTGCAATAAATTTTACACAAGAATTAATATCAAGCATTAGGATTGCATAAACCAGTGTGTAACGTTCATCATCTTTTACCCTTAAGAAATACATTTATTGCAATGATATGAATCTAGATTTTTTTTTTTTCATTTGTTGTAAACATTTAAAGAAATAGTTACATTTACACATAGGCATTTGGCAGACGCTTTTATCCAGAGCGAATTACAAAAATAGTTCTACTTCAAATACTTGCATGCTGCCACTTTTCCGTTCACTATTGATTATATTGTTGCTGTCTAATTTTTTTATGTTTTGTTTCAGAACTAACACATAACAGCTAGCAGCACTGTACCGTTTAAACATTAACCCCGCCTTCACACGTTAAACCACCCTTTAGATGTGTTTTATTTCCTTATACGTCCTGCACTCGACAACCTGAAGCACATTATGTATCCGTAGTTCTCCATCTGCACAGTTCTGTTCTGTCTGATCACCCTGAGGTCACAAATTTTCATGTGTAATGCACGTGCTTGTGTTGATCCTTAACTACATCTTGGAATCATTTCACTAAAGAGAAAAACGTGTAGAAGTCTCAGGACGGTGTCTCCCTGTAGAGACTTGCTCTGAGGCTCTGAGGCTCTGCGGCTCTGCGGCTGGGCGTGTGGTGTGTGCGGTGTGGTTTATAATGTTAGCACTGAGGAGAGAAATGGCGGAACCATGCATACAGCTGGAGCGGAGCTGATAACCACCGCAAAGCGCCATTACTATCTACGGCTGCTCCGTCTCCAGCGCTCTGTCTCCTCCGGTCCGGCCAAAATGAAAAAACTCGCTCAATCACCACACCACAATGAGACGTAATTCATTCTCCCAAAAGCCTAGTGGGAAAAGGGAAGATGCTAAAAAAGCTCAGAGGAGCCCTGTGTGTGTGTGTGTGTGTGTGTACATGTGTGTGCGTGCCCATGTGTGTACCGTGTGTGTGAGCCGTGCTCTCTGCAGCAGTTCTATAATGATGTGTATTTTCGGCCCCAGGCGCTGAACAATGACGGGTCCTGTGTTCGGCAGCATGGGCAGGTCTGCGCTCGACGCTAAACCAATCAGACAGCAGCAGCAAACACAGGACAGGTGCAGTTTGTCTGCAAAACACTCGACACACAATATCACACGCAAGAGAAGCAGCAGGAGCGCGTCAAATGCCTTATAAGATTTTCAGAATTATTTTGCATCATTATCTAATAAATGTATGATATTATTTATGATGTAGTGATTAGTAAAAGTGTTACTATTATTATTACGCTATAATAAAGATGGTTATTAAGCTACAAAAGCAGAATGCTGAGTTACTATTATTATTATTATTATTATTATTATTATTATTATTATTATACTTGTAAGTGTAATACAGTAATGTTATGGAAAATAATATAGCATGACATTTGATAAGTTGCTGTTATATACTATACTACTAAATACTATTACTACTACTACTAATAATAATAATAAAATAAAAATTACATTTATAATAATAGTAGTAGCATTATACCATAAAATTAAATAAAATGCATTATTAGTTTTATGGATTAATTAATTTATGACATAATTAATCATAATCATATAATTATAATTGTAATAACATCTGTAATTATCATCATCATTATTATTATTATTATTATTATTAAAGTAGTAGTATTTTATATTATTCAATGTTGTAATTTACACAACATGTAATAAATAGTAGTTTTCTTATTAATTCTTATTATCAGTCTACCATATAATGTTTTATTATTATAATAATTATTATTATTATTATTATACATTTAATTCAAATATCATATTACTTCATAATTGTGTTATATATATATATATTTTTTTTATCAGTAATTAGGAACTGTAGACTTCACAGCACTATTTAAATCACTGCAGTGGGTGTTTGATGTATTTGAGTGTTAAATTAAAACAGGGTTAATATGAAGCACTTTGGCTTAATGGCCGCATCGCACGCGACGCCGGTGCTGAGATTTGTCAAGGTCAATTAATGAACGCAACTTAATGCCGGCATGTAAACGTCCCCCCC
>JAOVVA010000009.1:14830830-14887747 GCA_028565275.1 Leiocassis micropogon | reverse complement strand
ATCCTCCTCTCCCCTTCCCCCCTTCCCCTTGGGGCTCATGAATTATAAAACCAACACACCAAAAGACACGGGTCCATCTCGTCCAATTAAGACGGCGTGAGGGAACTGCCGTACCTGTCCCTGTTCTGTGGGTGTGTGCTGGAAATCATTGTAAATGTAAGAGAAGGGGAGTGATGCTGGAGGTGAGGAGGGAGTTGAGTGGTTGGAGTTGGGGCGGAGTGGCCCTGCACCTTTAAGGAGAGAGAGAGAGAGAGAGAGAGAGAGAGAGAGAGGGGGTTATTCCGCAGTGCTCGGATCCGAGCGGACGTGTGTGAGCGTGAGGAGCAGCACAGGGAAGATGTGTGTGTGTGTTTCCTCCTGGATGGAGCGACGTGGTGAAGAGGGACTCACTTCTGACTACAGCTAACAGCCGATAAAGCCGACTCTCCATCTGGATCTCATACTTTATGTTTTATTTATTTCAACCTGTTCTATTTTTTTTTGCACTTTTTCTTTTTGTTCGCAGTCCGAGGGAAACTTTCACCATGATTTCAAACCCATGACTAATTGGAGAGGATTAACTTTTTGGTTTTTTGGACGTGCACTGCTATTCCCACGTTACTCACGGATGAGGGTCCACCTGGGCGAGGGGCTTTAGGGACGACAATCAGCAGAGAGAGAGAGAGAGAGCGAGAGAGAGAGGGGAGGAAAGATAGTGAGTGAAAGAGAGAGAAATTATAGAGCTTATATTGATACATGTCACACTGACAGCCATAGATTGAAGATTTATGAAATAAAATATTGACGTGTGCAGGAAAACATTGCAAAAGTGAGGGGAAGAGGATAGAAAATCTGAGTTTGGGGATTGAAAGGAGCGGGGCATGAGGATATTGGCCATCATCTTTTTCCAGTGCATCTTGAATGGTGAGTTGAATATAAACATTTTTTTTTTTTTTTAAGTAACAACACAATGATAAATCTTTAACGAATAAACTATATGCATCAAATCAATTTTTTAAACCTAATCATTCATAAAGGTTTTGGAAAACTGTCAGCTTATCAATGCCTGCTTATAAGTGCATGACGATTTATATTCTTAAACGTAAAACACACACAATTCTTCAATGTGCAAATTTGTCATGTATATTAGATTTTTTATTTTAATTTTTTTATCATTTTTCTTTCTAAACCTCACTAGCGCAATAAGATCGTACATATCTGGTGCATTACATGCTTTTGAGACCTGTGCATAAAATCTAGCATTAGATTCTTAGGTTTAAATCCACACCAGGTTTAAATTGAACCTAAAACGGATGTGTGATTAT
Source organism: Leiocassis micropogon (assembly GCA_028565275.1). Classification (NCBI taxonomy): domain Eukaryota; kingdom Metazoa; phylum Chordata; class Actinopteri; order Siluriformes; family Bagridae; genus Leiocassis; species Leiocassis micropogon. The sequence goes on along the minus strand of JAOVVA010000009.1, from coordinate 14,886,443 downwards.
TTTTTTTTCTTTTGGTTGTTGTTTTTTCTTTTTAATTTAATGTAATTATTTTGCAAAGTACATCTGCTAGTGTGTATCCTGTCGTTTGATTGAAAAAGTAACCATGCAATTTTTTCTTTCTAATATTTTTGTTACTATTAGTGTTATTACAAATGATGATGTTTTCAAACATTTTCTTTTTTAATAACAAAAATAAACAGCACACATCATTTGTGCTTTTTGAATTAAATCAAGTTAAATCATATCATGCAATGTACTGTATAGCATTTATAAATATAGTTCGAATAAATGCAAAAAAGAGTTGTAAAAAAAATAATAATAAAGACCAAATCTGTTTTTATGGCGTCACATGCGCCATGTTGGAAACGGCATTAAAGGAGGAGGGGAAAAAAATCTCAAATTCACCAGTTTATCACCAGTGTGTGTTAAGTGTGTGGTGCATTTTTTTTTTTTATACATAATTTTTTACTTTTTCATTCTGAATCCGAATTAGTTTTATTCAAAGTCATGCAAATGCAAAGTAAAATCTGAATGACCTCTAAAAATGTCTCAACAAGGGGTGCAGGAAAGAAAAAAAAAAAGAAAAACGTGGCCGCGGATCTAAAATGGAGAGGTGTTGAGAGGGGCTGCTGGTTGCTGGGCTAAATCAAGAAGGGTGTGTATAGAGGGAGGCGAAAGGGGGGGTGGTGGTGGTGGTGGTGGTGGTGGTGGATGTAGAGATGGTGGGGGGTAAGAAGGGAGTGGAATCAAGGAAAATGGGGCAATTTTTTTTATTATTTTTTTTTATAGAAGATGGACGCAAATCGAACACAGATCCGTTTGAATATGTGTAAGAGTGTGATGGCGGAACATCAAGCGAAGATGACGAGGGAAAGGGTTAAAAAAAATCTATAAATGTTGTGTCGTTGAGCAGTGTCGGTTTTAGCACAAAGCACGTAGCACTGCGATGACGGACACATGCAGAGACACGTGCGTACCTGAACATTTATTTTATTTCATGCCCATGCATCCAGGAGGGATTGTATAACCGCGGACAAAATCATTCAGTCGAGTGAGGGCTTTTTATTTTTATTTTTTTTGATATTTATGTATTTATTTATTTATTTTTATAAGCGAAACTGTTCGATCAATACAGCCCCATTTGCAGCAGTGTGCTTGTGCACCCAATCCACGTTCGCAGGGAATCGATCTCGATCTCGATCGAGTAGTTTTTCGGGTCGACGTCGGCCTGGAGGCTGTGGAGCAGGTCCGTTGCGAGACAGAGATGCCGTACTGAATGCAGCGTTCACGATGCACGCAGCCTGCTCCCTGCGCGGTCTCTATGGAAACCCTTGTAATGGACGACGGCGCTTGCCTTGCGCAGGTGACCCCGGAAGTCCGAGTGCACAACTACTGGCAACCTGCTATTTATACACCGACGCTTTCAGGCTCCGTTGCTGGATATAAAGCTGCATAGTTATTTGTATAAGGTGGCCTTTGGGAGCGTCTGAATTTTATTTACAATCACATGGGTTATATTTAGGACCTCAAAGATGGTTGATTAGAGGATTTATTTCAGAGGTATAAACTTCATTCTCTATACTCAGGGTATAAACATTAAATCATCATTATATAATTCTTAATGGGTCGGTCACTCATGAGAGTTCCTCTGTAGGATCTTCTAGAGGAACGTTTTTTGATTTTTCTAGAATGCTACACCACATCAAATACAATGCTGTTTTGAAGTAGAGCATCATTTTTAGATATTTGTGTAAACTTACATTTTAAAAAAGGTTTAATCTTGAATATTTTTGATCTTCTGAGAAAACCCTTTAAGTAAAATGTTTCAGCATTTAGAACACTTAGACATCCAAATGTTCTTTATTGACATTTTGAATAAAATTGTTAAATCTAGGAGGGTCTTTTGATCCATTCTGTCTGGTAAAAGATTCTATGTAGAAGAACTTGTTGTCCTTTTAGAACTGGTTTCATGTAAAAAGAGCCTTTACTGAGTGTATTTAACATTACATTTTCACTGCATCTCTTAGAATGACGCTTAAATCTAGAATCCATTCTTTCTGATGAAAGAGGTACTATGTAGAACCCAACAACACAGATCTGTTCTTTAGAGATTGTTCCAAAGGAAAAGCAAATTGGAAAGGAAAAAACATAGCAGAAGAACCAACCAAAGAACCCTTATGGAACCTATATGTCTCTCAAGAGTGTAGATTCTGGGAGAACCATTAAATCTACTATATTAAATTTTTTCCAGATTTCTGAGAAAGCTTCAGCATATTCTAGACGAATGGCAGCTTCACAATATAATAAATGCTTGTGCCTAATTTATTATTATTATTTTTTTTTAACTCAAGAACCAAATTCAGCATTTCAGCAGGGTTGGCAAATCTGTGCTGACAAATTACTCATAAATTAGCTTTAAACAGACATATTCTTCGTTAACAAAACAAACAATTATTCTCTGTATTCAATGTTACAGCGTGTTTCTCAGCTCTGATGTGCGTCATTGCACAAATAAAACATTTACATGCAAAATCGAGCTGCTTTCAAGAGCTCTTCTCACTCTGGAGTGCTCTTGTCCATCGCATCTTGAATTAAAACACAGCCATAATTGGGACAACAAAACCCGTCCTCGGAGAGGGAACGCCGACTAACTGGGATAGCAATGTTTTACACAAGGTGCTGCCACGGGGCAAATCTGATACACACTCAATTGGACATTAATGAGCGGCGCAAATATACTGTAGGACGAGGCGTGAGACGCCGCATAATCTACACATTAGAGAGCTCAGCCAGACCCGAATAAAACCGCACGGCATGCATGAGTGGGTTTAAAATAGAAGATCTCACTGCTGTGAATAGTTACGCCTTTTAATTTTAATTGTATTCTCTGAATCTATTCCGAAAAAGTTCCAAGAAAATGCTCTTTAGAACATTAAAAAGACGACGAGGAAACCTGTTTTCTACAAAAGAATAAATTATTATTTAAATCAAGAAAATTTACAGCACAATTATATCGTCAAGCTCTTAACTATTTTATGTAGAACTGTATTGCTGTGATTACGAGTAGAACCCTTTTTGAAAGAACCCTTAATGAAGACTTTTATTTAGCATTACATGAAATGATGAAAGTGTGATTGATGCAACTCGGGAGGTGCTGCAGGTACGGTATAGCGCGAGTGCAAAATGAGAAAGAGTCATGTATTTTAAATGCAACAAAGGAAATTTTTAAAGGTCCAAGAAGAAGAACAAAAAAAATCCAAACATCCTTATTAGAGTGTATCTAAGACATTTAGACGGTAAGATGATGCCTAACATTTGATTATGTTTACATCTTAAACCTGGTTTTAAGGGGTTTCTCTTTCAATCATTACAGGTTTACAAGTAGACTCCATGTAGAAAAAGTTGTTATCTGAACAAAGAACCCATATTTTCTAAGACTGAATAAACATAAAAAAAAACAATAATGTTTTTTTTTTTTCTTCCAGGGAACAAATACCATGAAATTTACTATAATAACAATATTGCTGTGTTAGATGGGAGATTAAGGCACCTACATTATGTACACCATTTAGATAAGATAGTCCCTGCAAATTGGTGGTTAAATACAGTAGCATTAAAAAATGAGCAAAAAACAATGACAAAAAAAAAGCAACAACTTTGGCTTACCTTGACTAAATTACATCCACCCTCATTGATGTGCAATGCTAACGAGTCTGTTCATTTATATACTAGCAACAGAATATTTGTCATTACGGACGCAGAGGGAGTTCCTGTAAAGACGTATTGTGGTGGAAGCAACCATTTTGGATCACTAGATTAAACCTTTTTCTTTAAGCATAATATAGTACATTCATAAAAAAATAACATTATGCTGTTTTTCAAACAGACTATTTGCTTTAATATAAACTCCCTGGTACATCCTCAAGGTACAACTGTTCAACCGCACATTAATGTAAACATGCAATTATTTAATCATATGGCAGCAATTCTATGCATTTGGGCATGTAGATATGTCCAAGACGATCTGCTGAAGTTTAAACTGAGCATCAGAATGGGGTAAAATTATGATTTAAAAGGTGCTTGTTGGTGCCAGACAGGCTGGTTTGAGTATTTATTAAGACACGCAACTATCTCTAATGGGCAGACTGGCTTTAACTGATAGAAAATAACATGTCGTTACAACCGAGGTATGTCGAAGAGCATCTTAGAACACACAACATGTCGTACCTTGAAGCGGATCAACTACAGCAGCAGAAGACCACTCCGGATTCCTCTCCTTTCAGCTGAGAACATGAAACTGAGGCTAGAATTCTCATACGCTCACGAAAATTGGACGACAGAAGATTGTAAAAACGTCGCCTGGTCTGATGAGTCTCGATTTCTGCCATGGCATTTGGATGGTAGGGTCGGAATTTGATGTTCTGTGAACAACATAAAAGCATGGACCCTTTCTGCCGCGCATCACTGCTTCAGGCTGGTGGTCATGGTGCAATGGTGTGGGGAGATTTTCTGGTCACACTTTGAGCCCCTTAGTACCTGAGTATTGTTGCCGACCTAACACGCCATGTCACAAAGCTTCAAAGTTACTTGACCATGACAATGAGGTCACTGTACTCAAATAAATGGCCTCCGAGTCACCAGATCCCAATTTAATAGAGTACATTTGGGGCAGGATGGAACGGGAGATTCGCACCATGGAGGTGCAGCTGACAAATCTGCAGCAATTGCGTAAAGCTGTCAAGGAATGTTTCTAGCATATTGTTGAATCTGTGCCACGAAGAATTAAGGCAGTAAAGGCTAAAGAGGGTCTAATCCAGGATAAGCAAGATGAATGTAAAGAGGTGGCTCTCAAATAAGGTAGAAAAAGAGTTAATATAGACGTACATCACTAACAATACCAAGAGCGATTGTTACCTCTTAATGTTCTTCCAACCTTGGCATTTCTTTTTCATCTCCTTTATGGTGCCTGACGAGGTTGTACAAATAGCAAATCAATACAAAAATCACTCCTTCTGGTTATAATCCTTGAGAAATTTCCTGTCTTATGGTTACAGTCACTAAAATCCTCATGTGCGGCTACGAATATTTTCTAACGAACATCATGTACTGTATGCTGTCGCATCTATAACCTTTTTTTTCCTTCTCTTCTTCAAACAATACTCTCATCTTCTTTCCTGGCTGTCCCGCTTTGTCTCCTTCTGTACACATTGAACTGTCACTTCAGCATAGGAAATCTTAAAACGACAAGATTAGGAACAGCAGACAGGTCAGAACAGGAATAAGCGACAGAGCTTCAGGTGCACTTATTTCTCCAGAGCGCTGATGACTTGGCATAACGAGTGTGTCTGGTTGGCATAAGCACATGCAGTCCACTAATGAGCGCTCTTGTGTCATCCTGCAGCGGAGCGGCTTGGTGCTGATGCTCGTCTCTTATGTAAACTGTTATGAGCCTTTTTTTTTTCCCACTGTAGGTGCCCTAGGAATGATGTGAGGTTTGTTCAATTAAACACTGCTGTCAGATCCCTCTGCAGGCAAGTAGAGAAGAAGACCTTACATCTTACTGTCAGTGATATCTGCACAAGGTAGCTCGAGGGAGTGATTAGGATTAGGACATGGCTATTCCAGGAGAGGGTCAAAATACAAATTTGGCCGAGGAGAAACAGGAATGATCCATATTTATAATACAGGGAAAAAAAGGAAAACACAGACATACTGTAATAAGAAAAACATAAACCAAAAGTAAAAGCTGTCGTTTCTACGGCAACATCAAATTCACTGAGACTTGTGTGGTTTTCTTTTTTGAGGTCACGTTTATTTAACATTTATGGAAGGAGTCTCCAGTGTTTCTCTGGTGAACAAAACGCTGTTACAAAGCGCTGACCTTCCAAAAATTAGGAACTCGGAAAACATAAATACAAACTGGATTAACGTAAGCCTGTAATTTGGCTTGAAACCAGAACGACGAGGGGGTTCAAGTCACCTGGGACTTGTGATGAAATTTCTCATGAATGAAAATCAATGAAAGTACGACACTGCAAAAAATTATACCCGAGCAGTGAAAATATCTTCAATATAGTTAAATCTATCTCACTTTCTTAAATATGATAACAACAAAGCAAATATAAGATTAATAAACTTATTTCTAGTCGAATGTTACTAAAATTCCAGGCGAAAATGTCTCGTTTTATTGGCAGACAATTTGAATCATTTTAGAAATTAATTCCTTGAAAGAAGCAAAATTCTCTGGCCATAAACAAAGAAATCTTTGTTTGCCATTTTAGTAACATTTGACTAGAAATAAGCTAATAATGGCTAATAATGGTGTGTTGTAATCTTATTTTAGAAAATTATAGATAGATTTTGCTAGATTCAAGAATAATTAGCCTAATAAAATGTATTTTTTTTTATCAATCAAAAGTCCCAGTTTGACTTGACGCCCCTCATACAATCAGCTGCTGCTGTTATACGTATTTAATCGACCAATCAGAAGCAAGAATTCAACAGAACTGTCGTGGAAATGAATTAAAATGCGTTGATATTTTAAAAGGTCAGATTTTTAACACCTGGGAACCTGAAACAGCTTGTTAAAGCAGCGCTAGCCTTGGGCCTGTTATGTTTCCTTTTCGTTTCTATCAGCCCGTCCCCAGAAGTGATTATGCTAATTGCTGTTTGATCAGATGATTAAATTATAATTTGATTAATCCTGAGCACTAAACGCTCAGAATACATTTACATATGCTTGGCTGCCTCGGTGCGCGGAGTGAATTTTCCCTCCGCCACTAACCGAACACGACCCATTAGCACCATGACGAGGAGGGGAAACGCTAATGTAAACCTAGGCTACAAATATGATTATTTAAACCTTTTTCGAACCACGCGTCTCTCTGAAAAAAAGTGCTTTTATTCTTATTCATATGCATGCGGCACCAATTTGCCAAGTGTCCGTCATGAAGATTTATGCGCACGTCAAACGGAGAATCCTAGGGGTAATACATCAGAGAGATGAAAACAGGGTCCTAGCTGTCCTCACGCCTCAGCAGCCATGGTGTGGTGCTGCCTATTTTTCCTTTTATTTATTTTCACGTGTGTGATTGGAGACACAGTACATTCCGGGTTTTCTTTAAGCGTGATGAGACAATGCAGTGCAGCAGAACCAATCTCAAGATGGAGTAGAGTGGGAAGGGGGTGAAGGAGGAAATGAGAGAGAGAGAGAGAGAGAGAGAGAGAGGGGTATGTCTTCTGAAGATGGAGAGAGTGGCCTTGAGCAAAGGACGGTGGCGTCTTGTCTTGTCATGTGACCCACGATTGCATGTGACCCCAGGGTTGTTTGGTCGTTTCCCATTTTCCATTCGAGTTGTGCAAACACTGGTGCAGATTCAGTGATTGGTTTATCTCCGGTGATGACTACGAGGGGGGGGGGGGATTTGGGTCCCGAAGAAGAAGAAGGACGTCTCAACCTAAAACACACGACAATCTATCAAGGCTACTGTATGTTTGCACCAATACAGTATATATATATTTTTTATTTCAAAAATAAGATGTTTTGGAATCCTAAAATAAATTGCAGTTGTAATTTCTTTGACAACACGTGGGTTAAAATGCAATTTGCCTCCACAGCAAGAAGCCGCTTGTTATTTCTTTCCTAATGTTTTCATTCAGGGATTTAAAAAAAAAAAAAAAAAAAAAAAACAGCTATGTGGCGCAATCATGTTGCAAAACAATTTTTTTTCCTGAGCTGAGTGGAGAAATCAAGCGTGGATGTGTTTACATATTCATAGTGTGCGCCGTGCTGATGGGACATTAGGGAGCCGAGCTGCACCGCAGCAACAGAGGGAGCTCATTTAGTCGCCGACCCTGGCGCTTTCTCATCTCGCCCCGATTCAGACGTCAACGTCTCGCACCACTGTAATTGATTTGGACCTACTGAGGCCGTTTGATCTCGTTACCGCGAGCGGCGAGGCTGTAAATGAGCATTTGCTCCAGCGCCGTTTAGCTGATACTCAGATTATCTCACTTAAGAGATGAAGAAGAGGAGGGGGTGGTGCGAGATGATTTTTTTTTTCCAGCAGGGTCATCGTCGCTCGGCTCTGCTCTCCGAGCATCAAAGAAACGCCAGTGTCTTTACATATTGGACACGAGTGGGGGGTAAATTAACTCCATTACTGAGCTTTGCTTAATATTCATGAGAGCAAATTGGGAACGGGCCCATGTATGTGTGTGTGTGTGTGTGTGTGTGTGCGTGTGTGTGTGTGTGTGTGTGTGTGTGCTGGGGTTTGCACAAGCCTTAGGGCACGGGCGGGATTGCTAACGCTTCCTCTGGTGGCTTGTTCTGCTGTCCTTGTCTCCTGCTGTCCCTGAACAGCTCTGCTTTAATTACCTTCAGATCGTGACAGAGCTACAGTGGTGGAAATGTTCTACCTTTTGGCATCATTTACTTGCACAATGTCCCAACCACAGGCAAGGTGAGACTGGGTAACAGCTTTACACCCACACTCTGCTCAGCTCCTCTGTGACCTTGAGTCTTTATATAGATGGGGCTAGTATAAATAAACTTCAATGGTTTAAAAAATATATATATATATGTATGGGCCAGAGTTGCACAACCGAAAAGCATTTGATTTCAAAAACTGATGATCCCGTTATCAGTGCCTGAAGGCCTGGCATTACTTTCTCCTCTCATCACAATGGCACAAGCAGAAGACGATGGATGGCATCAATCTTAGGGTTTATTCTTGGCAGGTTATTTGCTCTCAATACAAGTCTTGAGGTGGACCAGTTTTCGCAAGACAACAGAAAAATGCACAGAAAGGTATAAAAATTGAGCGGCACAGTAGCTTAGTGGTTTGGACTGTCACCTTGCACCTCGAGGTTCCAGGTTCGATTCCCACCTCAGAAACATGTGTGCATGTTGTGTAGTGTTTTTTGCATGTGCTTGGTGTGCTCCCCGTGCCTCCGGGTACTCCGGTTTCCTCCCACAGTCCAAAGATATGCAGATTAGACTCATTGCCATTCCCAAATTGCCTGTAGTGTCTGAGTGTGTGCATATGGATGGATTGGCACCCCGTCCAGGGTGTACCCCACATCTTGCCATCAGGCTCCAGCCCCCCCCTCAAACCCCAACAGCCTCAATTTGGCTGATTTCTTTCTAGCCCAGACTATAAATTAGAATCATGCAGCCTATCACAAAAAGACATGCCCTCTAGACGAAAGCTTTTGTTTAAACCATTACGCTTTGCGCCTTTGTCCCTGATTACAATTAAATTTAATTAATTTTCCCAGGTACTTTTAGGTACTTTCTCTTGCTTCAAATTTTGCTGACACAGCTTCAACAAGACGCTCAGAGCAAACTCCTACAAGCCCGTGTGTTTTCCCTTTTCCATCTCAACCTCTATCTTTCCTCCCTGTCAGCAAATGTGTGCTCACTTTGATCACCTTGAACTGGAAACGTTCGGGGTACACATTAGAGTCGGTCTCAATCAAGACACTTACGCTGGCAATCCGGAAATCATGCTGTTACTTACAATAGTTCAAGCTTTAAGCTTCGAGCTGTGAGGAATTTAAAAAGCTTAATCAATTATACATTTATCAGCATTCATATTTAAAAGCAGTACCCGTTCATGTCCATCAACTCACTACAGGCAGTTGCCTCCTGACTGCACACATATACAGTAAGAAAATGCAAGTTATACAAAGATGCTTATGTTCTGTACCATGAGCAATATCTTAAACACGGACGTTTATGGCCGCCCAGCCATCATTGGGAAGTTTTTTTCCAAGGATCTGTTGGAAGGAGTCTCCCTAGCACAACAGCATCACTAACAGTTGCAGAATAAAGGCGTTTTGCACTTTTTGCTGTTTCTTTGGAACGTGATAAGCTGTGTTTTTTTGAGCTTATTAAGTTCCATATAAACAAAAAAAAGGAACATCTGTTTATAGTTATTAATGGAACAACATAAAGCTATCTTGTATTGTGCACGTTTCACAATGTGTAATTATGGATTAAACACATGTGATGTTATTTACAGAAATATATATTTTTTTAAATGGCAAATTGCTATGGAATAAATCCAGTCATCCATCTAGGAACCTCTGTAGTCCAACTAGGAACCATGGAGGCCAATGGTGACCATGGCATTTATTCCCATTTTTACAACCGTGGTAGAACCTCCAGTCCACATTCACACATGCATTCACACGTTACAGACCCGAGGTGGGAATCGAACCACTTACTCTGGAGGTCAAAGTGGTGGTCAAAGGACACCGTGCTGCTATCGAATAATTAAGAGGAATGAAACACTTCAGGATGTGACGTTGTGGGAAAATAATCAACCGATAATTTGAATCTTCAAAAGATTCTGTTTTAGAAACCTATCTATTTTCTTATTTTTATTTCTATTGCTTTTTCCACCTTTCATAGCCTAGACCGATGTCTGCTATTCCTTTATTGCTTTATTTTTTTATTTTTTTTGCCAAACTTTCTTATATAAGAAATTTATATACTGTATTTAGAAAATGCACTTTACCAGACTTCTGTCTTCTAAAGACTGAGCATCACTAACTAATGGACTACAGCTTCTTTTGTCTCAAAACACATTTCAAGAAACATAAAAAATTCAGACGCTTTCTCCAGTCTTGCCTTTTTCCATCACACTCTGATGGACACTTGCCTCTTGAGAGATGATTATTTTTTTTTGTTGTCGTGCTTTTTCAGGGTTCAGGTTGGAGAAAATAAACGTAAAAGAGTGCTACAGTGAATCACGCTCAGAGTTTTGTAGAGATTAGACGAGGCAGAAATAATCAGATGTCACTAATTATCAGATTTTATAAGAATAATTTGCTTTGTAAATTTTATTGCTACTACAGTGTAACATTGATTATTTCCCTATAACACCATGTCCCGTTGTGTTTTATTGCTGAGTTACATACAGTAGAGATCATTATTTATGCAACCAATTAATTATTAATACATGTAGTCTGTGGTGTATGTGGCTACCGAGCCACCATTACAATGGACTGAATGTCTATGAAAGTGTATTGGTTTGATTCCAAACCAACGAAGCAGCCTTATGGAGTGAAAGACGCACAACCAATGGACCAAGTCCTGATTGTTCCCCTGTTTGTTGTCTCATTTCTGTTGCAGTTCTCAGTGAAGATCTTCATTCCAGCTTGTATTTTGTCAATGCATCTCTGCAAGAGGTAGTGTTCGCCAGCACCACAGGGACGCTGGTGCCCTGTCCCGCAGCCGCTGTGCCTCCAGCCACGCTGCGCTGGTACCTGGCCACCGGCGAAGAGAGCTACAACGTGCCAGGGATCCGCCACGTGCACCCCAACGGCACGCTCCAGATCTTCCACTTCTCTCCCTCCAGCTATAGCAAAGTGATCCACGACAACACTTACTATTGCACCGCTGAAAATCCTTCAGGGAAAATTAGAAGCCAAGATGTTCACATTAAGGCTGGTGAGTACTACGCAGGAGCCGATTTGATCTGAATTCTCACTAGCCAAAGTATGTTAAAAGACGCAAATGTTAGAGCTTCGACCAAATTTAGCTACTGCGGTTATAAAAACGTTGTGCTCTACTGTCACCTGTAAAACAACTTTTTTGGTCAAGAATCAGGAAATTGTCAAATTTTAGGCACTAGCTTAATGCTAGCTTAACCCGTCTATGTCTTTTGTTAGTCTGTTGCTGGCTTTATCCTTCTTTCATAAAATTTGCCTTTTTTTTACTGTACATCCTAATCAGAAATGCTCGATCATTATTTCATGAAGTTTGTTTTTAAATAAACGAATACTTGTCTGCGTTTTCCTTCAGTCTTACGGGAGCCATATACGGTTCGCGTGGCGGACCAGACAGCCATGAGAGGCGGCGTATCGGTCTTCAAGTGCATTATTCCTTCCTCAGTGGAGAAGTACGTAACCGTTGTGGCATGGGAAAGAGACACGGTCGCCCTCGTCTCAGGTAGGACCGGGATCTTGTTTCGTTGTTCCGCTGTAAATGATTATCACACCCTGTGTGACATATGCTTGCCATGTGGGTTATTACAGGGTTTAAATGAAATGCAAGAGAATGCAGTGTACTGAAGTGTCACAGTTAATCACAATTAATGTAAATGATTGTTTGCTGATTTTAGCTTTTTTCATATGCAACAATAATATTTGATGAGGTAGTTTAACACTAAAAGAATTTAATACATTTGGTTTAAAATGTGAACCTGAACTGAGCTGAGCTGAATTTTGTTTGAAATATGATATAATAAAATGCATCCATCTATCAGAACTATTCCTATATTTGCTTCAAACTCTGATGCTCCGCCCACTTTCTACTGAATGTCTCACAACTTTTATACAGTACACTTGTCTGGTCACAAGCTTCACATTGCACTTCCCTCTATGGCCGCATTCTGTACTTCCCCATACATGAGCTCATAGATGACACAGTGTGATTGACAGGAAAGATTGCCACTCATAGAAAGAGTGTGCCCCACCCACCTGACTTTTTCTTCTCCCCCTTTGAAATCCTGCATTTTCACTAATAACCTTTAAAACAAGATGATTGGCTATTTTTACCAGAGAGGCGGGGCTTGTATAATCCATTTACAGCACCCTTATCCAAAGCAACTTACATTGTTATTTCATTAGACATCCAAGCAGTTGAGGGTTAAGGACCTTGCCCAAGATCCCAACAACAGCAACTTGGTGGTGGGGTTTGAACCAGGAACCTTCTGATCACTAGTCCAATGGCTTAACACTGATCTACCCCTAGCCATCATGAGTAATTTTAAATGCTATGTGCTGTCGCTTCTAGAATTTAAATAGTGCTTCGTCTCTAGTCATCCCTTGTCTGGGATAACTGACTTTTTTCTGTTTCTGACCGAGTCTAGACTCTCTGTCTGGTCTGATTTAGATGTGCGAGGGCCGATATGCCAGTTGTGTCACTTTGTGTCACTGTACTGACCCACTTCTCACCCAAATGAAGGTACAGAGAGATAGAGAGAGAGGGAGAGGAAGAAGGAGCGATTTGAACATTCACCTTGGTTAAATGGAACACGATCGTGTCCTTGCCTCGGGGCTGACGGCTCTCTCTCTCTGTGGTGTTTTGTGCAAACTCAACCAAGAGACTAACATCACCTTGGCGGATGATTTTAAAGATTTTAACATCAAATCCTTCTACTTAGTATATGATTATTAAACAAAACTATACTGTATGTCTATTCTGTACATATCATCATATTAACTTTTAAGTTTTAATTGCAATGCATACATGCCCAGTAGAACCTTCTGTACATCAGAAATTATTGTTCGCTCTGGAGCGGCTGTCAGAAAGTGTTATCCAGCCAGCACTCACTTGTTGTGTATAAATATTTGATAAGCGAGGGCAATATTGCACAAAACAAATAGATTTTAGGCACAATTTACTGCGTGTGTCATAGCACAGAGGGCTCCTCACTTGTGCCGATTCAGGGCATTAGCAGGGACTTTGAAATGGTGTGTGATGTATGTCTGTGTGTGTGTGTGTGTGTGTGTGTGTGACTACAATTATGTCTCTGCCTTTGTTTTCTGGCTATCTTCAAATGTTCATGAATAAATAAGCGGCGCATGGGGAGTTTTATAAAAAGCCCTGGTCTACTCTACAAAGAAATCTTAAAGCTTTCCGTGACCTCAAAATTTGAAATTGTGTCAGTATACAGTATGTCCAGGTGATGATGATGATGATGATGGCGATGAAAGTTTTTGAAAAGGGTACAAACAGCAACTTGAACGTTGTTGCCCTCACAAAGCTAATAATCATTGCACCAGAGAGGGAGGAGGAGCTCAGGTCATGCCCCGCCCCACTTAATGAGCCAGATCTAACACGGTTTCACCGCAATTAGGTTTTCAAAATTTTACTGCCACTCTCCATGGGAAAATGGTTCCAGAAAATCTTGTATCTAGCGTGTCTAACAATGATGAGCGTTAATCAACAGATTTCGAAACGACCGTGCGTCAATTATAAACGCTGATATTTGAAGAGCCTTGCTAATGGAGCTTGAAAAGAAGTGGAGGATGGAGAAGCACCGACAACATGGGCACCATTTTAGCAAGAAAGCCACGAGGGGGTATTGAGAAATAGAAAGCTTGAGCTCTTGTTTTCCAGTTGGATATTGGAGGCTTTTCTCATGTATTTTTTACCCACAGCAAGTGTCCAAGATTTTGTTATTCCCTGGCAACAATAACAAAAGGTCAGTGAGGTTGTAGAGCTAAATCACCAAGCTAAACAGAAGCAAAAGCACAGAATGATTTCTCTCCTGAAGCCTCTGGAAAATGCCGAACCCTATGTATGATCCGGAACAGAGAAGAAAGAGAGAGAGAGAAAAAAAGGGTTTAGTGGAATAAAGAAAAGGATTTGTGTAAAAGAGAAGAGTGTGGGGTGTGGGGGGGTAAAAAAATCAATACCTGCGTGCATTAATCATGCTGTGGGTGCAGACGGGAATTATGGGTACGCCGAGGGGTAGAGAGATGCATTTGTAATTCAAACACTACCTAAAATGCATCAGATGCACTCTGCACACCTTCAGCATCCACTCCAAGTCCATCCCCAAGGAGGTGTAGAAGTGTAACGCTAATAATCCTAATCCTGCTCTAGAACATAGCTGGGACTTACTACAGAACATTCTTAGTGCTGGGCGTGTCGTGTCTGGTCTTTTGTGTGATACAGGAAGTACAGATATGCGCACATGAGTGTAAGCTGTTATAATTAAGTTTATGGATGCTTATACCACAACAATTTGCCAAATATTAGGATTTTTCTAATCATTCTTATTGTTACTTACATTATAGCATTTTTATATTTACAGTATATACATACAGTACCTCACCCGGGTCCATGTTTTTTGGAGTTAATAAGAGAAGAATTTAAGAAGAATTTAATCTAAATTTAATCATATTAATGTCAGACCTAAATCCAATTGTAACGGTGCTGAAATGGAGAATATCGGATATGCAGTCAGTCATAATACACTAAGTCATTTTAGCCTTTTGAATCATTTACTGTATCATTTAAGTGCAGGATTCGAATCCTTCCTTTGAATCATTTACTGAATCATTTAATATGAATCATTTGTTCTAAAATTTTCATTTTTTTAATCATTTACTGTATCAAGTGTAGCATTTGAATTCATCATTTTCTGTATCATTTAAAACATTTGAATCCTTTATTGTATTATTTGAATCCCTTAAATCATTCCCTTTGTCATTTTATTACAGCATTCAAATCCCTCCTTTGAATCATTTACTGTATCATTTAAATTAAAAAAAATCCTTTATTCTATTATTTGAATCTTTTGAATCATGTTCCGTGATTGAATCATTTACAGTATCATTTATATAATTTAAATCCTTTACTCTACTATTTGAATGCCTTGAATTGTAGCATTTGAATCCATCTTTGGAATTATTTACTGTATCATTTGAATTCATCGAATCCTAAAGTGTACAATTTAAATAATTTGAACCTTTTACCATGTGAATCCTGTTAATTCTTTATTTGAACAAATGATTTGAACAAAGAGCTGAGACTGTAGACTCTGCATTTTAATTTTAAACAAACAACAAACTAAACTATGTCAATGCTAACATGGCTAAAACCAGCACATTAATACAAAGCTACAGACCAATCAGAATCAAGAACTCAACTCAGCGACGTGATATAAAACAGTCTGATTAGCATACGTTGCCCCAGATGGAACATAAAAATGATCGTAAAATGATTAGTTTGATCATGTGTTACGAGCGCCCGTCTGCACGGCTCATAAACGGCTACATTGTTAGCGATTAAGCTGGGAAACGATTAGCGAGGACATCGGGACTAATCTTCTATAAACACGGACGGGCTCAAGCCGCCGCCTCGCTGCTCTGAGAGCTCGCAGAGCTGGATCATGGCCAGGTCACAACGCGTGGCCGAGATCCAAAACGGGGCTCAGCGATAAGCACAGTGGAGGCTAATTAAGGCAGCGGAGACCCATTTGCGTCCACTTATGAATATTTGCCTGACGCCTCATGAAGACGCTGGGGGAAAAACACGCATGCTTTACTGGATTTAATGGCGTATCAGAAAAAATATATATATATATGAAGGTGCAAGAAAATGATGTCATTGTGTGTAGTTGATTAGATTTGGGTGAGATGTAGAATGCCTGTCTAAGCTATTTTATGTGTGTGTGTGTGTCCAGGCCACATTAGCCAATTAGAGTTGATGGCCATGTCTGCAAGCTCTTATCATCAGCAGGCAGCTGCTGCCATGCGTTTGAGTGAATGAGAGATGGAACGTGTGTCCGTGTTAGAATTTTTTTTTTTTTGCGTGTGCTATTGTTTGTTTGAGGGAAAAGGGAGGCTGCTGCTGAAAGGACAAATCGTTGTGTGGTAGCATAGGACACTTTTCAGCCAAGTAAGAAAACAAGGCATGTCGTATGAAAGATGGCACTCTCAGGTCGTTTTGCATAATCAGTTTTTTTTTATATTATTATTTTTATTTTATTGCGAATCTCAGGGAAAACATGGGCCATGAGGGAAGTGAAGAAGAAAAGAAAAATTCCCCGAACCTTTAGTGTGAGCTGGTGTGCATTTAAACGCAAACACACTTGTCTACATTTGAATTAAACAGTGGTACAATATATTAATAACTATGCACCGTAACAGGCTCGTTCCTTCTTAAAAAGCAGACATGTTTGTTGTTGCTAGGACTTTTCAGCAAATGAATCCACGACTCAAACCTCCTACACCAATAAGATTCGAGACGAGTCTTGCTGAGTCTCGCTTTTTCTCTTTTAATCACCCGCCTGAAGAACCTGAACAAAAACAAGCTTGAAGCCTCCGTATTAGCTGTGCTGAGAAGATAAGGCACTAACATCTGATTTTTTTTTTTTTATAGCAGAAGCCCTCCGTCCTTTTACTTAATACTTTGGGAGATTAGTGTCTAAAATTGTTCCAGCCGCAATGCGAGCGCCAAGATGGAGGCTGAATCATGTGAACACAGGCAGCCATTTTCTCTATGAGGTTGAATTTAAGGCTGGATGGGATTGTAAATGTACAACAGATGTTGTTAAACAGTAATGGCCCGAATAAAACCAGAGTGGTGTATTTATTTATTTATGTATTTATTTAAAGTTTGTTAAGCAAATAATGCAAAATATGAAAAAAGAATTGTGTTGAATTAGAAATTAAATATTATGGTTTTAACAAAAACAATAAATCAATCAGTAAATACCTTCGGTTTGTTGCCATGTCAGTTTGTGCCATCACATAATTAACATATAGATTTCTTCCTTCTGTTTTCTTCAGAAGGAAGAAATCTATATGTTAGAATTTTTGTGTAGTTTCTTTATGCCGACAAACGTCATAAATTTGTCATGAACCTAAAAATATATTACTTTTATGAATTAAATAAAAATGAATTGCTTAATACAAAATTGCAAATAAAATGAAAAAAAAAAATACATTTACACATAATATTAAAAAGTAACTTATTCTCATTTTCCAATTTTAAATTTGAACTTTTTTTTTCAAAATAGTTTTTAGATATATGCATGTTCTAAATTTTAATTATCATTTTATTTTAGTTAATTAATTTTAATTGAGGTACATTTTACTCATTAAATTAAATGAATTAAATTAAGTAAACTAATATTTAAATTTAAATTAAATAAACATTTTCTATTTTATTATTATTATTATTATTAATAATAATAATAATAATAATAATAATAATAATAACAGCAGTAATAATAATACTCATTATTATTATTATTATTATTATTATTGCTTTTTCTACAATATAAATCAATTGAATATAAATTCGATTATAAATAAAAAATTTACAAAATGCCTAATGCCAAAGAAATACTTTCATTAATTCATAAACATTATTATTTCTTGAGGCCTACAGTATGAATTAAATCTGAATCAATAATTGTATAGTTGTATATATGTTTTTATTATTATTATTTTATTGTATTTTTATTTATTCATTTATTTATTTTTTGTACTTGAGGTCCTTTTTATCATTACCCTGTTTCCGAGCGGAGGCATTGCTGCAGCTCTATGCTCCACATCTACAGTCCCTCATGTTAAACAGCTATTATCAAGTCTTCAGTTTAAAAAACTCACACTGTGTGACTGTATAATCAGCGTCTTCCGGCTGCTCTTGCTCGGCTTATTCTACATCCAGCATATGGCTCCTGGAGGATTAAACAACATGGAGAAGCTCCATCGGTGGCCCAGAGACACGACACCGTGAGCCAAGACCTCAAATCGCGTACAGCTGAGGAGGAAATCAACATAATAACAAGAACCCTCTCTGCAACGGAAAACAGATTTATTTTCCTCAAGAAATTAACTAGACCATGTGCAGCACACATTCGAGAATCGTCATGTTATGATGCAGGAAGGAGAATGAAAAGTGTCTTTGATTTTTCACAGTGTTTTGGAAGCTTATTGGTGGGCCGCGTGCGACAAACAGGAAGTCTGATTGAACCCTGAGTCGACTCGATGACGGACCATCTGTAATCAAAGAGGCAGCGCACAGACAGCTTTCACTAGCATGTGCTAATCTATGTGGCATATGGGCATGGAGTGGAATTAACATGGAGGTGGAAAATAAGGTGAAACGAATGAATCAGGGCGGCACGAGGAACAGCTCCCTTAATGCTCAAGAACTTAAAGCATGTGTGCCAACAACTTGGAAAAAATATGTACACACACACGCAAACGCACTTTTAGCAGTTTTATTAATATTTCATATGAAAATCAAATTGGAGAATCATTGAATATAATTTCAGTAAAATTAACCTGAATCTTTCTGTAATCCTGGATTAGATACAACTTGCAAAGCAAAATGTAAGGAAAAAAAGGGCATTACGGCCATTGCAATGAACAGCCTTATGTCAAAAGTTTTTAAATACTATAATAATATAAAAATTATTTTAAAAATCTAAGTAAATAAAAGATAGTAATCAATTACTAATCTCACTTATGCTATAGCAGTCTCACTTTATTTTTTTTGATAAGTTAAAAATGTCAACAACAAAAAAAAGCAGCTTGTCACTCACACGCGTAATGTTCCAATGCTGAAACACTTTAATTCACTTTAAATTGAATCAAGTCTTATTGAATTAGAACAGTATCTGTGCAATTGAATCAGTCATGAATTGAAGTTTATCAAATTATTTTTTTATTATTTATCATTTGTATGCTTTGAATCTTCTACTGCATTATTTGTATCTTCGAAACATTTTCTGTTGTTTGAATCTTTGGAATTATCTACTGTGTTGATTGAAATCATTGCTGTATCAACTTGAATCCACTGAATCATTAACTATCATTTTTGGATTGGATTGTATTATACATATCGAACAATTTATCATATCCCCTTTAATTGGGAGACTCAAAGTCTTTCTCAAAAGCAACCAAATGTAAAGTGTCTGGCTGTAGAGTCTTTGTCATGCTTTTAAGAAAGCTTCAATCAATATTATAAACTCAAACAACAAACGGGAACATACACTGTTCCCCATGTTGTTCCCCATGTTGTTCCCCATGTTGTTCCCCGTGTTGTTCCCCGTGTTGTTCCCCGTGTTGTTCCCCATGTTGTTCCCCGTGTTGTTCCCCGTGTTGTTCCCCTGGTCCTTCATTAGTGAAGGTTCCCTGTAGATGCTGATCATCTCTCTCCAGCCAGCAGTTAGTGAACCATCTAATGTCTGTTTGGACTTTAATGAGTGCCCTCCAGCTTGACGCCTTGTTAAAATGGCTTCAATCTTATTTGACTGTTTTTAATCATAGTTTGAGTGTAAATATGAAACTTAAACTCAGACCAGCCAGTACAGCCAAGCATGGTGTCCAGTCTTTTGAACTAAAGCTATGAGGCTAAAATACATGTAGCTAACAAATGAATGCATGCCTGATCTCAAAAAGATGTTTTCGGTAAATGCTAAATCCCTGAGTTTGAACTACATTATTTCCACTGAATTATAATTTAATGCTGAAATTGAACCAGAATTTTTAGTCTTATATGATGGGTACCTAACCTGGGGTCAATTTCTACATGAAAAGACCCCAAGCATCTGCATGTAGACTGTCTGGCTCCTCCAAAAATGTCACTGTTTCAGAGGGGCTTCCATCAAGCAAAGAAAACAACTAAGGAGTTTGGGTTCAGAATTATAACCTGGAAGATGTTCAAGTGAAATATTGGCATAAACTTTTTTTGGGCCAGGCAGTGTATCAGCAGATCTGTTTTTTGAAACAGCAAGATCTTCAATGGAATTTTGCTGAGGTTTGGAGGTACTCCAAAACCTTTTGTCTTCTGTCTATTTAACTGCTAGAATTTACTTGATAGCAATGTTGTCATCTCGGAACTTGATTAAGCAAGTAATAGCAAGGTAGCATTTATGAAAGAATTAAAGGTATTGAAATAATTGTGTATGAGAAAATTGTTTGTTAGTTGCCAAAATTTTTCATCATATAAATGTGGAAATAAAACGAACCATAGTCAAATGATTTAATAAGTATTATCATCATCATCCTCAAGATAGGGTGGCTAAAACTCAATTCAGATTTATTCATTAAAATTAGCAATGTACTGTAGTGTTGAGTCCTTGACACTAATTAATTAGCTATTTATTAATTAAGGTTTAAGATTTGTAGTATACAGTACGCATGGTAGTAAATGACTTTGACTCATTCTTGATACACTGACTCAATGACTGACTTGGAATTTTTTAGTAATTTTAAGCCTTGTTCAAGTCTATATCCCTATAACTAAAATTCTGTTACTGTACTATGTTATTAGCGTTTTTATTTAAATGTATCTATCATCAGTTTTGCTTGCGAGTTGGTGCCTGAGTCGGTGCAGGTGAGGCGTCTCGGGAAGCGAACAGATGGAGGTGTTTAGTGAGCACGCTGACTCGAACCTGTCACTCGTCACCGCGGCATCGAGGAAGCGCCATATGCCTGGTGCGCTCAAAGCCCTCCACCATGACATGAAAGTCGGTGCATCCTGGGAAAAAAAAAAAGATTTTTTTTTTTTCACTGTGTTTGTCCTGTCACTAGATGTGAAAAGTTGTCACTATTCAAAGTCTGTTCGGTGTCCTAGCCTTCACCCAGAGTGTGTTTTGCGTCACGTTTTGCTGACTTCATTATCATTTTGCATGACACCCCCTAACCCCAACTTTTATTACCTAGGTCAAGATAGTACCTCCAATAGTATGCGAGCTAGCTCAGTTAAAACATTACATAATTATGCATCCATTATTAATTCATGGAAAAATGTTCTTTTCTTTTAAACTCAGTGTCCTTGCTCAGAGGGCACAGCTAGGTCGGGTTTGTCAGGCTGACGTGTTGGCGCTCTGTAAGCTCATCTGCTCGGTGGGAAGCCGTGGCATCTCTAGCCACCGCCCCGCTGTGAAGGTTTTGTTGGCCATCTGCTTGTCGCTGGACTCCTACGGACCATAAAGGTTAGCCGGGGAACTCCTGCGTGCACGTGTGACATCACGTCATAATGCCGGACGAGGTGGAGGAATGATTTAGAATAAGGAAAAAAAATAATAATAATCAGAGTTTAGCCAATCAGGACGACAGGTTTGGTGCTTCTTTTGCATAAAGCATCCAACATTTTCACGCCACTCTAAAGTTGAACAATTTTGCTAAAACTGTATGTTTTATTCCTCTTATACAACAGCAATCTGTCAAATCATACTTTTAGAAAAATATATACATTTATAGTTAGATGTAACATTATAGAACAGGCTTGAATATAAATTGGTTCATGTTGTGACTCACAGCAGCCATTCCTTTACCTCTTTTTCTCTCCTCTTAAAGTCATTATGACGGTAAGAGCGGCACTACTGTCTGCTGGTGCTACTACTACTACTGATGCTGTAGTAGAACATAAATCAACACAGATGTCATTATAGTTTTAGTCCACGGTTATACATTTAAGGTGGCACAGTGGCGTAGTGGTTAGCGCTGTTAGCGGAGTTTGCGGTGGGTTTCCTCCGGTTTCCTCCCACAGTCCAAAGACATGTGGATTACATTTAGGCATTTGGTGGACACTTTTACCCAGAGCAACTCAGTGCTTTGCAGTTTCCATCACTGGATAGATCCTTACACTGGTTACTAGGATGCTAACTAAGTACCATCAATCAAACACTGGGGATTAACCCAAATAAACTATAAATAAAGATTAGGATAATTGGTTTGCCTGGAGTATGTGTGTGTTTGTGCCCTGTGATGGATTGGCACCCTGTCCAGGGTGTACCCCGCTTCGTGCCCATAGTCTCCTGGGATAGGCTCCAGCCCCGCTGTGACCCTGTATACAGGATAAAGCGGTATAGAAGTGAATTTATACATTTAAGTTATAATAATGATAAATATTTACATGAAACAAGTTTGATACCAGTGATATATTTATACACTACATGGCTAGAATTATACTATTCATTTGTTTTAGTTAAATGTGACAATCCTTTACGTCACTCCTATATGCGTATATATCTACTGTTTAATATTTATGCTTAGCGGATCCATTGTTGCTCAGAAAATATCCGCTCTAGCGTCTTTTATCTCCTCACACACCTGACAAGACAGCATGTAAAGCAGCTGTGTCTCCAGCAGGCCGGATGCTGTTTTGTTATCAGGAACCTGTCGCCTCTCTCTCTCTCTCTCTCTCTCCGTCTCTCTGTCTCTCTCTCTCTCTGTCTTTCTAAGAGCCTCTTTTGTGTATGCGTGGCCATTTCTACGAGCCGAAGACAGAGCGAGAGAGAGCGTCTGGCTGCGGCAGGAGCGCACTGACATGACTTTAATCCTCCCCCCCCCAAATCATCATCATCGCCCTTCCACCCCTCTTCTAATGTCAGAGCGGGGCCCTGGAGTCACACGGCCAGTTGCCACAGTAACCGACTCAACTTCCTCCTCCCTCACATCATCACACCTAAAGAGAGAGAGAGAGAGATGTCTTGTGGCAAAATGCCGGTTCACTTTATTTCCTTCTTGCTTTTTCTTTTTTATTCAATGGACAGAATAGCTGTCAAGGACTGGGAGGAGGGGAGAGAGAGAGGAGAGAGAGAGATGAAGGACGATGTATGTGGAAAGATGTTTATATATACATAGATACTGTATAATGGTGGGAACATCTAGTAAGGATAGGATTATCTGGTAGTTTGCCCCTTGTTGGACATCTGGCTGGTGGAAAAGATTTTTTTTAAAATTTTTTTAGAAAGAATACACCAAAATGGTATGGTGAGGTTTGTGATTTTGATGAGGTGTGATTATACCTTTGGCAGGTCCCCAGAAGGCAACTAAAACATGTATGTGTGTGTTTGTGTGTATCGGGGACATGAAGTGAAGGATATGGTGGGTGTTTCAGAAATGACAACCCTACTTTTGCAAATTTGCAAGCTTCACAGGACAGCACGAGCTCCTTTGCAGACTGTGTGTGTGTGTGTGTGTGTGAGAGAGAGAGACTTTCTTTCTTTCCTGTCTGTCTTTTCTATGCGGAGGGAAGCTTGTCCGCCCAATCTTCCCGTCAGAGCAGTAGGCAGGAGAGCACAAAGAAAGCGCCGGCGTTTGGCACCTGGGCGTTTAACCTGCATTTTGCCGCTCGTGCTGACAAGCAATTATGCTAAAGCTAAGCGCTAATTACAGCGGACAGCCGCACGCTCAGGGACTGGGATTAAAGAGAACGTTTTAAAGAGAAGGGAAAAAAATAAGTTATTATAATACATAAGTGGTGGCTGAAAATAGAATGTTCTCAAGCCAGCTCTGGTGATAAATATTCGCCTCGTCTCGTGTGCAGGATCGTCGTCGGAAATAACTCACTGGGATGATGAGTTTTTTTTTTCCCCTTGCAAAAATAGTCAGTCGGTCCTGTTTGGTAGAGAAAGGGACGAATGGAGAACGCGAATGCAACCTCGCTACAGAAAGAGAAACGCCGTAATTGTCTGTCACCACGGTAACATCTGATTCGCATTGTTTAGAGAGAGCAGCTGCGGAGAGAGAGAGAGAGAGATGCACAGGCAGGGAGTGCAAGAGAGAGGCAGAGAGAAAGGGAGATATACAGAAAAAGAAAGAAAGAAAGAAAGAAAGAAAGAAAGAAAGAAAGAACAGGGAGTGGGGGCAAGACAGATCCCCAGACAGGGACACATTGAGAGAGAGAGAGAGAGAGAGAGAGAGAGAGAGAGAGAGAGACAGGCAGAGAGGAATAGATTTATTAAAGAGGAATATGAAAGAAAGACAGGGGCCAAATTGGATGGTAGAGAGAGAGAGAGAAAGAGAAAGAGAGATGCACAGTCCAAATTTTAATTGTGAAGCCTTTTTTCTTTCCTGACAATTTTTCAAAATTATTTCTAGGACATTTAACTAAAGTGCTGTCACAGTTAAAGACCGTAATGAATAAACAAATAAAAATATATGAAATAAAAAGAACTCCACACCTTTATCTAGGTTTACACCACACCTTTATTAGGTTTACACCACACCTTTATTTAGGTTCGCATCACATCTTTATTTAGGTTTACACCACACCTTTATTTAGGTTCGCATCACACCTTTATTTAGGTTTACACCACACATTTATTTAGGTTTACACCACACCTTTATTTAGGTTTGCATCACACCTTTATTTAGGTTTACACCACACATTTATTAGGTTTACACCACACATTTATTAGGTTTACACCACACCTTTATTTAGTTTTACACCACACCTTTATTTAGTTTTACACCACACCCTTATTTAGGTTCGCATCACACCTTTATTTAGGGTCACACCACACCTTTATTAAGATTCACACCTTTACAAACATTGTTTAATATAAATATCTTGTTTGTGCGTGGGTCCGGCCGTAGACGCGGTGACAGCTGGCATGCTTTGTCTTTGCTAGAGATTTACCGCGCGTTAAATGTGCTTGAGTGGCACAGCGAGCAGCTTGTTGACATGGCGAAGTGCTGTCCCGCGATCCCAAAGCAAACATCGCCGTCTGCTCGACACTCAGGCTGATGGAGCTGGGAACCACCTCGACCTCGCGCTGGGGGAATAGACGGCACCACCGGTGCAATTAAAACGTTAGCATAATTGACAGGGCATCATTGAACTCAAGCTCTCTGAGGAGTCGTGATGAGAGTGGGGGTTATTATTAGCCAACGATGCCGGTCGTTAAAAAGCTGGTTCAGAGATTTGGACTGTGCTGACGCCGCGACTCGAGCTTGAGATTCTCGGATAATGCTGAGGCAAGCTCTACAGCTAGCATGTTAGCATGTTTGGTTTTATTAATAGGATTTTATGTCTTATTTTCACATGGACCGTATTTTGTAAAAAAAAATACACTTTAAGAAACCCAAAAATGAAACAGCCTCTAAGAAAATGCGAAAAATGCGAAAGTGGTATCATGATACAAATTTATGACCTGTCATGTTTTTGATTTGCTGATGCTACAGTCAACAAGGCTGCGGTTATTCAAGCTGTTTGCTGCATGTTCCTTGCTGCATGTGTCCTTTTCTTGTTGATTGTGTGCGTCCAAAAGCACGATGCGTCCATGTGGTGCAAGACCAGCATAAGTAGTTGGGGGGCAGTATAGAGCACCATGTGACTATACATGTGACTGTAACTATCAGAGCTCTTGTCATTGCCGTCTTGGCAGAAACTGACTACGATATAACACTGGTTAATCCATGAATGGGTGGAAATCCATTGAATAAAACCCCTCTTATGCTTAACATTATGGCTAATGTTAATTTTTATGCTATAGTTACTTTGCATTTGATGCAACTCCATCAATTGTACCCTACAACTCGACCCCTGTAGCTGTCATTGAAATTGGTGACGCTCCTAATAATTTTTTTTGTTCAATATCATTTTAACTGATGAGTTCAAAAATTCACCGCTGCACAGTTGTCATGAATGAGAAATCTAGCTACGGAGATTAAAACCAGTTTTTGTACCAATCTGCAAAGATATTGTAAAGTTGGACATTTTAACATGGGGCTCTTTGACGATAGATTTATACACTTCTCTCGATTTATACCCTCTACTCTTCCTCACCCTCAACCCAACTTCCTCCCAGCTTTTTCTTTCTGTTGACTTGCAGATGATACTCTGTGTCCATTCTCTTGTTCATTAATGTCACCCGTAACGTTTCTTGATTAGCTTTGTAAAAGATCGAATGGATCTAATTCAGCAGATGATCTCATGTTAGACGCTGACGTTGCGGTATCTCTGTTTTCAGCTGTACCCAAGAGGACAAGAAAAGAGAAAGCTTGATCTTCAGTACTCCCTCCCTTTCCTCTCTCTCTCTCTCTCTCTCTCTCTCTCTCCGTCTGAATATTTAATAATGTTGAATTATGGAGCCCCTCGACCATAATGAAGGCAAATCAGACAATTAAAGTCGAGCGCCTGCGCCTTAAATCCTCCAGCTCTTAGCCGAGGGCTAAAACGATTTAAAGTGCTGCGTTTGTTTGATTATCTAATCCTCCTGTCGCTCCTCAGCCCCAGCCACCAGCTGCTTCCCAAATCTGCGTGAAATGAAATAATCAAGTGTCACATCAGACGTATTATCAGTTATAATTCCAGGAGTTTAGCATGAACTTCCTGACAAGATTTTGCCCTACGAATAATGTTGCTGTACCTCTTTTGAATCAAAATGTTTTTTAAACAGCATTTCTGCTGATGTTTGAGAAAAAGGTTTAACCTAAGCATTACTATTCTGACAAGGTGACTAAATAATTAGAATAATCCCATACGCTTGTTATTTTGTTTCATGGATGTGCACGGGGTACACGTCCTTGTCTGAGCGACTGTCTATTTCTCCTCTTTGGATTGTTTAAACGCTTTATATTAAGCTTGTGTCGCATGAACCAATCTTGGCTATCTTGCTGGTAACATATCCGGAGCTACAGTATATCACAAGCCGATGAGACACACAAGTTTGTCTAAAACATTTAACTAGAAAAGCAAAAACTATATTACCTTATTTTAATTCCTTTCAACTTCTACATTCATACAGTACATCCTCTCACATTGCTTCTTTTTGTCATTTGATGCAAACCTACTTCCTGTGCAACACAGTGGCTGCTGCAAGTGGTTTAAAAGTGTTCAAAGGGTTTTTGGAAAATGTTTACTTTATGATGTTTCTCATGATCTTCAACCATCTTTGTAATTAAAAAAACATTTCGTGAAATATAACTCAACACTTTTTCCTTGATCTAATTTGCTCTCAGTACTTTCTGCTTGACTCGCTACAACAACGCAATCATAGCATAAGCTTGCTTTAATTTAAGGCTCAAGCAAGATTTTATTGATACTAAATTGCATACTGAAGTAACCACGGTAACACAACTAAACACAAATACGCTGTGATTTATCCATTGGGGAAAAAAAGTGTAGGAGATGGAGTTATAGCATTTTGAAAAATCACACAAAATTCACACAGATATAACCCAAACAATTTGGACAAAATATTTTGCTATTTGTGTCTTTAAAAACCTTGTGACTCAAAGAAAACATGCAAGAAGTATTTGCCAAGAGTTTGCAATAGTTTTTGCTTCGGTTAAAAAAAAATAATGTAGTTGTCTCATTTTGCTGTCAAACTTTTCACTTGGTTTTGGAAAATGCAGTGAAGTGTAATTACGTTTCCAATTATTTAATTTGCGAAACCAATTTTTTTTCTCTGCCTAATGTGCAAAATATCAACTCATAATCTGAGTTCAGATGATTTATCTCTGAAGGTTGGTTATTGTTTGTTTTTTCTCTAATTTCTTTGTTTCAAAGTTTTTTGTTCAAAATCTGAATGTTTTACACACTGTAGCTTCTGCTGTCTGCAGAGTTGTGCAAGTTAACATTTCAAAAAAGCAAGAGCTCAAAGTTTAGTTTACACTCATATTTAAATGAAGCATTTCACCTTCATAGTTCACAAGTTTGAAATGCATAACCTACATGAATCGCATAATTCCAAATAAATAAATAAATTAATTAATTAATTAAGTAAGTAAAAAGGTCGCTGGCAGTAACATTGTCAGTTTACATTGCAACATGCTTCGTATAGACAGAAAGGATGTGGTCTTCCCATTTTTAGCATTTTGTGTATTTTGAGGAGCTTTTCTGCTCACAGTGGATGTACAGAGTGGTTGTTTGAGTTACTGTATACTTTGAATCATCTCCAGCCTGTCTGCCCATTCTGCTCTATCCAGTCTGTCTGTCTGTCTGTCTGGCACACAAAAATATACAACAATCTGTACATTTTCTATACAAGGCCACCATGACAAACATTGACATTCATAAGGAGTGTACTGTATGTGTGTGTGTGTGTGTGTGTGTGGGCGTACATTGTGTGGGCTCGTTGCCGTGCCAACTGCAGCAGCTGTCAACATCTCACTCTCTAATGGTGACAAATGGTACTTATTACATCAGTGTTAATTCGGTGGCATTCGCACCGAGACGGAGACGCCGATTCCCACCCTGATCGAGCTCAGGCAGAGTAATTACAGCACGCAGGGCTCAATTAAACCACTTATCCTGCACACTCTGTCACTTTCTTGCACAAGGGAGGATAAAATGACAAAAATATCATATCACAGTACACAAAAAAATGTTTCATGATGTTAAAATTCTGGAAAAAAAAAACAGTTGTAGTTGCTTATTGAAAGGAACTTGAAAGCTTGTTGAAATCGAAAAGTGTTTAGTTCATGTGAAACTTGGTCAATCAAGGTATGTTTAATGCTAATGTAGTAAAGAATAATAGAAAATCATCTTCACTCATACCTGAAATTTCCACCATATTTATTGCAATATCATGGGATATCTTGTTATCGTGTAATGATACATACTTTGCTATGTATCATATGTCATGTCGTATCATCACATCACAACGTAAATGAAGTCATATATCGTGTCAAGTCGTATATTTTATTTCAATTTTCATGTCATGTTATCCTATCATGTCATACTGTATATGTTTGTATAGCATCATGTCACATTTTATATTGTCATACCATATTTATATACACACACACATACACACACACACATAAATCATGATTAATCACAATTTTAGAATACTCACATTTACTTTTATTATAAACATGCAATGTTGGAATAAAGAAATGCATGACAAACTGGTTAAAGGAAACAGATTATGCTGCCTTATAATACCTCAAACATTAACATTTAACAAGTGTTAAATTAAAGTCTCTCGAATGGTACACCTGGTTCAGCACACCTGGTGATGTTTACTCAGTCATCTTATTATCCGTGTTAAACTTGCCCATTACCACACACAGCCAGGTAACCGATTCCAATTATGGGAAGCCATTAGGGTCAGACTTGGATATATATATATATATATATATATATATATATATATATATATATAGTGTTATGTGATATGATGATATTCCCACTGAAGCAAAGTTGAGGGACGAGGGGGCAGAAGAAAGCAGATTCACGATCGAGGAATCTATATTTAATGCCACTGTAATCTCTCAGGAGAGGTGCCAAACGCTCCTGCTGCTTAAGGTAAGTGAGCTCGGGGGTGTGGGCGCTGTGTGATTACAGATGAGTGGAGAATATAAAGGAGGCCAAATACAATTGTGTGTGTGTGTGTGTGTGAGAGAGAAAGAGAGAGAGTGCTAATTTCAGCCTCTGTTCCAGTGCGTGGAGAGAAAATGTGATTTAGTGTGTGGAGAGTGTGTGTGGAGAGCGTGTGTGGGCGAACAAGACGCGCTCTAATGAGCCCGAGATGGAGGAGCTGACGTTACACACCGCTGTAGTACTGCAGCTGGTATTTACGCGGCTCCTGATGCTGATATTTCTCTTCTCAGCAGCATCAGCATACACTCGTGGGTCTTTTGTGGTGATTCAAAATCTTTCTACATGTGTAATAACCATATACTATACCTTATTCCAAAGATACCAACAACAATGATGTGCAGTATTTCCATACATTGTTTCTTCATTTCATCAGGATTTTTGGCTTGACATTTTTTTTTTCTGGCCCAGAAAACATCGCCCCAAGTGAAACAAATCCCAGCTTATCTCTGCCCCATTTGGCTGAGACGAAATGTGAAACATGTATTCAGAGGCGATATGGTCAGTTAAGTAAGAATAAAAGTGGCAGAGCAAGCTAAAAAAAAAAATGACAAACTGCCACTTGGCAATCCTAAGAGTCACACTCATTGACTTTAGCAGATTACAGATTACAGGAGAGGAGGTTTATCAGAGGTCCAAATCTTAACAAAAGCAGTATTTACTGGGGAAAAAATATACAGTATGCCTAAGCAGATACATATAAATAGTCATGTCGTCTGATGCAGATTGTAATTGTTTTCTGGTTTTATTAAAAGTACACAACAAATCAAATTTTGACATTGTCTATATATATATATATGGATCATCCACAATTTTATTAAAATTGTATAGGCAAGAGTTTATTTTAAAATATTATTTAGAGCATCTTCTGAATACAAGAACGCTGAACTTTTCTTAATGTATCAGAACTGATGTTACTGCAGAGATGATTTTCTCCTTTAGCGCTTTAGATTCTTCTTAGGCATCTGACAAACTGCTGACAAAGAAAGAAGTCAAGCAGTGTTAGGGTTAGTTTTATTCCATCTTCTTTTGTTTCATCAGTTGTGCAAGGAGGTAATAAAGTTTGAGGGTCAAAGCAATCGTTAAATATTCACACATTGTAGCCACAGATGGCCCGAGGGGTCAGCGTTACGGCCAAGGTCATGCCAGAGCCCAGATCTTCTACTCCTATAAATAACAGCAGCTTGCTAATGGATGTGCTATTTTAATTTGAATCGATGTCCCAGCTGAATTCTGGCATTAGGGCTGGGCAGTATGACCAAGGGGTCATTGATGCAAGGGGCAAACCAGGACTTGTAACTTAAGTTTGAACAGATTCTCAGCAAAACTTTGATGTCGTGAAGCACGTTAGATATCATGATACAGTATATTTGCCTGAATGCTTGTGTGTGACCAGAAAAAAAAAAAAAAATTATTATATATTTTAAGCCCCGCCCACTTCTGCCATTATCAGGACTGCACTGAATTGTTGCGATTGAACACACTTTAGTATATAAAAAGAAAATTGGGCAGTAGGTTTAAAATATTTTAGGGTTGCATGGTCTGAACAGTAAACGTGCCAAAAAATCCGTAAATTACCGTCTCGCTAAACTTTAATATACTCCAGTGAGTTCCTTTTAAATATTTGACATTTGAATGTGTTAATACTCAAACATTTTTCAGAGGTATTCAAATTGTGTTTATGAAAAAAAAAACTTTCAATTAATAATTGAGGCTGCAGACAGTATTTTGCCTCAGTGCTAGCAAAACATTTTAAGAGTTAGCTGATAAAAAGAGTTAGCATGATTAGACAGAAAATACATGCTAGCTTATAGCAGCAGTGCTTTAAGACTAGCTCTAAATTAACACCTTCGAAGAAACCATTGAAAAACATTTCAGTGTTGTAGATTTTAAACTTTATGGATAAGCTTTAAATTAAATGAAGTCACATAGGCTTTTATTGTGATTTTAACCATACAGTATACAGTTCAGTACACTGTGAAATGAAACAACGTTCTTCCAGGACCAAGGTGCTACATATAACATAAATTAACACCTTAAATTAGCATAACTAGCTGCGTCGAAACCTAATTAGTTAACTAGCAAAGACAATGAATTAACACCATAAATGAACAAAACTAACAAGTATACAAAAGACAAAATAAAGTGCAAATGTGCAAACAGTAACAAACACTGTGACAATGTAGCGGCACAGAGCTAAATTAGCACTTTTTTGCCATTGTTTACATTTACATGCAGAACCTTGCTAATAATTTTACCCCTCAAGGAAGTGATATATATATATATATATGTCTAGAGTACCATGCTGGGTCATATTTTTAGTCTTTCCACAGAGCAAGTGGGTGTTTTCATGGTGGCACAAGGAAAGGTGTGACTGGGTTTTGAAGCCAAACTCCCGGGAGGTCATGGAGGAACAGTGCAGGGCGGGAGAGCTGAATTATTAACCAGAGGACAGGAGAGGAGCGCAGAGGAGAGATGGGGTGAAGTGTTGCTCGGTAGATTTATTTATTTTTTTCTCCAGGAGAGCCGCACACAGTCGAGCAATAACCTGCCGTTTCGACACGCTCGGAGCGCTTCAGAGCTTCCTGATTTCGGATTAGCAAAACTGGGGCAGGTGTTTCCTGGATGGCCTCCTGTGTAAACGCAGTCATATCCCGCAGCACACTTTTCATTTCACGCTCTCTCACAGGCGAGGTGCAATAAAAGCTAGCGACTAATAGCATGCTAAATAAATGCGAACATGTCCTTACGCTTTGAGACAAGGTTGCATACATTTTTACTGTTAGTCCAAAAAAAAAAAACCTGAGCTAAGCAAAATATAATAATGTTTAAATTGCTTAAAATATATCTATTCACTTAATCAGCACTGGTGTAAAGATCATTGTATGTGGGGTGTTCAAGTCAAACTGGGACTTTTGATAGCGCAAAATAACAGCACACATTTACCGTATGAGAGTAAAAAAAAACTAATTTTATTTCTCTACAGTATATAATCCCCTGCTACACTACTTATACTTACTTATGCCAGTGTTTCACTAGTGCTTGGACACCACCAAGGTAGAAAGTTTTCTCAGTAAACCGGAGCCAGGATCAGACTTTGTAAAAAAAAGAAAAAAGTGTACTGTTTATTAATTAAAGAGCAAAGTTTAATCTATTTATTCTTATATTTAAAGTTCTGGAGTGTCTGTAAAACATGTTTGTTACTGTTCTCACTGACTGTATATTAAAGCAAGTAGTTAAGCCATTTTTCCCTTTCTCAGAAAACAGAACATTACAGCTTGACCTAAGACTGTTACGAAGCCCTGACACTGGAGACTCCTACATGGAGTAAATCCAAAATGAAGATATCTTATAAAATTTGTAAACAATGCATCATAGAATTTTTCACCATATCTACTTTTTTTTGTTTTAAATAAGTTGTTAGCAGAGACATTATAACACATTTAAACCTGTGCATTAATAGAAATATCTCATAAATTACTAAGATAATTTGTATTTACAGAAATGCGGCCTCTAAAGCTCAATTCCTGCTACATCAATAGTTTTATCACCTCCATTTCACCTCGTTACATAACCCTCTGGTAAATGTGTGGGATGCAGCATGTCTGATGTGCACTTATCCCTCGGTTGCACGCTTTTCCTTCCTGTTTTAGTCACACATGACAAGGTAGCTGCTTTAATGAAGCCACAGAATCACCAGGAACAAAAACGTGCTTTAAACTTGAGTCGCTTAGCAGGGTGCCCAGCAGGATTGCGGTGCACTATATTATATGTTATATATGTTTATCATGTCTCCATTATTATGTGGAAAACAATTCAATATTTCCTTAACACAACTTCTAAATAAATAACATTACAGAAGAACTCTGTCAAATTCTCCAGCACGCTCAGTAAAACCTACAGATAGTTTATTTATAAAACTACATAAATCTTATTACACAGATACGGGAGTCGAGTCTGGCCGGGAATCGGACCTGGAGGTGCAAGGCGGCAGTGCTAACCACTACACCACCTCAGTGACTTACAAAAAGATAGAAAATATTTTTACCGTGAATAAAACCGAAGATAAGATCCAGGGCCCCCGGTTTGATGCTGAGAAGCGTGAAATATTTCATTTTACATGAATTAAAAAAAAATACTGAATTGTGCAAGTGTGCATAAAATCCAATCTCCAGAATTCAATTGTTATAAACATACTGCAAGTTTTCCATATTATTTTCCGTCGTATTAATCTTATAGTCTTCAAGCAAACGTACTGATCTGTTTTCATTTTCTCACAAATACTGATTCATATTTACAGACACACTCGCACAAAACTATGCATTTAGCTCACAATTTGAAAATGCCTTAAAGACATCCCTCTGTCTCTCTCGCTGTTTCTTTTCCAAATAGGTCACTGGAGCTTACAATAGCAGCTTCTTCACTTCCGGCTTGTCTCACTCCATTTTTTTTCTCTTTCCCCTATTCAGCACTAAACTGTTTATCTTTGCCATTTAAACACACACGCAGACACACACACACATGGTAAATTGTAAACAATATGATTTCAATATTAAACTTCAAACTTTTTGGTGCAAAATTTCTTTAGTGCATCCTTGAAGACGCAACCTGCTATCAACCTTCCAGTATTGCAGTTTATTTGCAGTTGAAAGCATAAATCAATCATGTTGCTAGACTGCCACAGTTTTCTAGAATATTTACATGAAACTGAATATTTCTTAGTATTTGGTCTGGCAAGATAAATAAATAAAAAGGGTGCACACTATAAGATTTAATTCAGTCACTTTTATCTTTAATTGTGGTACACAATGTTGTGTCTAATTCATGTGTGAAAATGTTTCCACAAACTGAGTCCTTGAATATGTCCGTGCCATCAGTCCATGCCGTGCCGTCACCTTTTTCCATTGCTCCATTGTAGAAAAAACTCTACACATTTTGAACTAAGCATCTGACCGATACAGTATACCAGTATGAGGCTTGAACTGGTGAAGTCCAATCTTTATGCTTCCCAGAAAACTGAAGCCTTTTTTGCACAAGTGTTACTAACAGGTAGTTTTCTTATGAACACACAGCTATTTAGTCCCAGATCTGTAGGTTGTGTGCATATGGAAATGCTCTTTCTTACACTATTAAACATAGCTATTATTTCTTCTGACCACATTTCATATGTTAAGTTGACGGTTTAGAACTATCCTTCCATGTTTCAATAATGTGACCCTTGTGCTTTAATGAAAGTGTTCACTTGAGCTGGAATGGACTGCAAAAGCTTGTGTAAAATGTGATTATTCATGTTAGATCAAACCGTTAGAGTGTGGTCTACACATGAACCTCAGTGGAAGACATTAATCTAAAAAAAATATTTGACCTTTTGTACAAAATTACTTAAAATTTCATAATGTCACCAATTTGCTTACATTTACAGAGGGACCAACAAATCATGCAGACTCTTGAATATTACACTTCTGGACATTTCCTTTTCTTCAGTAAAAAAAAAACAAAAAAAAAAGAAGAAGAAGAAGCTGTTTCCATGGAAAATCACCCTTGATATTAAAGATAACTCTTACTGCAACACCACCCTTGAGAATTAATCATGAGACAATCTTGTCCAAATTGCTCTCTCAATCATTACTGACATAGACGTCCCCTCTGACAATCCCAGCAGCTCGGTTCTGTCAGGACGTCACTCTGGATAGGGCTAGAGAGCAAAGTCAGCTTCCATTAACGAGGGCTTAAAATCTTCCATAAGCACAGATTATTTGGAGGAGAAATGAAATTCAGAGTAACTGGTGCTAAAAATTATGTATGTGCATTTGTGTGTTTCAGGACCTCGATTTCTCATAACGTCCACGGGAGCCCTGTACATCCTGGATGTACAGAAGGAGGACGAGTTGTTCAACTACCGCTGTATGACAAGGCATCGTTACACCTCCGAGACGAGGCAGAGCAACAGCGCCCGACTCTTCGTGCCAGGTGAGAGGATCTCATTTGCTTTCCACTTGCTTTTATGATCAGAGGTTATGGGTTCTGCTCAAGGGCCTGACTCGCAGTAACATAAAGAAGAAATCAAGTTCACACACACTAATTTTTTTAATTTGTATTATATCAAATTATGCCTTTCTGTTCATTTTCCAAGACCCCACAAATGCTGCTCCTACAATCCTCGATGGCTTTGAGAAGAGAGAGGTCATGGCCTCGCACA
Organism: Leiocassis micropogon; assembly: GCA_028565275.1. Taxonomy (NCBI): domain Eukaryota; kingdom Metazoa; phylum Chordata; class Actinopteri; order Siluriformes; family Bagridae; genus Leiocassis; species Leiocassis micropogon. The sequence continues at coordinate 14,850,642 of JAOVVA010000009.1, read as the reverse complement.
GGGTGGAGCTCCCCTGCAAAGCTTCAGGGCATCCAGCACCAAAATACCGCTGGCTGAAGGACAACAGGCCGCTGGAGCCAGACACTCGCTTTAGACAGAGCGTGACTGGTCTGCTGATCGAAAGAGCGCAGGCCAGTGACTCGGGCAGCTATGTGTGCGAGGTGTGGAACAGTTACGGAAATGCCGAGGTCATAGGGCGCCTTCTGGTCAAAGGTACATTTGCTTGTTCATGCAATAATGAATTCACAGGCATATGAAAAAGTTTTTAGGACTGCAGGATGCATGTAATGCTAATTAAAGATTAACTACATTTTACTGATGTGAAATGTAAAACAGTTGTCCTGGCCATTTAGGGATCTACTGCTAACAACAAAAGATAAAATAGTTAGTGGAAATGACAAAAGGTTATGGTCTTGGTGACTTGGTGGTTAGCACTGTCACCTCACACCTCTACAGTCCTGCCTACACTCTAGGAGTTTTCATCTGCTCTCTGTGCTTGGGGGGTTTCTGCCAGGTACCTTAGTTTCCTCCTACAGTTCAATGACATGCAGTCTAGTTCGATTGGTGTTTCCAAATTGCATGTAGAGGTTGACCGGTTGTGTGAAGGTATACAGTATGTAGACGTTGTTGGTACCCAATCCAGACTGTACTACAAAACAGAAGCGTGTCTTTGAGCTCGCGCACTTGGAGGAGGCGAATAGCACTTCATCCCCAACATTGTTTGATTATGTGAGCAGTGTGACATTATGTCCTTAGCTGGGTTACGTGTCTCAGAGGGAGCATGTGAAAGTCTTTGTTGGTAGTCATCAAGTTGATAGAAGAATGCCCTAAAAAACACATGGTTAGGAATTGGCTACGACTACTGTATTTTACACATCAGAGGCTGATTTTTCTTGACTAGCAGCATCTGAGTCAGGGTTTTTCAATAAGATCTCAACCTCTGCCTTTAAAATCAAGACTTTTCCTTAACACTAATTGCTGATCCTCAGTGTGATGGATTTGTTCAGAGCCCCTGCGGGTGGTGGTCAGTCCTAGGAAGGTGAAAGGCAGTGTGGGCAGCCAGGTTTCCCTGACCTGCAGTGTCACCGGTTCAGACGAGTTCGAGCTCTCCTGGTACCGCAACGGTGACAAGATCAACCCTGGCGGTGACGTCCACATGAACGGGATCAACAAAGAGAACCTGGTGATGGACGGCATGGCCAAGAGTGACGGAGGAGCTTACCAGTGCTTTGCCAGGAAAGGGAAGATCTCAGCTCAGGACTTCGTGCAAGTCATTTTAGAAGGTCAGTAAACATTGTGGAACTTTCTTTCTTGTTGTTGTTAAATATATCACCTTTTTTATGCATAGAAATAATTTGGACATGGCATCTTGATACCATGATTCCAGTTGTCCAAGATAGTTATCTTCATCATCGCTCAGCGATGAGGTGAGAATTTGGTCCTGTCTTTAGATGACAGGAAGTCCAACAGTGGCCATGCAATTAAGCCTCCATAACATCAACCGAAGGTCTTGATCTGGTTTAAAAGAGATATTATTAGAGATTTTGGGTGATATACTTGTTTTTGAGGTATATTGGTTTTCAAAGCCAAAGTTTTTGTTGATTCTTTTATAAGCTTTCTTGCATGCTTACCTGTTTTTTGACAGATGGCACCCCTAAGATCCTGTCTGCCTTCAGTGAGAAAGTGGTGAGCCCCAACGAGTTCGTCTCCTTGATGTGTCACGTAAAAGGGACACCGCAGCCAGCTGTGATGTGGAGCCTGGACGACGATGTCATTGTGAAGGATAGCCGCCACCGCATGGGCCACAGCATCACTGCCGAGGGGAACGTCGTCAGCTACCTGAACATCTCTCACACGCAGGTCCGTGACAGCGGTGTCTACCGGTGCACGTGCAACAACTCAGCGGGCACGGTGTCCTACCAGGCTCGAATAAACGTAAGAGGTGCTTGTCAGATCAGCTTCTCCAAACACACACACACAAGTCACACAATAGCTTTCAATACCATGTTTCTTACCTAAAGTCTTGTGTAAAGGATAGTGCTCTCATTTAATTCTATGTTTTTTGTGTGTAAAAAAATCATCTCATCATAGCAGGTCTTAATACAACCTCAGATGAACAAGAACATATAACTTTTTTCACCGTGCCATTATTTATTTAACAAAAATGAAGTAACAAGAAAAAATGCCGATAATACCAAGTACCTCCTTACTGATTACACAGGATTTAAGAAAACAAGTTGCAATCAGGTGCTGCTAATAATCATCCCTTGATTAACTGATCATCAGCAGGTGTGCAGACCTCTATAAATGCAGAAGTTTGGGCAGTTTGCTGGTCTCGAGCATTCAAGTGTGTGTTAACGCAATGCCAAGAGGGAAAGACATAAGCAATGGTGTTAGAGAATCAATTATTGCTGCACATTGTTCTGGAAAGGATTATTAAACCATTCTAAACAAGTTGGTGTTCAATGTTCTACATTCAGAAAGCTTATTCACAAGTGGAAAGCATTCGAGACAGTTGCCATTCTTTTCAGGAGCGGACATCCCAGCACATTCACCCCAAAGTCAGATTATGGAATACTCAAAGAAATACAAAATAAAATAATTCAAAAAACAAGAGCTACATCACAGACCCTCACTGAGCATGTTAAAGTCTGTGGGCAAAATTAGATGAAGACTAAACAAGTATGGTTTGTTTGGAAGTATTGCCAGGAGAAAACTCTTCTATCTAAAAAGAACACGGGAGCACGACTGAGGTTCGCAAAACTGCGCCATGCACCATGAACAAACCATGAGGCTTCTGGAACAATGTCCCATGGACAAATGAGACCAAAGTTGAGTCGTTTGGCCATAATGCCCAAAGCCATGTTTGTCAAAAACCAAACAGCATTTCAGCAGAAACATCTCATACCCACTGTCAAGCCACGGGACTGGGACACCGTGCAGTCATTGAGTTGACCATGAACTCCTCTGTATACCAGAGTATTCTAGAGGCAAATGTAAGCTTGGTCGAAATTGGGTAATGTAACATCTCTCGCAATCATCTGAATGGCTGAAAAATGAAAGAATCAAGGTTTTGGAATGGCCTAGTCAAAGTCCAGACTTCAACCCAACTAAAATGCTGTGGTGGGACCTTAATAGAGCTGCGTATAAGCGACTGCCCAAAAACCAAAATGATCTGAAGCAATATTGTAAAGGAGAATGGACCACAACTACATGGGGAACTGATAAACTCATACAGGAAACGATTACTTCATGTTATTGCTGCTAAAAGTGGGTCTACCAGCTCTTGAATCATGGGGGTACTTACTATTGTCTGCAGGTTTTTTTTCTTTTTGGCTTAATTTTTGTTAAATACAAAATAGCACTGTGAAAAAAATTCATACTGTATGTTATCCATCTGGGGTTGTATTTGCCTAATACTAAGACCTACTATGATCAGATTATTTTATTTTTTATTTTTGCACAAATAACCTAGAATTAAAAGTGGCAGCACTATCTAACCAATCATCACTAACCAATTTCCATCATAACATCAGATTATAAGCTTTTTTTCCCTACTGTCTTTCCTGCAGATCTGTGAAGCATTACTAACGATTTACATCACACTCACTAATTTCTGTTATTGTTTCTTTTTTTTTTTTTTTTGCTCACTTATTGTTAGCCCCAGCTTTTCTCGGCTGGTCTTACTTTAATGCCTTAAAGCCTGGGGAAATAATGGCCTCCCTTGCTTTCATCTTAATTTTAAAGCTAAATTGTGCAATAATGCTAATACACAGTAAAGGTTAGATGTTTTATTTATGGCACAGCAATGTCAGTGTTTCAGTTCTGATTGGTCAGAAGGTATTTATTTAGTTTATATAATAGCAGCTCACAGCTTTATAGTACTGCTCAAGTATTATTTCTATACTCAAAACTTTTACAGGGGACGGTCTAAAGGGGTCTCCAATATTAGTGCTTTTGCACTATGGGATGGTTTCCCAAGCTTCATTTTTAATTTATTAACATTAAGAGAGAGAAAAAAAGACACTGAAACAGAAGGACTGTCGACTGTTTATAGCTGTGTTAACTATGTATTAAGAGGAATTAAAACATTATAAAAAGACACAATTGTAGTTAGGATTGATATCAAATCAAACATTATTATAACTTCAGCAATCTCTTTGAAATGCAATTCTGCTTACACGTTTTGAAACCAGTTTTTATCCTCATCTTTCCAGGTCCTGCTGACATACGCCCCATGAAGAACCTCACTGCCATTGCCGGCCGGGACACCTACATCCACTGCCACGTCATCGGCTACCCATACTACTCCATCAAGTGGTTCAAGAACTCCAACCTGCTGCCGTTCAACGACAGACAGCGAGCGTTCGAGAACAACGGCACTTTGAAGCTACTGAACGTGCAGAAGGAGCTGGACGAGGGCGAGTACGCCTGCCATGTCCTCGTCCAGCCACACGTCTTTAAGAATCAGAGCGTCCATGTCACTGTGAAAGGTAAACGTCATAGAAAACAATAGATAAATCAATATAAGGAAACTTGGCATCTAAACAATGAAAAAGTATTGTCTAATTAATTAATGTAATTAAGGTTTTTAGCTCAGGGTTTAGTACTTCTAGATGTTAAACTCCTCCCTAAAACACTTAAACAAATATTGAAATTATCTAAATGATTTTTATTGCATTTGTGTCAAAATTGATTGCTTGATTGACTGATTAGAATTTGGATTTGTGTGTGTGTGCGCGTGTGTGTGCAGTAGTTCTAAAAACTTTATACAGTACAGTAAATATTAATGCATATATTTGTATTTTTATTCAGAATTATTTTTAAATAGTTTTATAATATTTTTTATAATATGTTTTCTTAACACTACATATTAAAAAAATTTATTACAACATTATTTTAATATACATTTTTTTAAACATGTTTAAATATCCTGCTCCATATTTATATTTATTAATATTTATTAATATTGTTAATTTTTGTATTTTAAACGCTATTATGAAATGTATGGTCATTATTTAAAATAATAATTCTATGAATTCTTTGATTATAATTCTATATTACTGCATTCCATGTTAGCACTTATGAACCATAATTTGTTATTAGCAGCTGTAGAATTGAATTATGTACTATAATTATTCATCACATGGATGTAGTGATAACTGAATACAAGTTCAGCCCATAAATGTTTCATGTACTTTGTTTGTCTCTTCTTCTTCCTCCTCTTCCTCAGTCCCTCCCTTCATCCAGCCCTTTGAGTTCCCGCGTTACTCCATCGGTCACAGGGTCTTCGTTCCCTGTGTGGTGCGTTCAGGTGATCTGCCCATCTCTATCAACTGGGAGAAAGATGGAAAGCCCATTAATGTCAGCCTGGGCGTCACCATCGACAACATCGACTTCACCAGCTCGCTGCGCATCTCCAACCTGCAACGGGTTCACAACGGCACGTACACGTGTATCGCTCGAAACGATGCCGCCGTTGTGAAATACCAGAGCCAGCTCATCGTCAGGGGTGGGGATGAAATGATTTACTCACATCGACACTGAGTTATTCCTCAGTGGATCTAATAGAGAAGGTCTTCTGATGATGTAGCATGTGGTTAAGGAATGATTTCGTTGTTCTCATGTGTAGTTCCACCAAGATTCACCGTCCAGCCCAAAGACCAGGATGGGATCTACGGGAAAGCTGTGATCCTCAACTGTTCTGCTGATGGAGAACCACGTCCAACTATAGAGTGGAAATACTCTAAAGGTATACATTTACCTATTTACATACAGTATGGATCTAAAGCAGCGGTGAGCACTGATTAAAGTAGTTGTGAGGTTCTTTTCTGATTAAAAAAGCAGTGAGGTTCTTTCTTGATAAAATCATTTGTGAGGATCTTCTTTGTTGAAAGTTTAAAGTTTACGTTTCTTCTTGGATTAAAAAAGCAGTGAGGGTCTTCTATAATTATAGCAACAATGAGGTTCTTCTTGGATTAAACCAGCATTATGTTTTCTCTGATTAAAGCTGCTGTGAGGATCTTCTCTATTTAAAGCAGCATTAAGGTTTTTTCTTGGATTACGACGGCAGTGAGGTTCTTCTCTACTTAAAGCAGAAATAAGGTTGTTCTCATATTTAAACAGCCTTGAGGTGCTTTTCTGATTTAAGCAACGTTAAAGTTTTTCCTCTGATTAAAGCAGTATAAAGGTTCTTCTCAAATTCAAGCAGCTGTGAGGTTCTTCTCGGATTAAAGCAGTTCAGAGGTTCTTCTGTAATGAAAGCAGAAGTCTGGTTCTCCTCTGATTAAACAAGCAGTGTGGTTCTTCCATAATTAAAGCAACACTATGGCTCTTTAATTGAAGCAGCAAGGCAAAACGATGTTCTCTGATTTAGGTCCTGAATGTTCTTGCAGGTGCTGGCGTTCCTCAGTTTCACCCGATTGCACTAAACTCGGGCTACAGGGTCCAACTGCTGAGCAATGGTTCTCTGCTCATCAAGCATGTGCTGGAGGAGGACGCCGGTTACTACCTCTGTAAGGTCAGCAACGATGTGGGAGCCGACGTCAGCAAGTCCATGTACCTCAACGTCAAGAGTAAGTCGCTGAATTATTTACCTCTGTCGCTTGTACACATTTACTCCTAGAGGTTAACCAAGGTCATGGGTGCATGAAGCATAGAGACAAACGTAGAACTTGTGCCTTACTGTAGCCTTCCTGCACTGTGTGTGTGTGTGCGTGTGTGTGTGCTATATCCCTGCGCTCAGTACCCAAAGACTTATCTTCCCTCCATTAAGCCTTGAACTGAAGCAGAGGCAGTCATGTAGAAAAGCGAGCTCTGAAAAAGCAGTTTGTGTGTGTGTGTGTGTGTGTGTGTGTATGTCTTCTTTTTCTCTCTCTTTTCTCTCGCTCTTATCCCAATCTGTCTTTCGTCCTCTCTGTCTCTCTCCTCAAGCTTTAACCATGTGTCTTCCTTTCCTCATTTCTTTTTTTCATCCTTTCTTTTTTTTTCTTTCATTCCCGCTGTCTCCTTCATGCTTATTGCCATCTATTCTCTTTCTCTCTTGCTTAGTACATATTTCTTTCTTCTCCATGTCTGTTCATTTTGATTCCTGTCTTTATCCATCTTTATTAGTCTAAATCTTTGTTTTTCCCTATACCTTTCTCAAGCTGTTTTTTCTTCCTCCCTTTGACCAGGTATTCTAGCTGCTATTTCCTTTTTTTCTGACAGCCTTTCTTGTCTCAATTTTACTCTCATTCCTTTTCCTTTTCCTTTGTTTCTGCTTCTCTTAATCTCATTATGTCTTTCCCTCTTTAGTTTTTTTTACCTGGTTTCATTTATCTTTTCTTTTTCCTCTTTCCTTTGTCTCTCTCTCTCTCTCTCTCTCTGTATACCGCTCGATATTAAAATGATTTTTCTAAAAAATAAACGTATTACATTATTGGATTTTGTGGAAATCGTCCACATTTTACACTGCCTTGTATTAACTTAGCTGCAAAAGCCATTTGTAACATAATCTTAATGCAACTCTATAATTTGAGAGTTTGAAACTTTAAAAAAAAAAAAAAAAAAAAGGTTCAAAAATTCTCTTCACCACCCCACCACACGCACACCTCTTCATCCAATCAGTGTGTGCTCGATACGTGTATGATCGATGACATGGTGGAATAATCTACCTTGTGCACGTCTTCGTGCGGTGTTGCCACGCTCGCCGCAGGTCCCCGGGGTCCCCAGCGTCATGTTGTTTTGATCCTCAGTACCAGCATCACTGTAACTAGAGCCTCCCCGAGCGTCCTGACCTGCTCTGCTCAGCTCTGCTCTGATCGCTGTGTGTTGGCTCCATATGACGTCCTCATTAAGCGCTATGTGGATATCAAGACTCGCTACTTCCCAGAGGGAGGGACAGGATGTCCCATTATAAACAGAAAACATGCATAATGATTGAAAAAAAATAATAAATAAATAAATAAAACTGATTTGTTTGAAATATACATATGTCCCGTCTGTCCTTGAGGCTAAACACATATGGGTGATGTTGTCTTAGGCAGCATTATTAGGGTTTTATAGTTGTGCCATGTAAAACCTGATCCAGAGTCAGTTTAATTGTATTTGAATAAGAATATTAAAGCGATCCACTAATCACAAATTTATCATAATCCACACTTCAGGGTTTAGCAGATTAGGCTAAGTGGCATTCCTAAATTGCCCATTGTGTGTGAAAGAGCGTGTGAGTGTACAGTATGTGTGTGAGACCTGCGATGGATTGGCACCCTGTCCAAGGTGTTCCAGGCTCCAGGACCCCGCGACCCTGTATACAGGATAAAGCGGTAAAGAGGATGAAAGATGCTAAAATCTGATCGTTTTAAATCATATTAGAGACGGTCATTATCATTAGTTGTGTCAGAATAAGGCACTTGGCTAATGTTTAATGATTAGCTCAATATTAAAGTGCACATTCTTCTGTGTTTGAAGGAAATAGTCAATTGAAGAAATGTCCCCCTCTTACACACGGTGCACTATTAGTGATATTTGATGCACTGTACTTTACTGTAATGTTGTAGGTTTTATAGATCTGCCACAAAGCATTTGTTAGATGTTTTGAATGACTCTGTTTCTATATTTTTGACCCTTAAAATTTCCTCATCTTTTCAAATAAGATCCGCTCTAAGATTCCTAAGCTCCAGGGTTCATGGTGCAATCCTGACCTCAGTCCTGTTTATGCTGTGAGATTCGCATGTATTTATATGAGATTCCTGCAGGTTCTCATTACAAGGTGAAATGGAGATGCTAACTTGCCATAGGAGTGAATGAGTGTTTCAATGTACAGTTATGTGTATGTGTGTGTGTGTGTGTGTGGTGCCCTGGCATCTCATACAGGTTATATTTTGACCTCACTTACTTGTATTCTTGAGATCCAGGATAAAAGATAATGTAAAAATTATCTTTGTAATGTAATGTAAAGGTAATGTGGTTAATAATGACTGAATGATACCTGTGACTTGCCACCTAGTGGCCATTTGGTGAAATAACACTCCTGCACACATGGCCACATGTGTTTTCCGCTAAACAGGTTAAAACTGTGTTGATCTTGCACAAAAATGTAATTTTATTCGCATAATGTCTTAGTATATGTATATCTGCTAAAGCAAATACACTATATGGACAAAAGTGTTTTGCCAAACCTGCAATGACATTGCATACAAATACTGTTCATCAAAATGGATGAAGCTATAACAGCTTCCACTCCTCTTGGAAGGCCACCCACAAGATTTTGGAGCGTTTCTATAGGAACTCATGCCCATTCATTCTGTAGAGCATTTCTGAGGTCAGGCACTGATGTTGGACGAGAAGGCCTGGCTCGCAATCTTCGCTCCAGTTCATCCCAAAGGTGATTGAGGTCAGGGCTCTGTGTTCGGGCCGGTCAAGTTCTTCCACACCAAACTTGCTTTGTGCACTGGGGTAGAGTCATGCTGGAAAAGAAAAGGGCCTTTCTCAAACTGTTGCCATAAGGTTAGAAGCATAGCATTGTACAAGATGTCTTGGGATGCTGAAGCATTAACATTGCCCTTCACTGGGGATAAAGGGCCTGATCGAAACACCAGAATTCAATAATTAACAGGTTTGGCCAAAAACTTTTGTCCATGTAATGTAGCTTTGGATAGTGAAAAAGTATTGAATAATTGTTTTTACTTTATTTTTCATTTTTATTGCATGCAACGATTCGTAAACTGCCGTGTTTCTGAACATAAAATGGGTTAGATTATATTAACTATATATTAAGACTATATTAATAATTACACTGTATCCTGTATTATACTGCCTGACCAGGTCTCTCAGCTGTTTATTACTGCTTGTTTAGTTCCAATTACTTTACAAATCATGATTATTATCTTAAAATATTTAAACTGTAACACTTTTATGCTCAAGCACAGCTTGGACTCAATTAGCTTTACAGCATTAATTCAGCCTTCTAAATCACTTACTTCCCCATTACATTATGCTAAACGCTGAAATGAATTACGCTGCTAATGGTGATTCTTCAGTGAAGTACCTTTTAAATCTGGCAAATGTCCTCCTATCACAACCAAGACACATCGACAAGCAATCATTGTTTATTGGTGTCAGTTAGGACCAATTAGTGCGATTGTGTCTTTTATGGAAGCTTAGTGACGCTAAAACATTTACATAATGGAGCAGCAGATGAGTGGACTTGCTTGTTTCTTTACACACTGCTCTTGCTTTACATTTTGCATTGATTTATTTCCCAGACGCTTTTATTCAAAGCAGCTTGCGAGCAGGATAGTGTAATGAGTGTAGCTGGATATCCCAGCCGTCCTGAGAAAAAGCCCAATGGTGCAATAAAGTGTCTGAGCAGAGGACAGCAAGCTCCTCCGCTTAACCGATTGTCTCCATGTTTACCTCCAGGCAGGCAGGACCAAAGCTCCTGTACAAACCGATCACGTCTCCCAAAAAGGCCCAACGAAGCGCATCAGCATGGCTCACATTCCCAGAGAGCGTGTCTACCTTACTGTAAATCTAAATCTAAAAGTAGTACTGTAGCAGTTACAATGACCATAATAGTTTGTCAATTATCAAGAGTAGAATGAGCAGGCTAGCATTGTTATAGCATAGTAGGTTCTAACTGTATATACAGTACATAAAATTTAACAGTTCTTTAAATAGGACCCATGTTTAGACCATGCCTTATGCCTAGAACATTCAAGCTGAATTTTCATGGGAACGACTGCAGTGGGGTTTCGAGTCACTTCGGCCAGGAGCATCATTCACGCTTGAATGGCATTCTTTAAAACATTTGCACCGTTCAAGAGTTTCCCCCCGTTCACTGCTTGAGGTCTCCCATAAAGACTTTTCTTCATCTTCATTCACCAGAAATTTCATCACCAGTCCCGGTTTGACTTGAACACCCATTGTACCTTGCTAATATGGCCAAACTAGCCTTCTTTGGCTTTTAAGAAACAGATTAATCTCCCTATGAGTCATGTTTCTCTATATTGCTGAACACATTAACACTGAAGAGGTCATCAAAAATTCATCCACAAACATAGATCGGTTGCTCCTGAAACCCCTAATTGTTCCTTCAACTCTTTTCAGATTAGTAGGTGTAGTAGTAGTACTTGGTTTCAAAAAGTTTTAACACAAAACACCAAAAAAAGATTGGCATGCAATACAATCTACCACTGTGACCGAGTTAATGTGTAGGATTTCAGCAGAATAACAAGCTGTAAAGCAACACTTTTATCTCGAATGCAGTTTAATGTGATTTTGATGATAGCTGTCAGAACATTTTGACAGTAAATAAATGTAATTGACTGTATCTGTCCTTCCTCAGAGGATGGAAGTGAAAAAAAAAAGACTTTGTATTGTATTTTTACACCAGCAGTACACTGACTGAGCTCATAGCTGTGATGTTTTGATGCTTGTGGAGTCAGAAATCAAAAGGTTTCACAGGGAAACAGTTTGTAAGATTTTCCTGAGAGGATCTGAGCATAAAGTAAGAAGCGGGTCTATGCAAATATTTATTTTTGTTGTTGTTGTTGTTGTTGTTGCTGTCGTTTTTTTCCCCATGTGACATCATAAAGGGAGGAAAATCTGTTCGGCACGTTTCAGCCCAGGTGTTTCCACACAAAAACGAAAACAAGAAAAGTGGAGATGTTTCTCATATCCTTATTCATGTAAATGTTCAAAAAGTGAATTTTGCAGAATAAGTGACCCTTAATAAATCATTCATTGAAATAGACAGACTGGTTTAAACCTTTCATTCTAATTAGTCTGATGTCCCCTTATTCTTCTTTGTTTATATCCTAATCTCAATCATTTAAGAGTAGGGGGGGCGGGGGGGGAACTCCAGCAATAAATGAATTAGAGCCCTAATGGCCTTATTAATGTAGTTAAAATTAAAGGCCAGAATCTACTATGGATCATTTAATTTCTACTGCAAGTAATCTATGATACAACTTCTCTGGCATTTTTTTTTTTCCTTTTTCCACTATATGAACACAAGTGTCTGAAAATCAATCCTGTGTGTTTGTTCTATTCTTGTTCTTCATTGACAATAGCAGAGAGAGAGAGAGAGAGAGAGATTGAACCGGGAGCTGGTTGGCATGGTAACATGTCCAGGTGAAAGGGGGATGGGGTGGACGAGGGGAGCCTAGCTCATGAGGGAGACGAGTGAAGAAAAACAGGCAGGATTCCCTCAGGAGGAAATGCTAAGCAGAGACCACAAACTCTCTCTCATACCCCTACTAGCATAGGGTTTAAGGTGAGGATAAAAAGGTGTTGTTCGGGAACTTGTGAGTAAGGACATTTTTATGACATGCCTAGCATTTTTGATGCTAAATTGTCCGTCTGCGCTGTATTTTCGTGATTTCCAGGAGAAGTCATGTACCGTGCTGACATCATAAGGGGGACACTGATATTGCAAGCATACAGTAGTTGCATACAATGCCAATCAACAGGAGAAAAGATGTCAATAATCTCAAAACATAAGGGAGACAGGTTTTTCCTGTTAGTCTCTAAAAAAACGGTGCTCTCAATCGATTAAAAATGTTAATCCACTTATCACAGTCCTAGTCACAGTCTGTGATTAATCACAATTTTTGAAAATACTCTGATTTACTTGTATTATAAATGTGCAATAAAAAATGCATGACAAACTGGTTAGAGGAAACAGATTATGCAGTTTTATAATATCTCAAGCATTAACATTTAACGAATGTTAAATATAAATTTTATGAATGGGACCGGCACTGAATCCAGTGGCTGGGAACTATGGGTTGTGGCAACGGCAAAACTCACGGTGAATCATGATGAACTGTACTTATGGCCATCGTGCGAAACCGTGTAAGTGAGATAGGGGTATTAGTAGTTAACAGATTATGGGCAACCCCCCGGCGGCGGGACTCGAACCTGAATCCTCAGATCCAAAAATCAACAACCTGGAGCTTCGATCACCTGAGCCACTACTCCCACATCTTACATTTAATATATCCATGTAAAAATAGTTCCCCTTAAAGGTAGCTTGAGCACACAACTGTGGGATTATCCAAACTCATCTTATTATCCACGTTAACGGTGACATTATCACACACAGCCGCGCTGCGATTATAGGAAGTCGTTAGTGTCAGAGAAAGGTACAGAATGCATTGCAGCTGTGCAATGGTGTGGTGCTAAGTTATGACAGAGAGCCTACGACATAAAACGCATGGTGGAGTGAATGGTGGTATTAGCATGAAAGCTGAAGCTTTGCAAACTGACCTAGTTTGGACAGACTAAATGAATAAAGCACTGCTGCAAGGTGGAGAGGAGTGGAGGCTCAAATCCCAGTGCACCACTATCAGAACTAACATCATTTTAGCCTCTCAGTGTATCCACTTTTCATTTTCTTGTTGCCAATTTTAAAACCCTTTATTAACTTTTTTTTTTTCCTCTAGCCAGGACTAACCAAACAACCAATCAGACAAAAGAAGTAGCGATCCACTGTCCTTTCAGACTCTGTTAATATTTAAGGCAGTTATTCTTTTCATATTCTTTTAATAAATGGGCTCAGGCAAAAGTATACTTTTTCAAGTGATGGTCCAGGGAATTAGAAAAAAAAAAATGAAATAACCAGTTAATTTATGTCCAAAGGGCAACCTTTGTGGAAGTGCCAAAACATGCACTTCCTTGAATGACCACTAGCAGCTGGCCCCAACAGTGATTCAATCCCCTTTGAACACCATGTTAAAATGTTAAACTTTATGGTGGGTAAATTTTCGTGGAACTCAATGAAATTATGCAATAAAACTATGAAAAATTAGGGGCGAGACCAATTTGCGTGATAGCTGCATTGCAAGTGTCAAACTGCTAGCCAGCACTTCGGAATTGGTTAACTTGACTACTTAGCTGCGGAGCATTTTTTCAGGGGATGATGTGTAGGGTATGGATGACGAAGTTCCGTCAAATGCAAAATTATATAGCATATAAATTAATATCAGTCAAATTAAGCTAAGCTATCTAGCTTGTGGTAATTGGGGTAAGTTGGCGTGTTCCAACCTACAGCCAGGCTCCATTTGCGCTGCCCATTTATGGATTAACCGGAGTTTAGGTGGAGTCAGCTCCTGTAAAAATGGTGACAACCAGAACTCCCACAGCTTCAAAACCGCTCTTCAGAAAAAAAAAAAAACCTATAGGTGACGTCAGAGGGTTTGTCCAGTTCAGTTTTTATACTGTCTATGCTCCTGTCAACTTGCCTTAAGCACGATTATCAATAACGTGCTGCTTTTTGCATAAAAAAGAGGTGTGCCTGTCAGTTTCTGAGAAGGAAGTGTGGCCTTTCCCTTAAAGCATTTTTATATTACAGTCATAAATGTATTGACCTGTTTTACGTTCAAAATCATTTTATACTCAAAAACTGGCTGGTTAATCTGATTAATCCTTATTTATTTCAAACTTTGATTGTCAGTAGCTACACACCATGCATGAAAACATGAGCTTAAGAGTTGTTTAAGATGCTATTTTTAGCCTGGTTAGATTTTTCAGCTTCTGTGAATGCTAATCCCTTTGCAAGATTCCCAAGATTCACTTATTATTTCACACTCATCGCATATATAATTTACCTTTTCCCTACAGGTTTATAGAGATTTCTGTTGCTTTGGCCGTTTTATGCCCGAGGCATGCACAGATCGATCAGCGCTGGTCTGTGATGACGATAAGGCAGATTAACAGGCATGTGATGTGTTATGTTAAGAAACATCTTAAAGTAAAGTTTATAACTAGAAAAGGCTCACATGGGCTGCTTCTGAATTTGCCTGGCAACCTTTAATGAAGCTAAGCAAACACCAATAACCAGTGATAAATATAGGAAACTGATTAACTGTGCATATCCATTTGCGTGTAATGGCTTCTTTCTCTGAGCTATAGATTCTGTACCCATCTGTTTCATTACAACTCGTCGATACTAGCATTAGACTCCCAGCCCTGTGCCTTAAGGGCAAAGCATTTTAAACTAGGCTGTCGAAAAAAAGAAAGTTCATCCGAAGATAAACAAATGCTCTTCATGATGTGGTCTTATAGGAAAAGAAACAACTTCATTGGGGGTTGGATCATACAGTCTGAGGAAGACTCTTAGGGCAGTGATTTAAAAAAAAAAAAAAAAAAAAACCTGCGTCATTTTTTTCAGTCTGTCTTTTTTCCCAGTAATCAAATCTATACACTACAATCAGCAACTGGTTCCAGTGTTATACTGTCACAGAAATAAAAACTTCAGATGATAACTCAATGCATTTTTCCCCCCTCCATGTATCTAAAAAGCCCTGACTGAATAAAAGATGAGCAATAATCGGCAGCAACCCTAGGCCTGACACGCTGAATAACATCACACACGCAGTGGAGCATCAGCCAAGTTGCCAGCATAAAATGGTTGTTTTCAGGGCAAGAGTGTGTGTGTGTGTGTGTGTGTACGTGTGTGTGTGCGCACAAGAGTGTCTACTGCCAAATATACTCTCCGCAATAAACCTCTGCTATTTTGGTAATGGCAGCAAACTAGATATGAATTCAAGCTTCAGGGATGCAGTAATAGTCTGGTATTTTGATTTGGTCCAATGAAATGCTATCTATTCTCTCTTCACTGGAGGCTTCATCTTATTCCCTTCCACTTTCTGTGCGTCCCTCAGTACCAGCCATGATCACATCGTATCCCAACAACACACTGGCCACCAAAGGCGAGAAGATTGAAATGAGCTGCAAGGCCCACGGCGAGAAGCCTATCATGGTGCGCTGGGAGAAGGAAGTGGAGAAGGAGAAGCAGTCGCACATCATCAACCCGGATATGTGGAGGCACACGGTGACGGTCAAGAAGGTCAGCGAGGAGGTCATCTCTACTCTGGAGGTATCTCAGTTTGCTCTTCATGTTTGTTCTGCATTTTCCTATAACCTGGTAAACATTACAGAAAAATGTAAAGCAATTCTGCCAGCTAGTGGCTGTAACCGGAATTACAGAAATCTAAACTAACACTCAATGGAAATTATGGAGAAATGGGAATCTATGAGGTTTTATTGAATTTGTGAGGAATAACGAGATCAACATACAATTATTTACTAGTGATCAGTAGAGAAAACAGTGAATACATATTAATCCAACAGATCTACCCAACCCTGAGGGAGGACTCTGGGTTTTTTTCCTGCCATGCAATCAACTCTTACGGTGAAGACAGAGGCATCATTCAGCTTACAGTGCAAGGTAAAGACCGGAGAATTTCCTTAATCAGATATGACTGTGTTCCAAAGCACATATTCAACTAAAAGTATTTGTTGTATCCATGTTTGCTTCTTTGCTGTTTTTCCACTGGTGCTAAATGGCTAATTTAGGTACTGGAAGTATAATAATGGAAGTCTATCTAATGTTTGTTTATCTTTATTGTGTCTTCAGAGCCACCAGAGCCTCCTAAAGTGGAGATTCGAGAAGTGAAGGAGAGGACCATCGCTCTCCGCTGGACTATGGGATTTGACGGGAACAGCCCCATCACTGGTTATGATATAGAGTGCAAAAATAAAACAGGTAGAGTCAATCATGTATTAATCTTGCCAATCGTGTAGTATCCTGTTTTGTAGTTAATATAAGCAGCCATGTTGGGTATCTCCAAAACATGTTATACAATATCAATTTTATTTGCAGCTACTTGGGAAAGAGCTCGCAGAACTCGAGATGTCTCCCCAACACTGAATCTGGCCACCATTATCGAGCTCCACCCTTCATCCACCTATAACATTCGCATGTTCGCCAAGAACCACATCGGGGATAGCGAGCCAAGCAACGAGCTCATGGTCACCACGGATGAAGCAGGTAAAACCAAAATCAGGGAGTTTTTCTTTCCACGTAAAACGCAATGCTATGTGACTTTCTAAAGTCAAGAGTTGCAGAAATCCCCGGAACCATTTTAAATCGTAATCTCACCTGCGTCTCAAAGGAATTCTGACTGATCCCACATGTTCCTGAAGGAGCTTTGACCTCTCCTGAAAGAATTCTAACCAATTCCACCCATTCTTGAAGAATTCTGAATTCAAGAATTCTGACCACTTAAGAAGGAATACTGACAAGCCCCCCCATTAAAAAGGACTTTTAACCAATCATACCCACTCCAGATGGAATTCTGACCAATCCAGCTCACTTATTATAGCAACTAATTGCATGAATTGTAGAAGACTGACTGAAAAAGAATTCTGACCAATCCGACATACTTCACTGTGAACTCAATTCGTCTTCTTTTTCTTTTTTCTTTTTTTTTTTTTAGAACACACATGTGATTCTCTTTTTAGCTAGGTACCTGATATTACCCCTTTTGATGAAAGCGAATTCCTCTCCTTTCATTCATTCCAAATATGTCACAAGATTTGCCTATTTCAGAAAGATTGGGGCAGCTAATTTGGGTAAAAAAAAAATGTCCCTTGGGGATTAATAAAGTACTCTATCTATCTATCTCTTCGATAATTTAATACTCACAAATTGTGTTTCAACATTTTAGACCCTGAAGGTCCACCTCAAGATGTGACTCTCGAAGCAATGTCTTCTCAAAGCATCAAGGTTACATGGAAGGTACACAGCACGCATTCCACTTACTGTGTTTGTCAGATTCACGGAAACAGATTGGTTATGAATCATTATTTCCCCTCAGGCTCCTCAGAAACACCTCCAGAATGGCATGATCAGAGGCTACCAGGTGTGCCACAGGGAGCACTCGGTGAACGGGAGTCACCAGTTCATCTGCCTGAGTGTGGAGAGCACGGGCGAGACCGAGACGCTTACCCTGAACAACCTGAAAAAGTTCACGCAGTATGAGGTGGTGGTGCAGGCGAGCAACAGCGCTGGACCGGGACCTGCCTCCAGTGAAGTGCGAGCCACAACCATGGAGGACGGTAGGACGGACTGAGATTTCTGTTTACGTTTACACAAAGCCTGTGGGATTCGGTAAAAGTATAAAGCACTGAAACATGGGCTGAATGTTTTACCAGTTTTCCAACCAGTCTCGTGAATCTTTTAAATGTTTGTTGCGGTATTGCAGCAGTGTGGATGTGCTGCCTTGTGGATGTATTTAATATGTGCGTGATATAGCAACAAATATCACAAATTTTGTATAATATTAAACATTGCTGTTGTAAATATCTCCTTATATTTGTGTCAGTTTTACCTAATTTCCTGATTTAGATTTTTCCCCCCACATTGCTCAGTTCCCAGCAGAGCTCCAGAGAAGGTCACCGCCACAGCAACTTCTCCTGAGACCATCTCTCTCTCATGGTCGACACCTCCCCGAGAAGCTCTGAATGGTGTACTGCAGGGTTTTCGCATCATCTACTGGGCCAATCTACCTGATGGAGGTACAGAACATCTAATACTAATGTACCTGCAGGTTTCTCCATGTTTCTGCGGTGTAGCTTAGGATTGAGGGTAGGCTGAAGGATTCTGAAGTAGTCCTCCTTTTTCTTTATTGACCCCTTTTGGTAAAAAACACCACTCATACTGGCAGCAAAACAGCAAAGCATGATGCCACCACCATGCGTAACAGCGGGTACGGTGTTCTTGTGGATAAATGCCTCACCTTTACTCCTCCAACCACACTTCTGGTCAAATCTTTCCTCCAGAAGGAAACTTTTTTTTTCTTTTGTGTATGAGATCAGCTGCAAACTTTAGTGAAGTATAAAGGTGCGGACTATGGAGCAGGGGCTTCTTTTCTTAGATGGCCACGTTTCAGTCCATGGTGATAAAACAACCTTGAATGTAGGCAGTGACACTGGTTGTTCTAGCAGTTTCCAGGTCATGGCAGGCCTGTGTCTCGATGGTTCTATGGTTGGACCCTTTAAACCAGTTTCTCCTCAGCTAAGTGTGAAATTTTGGACTTTTTTCCAGACATTGGCTCCTTCTAATAATGTATCTACAATTGCTTGAATTCATATGGGAATCTGCAGTTGTTTAAAAATGGCTCCAAGAAATGTCCCTAACATGTGTAAGTCTTGTTTTTCTGATCTGGACTGAGCTACAGTATTTTGACTTTTCAATTGTAGTAAGTGCAGGCAAACAAACCTCTTTTTATGTTGCTCATAGAAGATACCAAGATCACTAACAGGAAGTTGAGAGGACTTAAAAGAAATTAAAAGCCATTTTAGCTTTGCTAAAATAATAATCTAAGTGGCTTTATGTAGGTTTATAACCCAAAATAAATTACACCTCTGAGATTTCTTAAATGAAAGACTAGCGTAAGTACCTGTTGTTGACAGTTAAAGAATATGTAGATGGAGTAAAAACATTAAAGATAAAAATATTCTGACTGCTTTAATGTAATCAGTGATATTATTATTTCAGGTTGAAGCCCACGTACATGACTTTCTGCACGGCAGAACACTCTGCCTAATTTATAAATGCAAAAAATCTATATATTTTGAGTATTAAAGTTGAGTATCTTACACCTTGTTTACGCTAAGTTGTACTTCTTTCATCATCAGCCAAATACACTCCCTGTTCGGTAATCAGAGAGTGAATCAAAGATGAAAAATCGAAAAAAGTAGATCGGATAAAGATGAAGTTTTGTCTTAAAACAACCCCAGCACACAAGAAATTCACTTACACCACTTCAGCGCTGTTATTTCTGCGGGGATAATATGAACTAATCAAAGTAAAGGTTTTTAGCTTTTAGCAGTTTAACATTCCTAATTAATATCTATTGGTGCAGGGTTTTTTTTTTTGTTTTGTTTTTTAGCAAGTAGCGTATTAATTCAATTCAATTTTATTTATATAGCGCTTTTAACAATGGTCATTGTCTCAAAGCAGCTTCACAAAAATGAAAA